>OW285239.1:123109131-124351933 GCA_935421215.2 Melolontha melolontha | reverse complement strand
ATTGTAAGTATAATTTTTGAGTATTCAATATTGAGGGTGAAGCGAAATCGTCGATATCTGTTATTTTTTGAGATACAAAACAAAAGTTTCAAGGAAGTTACATTCTATTTCTGGGACATACACCATGAACATACAGAGAAATGTACGGGGCGTTTCAGTTTTGCCCTGTCAGTGTTAACTTAATTTTTTATAAGGAACCCTAGGTATATCGACCGATTTCGCATCATTTTGACACTCGGGGCCCTTTCGTTTAATATTTTGAACTTATCTGTTAAGGATTTATATCAATTTTTGTTTTTTTTTCATTGCAGATATCATGCATTTAAAAAATATAAAATAGACCAACACGTGCAAACTTACTTCATATTACTAAATCGGGTAAGATGAAATCTGGAGACGTGTCACAACCCACATTAACGCAATGTTTCGAACCAATGTCCAAAAAGCTAAACGAACAAGACATCTTTAGCCGAGACCAATGTCATGCAATTATGACTTCAAATATTCCCTTATCAAAGTTACGAAATCAAAACTTCACTTTTTCTCCAGAAGTATTGCAAATTCAATGTCCCGGGTGAAACAACACTACGAATAAACGACGTAAGTTCCTTGTATTCGGAGATAATTGAGGAAATTAAAACTAAAATTCGGAACAAACAATTTTTACATATTGCTATGGATTTTCTCTAAAATAATATTTAAAACTAATTTAAAATAAATGTACAATTATTGTGAGATAAAGTGTATATTCAAGATGTTATTTAAATGTATTTAAATTTAACGTGAGAAAAACTTGTTTTTTCCGATGTCGATCTCATGTGTTCGAGAGGCCTATGTAAATTTAGGGAAACGATTTTAATATCTCGTACTAGAAGGTAGCTTGGTGTGATATAATTAATTATATTGAATTAATTCGGTTATTGTTTGATAAGTGTTTTTATTGATGTATTAGAGTTGTAGAGATAAATTCTCGTAATAGTTTTTGATGTATAAAAAGTTATAAGCACCTTCTTGTCCGTCTCCATATTTTTTTATGTAAGTAAAATAATATTCATAAGACGTCTTAGTACAAAAGCTTTTAGAAGTGTATTCCAATTGTATTAAAATAAGTAGATAAGAGTCTTAATTAGTAAGAAGATAAATAATAAAGATTATTATTAAAATTCTATGAAAAAAAATTATAATTGTAAAATTTTGGTCGATTGGAGTCAAGAGTATTTTTTCTTGTCCTTGATGATTGCGCATGCGTTAATTTTGATCGTGTATCAGTATCTTATTATACAGTGTGTTTCTCTGGGCAGAAATTAAAAATAAACTTTATTATTTTAGATAAGTTTGATCGGAGTAATTAAGAGGAAGTTTTTTCATTCACTTAGCTGTCAATATTAAAGTGAATATTTTTACCTCATGTATTATTGTAGAATACAGAATCTTTATACTTTATAAAGATAGATTTTTTTTCTTTTTTTGATTTTTGTATTAAATATTCAGTTTAAATTTTTATCCTGTGTTTCATTTATTTTACATACCAATATTGTTGTTCAAGCTAAAAATATAAAATAAGCAAATAAAAAAAAATTGCGAACTATTCACTGGCGCCATACTTACTTTAGAAATAACACGACTTTCCGAAATGGAACCCGAGAAGATAGAAGTCTCATTTTTGAAAATTCTCCGGCTGAGGAACCTAGTTGGGAAAACAAGTTGTGGATGGAGGCGCATTAAATCTACAAATCACTATTCATAGCATATTTTTCGCAAGGCCAACGTGGGGCGAACAGAAGCAGTATTGGTTGAAAGCAAGAAACAGAGCACAAGCCAAGTCAAGAAACTGGAAGTGAACAATCGTTGAATGAAGCAAGGGCAATAATAGGTCAAGTAAACACCATACATGAAGAGGGGCATGACAGGGTAAACAGGGATAAGATTATAATGGACATGTTAATAAAAATGCAGGAAACAATGGAGAAAATGCAGGAAAGAGAGAAAAGAATCGAAGAAAAGATGGATCCGATGATGTTTAAATAATGGAGTTAAATAATGCCAGTCAAGAAGAAGTTTTAACAAGGGGCATGGACTCATTGCATTTGTCAAATGAACAAGAAGTAGAAGAAATTATATTGGTTTGAAATAGCAAATTATCAGAGGAAGTAGAAAGAAGAGAATTCGCAGAACAACAAATGAAGCATATGGAAGTAAAATTAGTAAAGAAAATAGAAGTAAGAAAAGAGAAGAAAGAAATAAATATGCCCACTTATATTCCTGTACCTGTACAAAATGAAGTGTTACCACAATTTTATGGATTACAACAACGAATCCCATGAATTTCTTAAAGAAGATAAAAGCCAGCTTGGAAGGTGTGCCAGGGGACGAGAAAAAGTTGCAAAGGATTGGAAACTGCCTGAAGGATGATGCTTTGGTTTGGTGGGAGATGGTGTCAGATGAGGTGACAGCAATGGACGAATTTTAAGCCAGATTGACAAATCAATTCTGGGGACAGTATACAGCATACGACGACGGCTCGCCGCTACGTAGATGAGGTGCTACGGTCCGTTGTGCTTCCCTACGTTCGACGGCGCCTACGTCTTCTATACATGCACGACAACGCCCGACCGCACACTGCACGTGTTGCCCAGACCTTTGTGGAAGAGAACCATATACGGATGCTTCCATGGCCGGCACGAATCTCAATCCGATCGAACATGTCTGGGATATGATCCGTCGGAGACTTCAAAGTTATCCGGCTGCCCCAGGTAATGTTGAGGAGCTATGGAGGCGAGTTGAAGCAGCATGACTGGACATCCCTCCCGCTAGCATACAACGACTTATTGACTCCATGCCTCGTCGTGTAGCGATGGGACGCGCCGCTCGCGGGGTACACTCCAGCTATTAATGCATCCCTTCCCCGCTCTCTCCAGGTGAGGGTAAGTTATGCTACGTTAGTACTACTTCCATACCAAATTTCATTGGTTTAGAACCACTTCTTCAGATTATACAGGGTGTGCTCGTCACTTTTTTCCAACAGTGTACATTTACTATTAAATATTCCATTTATTTGTTCTCTCCAGTTACTAAATGTACATCTACATTGTACATGTATATACACACATCTTATTGTTTTAAAAACAAGTAACTCTTTCTACTTTTACGACAATGAATTCAATGTGACGAATATAGGCAAATCTAAAAATATTTTTAATTAGGTAAAAATGTTTTTAAATGTGCGTTATTCAGTTAATTAATATATCTATATTCTATATTATTATTTAAATGTATGTACAATAATTCATGCTTAAATATGTATGAAGTAGAAATATTTTACCCTATTGGACGCCAATGAGATTTATCGAAAAGATAGATTTGAATTCTTATACAAATAAATTTTATTGCTGGTAATTGACCAGTGGGATATTTACGTCTACATTTGGTGATACAGATCGAAGCTTCTTTGATCAACTTTATACAATGCAGTTACTCTGTCGATTAAATCACCTTTTTCCGTTCAATAGTAATGAAATCATTTTTATAATGCAGCAATTGTATATTGTATTTTTATAATAATATTAATAATTTCTTTAGTGTGAACGTGCGTATTCTATAAACGCTCCATATCAACTATGATCCCATACTAATGCTTATTTTTTGCGAACGTCCAATCTCTGGTTATTATTAGTAATAGTTTTATGTGTTATATAGTGTATTTTGTTTTATTATTAATATAGTGTGTTTTAATTACCGTCAGTTTTAATTAAACGAACCCAGCACAAATAATTTACAACACTAATATTCTATTTTGAGCGCCACTGTACTGGTAAACACGGTGTTCTGAACGACACGTTATTAAGGTCGAATTACGGGCCATAACTGGCGTATAAGAATACAGAAAACGTATTAAAGTGGCAAGTGAAGCGAGAGGAAACAGTGAAATTTTAGGTAAAAGCAGAAACATAGGGTGAGATAAATAATTTAATAGTTTAAAGACGATTTGACAGCTGTTGGTAGATTGAGCTCGTCCGAATAGTTGACTTGCGGGCGATATCTGACGCCGTCCGGCAACCCAAATTACATCATTCGAGCAAGACAGTTATCAGTAGCCGCACGTCAATAGAGGAGTCGCTCATAAGAAATAATTACTAGGATGAGGAAAACGGACAGTGACGATTATTTGACGGATGAGGGAAGCAGGAAAAGACTCAGAGAAGGGAAAAGCAGTTATGAAAGATAGAAAAACACCAAATCACCAATGAAAACAAGTAAAAGAAACGAGAAAAATTAGATCTTCTAATAGAAATGGTTAAGGAAATGAAAACAGAACAAACCCAAATAAAATATGATCAAGAAAAAATCAAAGAAGAAATAAGAAAAATACGAGAGGAAAACAAGGTACTTAAAAGGGAAAACCAAGAACTTAAAACAGAAAATGAAGGAATTAAACCAAAGTTTAAAGAAGTATGCGATAAAATATTGCTATTAGCAATAGAGTACGTCCAGTACATGTTGGACACTATAAATTACAGCCGGTGTACTTGTCAAACTGTGCTTTCGCCGATGATCTAATGGTGTGCGCGGAAAAACAAAGAGATCTACAAAAAATTTGGAAATATGGGAAGAAGAGCTAACAAGAAGAAAGCTTAAACTAAATCTAAGTAAGACAAAGGTAATGGTGGTGGGCAAAAAAATACCACAATTAATATCGAGCTAAATGATCAAAAGATAGAACAAGTCAACACACATAAATACCTAGGAATAATATTGGACAGAGAAGAAAACGTGGAATACGAAGTGAACGATAGAATCAATAAGGCAAAGAAAGTCTATCATAGCCTGAGAAAGACGTTGATACAGAAAAAAGAAATCAGTAGGAAAACAAAACTTACAGTGTACGAAATCATCTATAGACCCATTCTGACGTATGGAAGCGAAAGCTGGATACTAAATAAAGCATTGAAAAGCAGAATACAGGCGATGAATATGAAATATTTAAGAGCAGATAAACGAATTACACGCAAACATAAAATAAGAAACGAAGCAGTGAGAGAGGAACTTGGCATCGAACCAGTCCTAAAGGTATTAGAGGGAAACCAACTTAAATGGTTTGGACAAGTGTGCCGTATGAATGACAAACGACAAGTCAAAACAATATGGGAAACAAAAGTACAAAAGGAAGAGAAGACGTGGAAGACCAAGAAAATCGTGGAATGATGAAGTTGCCGCGATTCTAAAGAAGAAATGCAAGAATTGGATGGAGGCTAAAAGAATGGCAAGAGATAGAAGAGAGTGGGCAAAATTTGTATATTATGATGATTAGTAGTTTAAGTTATAATTATCAAATGAAATGTTATTTCAATCACCTCACACCCTAGGGTAAAGAGGTTTTTCGATTATATATATGTACGAGCTAATATTCTATTTGATGTCTGGTGATCCAAGGTTGTTTACATGTGAAAATATGTAAATTTAAGTTGAATTTTTAAGTCTTTCGCCCATGCTTGCCCATTATCTACTACTGCCACCATACTTAGTACCTATTCTTAATAGTTGGTATACATTTTACAACTTTTATCCTAAAAATTAATCCACTTTTTGGGCAATAAAAATTATTATTACAAAAAATTTATCTAGCTTGTATTAGCGATTTTATTAGAACACCGACACTGCTTAACAAAAATCTCAGAAACATTTACGATCGCAGTTACGAGAGCTTTAAAAATTTCTCTAAGGAACCTACCTTTTCCAATTACACGAATCGCCTTTCCTTTCAACACTAAACATAAACGGTTTAATAAAAAAATTTGAGTAGCAGGACGTGAAAAAGGTTCCACATTCATCATTTTAAGGAACGTTACTTCGATATGCACGGACGAAGGGGGCGACTTAAACGAAACGCGAGGTTACAGACGAACAGAAAAAAACGAGAATTGCCAGAGGAGTGTGAGAAAATCCGCTAGAAACCGTAAACATCTCTAACTCTTTTTAACGGGTCGCTGATTTTTACACACCGCACGCACACATAGGAATGAATACGTAAAAAACGAATGAAAGAACCACGTATGAAACGAGAATGAGACGGAGATGGAAAAAGAAGCTGGCTCGTTCGATCCAAAAAAGGAACATATGGCAAAAAATCAGACTTCACCACCACAGAAACGAAACAGCCAGATATCGTTGCGAATACAAAGTGTTCAGTAATGTTGGATTACAGTCAGGAAAGATCTCACTTGAAATTCGGGGCCTTATTGACTTCTTTTTGTTATTTTCGTGAACACGACATCCGGCTGTTTGTTTATATTGGGAAAAAGTATTGAAAGAGAAAACAAATGCACACAGAAACTGGTGGATTTCAAAGTTTATTTTGCAATGATGCTCGTGTGATCGGAAAAGAAATGGGCTAAAGTGGTATTGTTCTCTTTCCTCTTTGGTCTTGTTCGTTTGTCTTTATACGAATGATTTTGTTTTAGTATGAGAGGTAAGGTAATATAATATTTCTTATCTAAAACGGACAGAAGCAAAAAAGGAAACATTTAAAGCATACAGCAATGATTTCATATTATAAAAAATGAATGTTAGCAATCGTAAGTGCGTAATGCAATATTAACTTAAATTATTTTAGTAAATTATATTAATCGGATCACTTTTATGATAATTACATGTGTCGATTAAGAAACAAAGGTATGTATATACTAAACAATTAGTGTACGCTTCGGAAACGATAAAAAAATAATACAAAAAATCCAAAGTATAGAAATGAGAGAATTAAGAAAAGTCATAAACAAAACTTTAATAGAGAAAATATGAAATAGAAAGTCAGACGAAAGGGTAATCAAAATAATAAGCTATTAGAGACCACGAAAAAGAAGCAAAATAAGACGTCTATACCGGGTGCGCCAATAGTGTGTCGGCGGAGCTTTGCATGAAAACTAAAAAAGTTGCAGCAATGAAATTTTACGTACGCATGTAGTATGCTACAGTGCATTTTTTATTTTTATTTATATATTTACAGACTGTCCCAAATTTACGCAACCATTTTCAATTTTTGTTTTTAATAGATTGCTATACTTTCTTGTTATTATGATGATAGCCACCCAAATTATCTTTGCAATGATATATGAAAATCTGCATTTACAACTGTTAATTTTGGTTTTATTGCAAATTTTGTTAAAATCTTGACAGTTACAGCGTCTAACATTTTAAGTCTTAGCTTGAAAATGGGTGCAGTGCCTAACGTAACTCTTTTGTTACCAATTTATGGCCTAACACGTTATATGTTTTGATGGTGAACAACGTGACAACATATACAGAGTGTTAAATATGTCGTGCCAAAGTTATCGAAATTTAAAGGCTATTTTCTCTTTTTTTTTTAAATTGAACCTATAATTTTTTTATTAGTCAGAAAATTCTTTGTAAAATTGTCGTTAAAATGGTACCCATAACATAGTACTTATTTCTAGTATTTTCGAAGTTATAACCCCTTAATGGGATATACCTACGTTTATAATATTCGATATGCAGTGCTGCATCTAATAGTTGGTTGTTTGGCCATGAAATGATATTAAGCAAAAATTGCTGTGTAACCAAACGTCCAAAATCTCCTTAAAATTTCCGTATAAAGTGGTTTTCTGTAGTTCCTCTTTGTTGTAATCGCGTTTAATTGTTATAATTTAAGTTCGGCTAGTTAATTATCAATTTCCGTTTGTTCGTTATTAATTATCTTGTTGTCAGTTATATCGTCTTGTTGTCATTATTTTTTATTTACATGCCGTAATAGTTTATAGTTGTGTTTCTTTAGAATGAATTTTTCGAAAGAGGAGCTAATAGACATGGTATTTGTTCTTGGCGCTAGCACTAGAAATCCACTTTTAGCATCAAGTACATATGCTATGGAGTATCCTCACCGAAGAGCACCAGATATTAAGACGTTTGAAAATTTGTTGACAAGGTTTCTTCGGAATGGGTCCGGGAATTACGTCAAACATGAAAGAACTAAGACTATGGTTAGAGAAGATAATGAAGTTACAGTCGTCCAGTCCGTTGTGAACACGGGATAGAAGTCACTGCTGTAAGAAGGATTGAAAGAAAAACATAAATTTCACCCTTACAAAATTCAAATCAATGATCATGGCTTATTACAAACCGATTTTGAAAGGAGACTTGTTTACTATGAATGGCTACTTTTCCAATTACAAGATCTAACTTTTCTAGATGATATGCTTTTCACAGATGAAGCAACATTTGCTAATTGTGGAATAACAAACAGTAAAGTTTTCATTATTATGGCATTAGAAACCTTCATTTTGTGCAACCCATTTTATACCAACAAAAATGGAGTGTTAACACCTGGGGAGGCATCATAAGAACCACTGTTATAGGTCCATTCTTTTTTAATACTACTTTAAATTGTGAAATCTACACAAATTTCCTACAAAATAATTTACCATGGCTGTTAGAAGGCCTAACAGATAACGTCATAAGGAGATTGTGGTACCTATATGATGGTGCACCTGCACATTACGGTGCTGTTGCAAGAGCACATTTAGATAGGGTATTCACCAATAGAGGAAGCTTTATAAGATGGCCACTGCGATCACCAGATCTTTCTGTGGCCTACTGTAAAAAATATAGTTCACGAAACACCTCCACAACGGCAGAGAACATGCAGCAACGAATCAGAAACGCTTTTCTTCAATTAAGTGAAAACAACATTGCTCAAAATATAAGTCTGTCAATGCAGAGGCGATTAAGAGCATGTGTAGAGCAGAACGGACATATATTTGAACACATTTTAAATTAATTTTGTTTTATTATGGAAAAATTACAAAATGTAATTCTAAATCTAATAATAAAGAATTAAAAAACAGGTGTTTGTAAAAGTTATTTTGTTTGATATCATTTCATGGCCAACCCACCGCATATTGAATGTTATAAACATAAGTATATCCCATTAAAGGGTTATCACTTCGAAAATACTAGAAATAAGTACTATGTTATTGGTACCATTTAACGGTAATTTTACAAGGAATTTGCTGACTGATAAAAAAATTATAGGTTCAATTTAAAAAAAAAAAAACAGAAAATAGACTTTAAACTTCGATAACTTTGGCACGACATATTTAACACCCTGTATATGTGGTCACGTTGTACAGCCTCCAAACATATAACGTGTTAGTCCATAAATTGGTAACAAAAGAGTTAGGTGAGGCACTGAACCCATTTTCAGCCTAAGACTTAAAATGTTAGACGCTGCAACTGTCAAGATTTTAACAAAATTTGCAATAAAACCAAAACTAACAGTTGTAAGTGCACATTGTCATATATCATTGCAAAAATAATTTGGGTGGCTATCATCATAATAACAAGAAAGTATAGCAATCTATTTAAAAAAAATTGAAGGTGGTTGCGGAAATTTGGAACACCTTGTAAATATATAAATAAAAATAGAAAATGCACTGTAGCATACTACATGTGTACGTAAAATTTAATTGCTACAACTTTATTAGTTTTCATGCTAAGCTCCTCCGACACACTATTGCCGCACCCGGTATAAGAGAAAAACGGTTGTCTATAATAGAACATCAGGGAAAGCAAAGAGCATATGATTAAAAACAAAAACAAAGAAAATGAATAAGGTGTTGCATTGATTCATTTAACTCTATTCGTTACGGTCCACTGAGTTACATATGTTTTGATTTGATAATTTATTTGTTAATTATTATCTGATATCACTCTGCAATTATTTTTCAATCTCTAACTACACTCTTGGTTGAAGTTGTTGACGTTTTCCATAATTTTCAATGATTCTCTAATCACTCATCGTTAGTGGTGTGCACTTTTAGCCTATACCTTGCTGTTCGATAATCGAATAATAAATCTTATTACTTTGACCAGGGATAATGCGGAACTACATATTTAGGTTTATGACACCTATTAATACTTAATTAGTAACGACATTTTATTATTTATTAGTTAAGATTAAATCTTTAAGACATTATCGTAAACTTTGGCTATTATTACTTGTAGGTATAATTCCAAGAATTTAAATAACACAAAATTTCCCGTTATGACACCAAACAATACATTTGTCAACCAATACGCTTTTAATATGTAATAGTGTAGTAGTAGTAGTGGTATTTTTAACTGCTTGTAAAACAGAATTGAATAGATAAGTCTCAATTCAACATCAGTATGAGACACACAATCTTACAGTATCATTCAGAGTCTCATACCAACAGCATGATACATAGTCTTCTTCATAACATTCATAACATCAAATTAATCATTTTTTAATAAGAGATACTAGTCTCAACAGCAGTTTATATTAGTATAAGTCGTTGTAGATTCTAAATATATATATATATATATATATATATATATATATATATCGTCGAATGTTTTCGCGGTCGTTTGTTGAAGCGTTGTTCTTCGGGATATTTCGCCGCGTTTGGATGATTTCGTCCTGAGAAGGACAACTTTCTTCCTGACGTTTCGGTGACATCACTTTCACCTTTTTCTAGAGGATCTTCTCGTTGCAATGGTAACTTCAAGAGTGCGTTGATTTCCTGTGCCGCTCGTATTATATGGTCCCGTCGTAGTGGGGACGCGTGTCTGACTCCTCGTGATTGGTCCGTCGGTTGTTCTGTCGCTTTCGACTATTGGTCGATCGGTTTGCGTTCGGTCCGAGTTAGTATGACTGGGCTGTGGCAAGTTGTTCTCATTACGTCGCTTGTGTGTAATCTGCCTGTTGAGCAAGGCCGACTTCCATGTGTCAGGCAAACGCTGTCCGTCGTCACGTTTGTTCATACAGTTTTGCCGTTTCTCAATTTCTATTGCTTCTCTTATAATCCTGTACGTTAACCTCGTACTGCGTGCTATAGTTTTTGTACCGTCAAAGTCGATAGTGTGTCCTGTATGTAGCACATGCTTAGCTAGGGATGATGTTGATTCTTTTTTAGCTACCGCATTTCTGTGTTCGAACAAACATACATAGGGCATACTAACCGTAAAACCAGCGTACGGAGGGAAGAACACAGAAATGCGGTAGCTAAAAAAGAATCAACATCATCCCTAGCTAAGCATGTGCTACATACAAGACACACTATCGACTTTGACGGTACAAAAACTATAGCACGCAGTACGAGGTTAACGTACAGGATTATAAGAGAAGCAATAGAAATTGAGAAACGGCAAAACTGTATGAACAAACGTGACGACGGACAGCGTTTGTCTGACACATGGAAGTCGGCCTTGCTCAACAGGCAGATTACACACAAGCGACGTAATGAGAACAACTTGCCACAGCCCAGTCATACTAACTCGGACCGAACGCAAACCGATCGACCAATAGTCGAAAGCGACAGAACAACCGACGGACCAATCACGAGGAGTCAGACACGCGTCCCCACTACGACGGGACCATATAATACGAGCGGCACAGGAAATCAACGCACTCTTGAAGTTACCATTGCAACGAGAAGATCCTCTAGAAAAAGGTGAAAGTGATGTCACCGAAACGTCAGGAAGAAAGTTGTCCTTCTCAGGACGAAATCATCCAAACGCGGCGAAATATCCCGAAGAACAACGCTTCATATATATATATATATATATATATATATATATATAGTGTAAATAAATATATTTGAATAAAAGTACATTTATTCATTTAACAGACACCGAAGATTTAAAAAGTAAAGTGTATACCTTACAACCTGTACACGGTGAATCAACATAGTGGTCGTGTTTCTAGTAACTGACGTTGAAGCATCACTGCCAGAAACCGGAAACAAACATAAACATATTAGTACATCACACGCAACATTACAATATTCCAAGAAATGCTGCGTAATCAATAATTTTTAATTAATGCCATTTTTGACTAATATCAGATACTAAGTTTTATGTTGCGTCAAAGGTTTAAAAAATAAAATACTTCAAGCTTTTATTTAAGCATTTACTCTAAATATCAGTGTATGCGGTCTAACACGCGTGCACAAGATTGTGAAACAATCCACTTACATACTTTATGGTAAGTGCAGCTAGAAAGTAGAAACAAGTTCATTCAAATCAGGAGGAATTTACCAGACGTTGTTGAATATCTTATACAGGGTTAGACAAATGTATGGATCCATTCGAATATCTTTGATACGGCTACTTAGATTTAATAAAATTTTCCACATTTAAGTTAATGCAAATAGGGAATTCGAAGAGCATATTTACTTCTGGTTTAGCCAGAAATGATGATAACTTTTTTTTATTTAAATGAAACAGCATTTTTACGAATTTCAATCGAGTTCTGGTCTGGGAGTTCAACAATAATAAGGTATGGCAAACTTTTGTTCAACAACGTCAGAGATATTTAATTAAATCTAATAATGCAAATTTTATTGAGAACATGAAACACGAACACAAAACAAAATCAATATCAATATCAGTTAAGAAAGTTTTCGAAATGATGGCCGTTCACTGCTTGACAATATATAAATGAACAAATTCTTAAATGATATTTTGCCTCTTCACGAATAAATTTCACTTCCTCAATTATTCTCCATCATAACTCGTCCAGAATATGCGGTCGTCTAGTATAAGCCGCAGATTTGATATGTCTCCAAAGAAAAAAATCCATTAGATTTAAATATGGGGACTGTGCGAATTATTCAATAAATCCATCTTGTTGGAACCAAACACTTACTAGTAATTCCCCATCTTCCCCAATATTAGAAACAAACTGATCACGTAAGAGATGTCCAGTTAGTGTACCGTGACTGAAAGAAGGACCAATAATACGGTTCCTGATAATACCAGCCCAAACGTTTAATTTCTGCGGATGTTGTTTATACTTTTATAGCACCCAGTAAGTGGTTATCAATTGTACCATTCAAACAAAAAGTAGTCTCATCGGAAAACAGCGAATTATATGTAAAATATTGGTAATTTTTGCAAATCTCCATCACTCTTTCGCAAAATTCAATTCTATGATCATAATCCCCAGCCAATAATGGCCTTGTCCTAAATGTGGTTTATACGTACGATATTTTTCGTGCTTCAATATTCTTGCTACGGATCGGCAACCTATATGATAGTTTAGTGGGAGGGATGTAGTAAAAGTTTGTGGTAATCCTTCTAATGCTATAACAATGCCTTTTCGGTAAATTTCTAATATGTCCGGTCAAGTTATGCCTTGTTAAAGTTTTACCAACGACAGTTCGTGATATTCGATGCCAGACTTGATGTAAATTGTTAAACAAATCGCATACTTCTTCATGAGTTCGGACGCGGTCATCAAAATCAATCATCAGAATTTCAATACGTTCTTTTTTCAGTTAATTGAACCATTATTAACATTGATAATTCTGACATCTTAAGTCAAGTACTGAATTTTAATTCCATGGCTTACTAAACGTAAGCATGATTTTAAATTATCAATTTTAATTAGATTCTTAGTCGTTGAACAATAGGGTGTTAAACCTTATTATTGCTGAATTCCCAGCGGAGAGTTCCATTGAAATTCATGAAAATAAAGAGGGTGTTTCATTTAAAATAAAAAGAAAATAACATCGTTTCAGGGTAAGCCGAAAGTCTGATGCGGATAATAATTGTGGAATTAATTGTGGAAGTCCTATTAAAATATATGTAGCCGTATCAAAGGTATTCTGATGGAGCCATATCAAAGATATTCGGATGGAGTCATATCAAAGATGTTCGGGTGGATCCATACATTTGCCCTCGTACGAGGGATAACCTACAATTATTAACAATAGAAAAATCTAGGTACCTATGAAAAATAAATTTTTGTTTATTAAATAGTGCATTATTTTATCTGTCAAATGCAATTTAGTTTGTGCAATTCGGTTGAATAGTGTCTGAGAAATAACCTATAGAATACGCTTCCGTTATCAAAAAAATGTAATTATCACGAGAGAACTTTCGGATAATGATTTAATATGATTTCAAGAAAGGCTTGAGCGCGTATGAGTGTGAGGAAAGTTTAAAATCGGCATTTGGAGATATCGCACCATCATTGGCTACTGTTTATAGATGGTATAAAGAATTTGAATGAGGCTGTAGCTCGGTTATATTCCTACAACTGTTGTTAATCCCAAAAATATTGCTGTGGTGAAGAAGATGGTGGAAGAGGACGGCCGCATTACCTACGCAATGATAGAGTCTAAACTGAAAATTGGATCCTCGCAAGTGAGATCAATATTGCACGAATATTTACATTTGAGAAAGGTTGTAGTTCGGTTTGTACCCCATCATCTGACAGATTTACAAAAAGCAGAACGTGTTAGAAATTGTCAACATACTTTAGATATGTTGATTGCTGGAGGCCATCAAATGCGATGAAACGTACATACCGTTTCTTGAAGTTTCCACTCGCCAAGAAAGTCGAATCTGGATACTTGATGATGAAGAAATCCCTACGATGGTGAAATGAAAAAAGTAATGTACGCAGTATTTTTTAGAAGTACGGGTTTCATGGACGCAATTAAATTAGAAGATCAGAAGACAGTTACCGCTAAATGGTATGTTGAAAATTTTTGCCTACTGTATTCAGTAAAGTGCTAGGAAAGGGAATTATGTTACATCATGATAACGCGTCGTCCCATACAGCAAGGATAACTGTTCAGTATTTAGCTGAAAACAAAATCGAAGTTATAGAACATCCTTCTTACTCACCGGATTTGGCGATGTGTGACTTCTGTCTATTTTTTGAGCTCAAAAAATATTTGGGAGGGGAAAAGGTTCCAGTCAGAAGAAGAGATTAATATCGCCGTTAAGTGTTTTTTTTTTATAGTACTCCTAAAGACAGCTGGCTGAACGCTTTTAAACTATAGAAGGAAAGAATGGTTAAGTATATTATTGTTGATGGCAATTACTTTGAACATAAAATAAAAATACTGAAAACTTGTATCAATCTTTCTATTCTTAATAATTGTAGCTTGCCTCTCGTATGTAATTGAATCCTGTACTTTCCGTAATCATGTTTCTCTCGCTAGTTATAAAACAACTTTTTTCATTGTCTGTTTTTAGTAGTAGACTAAAATACTCTCTTCAGCTTTTCATTATTTCTTCCTGATTTCGTAATTTAAAATATTGAAACCAAAAAGAATAATTTTAATAGATAATAAGTAGCATGATTGTATGAATAATTTTTCAATTTTCATATGAGAAACTGCAATTGATCATTCGAACTGACTAACGGATGTTACATAAAAGTACCAAAGTTCGTTCTAAATTGGAAGTTTAATATCTATTCATTGTACTTTATTTCCTTTCTGTGAATGATATCAATTTCTATGCTAATGTAAACCGATTTTTTCGGTGATGCCATACTGCTGGCAATGGTGGTGGCAGTGGTGTGCCGACAACATCTGCTAAAAATTACCTTATTTGAAATTTCAAGCATGTCCACGTGAAATTTAGGACAGAGTGAATTAGAAAAATTACTTCGGTGGGAAACATAATTGAATTAATTAACCGTCCCGATACTATCGAGGTTGTCAATATCGCAATAGTTTATTTAGTATTGAAATCATTGTATATGTCCATATTTCATGATGTAAACGAATGGAAAAATTTAATTGCTTGTATAGAGATTACTATAGAACTCAGAAATTAATATTGTAACAATTTTCTCCAACTTTTTCTCATTTTCCGCATGCCTTAATAAGTTTTATATGTTAAATTTTCCTTTTTCCCTTTAACAATTTTCTAAATTTCCAGTAAAAAAAGTATAATATATTTTCAACATTTTTAATTACATTTATAAAAATTTATTGATCTTTTCATGTTTTTTATGCAACGACGGGTTTAAAATAAGGGACATTAACTGTGATAACAATAAATTACGCCCTATAATAAAAAATAATAATTTATTGTCCAATAGAATAATTACTGGACAAATTATAAACTTAAACACAAATGCAGTGTAACTAAATATAATTACTAGAGAACGGACACGCTTACCACCCAGTACAGTACTGGCGAAAGGCTGTATTTCTAAAATATTACATACAAATATTAATTTTATTTATATAATTGGAAAACGAACGGGTGGTGATCTATAAAATTACGAAATACATATTTATTTGTTGAAAAGTTGTATTTATAAAGTTTTTAATTTTATTTATATAATTGGAAAACAAACGGGTGGTGATCTATAAAATTACGAAATACATATTGCTATGATTTTTCCCCGAAGAGAAATTTTGAAGAAACTATAACAGACAATATATTTATGTGTATTTTATTCCAGAGAAATATTTGAGGATATTTTATATTTATGTATATTTTATTATAATGTATATTTTTGTCCACGCTTGCATATTTTGCGAGAGTAGTTTTGATGTATGCAGTCCGGATGGAGTGGTAGTATTTTCATATTGTAGCTCTTTTGCTTTATGTTAGGTAGGGGTATGATTCCGTTTCCGGGAGGAAGGAGATGCAGAGATTTACCAGTTATTGAACGGATAGGTCTAGTTTTTTTTTCTGCTGAATAGAACTTCTTTTTATTCAGATAATTTTTGAATAAATTCGGTTTATTTTTAGTGTGGTGATATTGATGTATTGAAAGTTAATTCTCGATTTATTACGAGTCTTGTATACTTGTAATTTTGATTCGAATGACCTATCTGTAGTCTCTCTTGTAATCATTTTTTGTGAAGTGACGTTTACATTAATTAATGTACGTATATTTTTTCTATTACATTTATGAATTTAGATATAATTTTGTAATACTATTAAGATAATTGAGCTCAGTAAAGTCTGTAATTTTAAGTTTATAAAATATTTTGCAGTCAGATGAATATTAAGAAAAGTTATCAGATTTTTTGGAAGTGATTTTTTTTTTCAAATAATATGTTCTAGAAGATTAGAATTGGAGGGAAAAGGTATTTGTATCATGTTAAATGTGCGCATGATTTAGAATTTTGATTACGTGTACAAAGAGCTATTGTGCTGTTTGACGTTTGATATTTGGGATAACGTAATTGATAACATCTGTAGTTTTTTCTAAATATTTAATTTATAATTTGCTCGCGGTCAATATTAGTGAGGTTTTTAGCCTAGTGTATCAGTCATATTTTACACAAGTTTTCCTCACACATGATAGATGTTTCAGTACGACTTTATACTCTATAAAGTTTAATTTTCCTTTTTTATTTTTTTTTTATGGGATTAAAATTTTGTGGGGTGAATTTTTGTTTGTTTTCCTAATACCTTTTGTGTTTTATTCGTGCCACTTACCCTATGAGGGTAAACCTTGAAGATTCAAGAGCTCCTGGAAGGCGACCCGACTGAGATAGACCGGCAACGCTACTGTGTATTGTGAACTAAAGTTAAATAAGCAATCAACATCACAATTCACTGCAATATGTATTTGTTGAAAAGTTGTATTTTTAAAGTTTTCAATTTTATTTCTATAATTGGAACATTTTTATTAGTTCATTTTGTCGTTCAAGTTGAGTAAAAGAGTATTAATATTGACTAGCAATAGTTTCTCAAGGTTTTCTTCTGTCAATTTTGTTCTCTTTGAATTAAGTACATCCTTATAAATAGAAAACGTCCTTTCTACATCGCAACTGGTTATAGGTGCATACTGGAAATATTCATTTATTTCTTCATATTTAGTCGTTAGATTTTGTTGAATTGTCTCCATACATAATTGCTGCAATGTAATTACTTCAAACTTTTGCCGAAGGCCACATCCGAAGTCACTTGGAATACTTTTCAAATTATTAACAGCCACATCTAATGTGGTTAATCCGTCATTTAATTTGAGATTTCGATTTTTAAAATAAGTGATTAGTTTTGGCAATTTTCCAAAGTGTTCGTGAAGAAATTACAACTGATTTTTTAAATTTGGGATTTGTGTGAGCTCCTTGCACTCACCAATACTTCTAGCATCCTCCTTTAGCAGTGTTACGAAATGTTTTAGACTATCAAAATTCTCAGCATAATAACTAGTAGCTTCCAGCCATGTTCCCCATCTAGTTATTACTTTAGTGGGAGGCAGTGACAGAAATGGAAATTTTTCCCTGAAAAGAGCTACTCTCAATGGTGCTTTTCTGAAAATTTTTTTAAAAGCTGATACAAGTCTATCAACTTCCGGAAAAGTGTCTCTGATATATTCACAGATTCTGTGGAGAGCATGTGCTACACAAGTAATATGCAGCATATTAGGATATGTTTTCTTTAATAGTCTGCCTGTATTTAACATATACGCAGCACTCTCACTGACAAATAAAAGTATTTTTCTTTGTACATGGCGTCCGAATGAAGCATTTTTTGCATATTCTCCTTAATGGTTTCAGCAACTGTTTCCACAGCAACTCTATTTATAACACTTGTTGCTATTACATATGAGTTATAGGGAATAGTTGGATGTAGTACACAAGCTACAACATTTACCACACAGCGTCCTAACATATCCACCGTTTCGTCGGCGCTTATCCATATGTATTGATTTAAAAGATAGCTTCTAATGCGTTCTACTGTTCTCGTATAGCACCTAGAAACATAATATTTGCGTAAAGTTTATTCATCAGGAACATTTCGACTAGTATATTTTTTCAGAAATATTTTTAAAGTAGGATTGCTAAGTTTATTTAATGGAATATTAGCCGCCATAAAAGTTTTACAGAGTTCAGATGTGTTTGCGATCCTAATTTTTTACGGATATTTTACGGATTTTGTAATAAATTTCGGAATCACTGACAATGGACATACAATCAGTATGACCGTCAATCCAACTCGCTATTGCTTTACGATGCCGTTCTCGACGTTCTTCCGTATCATATCTGAAAAAGTAACTTAAACAATGCTCTAGGTCTAAATAAATGAAAACTAATGTACGCGTAAGTTATTGAAATTGAACGAAATTCAATGCAATGATGAAAATCTAGCAATGATAATGTGGTACCAGAAGAATAATAGTTTAATGACGGTCAAAGACATGTTTATCGTTAATTATCCTATCAGTTCTATACCTTGTGCGAAAACAATTTTAAACAATTTCACGTATACTGGAAAGTTTAATTTTTCAATAAAAAAAAAAAATAGTAGATCCCTTGAACTAAGAGTAGCGGTTTTACAGAATATTTACTTTATTTGCATTAAAATATGCACTGCAGCAGCACTGGCAACACTGGTTTTGCTGAAAGCACATGATTCGCTCTTCGAAACATAAATGTATGACTGGTTGCCTACTATACCGCTAATGCATTGACAATTTTCTTTTTAAAATTATACATAGGAAAAATGTATGTAATAAAAAAATATGTGATAATAAAAACAGAACCCGGTATAGGGTCTCCAAGTCTATAAAATAATAAAATGAGGAATGACACGATAATGAAACCAATCTCCAAATCAAATAAATTTATTGTATTACCAATGTACAGTTACATTAACAAAAAGTTGGCGATCTTAAACATCAAATCAATAAAATATTTGTAGGTCTGGCCTTATTCTTTTTATGAATGAAATATTATTATAGACAACAGCGTTCAAGTTACATAGAGAAAATCAGTGGATCTAAAATGTACGCAATCTAATCATGTTAGTATGTTATTTTTATTTTTGGATTATATACAATACCAGTGTTGTAAGATAAACAACATCGATATAACATATAACATGGGCAACGGATAAAATGACCACACGAATCAAGGAGTGGCAAGTACTGACCGGAGAGTCTCACACTGAACACAACCATATATACTTCGAGATTGCACAAAAGACCCAGCAGGAAACACAAAAGGCCATAGCCCACATGATTGATACAAGCAGCTTTAAGGCAGCCCTACAAGACCTTACTCAGAGGCACAGCAAAATGACACCAGATTATTTCCTGGACAGGATAGACATCATAAACAAAGAATGCACTACATCCACCAGCACGAGTGGACGCAGTATGCCATATTGGTGGAATCTTGAAATCGAAGCCAAAAGAAAGGAGTGTCTACAACTACGTCGTAGATTAACAAAACATAGGAGGTTAACGCAAACTTTCGAATCCCTCGCCAACATAGAAAAGTATAAACAGGGAAAAAACGAGTTAAAACACCTCATACTTCGGACAAAGAGAAATCACTGGAGAATTCTACAGCAGAACTTGGAAGGAGATATATGGGGAGAAGGGTATAAAATAGCTATGAGGCATCTGGGCAAACTACCCCCGCCCTATAATCCAACGCTAGAGAGGAGAATAACAATCCTGAAAGATTTGTTTCCGCTGAAAGACGAGGAACCAATCAGACACCCAGATAGAGTAGACGATGTCCCCCTTTTTCAGAAAGAGGAACTCCTGAGGGCCGTAGCAAAATCTAGGCTAGGTAAAGCGCCGGGACCGGATGGGATCTCTGCAGAAGCCGTCAGACTGATTTCTGAGACGGCACCGGATCTGTTACTGGACTTCCTTAACCAGTTACTTAGAGATCAGACTTTCCCCACCAGATGGAAGCAAGCTAGGGTAGTGCTGATCTGGAAGGGGAAATCTATAGAGGAGTCCTCAGCGTTTAGACCCATATGTCTTCTAAGCATCTTGGGAAAACTATACGAACGTATGGTAAAGGAAAGACTAGAGCAAGAAATAGAAAGCAGAAGTGGACTGTCAGAAAGACAATTTGGCTTCGTAAAGGGAAGGTCGACGGTACATGCCGTTGGGTTCCTGGTGGACTTGGTTAGGGAGTCTCAGGGGAGATGGGTAGCTGCGATAGCCCTGGACATTAAAAATGCCTTTAACACAGCATCATGGAACAAGATCTACTCAGGCCTAAAGAAACGAAACATACCGCAATACCTCACAAACATAATCGCAGAATACTTCTCCAACAGATCCATACTGCTTAGTAGGGGAAAAAAGTTGATGGTGAATGCGGGAGTACCACAGGGGTCTGTACTGGGGCCACTACTCTGGAACGTGATGTATAATGGAGTATTGGAATTAGAGTTGATAAGGGGTGCTACAACAATAGCATATGCAGATGATCTCCTACTGGTCATTGAAGCTGAAGATGATAGAGATCTGATGTTCAGGGCCAATGAATCGTTAGAGGCAATTGCAAAATGGATGGCCAGAAACGATCTACAGGTCGCGCCGCAAAAATCGGAGGCCGTAATCATGAAAGGCCCGCGTAAGAGGGGGCATATCTCCTTCAATATGCTGGGAAGAGAAATAACCCCAAAAAGGGAGCTCAAATATCTTGGGGTGGTCATCGACGATAAGCTGTCCTTCGCCCCCCATGTAAAATACGTAGTTGGCAGAGCAGAAAACACCGTATCCGCTATGCAGAGGATTATGCCAAATGTAGGAGGCCCAAGTAGCATCAAGCGTGCAATTCTCTACGAAGTTGCACAGTCGCAGTTGCTGTACGCGGCCCCGGCCTGGGCAGATGTCTGGAGAGTGCATAAATACAAAGACATGCTAGAAAGGACGCAAAGAAGATTACTCCTTAGAATTGGCAGTGGCTACAGAACGATCTCGAAAGCCGCAATACAAGTGATAACAGCAATCCCACCTCTCCAGCTACTGGCAGGGGAGAGATTCCAACTTCATATCTCAGAAACCGGGCACACCAACGATACGAAGACAAGAGAGCGACGGAATACCCTGACCAAGTGGCAAACTGCATGGGCCGAGCAGGCGGCGACAGCGGAATGGACTAGGAGATTAATACCGGACCTGATACCCTGGGTAAAATGCCAGCACAAAAGGCTGAACTATTATCTAACACAGTTCCTCTCAGGCCATGGCAATTTTCGTAGCTACCTCAAGAGGATAGGGAAATCCGACGACGATGCCTGCCCTCACTGTGGAGAACCCGACACTCCCGGACACGCTATATTAGAATGTGACAGATGGGCTAGAAGTAGAAACCAGCTTGTCATGGAGCTCGAAGCAGAGCTGACGGTGGAAGACATTGTGAACCAGATGATGGAGACCTCAACGAAGTGGAACAGGGTGGCGAGGTTTATTACCACGGTTATGTCCGGAAGGGAGGAGGATGAAAGAGCCCGAAATGGAGATTAAAACAATGGGTGGAGTTTGTAGACAAACTGGCGCGACTGATGATATGCGTTCTTCCTATGCGGTTCCAGCGCGCTGAGTGTGACGACGAAGTAGGGGGTTTTAGTCGGTAAGAGTCCGGCACTCTCTGGCGAGGCCAGGAGTCCATGAGGATTCCCCCCTACTATAAAAAAAAAAAAAAAAAAAAGATAAACAACATAAAGTTTCATGTTTTGTGTTTGTTAACTTGGTGATAAATATCGTGTAGTATTAGTATTATTTGTTTAAATATATTTTTTGAAAATTCGTATATTATATTCTGTAACACATATACAGGCTAATTCATTTTCGGCCCTCACCATGGGGATCTCTCTTTCTATTGGAGATAGAGTATAGGTTTAAATTTGGCAAAGTTGTTAAATTTTGTGTTTGTTATAAATCCGTAAAGAAAATGGACCTGTGACAAATGACCTTCGTTATTTAAAAAAAAAACGCGAAAACCCCATCTTCTTTTACCTTGTATTTGGCCTTGTAGAGAAAAAATTAAAAACAGATCCTTGTGGACATTTCTAAACCTCTATCCAGTGGTGTACTCTAAATTTTTATACGACGTTTCGTTTCTGTCTGGCCATCATCAACTATCTAATTTCTTATAGGCGCCATATTGGATTTAGACATCTTCAGAAAGAGTTTTTTTTCTGATTTCAACCGTGTACCACATGCTGACTAAAGTTTTTGACATTAGGTTTTAATTGAAAGAATAAATTATATGATTAAATAAGGTAGCCATGGAATTTCAATCTGTCAAACATTTCATTTATTATTCATTAATAATACAAAAATGTCATACACTAACGAAGAGAAACGAGATATGATAAGTATTTTTTATTCTTCGGACCGAAATTCAACAGTAGCGAATACAAGATATCTACAATTATATTCAGAACGACAACAGCCTCATCGTACCATTTTTCTAGATCTCGACAGAAATTTGGTCGAGAATGGATCGTTTACTAAGCTGCGTAATGGTCAAGACAACAGGAATTTAAATGAAAATCGACAAGATATTTTACGAATGGTAAATTAAGAGCGTGTTTTCAAATTTCATGTTAATCTTGTATTTTTATAAATAAATAATAATCCATTAATTTCTACACGCGAAGTAGCGTCAGAATTAAATTTGTGCCAGTCCAGAGTTTGGAGAACTTTACATAAAAGTAGGTTTAAACCATACAGGATCCATGTTAGTCACTCTTTACTGACTGGAGATAATTTGAGAAGGCTAGAATATTGTAATTGGTTAATGAGAAGGATAGAAAATGACGAAAATTTTTTAAGCAAAATCATCTGGTCAGATGAAACAAAATTTGCAAATTCTGGAATGTTCAACAGAAATGCGGAGCACTATTGGGCAGTACATAATCCCCGACAAAACAGGGCTAGAAGACCACAACATCGTTTTGGTATAAACGTTTGGATGAGTATTTTGGCAAATCGTCTCTTAGGACCAGTTATGTATGAAGAACATTTAAATGGAGAAAGATATTTAAACATTTTACGTACATACGTATCTGACTATCTTGACGACAATATCCCATTAAATCAATTACAATATTTATGGTGGCAGCAAGATGGCGCACCAGCACACAATGCAGCTGTTGTTAGAAATTTCTTAAATCAAGAGTTTGCAAACCGTTGGATTGGAAATAGGGGAGTTGTTGAATGGCCTGCGAGATCACCTGATTTAAGTCCGCTAGATTTTTTTTTATGGGGATATGTTAAAAATGATATATATAAAGTAGATGCGCCACAAAACATTGAAGAATTACGAGACAGACAGACAGACAGTTCCTAGAAGAACTATACAAAGGGCAGTACAAAATGCCAGAAGGCGTGTCCAATTGTGCATTACCGAAGATGGCCAGATAATTGAACATTTACTGTAATTGTTTATTGTTTAATACAAAGGTATTTTTAATAATATAAAATATTATTAAAAATCTGGTGTGAAGAACACAAATGCAGGTTCACTATTAATATTTTTTGTGAACGTGACCAAATATTATTGTTTACTTTTCTATGTATTTTTGTTAATGTTTTTGTTATCTTGTACTCGCTACTGTTGAATTTCGTTTCGAAGAATAAAAAATACTTATCATATCTCGTTTCTCTTCGTTAGTGTATGACATTTTTGTATTATTAATGAACAACAAATGAAATGTTTGACAGATTGAAATTCCAAAGGCTGCCTTATTTAATCTTATAATTTATTCCTTCAAATAAAACCTAATGTCAAAAACTATAGTCAGCATGTGGTACATGGTTGAAATCAGAAAAAGAAACTCTTTCTGAAGATGTCTAAATCCAGTATGGCGCCTATAAGAAATTAGATAGTTGATGATGGCCAGAAAGAAACGAAACGTCGTATAAAAATTTAGAGTACACCACTGGATAGAGGTTTAGAAATGGCCACAAGGATGTGTTTTTATTTTTTCTCTACAAGGCCAAATATCGGTGCTACAGGTAAAAGAAGAAAATGTGGTTTTCGCGTTTTTTTTTAAATAACTTAGGTCATTTGTCACAGGTCTATTTTCTTTACGGATTTATAACAAACACAAAATTTAACAACTTTGCCAAATTTAAACCTATACTCTATCTCCAATAAAAAGAGAGATCCCCATGGTGAGGGCCGAAAATGAATCAACCTGTATAATACATATTTTAATATAGGTTTTATAACATATAAATGCTATAGAATTAATTATTAGAATTATTATTGTAATAGTTTTATAATTAAAAAATAAATACTTTTCATACACAAGAAAAGTAAAAAAACTTGTTTTTTCAAATTAATGTTAAATATTAAACACCAAAAAATAATAATTATTTTTATTGATTTTTCATAAGAAAGTTTTGTAGTAACTTTTAAAAATAAATCAAAACACATATGTTGATTTTCGTTCATTGATTATTTTGCAGTTTTATAGGATATTCAGGTGGCAATTTTCAATTAAAATATTTTTTTTTAATTAAATACAATCAAATAATAAGCAAATTTGCTACTTGGTAGCCTTAAAATCTGAAGGAATATGGCATTCGATAATTATTTCAATGTATTTTTAAATATGTATTTAAAAAATGTATTTTTTTTTAAATTTGTTAGTTTACTAAATAAGTGATAATAAAAAGAATTTCTTTTTAATCATTAAATAATAATAAATAAAAAATAATAAAATAGATAACTATCCAACGACCTGCGAAAGAAGTTATAGTAACAGAAAATTCTCTCATTGCTCACAATATGTATAATATTATTAAAAGTGTAATGCTAGTTATTTTTTAATTTTTTTTATAATTCAATTTGAAGTTACAATATTTTTTTAATGTTTGTATGCCTCAATAAGATCGAAATGTATCCAGACATTCCGGGATAGATGTGACTTTTCACGAATTCTTCATTATTCTAACTACCAGGAAGATGGCGTCCCGACGTGTAGCGTTCTGAATACTGGTACAAACTTAAACTTAGTTTGTCGAAATATAGAAATTAATGCAGCACAATACGCGACATCTACATGTAAAGTGATATTTAATACTCATTAGATCTCATTTGCATTAACTTCAATATATTAACTATATATACGCGAAGTTTAGAAGTGGAAGTCTTGTTTGTCTCCAGGATACAGTGTGTTGACAAGCTCCAATAAGAGCGAAATGCATCCACACATTCCAGGATAGATGTGACTCTTCATGAATTTTTCATTATTCTAACAACCAGGAAACTTAGTTTGTAAAATCATAGTAATTAACGCATTAACACATTAGGCGGCATGTAAAGTGAGATTTAATTCCTCTTGGTTCTAATTTGCATTAAGTTCAATGTCAAAATGTAATGAAATGCATTGAATGCATTAAAATTTGATATATTAAATGGTATAATTAAATATTTTTATTGGTTATAATGATGAATACGTTAACAGCAAGAAAAAAAAAATTTTTCAGAATACTCGAGAAATAATCTGGAATATTTATAATTATTTAAATAAAATGCCTACACCAGGTGCATTATATACGGTTAAGCAAATGTATGGATCCATTCGAATATCTTTCATATGGCTACTTAAATTTTAATAAGACTTTCCGCAATTAATTATATGGAAATCGGAGATTCGACGAATATATTTATATCCGAATCAGACTTCCGATTTAGCCAGAAACGATGTTAGCTTTTTATTTTAAATAAACATATTGCTATGAATAGTGGTTTTGAATTTGATAATACCACTATTCACAACCAATCTGTCCAGCTTAGATATTCAGTCGGTTTATTTTCTAGATGAGACTGCTTTTCCCTCAGGGTTCCAATCGGAAAACGTGTTTTTTCTCTTCTACAAATTTATATAGCGCCAGTAAAAGAGTATTGACAACTGTTATAATTATAATGTCTTTGAGTTACTTATAAGCACAAAATAAGAAAGGTAAAATTCAAAACACACACACAGCTAACTTTAAATGAAACTTTAATACGAAAATAAAAAAAAGTATATTTACGAAGTATAAAGATGAATATTGCATCATTAAACAATATTATTAAGGCAAAAATATCACACGGAAATGACCGCAACGTGCAAGAAATAAACAAACTGATATGACAGCCCGAAAGAAACTTTAACGCATGTGCAAACCACATGAAAAAAATGTCCTTGAAATCCAAGCGTACAAAATTTATAGCTAACAGAAATTTTTTATAATAGAAATTTTAAAAAACGTTCTTTGTCATTTAATTCAAATAACTAAGAATATATAAATATTTCAAGATTAACACAGTAGAAAAATACACAAATCAATACATTCAAGATAATAATAATAATAATAACGATAATAAGAATAATATAATTTACTTACGTATAATAAAAAATATATATATTTTTTCAAGACATATGAGTTAGAAAGCTAGTAAAATTAACAAGAACGAGGTGTACAAACTCGTAAATAAAACTCGGTAATGAATCAAGCACCATCCACTAATTAAATCAAACTCACGAAGTTACAGAACAAAGATAAAGAAATTTATCTTCTCATCAACACGTCTTTCTAAACTCAAAGTACATTGGCGTCTAAAAATAAATGTACAACGATAAATAAATAAAACTTTTCAAAATATATGCGGTGAAAAGTCTATAGCAATATGTACATTTTTACAAATTCCAATAGAGCTCTGCTCTGGAAGTTCAGCAATAATCAGGTTTGGCACACTATTGTTCAACAACGATAGATATATTTAATTATATCTGATATTTTAAAATCATGTTTATGTTTAGTAAGCCATGGAATTAAAATTCAGTACTTGACTTAAACGTATCGAAATTCTGACGATGATTGGTTTTGGTGGCAGCGTCAGAACTCATGAAGAAATATGCGATTTCTTTAACAATTTGTATCAAGATCGGCATCCAATATCACGAACTATCGTTCATAAAACTTTAAGAAGGTATAGCTTTACCGGAAATGTAACAAATTTACTGAAATGCAAACGAACAAAAGTCGCAACTAATGAAGTTATTGCTCAAAATATTGCTATAGCATTAGGAGAATTACTACAAGCTTCTGCTACATCCCTCGCACTAAACTATGATATAAGTTGCCGATTAGTAGCCAGAATATTGAAGACGAAAAATATCATCCGTATAAAGCGCATTTAGTGCAAGAATTATTAGACGGGTATTATAATGGTAGAATTGAATTTTGCGAAAGAGTGATGGAGAATGAACAATTTTTTACATACAATTTCGTACGAGGCTGCTTTTGTTTGCCACCTTACTATGCCCTTAATGTTAGACGTTTTTTAAACCAAACATTGAGAATTCATTGCATAGCTTGAATGGTCTCCAGATTTAAATAACCTAGATTTTTTTCCTTTGGGGTCATTTAAAATCTGTGGTTTATACAAGACGACAGCATAATCTGGATGAATTACGGCAGAGAATAATTGTTTCATTTAAAATAAAAAATTTAACCTCATTTCTGGCTAAACCGTAAGTCTGATTTGAAAATAAATATACTCTTCGAAATTCCTATTTGCATTAATTTAAATCTGGAAAATTTTATTAAAATCTAAGTAGCTGTATCAAAGATATTCATAGATTCTTACATTTGTTTAACAATGTCTATTTCCTAATCATAACAGTCAGTGTTTATAAAGTTGCCATATTTAGGTAACGTTCTAGAAAAAGTTGTTGAAGCAACTGGAGTTTCAAAGCTTACAGTAGTACGACTTGTTGGTGAATCTCGACAAATTGAAACAAGGGAAAAATGCATTTCTATCTCCATACACAACAATTCTAAAAGCTTCAAGAAAATTCAAAGTGGTTGAATTTGAAGAACAAGTAATTCAACATACTATATATAATTTCCACGTTACTGAAAGCCAAAAACCTTCAGTTCAAGGAATTTTGAACGAACTTGGAGATAATGGTGTTACTTTTGCTGGGAAGGTAGTTTCTTTAGAACATTGGTATAAAAGTTAGGACTCAGGCGTGCCTACTTAAATAAAGTCTGAATGCTTTTAGCAAAAACTTCTCTCTCTTGAAGGTGGAAATAAACAAGCAATAATCGATCTATTCTAATGGAATGGCATAACATAAGAGAACTGCGTTGTGTATACGACAAAATTACGAACAGAAAATCGACCTATCATTTATACAGGTTGTAACGAACTTCGTTCGTCAAGACATAATTGAGTCTTCATGAATTTTGTAGAACTCAGACCACGCCGACACAATTATGATCTTTCGAGGTGTCCTCGTATATGTATAATTGTATATATTTTTGTATTTTAAAATTGTATTATAATATATTTTCTGGCGCAAGATCATGTGTGATAGCCGTAACTGCATGGTAGCCCCCGCCGTTCATATAAACACAATTTCTCTGCGCCAGAGACTCCCCCAGACGAGTCATCTCTTTTTCTAGGTTTCCGAATCACATATATACCCCATTTTCTGGAAAATCAGGGACGCTTTTTCAATATTTACATTGAATACTTATGAATCAGCCGAGGGGTCTCTGGCGATATTTACGTCGCTTTGGCCATCCAGACTTTTTTTTTTAAGGGGAGACATATATTCCAATATCTCTGAGACAGCTAAGCTGCCTTTACGCAGCTTCTGTCAGTTTCTTTCCCGATTTTCTTTAGATCCCCAAGCTTCGTAGTCCGGCTCCGTACCGTTTCCAGAGGCCGAGTCGCTTTCACCGGCCGATCTAAAGACCCAGACGCTCAGTAAGTTCTTTCCATTTTTCTCTAAGTCAATACGATGTTAAATGATCATCCTGCATCCCGGATCGTTTAAATATCGTGCACACAGCTTAAAAATAACCCGTATCACATGTAAAGTTCTTCGTTAAAGTATTTAATGTGATTATTCGCTTCCCTGAATCATAATTACCTAAATAGATACCGTCCCGTTAGCCATTGAGTATATTATAGACAAAATATTGTAAATTTTTATATGTCATCAATAACCGATTTTCTAAGTAAATTAACGATTCAATTATCCTTAGTCAAGACTTAAAAAACCTCGTAGAAAAAGACGACAAGCCCCGTCCTGAATTATTAATTAAGAAAAGAATCACATATTGCCTAAATAAAATGTAAGGCGCAAGAAAAAGTATAATTTTCAGATGAGAATTTTTAGTTACGATTACATACTTAAAATGTGCGTATTCGTTAAAAAATTAGTATTGTTGCACGTCATAACGGGGAATTTTTTCTTTGTTATTAATGGAAGAAATGGTACCTACGGGCAACAATATCCAAGGTTTATGAGAGGGTCTTACCTTACTAATAAATAATAAAATGTTATTACTAATTAAGTTATTAGTTGATGTTATAAATCTAAGTATGTAGTTCCGACTGAATTCCATTGTTTGGGAATGGAATTTTATTGTACATATTTAGTTAACAATGAATGTTCAAATTAAATATCGTCTCTTGAATGCGTTCACTAATAACTAGAGCAGACCAATTTCCGTTCGCGCCATGAGCGCCGATATGGGAGTGTAATTCGTAATATACTAAAATATTGGATACAATAGGGATGCAACATGAGCTTGTTACAGATATAAGTATAGAAGTAGAGACATTTATTCTATCAGAAATAATTAAATATACATTTAGTTTTTTGCTATTAAAGTAATATGCATAAACACACGAAAAATGCTTACGTGTTCTTTACAATGTGTTTTTGACCAACACATTAGATATGTATTGCACACTAAACATTTAATTTTTGAACTATCGTATACTAAGTCCGGGAAATCCATAATAAACTTATTCATTTCGTCTGACAACGGTCGTTTCCTCGATTTATGTGTCGACGACATTTTATTACGTATGCTTACACTTACAGTCTAAGCAAGTACCAAACACATACTGAATGCTTTTTATTAATTCTGATGCAATACAATCATCCTCACATCGGCGCACATGGCGCCCACGGAAATTGGTCTGCTGTACTAATAACCCTAGGCAATAAACAAATGGTCTAAATTATGGAGTAATAAAATTGTACATGAAAAAGAAGAAAGTTTTATAATTTGAATATGCTAATAAAAGTATTGTATAAAGTGAATATTTATAAAATTGGAAATATTATAATTTAATTCTTTATCCCAGATTTACTTATATGTAACATATATAAATATATCAAATTTTGTTTTTTGACGAAACAGTTATTTTGTGTGTTTTAAAAAACAGTGCTGTGAAATGCAGAAGGAGTTTTTTCACTTGGTTTTCTCTTAATCTTAACTAGATCCGAAGAAGACAAATCGAAACATTACAAAGTTAAACAATGGCTTTCTATCCAAATGAAATTAAAACGTACAAATTCATAATTAATAAAGCAATCGTACAATTTTTATTTATTTCAATCACAAATACCTAGTGGGTTAATTACGGGAAAATAAACCATACTTATGACATAACTACCGACATTAATTAAATTGAAACCGCCGACTAAATTGCTTCTCATTTTCGTGTATTAGATATCACTCCTGATACGTTTCTGGGCTGGAACAACTGAATGTTTCGGACGCCGAGAGTGCTTCTCTGTAATTTGTTTCAAACATTATCGTATTCGGTTTTGGTTGGTGGTCAGCGGATTGTCCGAGCGCTTGAATTTAAAGCAACAGTCATCGTATCTCCGGAAAGTACATTCATTGTGTTAAATTGGCGAAGTTATTTAGTTTAACATGGACGCGCTCTTTATCTACAGCATAAATTCCACAGAGTCCTTTATGCTTGTCCATTACGAATATTATAAATACTGAACCGTGGTTATTTAATCGACATATTGCGCCACCAAAATAGCGAATTTAAAACGATAAACAAAATAGTGCATCTCAAACAAATAACCGTTTCGATGCTTACGTATCGTCAGCACGATTTTGTGTTTTAATAATTGATAATGGTTGGTGACAGTGCACGTAATCTGTCACAAACGTATAATTTTGAATGAGCATGGCCGTCTCTAACGAGGAAAGATTTTGAATGCACGTTATTTGTCAATGTTAACATTTGACAATTGGTTGTCAACGCTGTCATTTCACATAACTTTAAGCGTATTTCAGCGACTGTAAAAATAAATTAATTTTTTAATATAGTTATTTAATACAAAAAGGTTTTAAATATGTATATACGTTAAATGCACGTATAAGGTTTTTGTTTCATTATGAAACAGACATGTAAATAATTTACATATCTGTAACTGTATACTTGGACAATACCTCGTATTTTCAGCAAGCTTGCTGAAAATACGAGGTATTGTCCAAGTATACAGCTACAGATATGTAAATTATTTACATGTCTGCTTCATAATGATAGTTATTTAATGTTCAAATGGTTTCCACAAAAAATCATAGAAGTTTTATGGTTGAATCTGTTACGTTTTAAATGGACCGCGCTTAATATATAAATTAAGCACGTGAATTTTTAAAAAATGCGCTGTGCTCTTGCACATATCTTTTCGCGCAAGTCAACCCAACTTTCGTTATTGTCACCCAGGCGATGTGGCCATTTCTCATTACTTTTCACTTTACCGTTAACCCTTGTTTCGGTTCGAGCTGTGTCTGGTTTTTCGACTATAGCCTATTTCAAAGCCTTTATAATCCTACTCTTATCCGAGTGGAATAGCGTCGAAAAGACGGATATAAGGATAGTAAGGAATAAAACTGTATCTTTGTTGGGATAAGAGTCCCTATTGTGGAGAATACAATTCCGCTAAGCGGATAAAACTATTGTAATAGACGATTTCGTTACCATATATACTTGGGCCGTAAAAACAAAACGAGAAAACCCCCTTCTTCAAGGGTAAGTTGCTTTATATTTCTAAAATAATGACTTTACATACGAACCATATTTTATATTGTGCAAATTCTTTCTGTTCTTTTTTTCTAAATTTTCTATTAACGTGTCTACGTCTTATGGTAGACTCCTTTTTTATTAAATGGAAGCTGATTTTGGCCTTTTGTTTTACATAATAGGGAAATAGTAATACCTCAAGACGCGAGGAGTGGGAAAAAAAAGAGAAAAATCTAAGAATTGCCAGACGACGATAAATCGACAACCACATCTGGATAGTTTTTGTGGGTGTGCTTATGAAGACATCTGGTCTGTTTGGGACACTTAAGTATCTTTAGTTTTTTTTTTACATATTAAATTCTTTGATTCTTAAAAAAAATTATTTACGTGTTTTAGTAATTTGTAATAACATTTAAATAATCAATTAGCTAAATTTCTATCACTTGTAAAAAAAATTTAAGTATACTTGTTAAGACACCTGTTACCGATTTAAGGATTGTTTTTCGTATGTAAGATATTTCGAAATATCACCGTTTTATGCTGTATAATCATTATACTGAGTAATCGCCCTTGGTGGGTTTGACAAGATACCTGCAATGTTTTTTCGGTTGTCTGTAATTAAATATTTCACTTTTTTTTAAAATTATTATTAGACCTATGAAACCATACTAAATTATAATACCAAGATCTCTTTATAAGTGAAATACAGCCGCTTAGCTGAGATTACTACCACTTCTAGTTTTCTTATAATTCCTTTTCTGTATCATTTCTTGCTCTCTTAAAGTTCCAATGCCCTATATTAGTTATACGTTTCGCATGCGTAATAGGTGGAAAGACTTTAAACAATGCGATGGCGCCTCTTTAACTTGCGAATTAGATCTATAAACTTTAACCAATACCCCGCCCATATTCGACAAGTTAGCCGTGTAGTCTTGAGGATACCAGGATCTAAGGTCGGTGGAATTTAGGAGGTAAGAAGGTTTAGCGTCTGGCGCATATTGGCAGTTTTCTAAGAGTGCGGCGAGCATTACCTTTTTATCGTAGCAAATCATATTTGTGGAATGGACGGAAAATTGACGGCCAGTGGCAGTACTCCGTTAACAATTGTTTGGTGGAATTCTTTAGAAATTGTTTTTTCAAATTTAACAAAAATTGAAAAAGAACAAAAAAAATAACAAGAATTAATGCGTAAAAGTATTTTTAATAATATAAAAAATATTATTAAAAATGGGGTGTGAAGAACACAATACAAGTTCTTTTATGTATTTTTGAATGTATCTTCTCCAAAGACGTAGATACGTATTTCACATTTCTACATGATTGTCAATACGCCCCTGTTGGAGAAGACACATTCAAACAAACATAACTACGTTACTATCTAGCTGAAATTATTCAGACAGAGCGTGAAGGAATATTCAGCGCTGTCTGCATAGCGAACAAGTAGTGAAGACACGAGAATACAGTTTTCTATAGATACGGTTGTTACCGACTATAGAAAACACGTCTGCTTCGGCTCTTGTTATGCAGACAGCGCTGAATATTCCTTCACGCTCTGTCTGAATAATTTCAGCTAGATAGTAAGGTAGTTATGTTTGTTTGAATGTGTCTTCTCCAACAAGGGCGTATTGACAATCATGTAGAAATGTGAAATACGTATCTACGTCTTTGGAGAAGATACATTCAAAAATACATAAAAGAACTTGTATTGTGTTCTTCACACCCCATTTTTAATAATATTTTTTATATTATTAATATTACTTTTGTATTATACAAAATTGGTGGGTTGTACCCACTCAAGTATGTTTCAAATTATGTAATTAATGCGTGTTGCCTCTTCTGGACGCAATAATAGCTTGACAACACCTTGGCGTGCTTGAAATTAAATTTCTTAATAAACGATCATCCAACTGTTCCAAAGTTTCTGATATTTCTTCGTAAGCCTGAGGACGCTGTTAAAGTGAACGAACACGCCGTTCTAACCTATCCCATATTTGTTCAATGGGATTGAGGTCGGCACTTCTTGTAGGCCAGTTCAAAGTGACAATGCTCACGTCATTAAGGTAAGTCCTAACCACGTTAGCTATGCGTGGGTTTGGAACAACGTGAGAATCCAAAATGTCCCTTATATACTATTAAGAAAGCTTAAGACAAAGGTGAACAATTGTTTGACACCGTATATGTATACATTCAATGCAAAACAATAATATTGATAATTTATCAGAATAATTGAAACATACATGAGTAGGTAAACCCCTCCAGTTTTGTATAATACAAAGGTATTTTTAATAATATAAAATAATATTAAAAATCTGGTGTGAAGAACACAAATACAGGTGCACTATTAATATTTTTGTGAACGTGTCCGAAAATATCTCTCCCCAGAGACGTAGATACGTATTTCACCTTTCTACAGGCTCATCGGTACGCCCCTGCTGGAGAAAGAATATTTTCAGACACATTCACAAAAAAGAACCACATCACCACATCACAGAAATTATCCAGACCGGGCGTAGAAGTAAATTCAGCGCTGCCTGTTGTCAGACAGCCGAAGTACCTCGCCCCGTCCACATAACCAATGTGAAGTAACGACGCCCTTCCAAAGGTGGCACAGTCATCCCTCTAGACACTGCATTTTGTTTGTGTCTTCACTCATACTACGGACTAACCGCATGTGTAATGTATCAGAATAATTGAAACATACATGAGTTGGTAAACTCCACCAGTTTTGTATAATACAAAGGTATTTTTAATAATATAAAATAATATTAATATTTTCGGACACGTTCACAAAAATATTAATAGTGAACCTGTATTTGTGTTCTTCACACCAGATTTTTAATATTATTTTATATTATTAAAAATACCTTTGTATTATACAAAACTGGTGGGGTTTACCTACTCATGTATGTTTCAATTATTCTGATACATTACACATGCGGTTAGTCCGTAGTATGAGTGAAGACACAAACAAAATGCAGTTTCTAGAGGCATGACTGAGCCGCCTTTGGAAGAGCGTCGTTACTTCACATTGGTTATCTGGACGGGGCGAGGTACGTCGGCTGTCTGACAACAGGCAGCGCTGAATTTTCTTCTACGCCCGGTCTGGATAATTTCTGTGATGTGGTTCTTTTTTGTGAATGTGTCTGGAAATATTCTTTCTCCAGCAGGGGCGTACCGATGAGCCTGTAGAAAGGTGAAATACGTATCTACGTCTCTGGGGAGAGATATTTTCGGACACGTTCATAAAAATATTAATAGTGAACCTGTATTTGTGTTCTTCACACCTGATTTTTAATATTATTTTATATTATTAAAAATACCTTTGTAATATTCATAACTGTTTCGTGTGTTTTTTGTTTTAGATAGATTTAGTTAAGTTTATCTATATTTAGCTACTTACATTCCTTAAAAAAATACTCACCATTTATTTAGTATACTTGAAAGATCTTGCATTTGGGTCATATGAATTGCTATTCAATGTTAATTACATATCTTTATAATCCATGAGAAATGCTGAAATTTCCAAATGATGTACTTAAAATTTCCTAATTGATTTAACATAATAAATGTAATTCTGTGGCCCGTTACGTGCCTGTTATTTGGTTAAATATGCAAAAGTGAAATTGAATGTAAAGGTACAGTTTATAGCCCTCTTTATCCTATTCATTGAGGGTTTTTCCGTTACCGTTATCGATTAATATTCTAGATTTTTTAACATAAATTTAATTTAATTTTATTACCTTGGCTGAATAATCGTGTATGCAAACCCATAATTTGCCTGGGATATAAGAACAGTATACGAAGAAACGAGAAAACATCTAGCGAGAACTCGTAAAGCATCGAGATAGACAGAAAGCTCGGCATTTGCTCAGAATTCAAGTATCTTTTATAGAATAATTAAATTGTTATGTACTATTGGGAACAAGTTAAAGTGAACACCTCATTTTTTCACTTTAATAGCGACTTAATCGATTTCAGTGCTATTGCGATTTCATTTATTTCCTTATCGTGTCATATTGTCAAAATTGTCAAATATTCCTGTCAAACCAATTTTCATTAATTATTTCCTCAATTTTTGTGTTTGTTTTTTGATTATTTATTTGAATTATTGAAAATGCCAAGACATTTGACGGAAGCAAAAGAATGCGAGCAATCACCAATGTGCAGAACGGTTGACCTTTGCGACGAACGGCAGTGGAATTAAATGTTAGTAAAAGTTGTATTCATAAAATTTTGAAATTATAGAATGAAGAAGGAAATGTGGCTGGCAAACATGGTGATGGTAAACAAAAAATATCAAGTCCAGATAAAGATAATGCAGGATACCTCTTGTGCAGAATCTTACTGAACATACTTTTCACACTGCTGTGAGAACAAAAGAAGAAACTGATTTTCCTAGTTCCTGGTGGGCAGCACGTAAAAGAATTCTTAAATTAGGTTTTCAAAATCGTAGAGCTACAAAGAAGTTTGTGCTAACTGATCAGTATAAGGAGAGGCGTTTAGTATTTGCAAAAAGATACAACAATAGGGATAATTCTTTTTCTTGTATTTTCCGACGAAGAAACGTTTCAAACACTATAAATTCCCAATATTTGGCGGATTACATAAAACCTTTAGGAAAAAGTGAAAGGTTTCTCTTAGTGTTTGAAGATGCATTTCTACAAGTGGGTTATGCTACCATCTGTGAGGTAGGTTCATGATAATGGCTTCATATTTCAGAACTATTTACTAATCCATACCCCGCATATATTGTTAGAGAACGGTTTGAAAACAACAATCTCAATGTTTTGCGATGGCCTGCAAATAGTCCTGAAAATAATTTCATTGCTCGAAATAAAAACGAACTGTCACTAGCAATAGCGAATGTCTGGGAAGATCTAGCTGATTATGATACAACATCTTTCATATTTTCGATGAGAAATCGTCTTCAAACGATAATTGCAAACAGTGGATCATGGACAAAATATTAATTTAATTATTGAAATTTAACGAGTATTTATTAATTTAATTAAACTTTTGCATTCAGTTTTAAGTTTTAAGATAGGTCGAGTTAATTTTTTGAATAAGGACCTCCTCTTTGTTCAAAGTATTAGAGTTAATTTCGGTTTGTGTTTTTAGTTGTGATCTTTGATGTGTTTACTGTAATTTTCGATTTATTACGAGTTTTGGATACTCGTAAATTTTGATTTTATGCGATCTATCTGAAATCTCTCTTTAAGTATAATTTTTTAGTGATGTACGACGACCACATTAATTAATGTACGTGTGCATTTGCAAGTATATTTATATTTATATTTATTTCTTTAAGATATTTGTATATGATATGAGCTCGTAAATTCATTAATTTCTATTTAAAATATATTTATAGTCAAATAAATAGGAAGGAAAATTTTCAACATTTCAGTTTTTTTGCTAGTTTTTGCTTTCTTTGGTTGTAGTTGTATGAAGGTCAGGGTTCTTGGAGGGAAAGTTGATCATGTTATTCAGCGCATGATCCGGTCATTTGAATTGCGCGCTGACAGTTATTTTTCTGTCTGACGTTTGAGGTTTAGGTTAACGTAATTGATTAAATTTGAAAGTTTTTCTAACTATTTAATTAGGTTAGGTTTATTCGCGGTCAATTGAGGTATTTTCCTTGTATGCGAGTAAATATTCATACAAGTTTTCCTCAGTCTATTGCATTTGTGTTGCATAAGACACTCTTAATACTTTGTTAAGAGAGTTTTTTTTTATTTTATTTTTTGATTAAATGTTGTGTTGTTAATGTGACTATTATTTCTAATACCTTTTTATTTAACACATACCCCTTCGTGGGTAACCTGATGATACAAGAGTTCCTGGAAGTTGAACCGACTGGAGTTAAACCGAGCAAGCTGTTGTGTATTGTGGGCCAATTCAAATCTTTAATCGATACCACAGTTCATAGCAATATGTCAAAACATTAACAATTCAAAAGTATAGTTTACATTGGTTAATTATTTGAAATTCCGACATACCAACATAAAACGTGTCCACCTTCAATCGCTCCCGATAGTACATAATAGATTAAAATATTCTAGTTCACAAACAAGTGCTTTATTAGGAACAACTGTGCATAACAAAAAACCTCTCAAACCAGGGCTGCTGCAACATATACCTAATCATTACATGTAAATCTATACGTGCCTCTAAGTTTACCCCTCATACCATAACTGAACCACTTCCAAAATCTATTCTAGATTGAATGTTACACTGAGCATAACGTTCTCCTGGTCTTCTGTAAACTTTTACACGATTGTCCGATGAAAATAAATAAAATTTGGATTCATCTGTAAAAAGAACTTTGCAAATTCATTAAGTTCTCAATGAACATGTTCGGCAAATTCAAAACGTGCTCTATGGTGGTCCCTGATAAGGAGAGGACCTTTGACTGGCACGTGTGGTGTCAATCTATATTCTTTCAACCTATTCCTCACAGTCTGAGCGTGAATGTGTCGGTTATGTACGTCGGCTAACTCAATCTCGAGCTTCCGTGCAGTAACAAACTACTGTCGCAGGGTACACAATATCAAAAAACGACCTTCCACTATATTTGTTGAGCGTTTTATGTCTTATCTAGGTATCCTTTTATAACTATTTCATTAAAGCTTTAAATGTACCTACTGATGGTTGAAGAATGGACATTTAGAGTTCCGATAACATTCTTAACACCTTGACCGCTGTTGATTAAAACAACTATTTGAGCAGCTTTTTCACTGCTCAAATGACGAATTTGTCTTTCTTGACGATTCATTTTAATCAAAATTAAAAATTTGTAAGAAAATTTCACAAAACTTCCTAAAATTTAACAGAATGATCCTATTTGTCAGAATTTTTTTTAATGTATCAGAATCTTCACACCAGATTTTTAATAATATTTTATATTATTAAAAATACCTTTGTATTTTTTTTAATTGTTGAAAAAAAATAATAATGCAGTCACGGTAATACAGTGGTGACAGTTTTTTAGTTCAAATATGTGTAATATCTAATTTACGCATTTTTTATCCAAATCTCATGAAGCATTTGCAAATAGAACAGAAATAAGTAAGTGTTGTGATGCGCATTGTATTTGAAAAAATATCTTACCAGTATCACTAAATTGTTTCTTCTTTAACACAAGGAACTATTTTCTGATTATTCTATGAACATTGTATAACCTGTTTCTTATTCCGCAATATTATTAACAGATATTATGACTGGAATGCAAACTGAATTAGATAAATAAATTTGTACGTTTGCATAAATTTTGTTTAAAAAAATAGGAATATGGAATAGAGGCTTCTATGCGCTTATTGAACTCGCATCTGCGCGCAATTTTATATTAATATGAATGTCATTCTGATAAGTTAGATTTGAGTAAATTGACCCCAGTAGAGGATATCACTGATGCTCCCACTATTATTTGTCTTTAAATATAATATTAGAAACTTTTTCAATACATAATCTAAATAAGTAGTCATAGCTGTATTATTAGGTAGAAACTTTCTTAAAATATAGCCAGTTAATGTTCCCGGCGTAACTAGAATAGATTTGTGTAGAGACTAAGTTAGTGCCTGATTTCCATATAAAGTGCTTTATCAAGGTGTAAGTTTTATAATTACTTAAGAAACTTGCAAATGTTTTAATTTCTTTACATGGCCACCAGAAGTCAGAAGAAACAGGAGGTTCATAACCGAGGTTTAATTACGTTATGAATAATTATCGAGCAGTTACCAAATTTACCTGTCTAAAGCAATCGCAACTAGATGAAGTATAGAAGCCGTACAACAAAGAACGTCACTTGATGTCCACATATCACAGAGCTCCGGCCCCATCATCCACTCGTTGCTCACTTCGTAGACGGCACCCAGTGGCATTACCAAGCACGCAACCAGCAGATCAGCGACGGCCAACGAAAGAATCAAGTAGTTCGCGACGTTCTGGAGATTTCTCTCAAGCAATATGGCCGCTATCACAAAAACGTTACCTGTAACAAAAGTACTAATATAAATATAAATAATATAACATACAAAAGTCAAGAAATAATTATCTATATATATATATATATTGAAATATAGCTGATGAGCTAAATGAATAATAATAAGAGGATAATATGTGTAATCTTGAATAAAGTACTTCCACTGATAGATTATATTGGGCGCCTTTATTTGAACATACGATATTGGTCTACCAGCCGATAGTACGCAGTATCTTCAATTACAAATAGATATCGTTAGAGCATGACTAAGATATTGAATTAATTCGACTCTTATCTATGGATCATCGCCGGTAAATTATACTCCTATAAAACATAAATAATAAATTCATAATATAAATGAAATATTTTTAGCTACGCATAGATAAATAAAAGAACTTCTTCAAAATAACAAGTATAAAATATTTATTCAACGCAAGATATCTATATACTATAGAATTATGAATTTACGAGTATAATAACATATTGCTATGAATAGTGGTTTGTTGAATTATAGCGCCACCATCCACAACTAGTTTACCCAACTAGGTTACTCAGCCTGTTGATTTCCAGAAAATTGAGACTTCTTACTTCTCGTGTTCCAATCGGAAAGACGTGGAATTGCTACTACGAAATATACTAGGCGCCAGTGAAATATTCACACAAGTATTTTATATTATATAAGTTACTTATATTTAATTAATTCATTAGTAGTAATGGTATATGAAATGAAACAAGCACAAGATAAAATTTAAATGAATATTTAATACAAAAAAAAATGAAAAAAGAAAAAAATCTATCTTTATAAAGTATAAAGATTGTGTATTTAACAATAATACAACGAAGGTAAAAATATCCACTGTATATTTGACCGCTAAGTGGATTAAAACTTTCTCTAAATTACTCCGAACTACTTATCTAAAAATAATAAAGTTTATTTTTAATTTCTCGCCAGAGAACCAGACTGTATAAAATATATTGATACACGATCAAAATTTTTACACATGCGCAAAACAACATGTAAAAACTATAACCTTGAATCCCGTCGTGCAAAATTTTACAGTTATAATATTTTTATATAACATAGAAATCTAATAATAATCTTTATTATTTATTCTTTCTAATTAAGACTCTTAACTAATTATTTTAATACAATTGAAACACACTTTTAAAAGCTTTTCTAATTAAGACGTCTTATGAATATAATTCTACTTACATAAAAAAAATTATTGGAGGCAAGTTTACGACAAAACGTTGTTTAAATAAATTCTATATCAAAATTACGAGAATAACAATCTCGTAGAATTATCGGGAATTAAATATGAAATACCATCAACTATGGTCACACTCAAAAAACAACCCGAACTAATTAAATTTATATATTTCAATCAACACAACGTTCTCGTATCATTCCCGATGTTGGTCTCCCTCAATATAGGCCGCTATCGCTTTCACATCAAGTCGACCTCCATCAATCAAGTTTTTATCTTAGCACATGAAATAACATTTTCGATATACACTACAATTCAACAATAATTGTACATTCATTTTTAATTAATTTTTAAATATTATTTTGGGAAAAATCCATAGCAATATATGTGTAATTACTAGTTGATATTTCTAAGCAAAGTTTGTCATAATATAAATAAGTTAACAATGTTATATGGTAAGTACTACAGAAATCTCAATAAGTAATAGTCTTTACGTTAAATTAATCAAAATAGTTATACTTTTAAAGCAAAATCAAAATATAATTATTAAATTTTGAATTGAAAATAAAGAGTTATATGTTAGGCTTTTACAAGAAAATAAATTAACCTGTGTTTTGTAAGAAAAGGAGGCAATATGTCTAGAGGGCTGGACTACGGCAAATTAGGATATTTGGCCAAACAGGATCGAGAGAGATATTCTTGGATCGCTCCGAAGCTTTTAAGTATTGTTCAATGTGGGATATGGTATATGGAATGATGCAGGTACGTAAAAGTTTATTATGATCCGTAGCTTCGATGTTGCCGTCCCACAGCAAATGATGCTTTCGTAGTTTTCTTGCCGGTAAAAGATTTTATTCTGGTAAAAATTTATTTAAACATGTAAATCTATACGTGCCTCTAGAATATGGTACTGTGGAATGATGCAGGTACGTAAAAGTTTATTATGATCCGTAGTTTCGATGTTGGCGTCCCACAGCATATGATGCTTTCGTAGTTTTCTGGCCGGTAACTGATTTTGTTCTGGTAAAAATTTATTTAAACGTTGCGCTGGGATTATTTACACCTTTTATATATTTTTTTAACTTGTATCACTGATATTTCGGTATTTAATAAATTTAGAAAAACGGGCAACGCTATGCAAAATTCTGCTACTGACGCTAACTTTCATTTATTTTTCCCAAAGTCTTATTAGAAAGTAAAAATTATCTTGATTTATACTTTTTACAACTAGTTATATTAATTGAATTATAAATATTATAATAATTTTGATAGAAAGAATAAATGAACATATGAATTTACAGGTATATATGACTGGCTTTTAAATGTTAGGTTATCTTATAATTTCGAATAGAAATATAGCCTGTTCGCGCTTTTTCTATGATTTGAAAAGTAGGCGTGTTCAATTAGTATCGATATAAAATTCAAATGTAAATAAATTAAATATCTTTTTTAATTTCGCGTAATGACAAAAATGAAAATTAAAAATATAAATAGTAAATTTTGAAATAAATATAATTTAATCTGAAATATATAAAGTTGTCGTGATATTAATTTATTAACATTTCGACACTAATTTCACAAGTTGTGTCCACCAAATGCAGCTATTCAATAGAGTGTTTCTCTTGCGTTAATTCCTACCCTTTCATTTACATTTAGCTGGAATAACCGAGCTGTACATATCACAGCAATATATATATATATATATATATATTTATATATATATATATATATATATATATATATATATATATACCGCGATATCATAAAGTTTCTGGGTCAACGGTGGCCATGGGGTGAAAAACGTCTGTCTTAATTTATATCATCCTTTTGAGAAAAATTTGATAAAATTTTCAGGTTATGTGTCATACTGACATTAAGATTAATATATTGACAAATTTTAACGTCAGCATGACACTTAACCTGAAAATTTTATCAGATTTATCTCAAAAGGATGATATAAATTAAGACAGACGTTTTTCACCCCATGGCCACCGTTGACCCAGAAACTTTATGATATCGCGGTATATGTTTAGATAATTTCTTAGATGTTCATTAAATGTATCAATTGATAAAATCCTTAGAGTTTTTCGACTTTTATATGAAATATTTACAAACATTATCAAATTAGTATGTAGTTGCGAAGTAAGTGTGAATGTAAACATTGCTGTCTATAAATTACAAAGCAAATCAAACGAAATTTTTAATTGAAAAATTTTGTATACGTTGGGACTTGAACCCAAGTCTACGGTTTGCCGAACTGTTTTACCACTTAAGCTTAAGCTTAAGCCAATTTAGATATTATATACGACCAGACTGATATGATATATACGCCGCTTTTTACCTGGTGTACTTAGGTTAATTTAGTTTACGATTTTACTGCACTCACATTTCTATTTTTTTTAATTAACTAATAGTTTCGGCAAAGTCTCTTTCGTCCGTCAGATGTCACTTATTAAATAAGTGCCACCTTATGGGATGAAATTTGCTTAATCTAGTAAGGGATTCCGGCTTAATAGCATATACAGATACAGATCTATTTATAAAGATTTGTATCATTTGTATACATTGCTTCATTAGCTTAACTGACGACGCCTATAGATGCAGAAACATATGTCTTAAGCAGAAGTAAATGCTGGAAATACGAGGTTTTGTCCAAGTATACAGTTACAGATATGTAAATTTTTTACATGTCTATTTCATAATGAAACAAAAGCGTTATACGTGCATATTAACGTATAGATATATTTAAAACCTTTTTTGTATAAAACTAATAGTTGTTACAATGTATTGTATATTATTCCACGTATTGTCCGCCTATATTATATAATACTATAATTACCGCCTAACACCTAATTTTAGCGTACATTTTGTGTTTCATTCTTAATACAGTGTTGGTCAATGGCCATGTATGCATTCAAAATTTTGACGCGTTTAAAATTTTTCACTACTGTTTCAGCTCTATCTAATTTGTCAATTTGTCTCGTTTCGAAAGAAACAAAGGAATATGTTGAATTTATACGCGGCACATAATGCAATTTTCTGCGAGTTTGCAATTTTTCGGGTTCACGACGTAAATGACAATTTTTTAGATTCATATTCTGTATAATTGCATCTTTTCTTTTTTCATATGTTGTCTCGTTCTTTAAAGGATATCCTGTATATGACTAGTTGATATAAATGTATCTACTACAACTAAGTTTCCCGTTGACGATAATAAAAGAAGAAAGAAATAAAACATTTTCCATTTTGCGTTGAAAAATACGAACAGATAATTTCGTTATACTACGCTGATAATATGAAATCGCCGCCGCGACGCCTACACCACTCACAACATTATGAAATGTTATTAAATACGACAGGACGCATCATAAAGCATGATATTATATGAGCTTAGTACACGTTTAAGTTTTCGTATTCGTGCCCGAGCTATGTGTAGTGGAGCGTAAACGAAACAACCTGAAAAATTTATGTCCTCTGTTTCGCAGTAGTCATATAAATTTGATTTGTATGACGTAGACGTAATGGAATATTCTACATCCTATGAAAAAATTCTATTAACACAGAAAAGTAGATATAAGGAAGTTTAAGTAAATACAAATTTCTTCAATCTTGTCTTTTCCTACTACAAGTTTGAAGTATATTATGTACGAGTATTTTTGGCGTAAAATTTTATAATTTAGTTTTGAAATGATTGTCACTTCGTGAATCTGCATTGACGAGATCACTAGATCGAAACGCCTGTAGTTGAAAAGACCATTGATTAAATACTTTGTGTATGTTTATGTTTACAGATACACATATGTTTTAACATATTTGTATTAATATGGATTGGAAAAATCATTAAGAATTTGAAGATAATGTTAGGATAATGTTATGACAACTAAAGTAACCATTTTGCTGGTTATACAGGCTGACCATTTTCTATATCTGTATATGGGTAACTCTCTTAATATTGAAGATACCGGATCGGTTAAATTAGCAAAGTTGTTCAGAATTTTGATGAGTATTTGACAGCATTTACAGATTTGTCATATGTTGTCAACTTTTTGCGATATTTAAGGAAAATTGATATTTGACGTAATTTTCAGTTCGTAACTATCGAGGACAGAGCAAAACTAAAAATTGCACCTGATAGTATTTTTTACATAGAATTTAATAACTTTTACTAAATATTCATGTCTTGAATATAAAGATATAAAATAAACTTATGTTTTTTTAAATGGCAATCATAGTTGGCCATGACTTCATTAAAATGCTTATTTTGTTCTGATTTCATAAATATAAGGCTTTGAAATGGTTATCTTTTTTAAATATTTATTATAGCGGAAGTAACTCATATACTATTACTAATTGAAGAAACAATAGCCAAGCGGGTTTTGTAAAAACTACTTAAATGCAGCAAAAATTAATTTACTAGTTGTCAAATAAGTTGATTTCTCATGAAATAGTTAACTGTACTAGAGTACATTAAGAATATGCCGACAGTATAAAAAATGTAATACGATTATTTCAATTATTTTATGTCGCTGCGTTTATAGCGACGGGTATGGACATGCATATATGACGTGAGCAAACATGAACAATTTACAAGTTCCAGCTTGATGTGTATGTGCTCTTTGTAATTTGCTCTCCTTCTATAATACTCGCTGTGAGAGTGCATATAAATGCGTTTAAACAAGTCGTGCCGTCGCCAGTATAAAAGAGGCACTTGCGATTGCACAACTTCAGTTAAGTTTCGAATGAGAAGCGTGCGCCTGGTGCTTTTATTTTAGCTTGCGGTCAACCGTGACTCTGAATAGCTTTTTTTTAAAATTTCTTATGTGAAATGGATAAATTGTGAAAACACAAAGTGGTATAAAGACAAGGTTGTACAATGACAGTTACTTAAATAATGGTTTTACCTCACTGGATGGAAAGCCACAGGGTGTTGTTTGTTTTCAAGTTTTCTCGGATAAAAACATTAAGCCATCAAAATAAGTTCACTTAGAAACTAACCATCCGGCTCAAAAAAAGAAGTCGTTGGGATTTTTCTAAAGAAAATTACATACCTTGAGAAATCAACAAACTTTTATTTGTAAGACAAGCCATACTGATAAAAGTGTACTGGAAGCATCGTGTCTCTTAGAATTAAGAGTAGTTAATATGTCCAAACCCCATACAATCACCGAAAACCCCATATTGCTTGCTGCAATTAATATGGTCAGTGTTTTAATAGGCGTGGAAGAAGCAATTAAAATTGAAAAAATTCCGTTTTCTAACGACACAATAACAAGGCGAATCGATGACATGGCTGCCGATATTCGCGATCAGCGATCAGATAATTCAGCAAGCGAGTTCAAGGGAATTTTTAAGTACTCAATTTGATGAATTAACAGATATAGCAAACATGTCTCAGTTCTTGTATTTTGTGACGTATGAATGTGATAGGGCACATCAATCAAAGAAAATGTGTTGTTTTGCAAAACAGTACCGGGTCATGTAACAGGACAATATCTTTTTTATGTTTTTTTATGAAGCTACTAAAAACTATACCTACATAGATTGGACAATAGTATATTACATACCGAGGCGGAAATTAGTTCATTACCGTCGAGAGATTAGAATGTTCACTGAAACGCGCATCGAGGTGAACTTAATCTCGAGACAGGAATTAATCTTTCCGCCTAGGTTTGTATACTATTTTACTCACGATCGGTTAGTAATTGTTATATAAACTATTAAATCACTAAATTTCAAAAATACAGGGCTACTACAAAAGAAATAAACAACTTCAACGTCCTGTAAAACAAAAACTACTAGTGATAACAACATAGTTTTTTCGGTACTATGTTAAGAAGCTCTTAAAGTTTCGATTGTTGCTCTTGGTAATGCTTTAAGTGTTTGTTTGTTGTTGCAGAAGCTAAAATGGCGGAAAATCCTGTGGAAAAGACATATTGTGTGTTTCCGCACATGTTCCACTACAGCCCTCGGAGGTTCAGTTCCTCATAATCGAATATTTTCTTTACTCAATTTACCACTCAGGTGGAAAGCTGACTCATCACAGAAAATGTCATCTTCTTCATTACGTTGCAATATGTCGATGCAAAAGTCTTGCCGTACGACCTTATCTTCTTCACGTAGAATCTGCAAAATTTGCAATCTATAACGAGTCATGTGCAGTCACTTCCACAAGATTTTCCGTACAGTCCATACTTTCTCTAACAGAAAACAGTCATGGAAATTTTAATGTAGCTATTAATACTAATTCCAAAAGCGCATAAATTTTGTATTAAAGCGTTGTCTTGTTATTTACTTAATATAGATTTGTGAATAGTTTTATTATAATTTATTTAGTTATTTAAATGACACTGATGTTTCATAAATACTGATATAATATTACCTAGCCGGAAAAGTGACATAAGCTAGCCGGTAAAGTACTATTACCTACCTCGGTATATAATGGAGCATTTTCTAGCCGGTTTGAAAGTTAGAAATGTTCAGTTTACTAACCGATCGTGAGTGAAATGTTTTACAGTTTGTAGTGATGGTGCAAAGGCGGTAACAGGAAAGAACAGTGGATTAATAAAAATATTAAAAGATCGTCTTATACCAAGGGTGGAATGGACGCACTGATTCCTTCACAGACATGCTCTTGTCGCAAACAACATGCCGGAAAACCTCAATCAAATTTTTTGTGAAGCTGTAAAAACGGTTAATTTTATTAAAAGCGGACCGTTACAGAACAGTCTTTTCGCTAAGCCATGCGATGAAATTGGTGAAAATAAAAAATCTCTTCCTTTCCGTCCAGAAGTTAGATGGCTATAGCGAAGGAAAGTGTTAACCCGGGTATTAGAATTGTGAGATGAATTAATAATATTTTTCCAGGTTAAACAAAAGTCATTCTCATTGTTTTTACAGAGTAGTGAGTGTATGTTGTTGTTAGCTTATTTAGCTGATGACACAAGATCGCGGTTTAGAAAATTTTAGTTATGGGCTAACAAGAACAAGTGTGCAGTCTCCTAACTACAAAGACGGGTACTAGATCATCACTAGAAGTAAAGAAATTTTGATAATGTTAATGGATCATCCGATATACAGTGTTGTATGGCTACTTATATTTTAACAATGGTTTTCACAATTAATTGAAAGTAAATCGAGATTCAATGAATATATTTATATCCGAATCAGACTTTTGGTTTAGCCGGAAATGATGCTAACTGTTTATTTTAAACAAAACACCCTGTATACTTTCACGAATTTAAATAGAGCTCTGCTCTGGGAGTTTAGCAATAATAAGGTTTAGTGCCCTTTTGTTCAACCACGACAAATATATTGAATTAAACCTAATAATGCAAATTCTATTGAGAGCAAGAAAAATTAACACAAAAAAGATCAATAAAATCAATATCAGTTAAGAAAGTTTTCGAAATGATGACTGGTCACTTCCTGACAATATGCAAGTTTATGAACAAATTCCTGAATGACATTTGCCAAATCCTCCTCACGAATTAATTGTACTTCCTCAATTATACTCTGGCGTAACTCGTCCAGATTATGCGGTCATCTAGTATAAACAACAGATTTTAAATAACCCTAAAGGAAATAATCTAGGGGATTTAAATCTGGAGGCCGGGCCATTCAATGATCAATCCACCGATTTGCGAATATTTCGTTCAAAAAACTTGTAACATTAAGGGCATAGAAAGGGGGTACTCCATCTTGTTGGAACCAAACACTTACAGGTAACTTCCCATATTCCTCGATATTAGGAACAAATTGATCACGTAAAAGATCTAAGTATCTCTGTCCAGTTAGTGTACCATGAATTAAAAAAAGTACCAGCAATACGGTTCCTGAAAATACTAGCCCAAACGATTAATTTCTGCGGATGCCGTGTATGCGTTTTTAGCATCCAATGAGGGTTACGTGACCAATATCGACAATTATGACGATTAATGGTACCATTCGAACAAAATGTAGCCACGTCGAAAAATAGCAAATAATATGTAACATTTTTGGAAATCTCCATCACTCTTTCGCAAAATTAAATTCTACAATTATAATCCCCATTCAATAATTCTTGCACTGAATGTGGTTTATACGGATGATATTTTTCGTGCTCCAATATTCTGGCTACTGATTGGCAACTTATACCATAGTTTTGTGCGAGGGATGTAGTAGAAGTTTGTGGTAATTCTTCTAATGCTATAGCAATATTAGTTGGAACCTTTGGTCGTCCGCTTTTCGGTAAATTTCTAACATTTCCGGTCAAGTTATACTTTCTCAAAGTTTTAGCAACGACAGTTCTTGATATTGGATGCCGATCTTGATAGAAATTGTTAAATAAATCGCATACTTCTTTCATGAGTTCTGATACGGTCTCCAAAACCAACCATCAGAATTTCAATACGTTCTTTTTCAGTTAATTAAACCATTAATTATATTATTATTAATATTACGATTATACACAAATATCATATTTGGACGTCTTCAAAGTTAATTCTGATAGTTTAAGTTAAGTAATGAATTTTAATTCCAAGGCTTACAAAACATGAACATGAATTTAAAATATCATTTTTAATTCAATATCTTTGTCGTTGTTGAACAAAACTTCAGCAATAATAAGATTTGGCATCCTTATTATTTGTTAAATTCCCAGAGCAGAGCTCTGTTGAAATACGCAAAAATATACAGGTGAAATAAAATAAAAACGTTAACGTTGTTTCCGACTAAACTGGTTTCGGATAAACGGATAGAAATATACACATTGAAAGTCTTATTAAAATATAAATAGCCACATCAAAGATATTCGAATGGATCCATACATTTGCCTGACCCTGTGTACTGTAAGTTTTTGAAAAACTTGTATTTTATTATTTGGATTATTTAACGTGTTCTTAATCAAAATAGAGAAAAATGTTGCGAACTTTATTAATAACAATCAAAAAAATGGCTAAACTTCGAAGAAAAAGATTTTTTTATGAAGTACGATATCTTGTATTTAATCATATTAATGGTTTCTGTCAGAGAAAAGTGCTATATTTCATTTAGGATACGGACGTTGATGTATCGATCGGAAACTACAACAAGGAAAGAGTGTTAATCAATTAATGAATGACTGGTGTGATTATATAATAAAAAGGTGTCTGCTTTTAACAGTTCCGTCTCATTTTTCTTTTACTCCAGTAGTTTAATGAAAGTTTCATGTTCCACTTCCGAAGATGAAGAAATTGTTAGAGCTTTCAATTTTATGATTATAAATCGTTTTAGTTAAGAAAATCTATTTTAGTTTGGAAAGTCCTTGTAATCGTTTATATTTAAAAGTACGCAGTCATTATTTTAAATTGATCATTGACGTACGAGATACAGGTTAAAACTTAATTATATATTTATGGTTTGTCTCAGAATAAGAAGAAGTGACTCAAATATCCCGCAAAAACTCGGTCCACACAGCTTAAAATTTAACGTATCGTACGTCTACGTACCTGAAAGTGTAGTTGTTTGTTGTAATGTCATTAATTTTCATTTCATACTTAACATTACTTATTTTTGACATCCCGAAAAACACGAGCACAAATCTTTCATGTATATCATTTTGTTACCCATGTTCATACAAAATATCGCTAATTTGAAGTAAAACAAAAACGACATTTAGAATTTGTTGCAAAACTACCTCAAAAATACAACTTAAAATTATAAAAAAAAAGAACTCAAGCACAAGTATTTCATGTATATATCATTGTTATCCATATTACTACAAAATATTGTTAATTTAAAGTAAGACAAGAACTATATTTCGAATTTATTACAAAACTACCTCAAAAATACAACTGAAGGTTATAAAATTATCAAAATGAAATGAAGTAGAAGGAATAGTAAAAAGTGAAACATATGCACTATTAATCTATTTCACTCATGCTGGATTATAAAGATTCACTTCTACTGTTACTGTTTCCAACATGAATAATAAATGGTTCCAAGTTATGGTCCATAAATCCATCTAGATTCCACATTATACTTTCTACATTAATTACATGGTCAATACAATTTTTCCATTTGTCCCCTGTAATATTTGTAAGTGCTTCCATTAAAAGTTCTTGTACATGTAATATTTTGAACGTTTTATTTTTTGAAGCAACTTCACCTTTTATTCGTGCCCAAACCAATTAAATAGGATTAAGCTCGCAATGATATGGTGGAAACCCTATAACACAGTTTTATTTTCAGCAGTTACCATTTCATCGGTGACATATGCATTATATTGTTCCTTATGGAGACGTACTAGGTGCGACAATTCAGTACGTAACATTTCTGCATTCAATTCAATATTTTTGGAATGTAACCAATTTTGAATTGCACCTTTTCTCCAGGAAGGAGTTGGTATCCTTTCAGCTCTACGTGAATGATATGTTGCATAATCCATCACTTTGGCAATATCTTCGGAAACCAATTTTCAAAAACGGTGTTATTCATTGCATCGGTATTCAATGCATTGCTTCTTATTTTGTTAATTGCATTAATCACAAATTGAAGCGATTGGTGCAATTTAACACTCAAATTTTTCGCTACTAGGTGATGTCGGTGGATGACACAGTGAATTGCAGTTACCTCTGGTATAATTCTTTTAAGATGGCTTATAAACCCACGACATCGCCCGGCCATGGCAGGAGCTCCATCTGTTGCCACCGAAATAACGTTTGTGAATGGAATTTATTTTTCCTTAAAAAAATCACTCAGGACATTAAATATTGATTCACCTTTAGTGTCCGTCTCCTAAGTTTTCGCGAATAGTAGCTCTTCATGAATTTCTTCGTCCATAACAAATCGAACATATGCCAATAATAATACTTCATTACCAGGTTAAAGTTGACTCATCCAGTTGAATAGAAAAATGAGTTGTTTGTAGATAATTACACAAGAAACTGTCATTATCAGAGCTCATTTCGTCAATACGTCTTTGTACAGTGTTGTTACTCAAAGGAAATCTTTTGAGTATGTCAAATGGAGATTTGTGCAGAACAGTTTTTAAACCCTCTTCAACAGCGGGTAAAATTATCTGTTCTCCAATGGTGTGCGATTTTCCAGATTTCGCTATAAGTAATGAGATATTGTAAGATGCCCGCAAGCCATCATCGTTACTTTCCGACGTTGAAGCGAACATACTGTGCACGGTGGGTCTCTTTTCATATTTTTCCTTCAATGTTTGAAAATAATTCAAATCTTTACCTATTTTATCAGGATGACACCTTCTTAGATGATCTTCGAGCTTCAATGGTTTCATAGAGTCATTGCTCAAAACTTTGTTGCATAAAAGGCATATGGGCAATCGCTTGTCTGCCTTTGATGGAAGAAAACCAAATTTTAAATAATCAACACTGTACTGTCGACATTTCTTCTTAGATTAAGCCATGTTTCGTATCAGTTACCTACCTGTAAATAAAAAAAAACTTTGTTGTAGTAATCTTAAGGCGGTCTACTTAACAGGATATGGCTATTTTAACAGGATTAATTGATTATTGCAATGAAATAAACTAAGTACCGGCAGCAAACTGATTCTAATTATTAAAAGCAATAAATCGCTAAGATCAATAATTGAGTTTTAAGAAAACGGCAGAACCGATTTTAATGTAATGTAAAACATTTTTTCATTAATTATATTTTGATATATTTCTGTAAATTCGATAGAAAATATTTGTAAATAATATTTTGATATCAAAACTTCGCGATTTTAATTATTTATTTATTACTTTGATGCACGTTACGAGTATGTAGTATATAAAAACACGTACAATTTATGAAAATATATTTAATTATTAGGGAACCACCACACAGTCGGGTAACAAAAAAATTACTAACAAAATAGGGACAAGAAGTTCAACCTTTCTCGGCTTTCTGTTCTTTTATGGAAGTATCTAATAATGGCTCTGTTCCGTATTTAATTTTTAATACGTACCTACTACACGCAAACATTACAAATATACTTATTACAACATAAATATATCTCCTATCGCAGGTGGGTTGGAAGAGATTTCTTTTAGGAATAAGCCTCACCTTTTGTACCTACGTATTTTTTTGTAATTTGGCCATTTTTTGTTTACTTACGTGTATAATAAATTGTAAAATAAATAGATAAATAATAAATAAAATAAAAGTATCTATAACAAACAGGCAGGTAAGTACTTACTTTTCCGACAGTGGCAAACACTAACATCGATTCACTTTACTTTACTTTTCTTTTCGAAATTCGGGAAACAAATGAGTAACGTTTATCCGTGGCATTCGTATTTATATTGGTGAAGAATCAAACAAGTTCATGAAAGATTGCAAGCACACACACCACACTTCGCACTTCGTCCCTTTGCACGTCTGAACAAGCATTGCGGACGGCGGCAGCGCTTTGCAAGACTCGACACTTTGTACTAAATATGGAATATGCAAGTTTTTACAACAGTCGCTGAGCTTCTTAAAATATTATCTGCCTACATTGATAGGTGAACTCAAGCCAACATTTTAGTTCTTCACTATCGAAACCAGATAAATTTTCGTGGACCCCCGCTTACGAATTGTGAACCCCCATTTTTTTGTCACGCCAACGTAGACCCCCGTCGATTCTCCCGTGGACCTCTGGGGGTCCACTTGGACCACTTTTGGAATCAATGGTTTAGACATTACATATTCTTGTGCATTATTGAATATCTAAAATTGTATGTGCAAGAGAATGTGATTATTTGCACGTTGATTGACTTAAATCTAACAACTACATATAATTACGCAAATAAAAGGTTTATATTTAAAAGTTTTTAAAATCATATTATCTAGATATCGGTTTTTGGTGTGCACATACATCTCTTGTCCCCCTGTAACTGATCCTTTTTGCCGAGTTTGTACAACGCGAAAGTGGCTTGAAATGATTTCTACCGAGTGTATTCAATTACAGAACTATTTGTACTAAATACAAGCATTCACTAATCACTGCTTACTTTGATTTACTAAGGAAATCACAAAAACTATTAAATTGAAAAGCGTTCAACAAATCACTTGCAATGAAACAAATTAAGAATGCTAGGAGTCATTATTTACTAAACATAGAAAGACAGATATCGTTGGACAACAACAACTTTTGGTCATTTATCCTGAAATAATTCTATTTGAATTATTTTAAGTACCGAAATTGCACAAAATCATTCAAAGAATATTTGGAAGGTGAGCAATAAATCCCCCTATTCAATTGTTGTCCTCTATGCACTAGCTTTTGACATAATATGATTAAGAATTATATGAGACTGCGTAAGTATGTATTAAGCAAAATGAAAGCATTCAAACTGCAAATTCTAGAATATAATAAAGAGGTATGTGTGTAGATAGCACTGTTATTATATATCAATTAAAACATAGTTTAATCTATAACAATGCTTTAGTGTTTGTGTAAAATGTTATTATGTATTTGTGTGTTATATTTTTCAAATGTAGCATACTACATTTATATTAAAAATTCCTAATAATAAATTATTATATTTTGTTTTAAACGTCCTATTACTTCTCAAAATATTCTTTTTATATGCTGTTAGGTCTTATAACAAATAAATCTCAGAGAATAAGCTTCATATTTAGTAGCCTGGAAATAGGAGGTGTATTCAAGTTCTAGGGCCTCCGATTTCTTTTCTCCATACTGGAAAGAGATAGAAGCATGTGCATTGTTTTAAAATGAGCGTGCGTTCGTTGTAAATACGTCACAGAGATGGCAGCACTATACGGCAGATGGAATTGTAGCGCCAGCGTCGAGAATGAGAACTGTTTTAGATATTTAAAATGGCTACGTTTTCCTTACTTAAACAGCGTGCAATCATTCGTTTTCTGAATTTGCGTGGTGTGACACCAATTGAAATTCATCGACAGTTGAAGGAGACATGTGGTGATGAAGTTATGGATGTGTCGAAAGTGCGTTCGTGGGTGCGACAGTTTAATGAAGGCAGAACATCGTGTGACAACAAACCGAGACAACCTCGGGCTCGCACAAGCCGGTCTGACGACATGATCGAGAAAGTGGAGAGACTTGTTTTCAGCGATCGCCGAATGACAGTTGAACAGATCGCCTCCAGTGTTAGCATTTCCGTGGGTTCTGTGCATACAATCCTGCATGAAGACCTGAAAATGCGAAAGGTGTCCTACAGGTGGGTGCCACGAATGCTGACGGACGACCACAAGGCTGCTCGTGTGGCATGTTGCCAAGCAATGTTGACGCGCAACCAAGGCATGAATGGGACTTTCTTTTCGTCGATTGTGACAATGGATGAGACGTGGATGCCATTTTTCAATCCAGAAACAAAGCGCCAGTCAGCTCAATGGAAGCACACACATTCACCGCCACCAAAAGAATTTCGTGTAGCCGCCAGTGCTGAAAAAATGATGGTGTCCATGTTCTGGGACAGTGAGGGCGTAATCCTTACCCATTGTGTTCCAAAGGGCACTACGGTGACAGGTGCATCCTACGAAAATGTTTTGAAAAACAAGTTCCTTCCTGCACTGCAACAAAAACGTCCGGGAAAGGCTGCGCGTGTGCTGTTTCACCAAGACAACGCACCCGCACATCGGGCTAATGTTACGCAACAGTTTCTTTGTGAAAACAACTTTGAAGTGATTTCTCATGCTCCCTACTCACCTGACCTGGCTCCTAGTGACTTTTGGCTGTTTCCAACAATGAAAGACACTGTCTGTGGCCGCACATTCACCAGACTTCTAAACTCCGAAACAGACTCCTAAAGAAGCCTTCGCCATGGCCATGGAATCATGGCGTCGACGTTGTGAAAAATGTGTACGTAAGCAGGGAGATTACGTCGAGAAGTAACACCAGTTCCATAGTTTTCGGGTGAGAAGATAGTTAGAAAAAAAATCGGAGGCCCTAGAACTTGAAAGCACCTCGTATATATGTAAGAAAGACAAATTTTACAAAAGTCCAACAAAACTAAACACACAGCAATATGTTTCACCATACTCTGCCTTCCTCAGGTGGATGAAAGATACTATTTAAATTTATAGATTAAAGTAAAAAAATAACACACAAATGATGTTTGTAGATTTACACTATATTTACAAAATATATATGACAGCTGTTTTGCTACAGAGTAGCTTCTTCAAGTATAACAATAAACTAATGTTAGATACTGTATATCCAACACAACCATATTGGGTTACTTCAAACTATTATCTTAATTGCTATATGTCAACCTAAACTGTATCTAAATTCGTGGAAAGTACAAAATTAATAATGTGAACAATTTGGCAAAACCACATTTCACAAAACTAGCAAATTTAACAACGGGGAAGAATTCAAGTCTAATTTGTCATTTAAAAGTATATCAGGAAATTTTACAACGGGGGAAAGCACAAAATTTAATAAAGTAACAGCAAGATTTAGCGAAACCCCATTTCACAGAACAATTACATTTAACACCGTGGAAGAATTCAAGTCTAATTTATCATTTAATAGTATATCAGAATTTTTGAGCTTATTAATTTCTAATGACTCTAAGCAGTTTAGTTTGTTCCCTTTATTTCGACATGGAAAATATCAAATTGTAAATTAAAATCGTGGTCGTTCTCTAATAATATAGTGTAAATCTACGAACATCATTTGCGTGTTTTATTTTTATTTGTAAAATGGATTTACATCAAGTAAAGGTCGAAACAATTCAAGATTTAAATTTATAGAATGGTACCTATATACGAGAGATGTTCGGTTCCAAAGTTACGTTTACGCAGCGCACCGCATACGTCGCTCAGATCAGGTTAAAACTTACACGCGTTTTAGATGCGCTTATGTACAGCATAGGTGGCTATTATCATGGCCTTAGGTTCAGTACAACGTATGCTGTGATAGGCGCACAATGTCAGTTCCGATCGAAACATACTCCAAGTTTGAAGTGCGAGCGGTTTTTTTCATATAAATAATGAAACACTTACTGAAATTCATAAAGAAAATACTGAGACTTACGGAGAAGGTTTTATCAGTCGAAAACAAGTTAGTGTTTGGTTGAAACAGTTTAAAAGTGGACGCACAGCTCTGAATGATAATCCCAAAGTTGTGTGGAAGAAGCCATCAGCAGCAAAAAATGGATGAGAATCAGTTAAAGGTCGACAAACTGATTCGAGAAAATCGTCGGTTGAAAATACGGGAAATTGCTCTACTGACCGGCATTCCTATAAGTTCTGTCCATGAAATCGTATCTGAATTCCACTATCGAAAAGTGTCGGTGAGAGGGGTACCTAAACTGTTGACCGACCAACACAAAGTGCAACGAATGGCGGTGGCAATGGAACTTTTAGCCCACTATCGTCAGGAAAACGAATTTCTAGAGTCCATACTTACAGAGGACGAAACGTGGGTATACCACCATATTCCTAAACCAAAAAAAGACTCGATGACGTGGAAGCATCCGAGTTCACCAACACCGAAAAAATTCAAAGTTCAACAGCCTGCAAAAAAGACAATGGCAACTGTGCTCATAGAGTTTTTACAACCGAAAACGACAATCGGCAGCGATATTTATTGTTAAACTCTAGAAAAACTATGCCAATCCATTCGACAGAAACGAAGAGGAAGGTTGACGAAGGGAGCCAGATTGTTGCATGACAATGCAAGACCGAACACCTCAAATCAGACGAAGGCCTGGCTTCAGAAACACAATTGGGAAGTTATTGTCCAGCTGCCCTATGGTACAGACCTGGCTGCTACTAATTTTCATTTATTTGTGGGGTTGAAAGCTCATTTGTCGGGTGAAAGGTTTGAAGACGACGACGAACTTGAAGATGAAATATGGCAGTATTTTAGAAATTTGGATCGCGCCTTTTACAAAGAGGGTATACAGAAGCTTGTGCCTCGCTGGGATAAGTGCTTTAACATTGGCGGCGATTATGTTGAAAAGTAGCTAATAGTTCACGCTTTTACTTAGTGTATGTTTGATTTGTATAAATAAAGTAGTCTGTCTGTAATTCACAAATGTACCTTAGTAACTGGACATCCCTAGTACATAAACACAAAGAGACAGCAATAGGAGTGGGGTTGAGCCAATTACATTCTCAAGCTTCATAGAGGAGAATTACATAATTGAAGATGATTGTTTAGATGACACTCAGTTTATTAAGCCTACTAACATTTGTGTATTAGTAATTATTTTATCTTTATTACTTAGGGTATTTTGCATTTTAATGACGTATTTACATTCATTTCACGCAATTACAAAAATCAACTAGCAGCATCCACGTAACGTTACTTTTGCACGAACGATAAAAGTTTCGTCTTAAAGTTATTTATTCTTAAAGATTAGACTACTGCTAATTATTTTACATTTAAAAGTCGTTACTGACTAAGTTCTCAATAGGGGATACATGAATGCGATTGCTTCAAATGGTCGCTCTTAACGCGGTTCATTCGTTTAAAATCCCATTGTCCATATCTCTATCGTCGAATCCGAAGGAGAATCGTTCCCCTACACGTAATCTAAGCATCGTTTAATTTGGTATGATATTAGCCTTCCTTTATTAAAAATTTTGATTTCTGTATTTTCGACACATAAAACTGTGATACTCATTAGAGTATTCTTCACATACTAATATTACTACAAGCCTGACACTTTTATCTTTCTATCCTAACACATTAGGTAATATTATGTTATGATATAATCCTAGTCAAAATAGATAACCGCATAAAGAAGACGTTTATGTGTCAATCTAAAATTGTCGCATAATAATGTGATGTGCGTCAAGTGCGACCTAAGCGATGACGTCACTTGCTGTGCACATCAACACGTCATATGACTTCCTGAAGAGACTAGAAAGCGAATGTTCGAGAACTACCCGAGAAGTATGTAAACAGTAAAGGCTGGGATGACTCATTCAACCAACAATCCTTGCGTATTTAATATCGAAGTAATAAATGTGCGTATAAATATTGTTATTATAGTTAGTTTTTGTGTCATTTAGTGTACTTTTTATCAATATAGTTATATTTTAATTATCATTTGTTTTATTAAACCAAACCGAATAGAAGAATTATCACAGTTGGTGTTTCTCAATGAGTCAACCTTCTCTTGACTGCTTATACAGGGTGATAAAAAATTGGAACTTTATTTTTAACTACAAATAGTACAACCAAAATAATGACAAATGAAAAAAAATGTTATAAAAGTTGTAAAGTAACAGAGATATTCGCACTTATGCGAGTAACACAGGAACACCTGCTAGAGCAAATGTTCTAAGTTACCGCCTCCTGGTTGAATACAAGCTTGTGTTCGCCGTATCCACGAGTTACAACCGCACGACCGTCTTCACTGACTAGTTTGGGTCTATCTCGTTGATTCTGTATTTCGCTGACCATGGTAAGTCCCAGGTGCGCTATTAAGTTTTGTAAAATTTAAGAGCCAGTTTCGTGTTAATCATTTATGTTATGTTTACCGGCAGATCGGTGCCCACCAATAGGAGAGTGTGTGACAAACACGCAGGCTGCTTACTTTAGGGGCGGCAAAAAGCCTTAAAAATGATTACAAGATTAATTATTTGTAGTTAACAGAATATAACAAGTATAATATATAGAAAACATCTATGAAAGTTTTTTATATCACTGAACATAATACATGAATACACCTATATTCAGTTTTAAAATCAACGCTTCAATGCATGGGAACGTTATGCAACCAACAAAGCGAGTGTCATCACTTATCGTAATAAGGCATTTTAGTTGTCAGTGTCAACAAAGTGTGAAAATAATTTATTTAACATTTAATTTGCACAAACAATATTAAAATCAATTTTATGCTAAATTGAAAAAAAGTTTGTTTTTATTTATAATTCTTCAACTTTTTCATAAATGTTCGAAATATCCACCGAAATATCCACCGAAAAATCCGGTTTAGTTCGTAATTCGTCGCAGGCTGCGCTTTTAAATCTGCAATGTCAGTAAAAATTACATTATCATAAATTCTAGATTTAAGGTATCCCCAAAGAAAAGTCATTTGGTGATAAACCTACGTATCCATTGATCAGGAAGACTTTAATTTGGAAAATTTCTAATTGCTGCAGTAGAATGAATTGGGGCTCAATCCATTGGAAACCAGGAACTTTCAATGGCTAAATTTTCAAATCGAGGAACAATACGTGTTCGAAGAAAAAGACGCTTTATCAGTGAAAAGTATTTTCTTCAACATATTATAATTTTCATTTAATAAATTAAATAGTGTTTCACAAAAATCAACACGTTTTATTCTATCTTCATGAAATAATTGTCGGTAATTAGAAAACTTGTAAGAATTGTATTTGTACTGTTTGAGAATTTTAAATACAGACGTCTTAGAAATATTAAATTATTGTGCTATTTTACTTAATGGTGTAATGAAGCATTCTTCAATGTAACATAACACTTTTAATTTTAGGTCTTCTGAAAGAATATGGGGGGTTTCAATTTTCTTTCTGTGTATTTATTATGCAGCCATCAGAATTAGATTTCCTAGTAATCGACTGAATTTTTCAGGTAGATGGTATGGGCCTGTCAAGATATTTGATAGAAAACAGATCACACACTTTCCTTAAACTGTTTCCAGCTTTATACTAGTTCAACATTTCTATTTTTTCATCTTATATATATATATTGAAATGTGTTGCCGATGATGCTTAATGATAATAATATGAGAATATAAAATGTGTAAATAAAATGTGTAATTTTGAATCAATCGTACTTCAGCTGATAGATTCGGTTGGGCGCCTTCTAATATGATATTGGTCTACGAGCCGATGGTACGCAGTATCTCTAATTACAAATAGATGTCGTTAGAGCATGACTGAGATACTGAATAGATTCGACTCTTTCTCAGGCTCATCGCCGGTAGTATTATACTCCTATAAAACTGATGGTAAATTAATTAATAATATCAAAGAGATATTTTTAGCTACGCCTAGATAAATAAAAGAATTTCTTTAAAATAATAAGTATAAAATATTTATTCAACGCAAGATATCTATATACAATAATTAGTAACTTGACTAACGGCAAAACAAGGTATTATAACTTTATGAATATAACATGATACGTGTGAAATTATGGTTATGTCACTAGTTGATATTTTTAAGCAATCTTTGTTATAATATAAATAAGTAAACAATGTTATGGTAAGTACTACAAAAATCTCTATAGGTAATGTTCTTTTCATAAATTTTATCAAAATAGTGATATTTTTAAAAGTAAAATCAAGATGTAATTATTAAATTTAGAATTGTTAAGAAACAGTTACTACTTGGGCTTTCACTAAAAACATTAAATTAAATTAACCTGTGTCTTGCAGGGAAGGCGTTAAGGTATCTAGAAAAATTACGGCTACTCAGGGTATTCAGCTGAACAGGATCGGACGAGGTATTCTTGGGTTAAAATGATGCAGGTATGTAGAAGTTTATTATAGTACGTAGCTATGATGTCGACGCTCCGCAGCAAAAGATGCTTTCGCAGTTTTCTTGCTGGTATCTGATCTTATTTTCGTGAAAATTGATTCAGACGTTGCTCTGGTATTACTTACACCTTATATATATATACTTTTAACACTGGTATTTCGGTATATAATATTTAAGAGAACGGAGTATCACTTTTCAAGGCAACTCTTTGCAAAAATTCTGCACCGACGCCAATATTTCATTTTTTTCTTTTCAAAGCCTTATATTAGAAAGTAAAAATTGTCTTGATTTGTACTTTTTATAATTATTTATATTAATCAAATTGTAGATATAATACAATATGAAACAAACATGTAAATAGTTTACATATCTGTAACTATGCACATGGACAATATACCTCGTATTTTCAGCATTTACTTCTGCTTAATACATATGTTTCTGCCATCTAGGCGTCCTCAGTTAAGCTAGTGAAGCAATGCATACAAATTAATACAAACCTGTTATAAACAACTGGTTTGTATCTGTATTTAAATTTACTGAAATAGCCCGCATAGATCAAGCAAGTTCCGTCCTATAAGAAGACAACTATTTAATAATTGACATCTTACGGACGAAAGAGACTTTGTCTGGAGGTCTCTTTCGTCCGTAAGATGTCAATTATTAAATAGTTGTCTTCTTATAGGACGGAACTTGCTTGATCTATGCGGGCTATTTCAGTAAATTTAAATACAGTTACAAACCAGTTGTTTATAACAGGTTTGTTTTAATTTGTATACATTGCTTCACTAGCTTAACTGAGGACGCCTAGATGGCAGAAACATATGTATTAAGCAGAAGTAAATGCTGAAAATACGAGGTGTATTGTCCATGTGCATAGTTACAGATATGTAAATTATTTACATGTTTGTTTCATATTGTACAAACGCTTTATACGTGCTTAACGTATTGTCATACTTAAACAAAACCTTTTTGTGTAGATATAATGTTGATTTTGATAGAAAAAAAAATTAAAATATTAATTAACAGGTATATGTGACTTGCTTTTTGATGTGAGGTTATGTTATAATTTCGAATACAAATATAACCTTTTCGCAGGTTTTTCTTATGATTTGAAAAGTGGGCGTGTTCAATTAGTGTAGATATAAAATTCAAATGTAAATAAATTAACTATCTTTTTTTAATTTCGCGTAATTGACTTGAATGACAAAAATGAAAATTAAAAATATGAAAAGCAAATTTTGAAATAAATATTATTTAATCTGAAATATACAAAGTTGTCGTTATATTAATTTATTTACATTTCGACACTAATTTTACAAGTTGTGTCCACCAAATGCAGCTATTCAATTGAGTGTATTTATTGTGTTAATTCTTATCCTTTTCATTTACAGATAGCTGGAATAACCGAGCTGTTTGTATCATAACAATATATATATTTAGTGTTAATAAGAATTAAAATTTATTTCTTATTTATTTTATTGGCCGTGTCATAATATTAAAATAATAGACTTTTTCTAGGTTTAGCGACCTTTAATGAATTTCAATTTTTTACTACGACGTTTCGACTTTCTTTTTTATTATTAAGGCATTTTCAAGTGATTAGAAATAAAAAATTAATACAACGAAAGGTAAGAAATATATTCATATTTGTATGAATGAATTAAAATTAAAATAATAATTAAAGTAAGGAAAATTAAAGGATGCAAAACTCACCAATTTATTTCGTATCAAAACACATATTTTGTGTAATATGTATGGTCAGACATGTCGAACCTTATTATAGGGTCGACTGCGTTTCTCGGAATATTTAGTGTAACTAAATGCCTTTGTGCAGAAATGAAATTGTTTATTTCGTTTTAAAATTAGTTTGGTCAGGCCATGTGTTTGGGAAAATACAGTATATTTACAATGGAAAAATGATTTTTTGTGTGGGTGGGGTTGTCTTCTATTGTTTAACGAGCGGATAATAAAGTTTGAAAGTCCATCAATCTCGTTACGATCGTTGATTGTTTTGTTGTTTTTGAAAATATGAATCATTTCTAAGATCTCCATAGCCTTTGTATTTTTTTGCTTGGTTATTATTTTTGTATTTTCAAAATCAAAATTATGTTTTAATATTATCTGGTGTTTTTTAAAGCTGTCTGACTTTTTCCGTATTTGTGTCCTTTTAATATTTCCTGTAGTAACTGTTTTGTTTGGCCTATGTATACTTTGTCACAGTCTTTGCAGGGTATGTTATATATTGTATGTGCTTGTTTAAGTGTTGGTGTTGAGTCTTTTAGTTTTGTGGTAGGAATTTTAGTTTTTTTCCGCTTTGATGTGCTATTTTAAAATTAAATAGTTTAAATATATTGTTTAGTTTTTCGGATAATCCAGTTATATAGGGTGTAGGGATATATGTTAATTCATTGGTTGTTTTATTTATATTTTGGCACTTAGTTTTGTGATATATTTTATTAAGTCTTTGTTTTATAATGTTTTGTATAAATTGTGGTGGATAATTGTTTTCTGTTAAAATTGTTTTTACTTTATTCAGTACTGTTGGTCTGAAAACTGGATTGGTGAGATTTAAAGCCCTGTCCACTAACGCTGTTACAACATTTTTTTTGTGTGATAGGGGTTGGTTTGAATAAAAGTTTACGTATCTGCCGGATGTGATTGGTTTAGTGTACCATTTTGTTTGTATGTTGTTGTTTGTTTTTATTAGTGTTCAGTCCAAGTAGTTTATGGAAAAAAACAACTCCATAAACTACTTAGACTTAACACTAATAAAAACAAACAACAACATACAAACAAAATGGTACACTAAACCAATCACATCCGGCAGATACGTAGACTTTTATTCAAACCAACCCCTATCCCACAAAAAAAATGTTGTAACAGCGTTAGTGGACAGGGCTTTAAATCTTACCAATCCAGTTTTCAGACTTATTTTATGTTTTCCCTAGTTCTTACTTCGATAGACCTGCTGCATCTTGGATCGTCCTGAATTGATTCCCTACTTCATCGAAATTGCTTATTTTTGGATCAATTGGATTTTATCACTGCTATGTTTTAACTGAATTTCATTTCTTCGGTTAAATAATACTCTGTAAAAACAGCAAACTCTGTGGATTTAGACTAAACTTGGTCAGTATAAATTCAAATGTGCCAACTGTTTCACAGCTCAAGCATGTTATTGTCACTTAATTTTTTCATGGCTAGGTAGATAATATAAAAATATCCTCGTAGAATAATTGGCAAGCTATACTCATATATTCTTTTATTATTCCAATGAAAACCAAACACGTTAAAGTATCTGCAAGAGCAGTAAGAGCGGTAAGTATTCGTACATTACCTAATTGTTTATTACCCGAAAATATGATAGTCTTCTGTTATAAAACGTATTATTCCTCTTGTTTCCGTACACTTTAATACAGGCGAACGCAAACGTTTCACAAGAGCGTTTTGAAATGAATACTGAACAAAGGAAGTATATTGGAGTGTTTATAGATTGCAATTAATTTCTAGATCTGTGCCTGTCTCCTTGTTTATTATTCGAGTAGTTCGACGATATTTGTATGAGGTATGCTTGGAATTGAGATACACGAACCCTAGTTTAAATTAGATTGCCGACAAGTTAGTGCACTACGTTGCAATGGCTGTACCGCGTTTCCGATCCTCCTTAATTTGCGTTTAGTTTATTGATTGTAGCTAATTACCTCTCAGAAACACAACAGAGCACGTATAGACATAGTTGGTTCTATATACTATATACTGCCAAGACTAGATACTAGATACTGCCGATTATGGGGACTTGTTAAGGTTTAGGTACTGAAATCCCCCTAGAAACTTTTTTCATTAGAAAATATACGGCTGTGGTTATAAATTTTGGAACAAAATTCATGTAAACATTCTATAATGTTTTTAAGAAAATCGCCTGGACCGGTCAATTTTTGTTTTTAAAATTCCATCATTGGTTTTTGCACAATGACGCCATCATCATTTTTTTAATGACAACGGTCACTTTTTTTCTATTTTTTGGTTAGCTGTTAACAGACATATTGTGGTTAGTGAAAATGAATCGTCTTACTGTCGAGCAACGCGTTGTCACTGTCACAACTAACTTCAGGAACGGTGAAAGCTCCTTAGAAACACTTCGAAGATTGCGTGCAATATACGGTCGACGAAACGTACCGGATTCATCGACAATTTTTCGAGTAATTTAAAAATTTCAACAAAGTGGTTCAGTTAGTGATGCAAAGACAGCAAGAAGAAATCGCACCGGCTGATCTGCTGAAATATTGCTGTAGTAAAGGAAAGTGTTTCGAAGGGCACCATGAAACGAATTCTGACAGCGGACCTTCATATTCACCCCTACAGGGTCCAACTGACGCAACAGCTATTGCGAGACGATCATTTCCAACGGCGTGACTTCGCTGATTGGGTGTTGGAAAATCTAAATCTGGATGAGGATTTCGCACAAAAGATTATCTTTACTGCTGAGGCACATTTTCACCTGGACGGCTTTGTCAACAGGCATAACTGTCGAATATGGGGCGACGAGAATCTTCGCATAACAGTTCAAAAGCCGATGCATTCAAATCGAGCAACTGCATGATGTGGCTTTTACGCAGGTGGTGTGATTGGGCCCTAATTTTTTCAAAATGCTGCAGGTAATACAGTTACGGTGAATGGCGAACGTTATCGGAACAAGTTACGTGAGTTTCTTTGGCCCGAATTTGACGGCATAGACATTCAAAATAAGTGGTTCCAACAAGATGGCGCCACCTGCCATACTGCGCGCGAGACTCGTGCGTTATTACAGGAGAGATTTCCTTAGCGTGTCATTTCACGTCAGGGAGATCAGAATTGGCCGCCACGATCATGCGACATGACACCGTGTGATATTTTTCTCTGGAGATACCCGAAATCACGAGTTTACATGAATAATCCGAGGACAATCCATGAGTTAAAGAATCAAACCGGACGCGTTATTATGGAAATCGATCCAGAAATGTGCGTAAATGTCATAAATAATTTTGTTAGAGTTTGTCAACGAAGTTTGGGCCGACATTTGTCCGATATTGTTTTCCACGTGTAAGTGCAATGTATACTGATAAGTTACAAATAAAAATGCTTCAAATTTTCAAGTAACTTATGCGTTTTATTCACAAATTAAATTGTGCATTCTTATTGGAACACCCGATACCTGTCTCGTAGGACTCAAACTGTTAAGTTGTCATCGAAAACATCCAGACCTATATCGGTTATTTCCGGTGTTCCTCAGGGCAGCCATTTAGCACCAATTCTCTTTCTGCTTTTTATAAATGATTTATATAAATATTTCACTTGTTCCAACTTCTTAGCCTACACAGATGATTTGAAAATGTTTAAATGTTCTTGCAATGGCGGTACAGCGCTTCAGGATGATATTGATTTGCTAGCGACATGGTGTATGAGCAACAATATGTCTCTTAACTTTGGTAAATGCCATATTATAAATTTTTCCAAAAAAAATAATACTTATATTTTTAATTACATATTGCAAGGTGCTGCCCTGGAAATAGTTGACCACACACACCGACTTGGGTGTTATTTTTATGGTAATTTATCTTTTAATAAAACAAAGTCGGGATAGTTACACCATTTATAACTCAAGAACGGCTGGACCGATTTTAATGATCTCTGATTTGTTGCATTCGTCTCTGCCCCGAATATGCGAATAACTATTAAAGTACAGGAAAGATTCAAGGGAAAAAATGTATATAGAAAATTAATTTTTAAATATATTAGGTTAGGAACTCCGCCATCTTCCGCAATTGACTGTATTATTTGTAATAATTGATGTCAATTGCAAATCAGTGAAACAAAAGTGTAAATTTTTTTGTTTCATGTTGTCTTTGATTTGTTTTGAGAAAAGCATATACAGGTTACCGCTCGATTTGTTTGTTTTGTGGAAGTGTTATTAATAAATATTATTGTGCGAGTATTATTATTAACGATGCCAAGAAAATCTAATCTTTCCCAACAACGTCGTATTGCAATTAGGCTTCGGAACATTGCGAATCAATCCAAGAAGAACGAGAAATCACACGAGAAGCGAGCCGCGTTAGTATGGCCCGACTTCGTTCTTCCGAAACACAAGAGCAGAGAGAGACAGCCCGTGAAACGGCTCGGTAAGCAATGTGAAATCTTCAAGCTTATCGCACAGATCAACAACGATATAATCTTCGACACAAAAGAAGAAATGCTTTAAGTGTTGATTTGAATCGAGCAGCGTTTCTATACGATTGCACAATTGATTACAGCTCGCATCACATTGGTTCAATGGACGTTGTTTGCGAGCATTGTGGCGCATTGAAGTTTGCTGGAGAAACGCCTGGATTGTGCTGCCTTAATCACAAAGTGAAATTGCCATTATCGACTCCGCCACCTGAGCCATTGCATTCATTGCTTCGTGGCGAAACACCAGAATCACGACATTCTCTAGCGAACATTCAAAAATACAATGGCTGCTTTCAAATGACTTCATTTGGGGCAGACATTCAACGTAATTTATGTTGAAAATTAAAGTTAACACGACATTCATTGACTGCTAGGCGGTACGAAGTTCGCCGGATCAGCTAGTCATATTGTAAATGAATCCTTGCATTTATGCGGCTTCATTAAATGTGTATGCAGTGACTTCACGAACATCATCTAAATTATAAAAATTTATAACGCCTTGGTAAGGTTTATACTCGAAATATTGTTGTGTGGTGTGGTCTCCTTATCATAGGGTTCATATAGATCAGATTGAACGAATTCAGCGAAAAATGGCTAATTTTATACTCTTTAAATTAAAAATCGATAAAAACTTATATAATTACGGGGGAAGATTACAACAACTGAGTATTGAATCGTTAGAAAATAGAAGGCGTAAAGGATTTATTAAGCTTCGATTTCATTTGTTACACAATAACATAAGAGACTGTTCTGCCCTTCTTTCTCTGTTGCTTTTCCATGTTTCACCGTTTCGTGCTCGCTCGACACGCTTCATGTTCGTTTCCATTGAACTGAATATGGTAAGCATAACTCGGTGGACCTAGTTTTATTAGTACTAAATCGTTTACCTGGAGTCAACTTGTTTAATATTTCAAACCACGCCTTCCTGAAATTACTAAAGAAGTTGTGGTTTCCGTGATTTTTTTTTCTCGCTAATTGCAGTTGTTACAGTGGAATCGTTTAAAGTGTATTTTGGGTTCCTCCCTATTTGTAATATACATTTGTAACTATAATTTACAAACTTGTGCATGTTTTATTTTGAATTACGAAATTGTGGTATTTGGAATTTTTTTTTCTTGTAATGTACAATAAATAAATAAATAAATATTTGTCTCTTAAATTCGAAACGTATGCTTAATATTGCTCTATTAGAAGTTCATCTAATTTTATATCCATTAATAACCCAAAACAATAATATCACGTTACCTTAAATTCAACGCGTTTATCAAATTACGTCTATCGGCTTCATTTAAAATTTAATTTACTAATGAATATTAATGTTTATTTGTAACCATTGTAGGAGCAATTCGTTTCTCGGTTTCAGTGGCCGCCCCCATCTAATTTTTCCTACTGCCCTCCTTTCCTTCATCACCGCTCCTCTCCGCAGTCGAGCATCAAATAATGAACATCGTTTCAAGACAACAGAAGGTGTAATCCACCGACCTTGTTGCCAATATACGCCACATCCCTCCTCTTTGTAAAAGGAAACCGAAGAACAAAGGAACCTTGTATCCAAAGGTATAAGAAAAAGCAATTTGGTAATCCTCCCCTTTATATAATTCCTCTGTAATTCAACCCATCGCCGTATACCAGACTTAGTAGGCAATTCCTCTTTTTAAACGAGCCGAGTGTAACGCTCCCTTCTCGTCCTTGTAACTTTCTTGGGTGTTCGCGAGGAATTGTTCCATTGAATGAAGAGAACTAGAATCAGAATAAGAAGAGGAATTTTACACTTTCGTTCTTGGGCGGGAACCGTTAATAAATGTATACAAACTTGATAATAAACTTTTGCCCTTTCGTCACTGTCTGATGTTCATAATATTTTAAAATTTCACGTCGGAAAAGAAAGGATCGAGTATTTTGATTGTTTTGCTTTGCCATCGCGTCCGAACTAATTAAAAGTTCCTAAACGGATTTTGTCACAGACAATACAACAGCGCAGTCTGCGAAATTAATAATGATAAGTTTAGTGGAAGGGTGAATGACGCTGTCAAAATTGTCTTTATATATTAAGGAAGAACGATGGAATTTCTAATAGAATTATGTGTAGAATTATTAAATGTGGTAGTCATCGATTTCCTATCAAAGAATGAGTTTCAAATTGATTTATTTCAATTAACTTTAAATTTAAAATAAATTAGAATTAACAAAACCGTTTTTACAGAATTCGTGCGCTTAGTCTAGATTAGTTTATTTACTTTGTCATAATTTAGTTTTGGAAAAGAAAATTTATGCTGCCGGGTAAAGATGTAATAAGAGCTTCTTCTCGGCGTTTATTAAAATTTGGAAAAACTGTATTTTATTGTCACTATTCTTCTGCTATAGGTTATAACTTTGATGCATATAAGCTATCTTACTTTGTGCCATAAATTTGCTAGAATTAGGACGAGGAAATAAGCGTAAATTCAAACTACATACTGCGTACTATGGAGCATTTGAAGGAGGTGACGATCTGGGTTATCTAGAACCGCTAGTTCAGAGAGGCTTGCCGTGGTTCTAAGCAGAAGAAAGAGTAAATTGTATCACAATAACTGAACTAGGAATGGCAAAACCTCAAGAATCGGTTCTGGCTCCTCTAATGTTCAACATTTACACCAATGATCTCTTAGCCTCTTTAATTCTCTTTAATTGAATGTTGGATGAAGCTCTTAAACAAAGTAAAGATAGCAAAAACAAATTAGCATATCGATGCGACAATTCACATCAAGCTTTAACACAAAATAATACAAATCTGTATAAAAACAAATCTGTATCTGTATATACATGGACACACAGTACGTATTTACCAGCGTTTGCTTCAACCACCAGACGCATGCGTTTCTGTCTCACGACTTTGTCAATGGTGGGTTTACGAAGACAAACGACTGTAGGTACACTTTGCGGTCATATAGCAAATTTTGTCCTATCAGATGACACCAGATAACCTCATGACATCTGACGGACAAAGCCGACCACGCCGATGCAAAGTGTTTCTTCTCGAATAGTTACGCTATTACAGGAAAAGGAAAAATACGCATATTTCTGTGAGTCCATTAACTCGTCGCCAGGTGGCGTAGGTGACGAGTTAATGGACTCACAGTAATATGCGTATTTTTCTTTTCCTGTAATAGCGTAACTATTCGAGAAGAATCACTTTGCATCGGCGTGGTCGGTTTTGTCCGTCAGATGTCATGAGGTTATCTGGTGTCATCTGATAGGACAAAATTTGCTTTCGTTTGTCTTCGTAAACCCGCCATTGACAAGGTCGTGAGACAGAAACGCATGCGTCTGGTGGTTGAAGCAAACGCTGGTAAATACGTACTGTGTGTCCATGTATATACAGATACAGATTTGTTTTTATACAGATTTATATTATTTTGTATCAAAGTAAAGATAGACTAAAGCCGTCGGATATTGGAAGCTGGGATGTATTAGATTGACAGAATTATGCTATGCAGATGATGTAGTAATATTAGGGAAACAGAAGAGCAGCTGGAAGATAACATCAACAATCTTAATGAGGGATTGAAATCAAAATAAATATGAGAATAAATATACAAAAAACTAAAACAATGGTTATAGGACAACAAGGTAAAAACATAGAAGACAGGCAGAATAATAAATAAAGAAGGAAGATTAGAAGATGAGATAAATGAGATAATTGCGAAAACGGGTAGATTATACAATAGTATAAAAAGTAAATTTCTAGTCAAAAAAGAAGTACCAAAACAAATAATGACAAAAATAGTTAAAAGAATTGTAAAACCGACACTAATATAAGCGTGTGAAGTTTGGACAATGACACAGAAACAGAAAAGTAGAATCACAAGCACCGAAATGAGATTCCTAAGAAGAATAGAAGTGAAAACAAGAAAAGATAAAATTAGAAACCAGGTGTTTCAGGAAAACCTGAATATAGTTCCTGTCGAAACAACAATAGAACAAGGATAACTAAGGTGGTTAGGCCATGTAGTGAGAAGAGGTGAGAATAGAATTATCAGACAAATATTCGAAGCGAAAGAAATAGGAAAAAGGAAGAGAGGCAGGCCAAGAAGAAATTGGAAGGAGGAAGTGCGGACAGCAGCTGAGAAAAGAAGAATAAGTCTGGAGGAAATAAAAATGGTAGTAAGTGACAGACAAAAGTGGGTGGAAATATGGAAGAAAATACCTGAAAATTTAACTCCAACATAACTCGATACCGAAAGGTACTTGATTTCCCAGGATTAAGTAAGTAAGTAAGTAAGATCTCTTACCCACAAAATTACAAAAATTTCTATATGCAGATGACTTGGCTTTATACTTCCAAACCAAGTATGTAGAGGATGGACAACTCAACTTGCTGAGGATCTGCAGGTTTTAGATGAATATAGGAAATGGCGCTTACAACCAATCCCTTCAAAATCCAAATCATGTGCCTTTCATTTGCGTAACAAAGAAGCAAACAAAGAGGTGAATATTGAATTTCGTGGTAGTCGGATCAACCACAACCCCAATCCTAAATATCTTGGCGTAACGTTAGACCGGTCCCTGACAATCAAACAGCACCTCTACAAAACTTGTCGAAAGGTGAAGACTCGCAATAATATAACGTATGATCAAAAGTCTTTGGATCGTGATAGCCATGAAACGTAAAGCTATCTATAAAATTATTTACTTCTGTGATTCATTACCTTGAAGTACGCGTAAGTCACCAATAAAATAGATTTTAGGTTATGGTATTTATTTACATTTTATGTATGTTATATTTAATAACATTTATAGAGATTACAGAATGCATTTATAAATAAACGAAGTTTTAATAACTAATAAAAAAAAAATAAGGCTCATTACAGTTAAGAAAAGAACTCCAACAATGAAACAATAACATTCAGGTAGGTACACTTTTACAATAAAAAATTATAAAAGATGTTGAAAATGTCTTCCCTGTTCTTGAATACACCGGTTAACACGTCGGCCTATGTTATTAAAGACTTTAATTAAAAGATCAGGTGTTACTGTGAGACAGTTTTCAACAATATATTCTTGTAATTCATCTAAAGTGTGAACTGGAGTTTTAAAAATGTTACTCTTAAACAATGGGAATAAGAAGTAGTCTAAAGGACTCAAATCAGACCTAGGTGGGTAACGTCCGTCTGATATTAACCTTTCATCATAAAATTGACGTAAATATTCCATGGTTACTCGAGCAACTTGCGGTCTCGCGTTATCTTGCTGAAAGTAACCATTATGAAGTTCATCATCGTGCAATTGATTGATAAAAGGATCAAGTATTTGATTTATATATCTTTCGGCGTTTATAGTATCTTGAAAAAATATTGGCCCTATAACCCGTCTACGGGATATTGCAACCCAAACACCAATCTTAGGACTATGTAAAGGAGTCTCACTATGAAAATTAGGATTATTCTTGCTCCACATACGCATAGCTTGTTTATTAACGTATCCAGATAGGTAAAAATAAGATTCGTCTGTAAAAAATGTTAAATCAAGGATATCGTTATTCATATGGTCATTAAACCAGGTACGGTACGATACTCTCTTCTGATAATCTGGTGGCAGTAACTTCTGACACGTCCGCAGTTTATAAGGAAACATGTTCAAGTCATGTTTAACAATGGTTTGACACGTCCCATAACTTAAATTGATTTCTCGTTTCAATCTACGCAAGAATAAGGTAGGTTCTTCCTGCATGCGTTGCCTAACCAGATCAATAACATCATTTCTAGCCCGTCTTCCTCCAGATCGAACACTATCGCTGATATTATCAGTTCCTTCAAATTTGTCCACAGTTCGTTGAAGTTGCCGAAAAAAATCTCGTTCGATTATTGCGAAGTTGGGAAATCTCTCACGGAACTCATTCAAACATAAACGAGGTGAATAAACCCAATTACCATTTTCACCTATATTTCCATTACTGTAGTATGATTTGATAATACAAATTTTATGTTCTAATTGAAACATTTTGAATTATAACCAGCTGCCTTGAAAGTTGTCAAGTAAATGTCAAAACTAATTGAAATAAATAATTTCATAGATATCTCGTAAATTCCACGGCAATAGCGATACAAAGATTTTTTGATCATACGATATTACATATATTTCCCAGCAATTTATGCGGAGCGAATCGGTAGACCTCGCGAAAGGCCAGCCATTACACTGGCTTATTCTCCTGCTGAATACTGTGCTGCGGTTTGGTATTGAAGCTCTCACACCAAGCTGGTAGATATTCAATTTGATGATACAATGAGTATCGTCACCGGTACTGTTAGATCCACGCGTAGTCTCTGATTACCAATTCTTTCTAACATTGCCTCGCCGGATATCAGACGTCTTGTTGCAGCACAGGATAAATGGGCTAAGATTTCCAACAACATTGATCTTCTCATACACGATGATCTGGAAAGCGTCCCCAGATTCCGACTGAAATCTAGGAGACCGATTTGGCTGGATATGAAAGTTTAGCATCTCATCAATTTGAATGATTGTTGGATAGCCCTTCTCGAACAGCACCCTGAATTGAGAAATAGAGATTAAATCTCAAATCCTTCAGAATCTCTGCTGGGCATAACCCTACCACATAAGCAATGATCTCAATTAAATACGTTCCGCACAGGTCACGGAAGGCACAACTCAGTGCTGTATAAGTGGAAACTGGCAGATACTAGCCTTTACGATTACGAAAATGTGCAACAAATTATGGCTCACATAGTAAATGACAGCCCCAGAAAAAGTTTCCAAAGTGGCATCGGTGAATTGAGCAAGGCAAATCCTGCAGCTCTGGACTGGTTGAAAATTTTAGATATTAGTTTATCTCGTATCGTTTGTTTTGTCATAAAAATGATTTATATACAATAAATACCGAGATTGGAAGGCCACATGCAATACATACGATGTTGCATATATATTTGGACGTACGAAAGCTTTTCAGTAGTTAGAGCTCCCACAATTTGATAGAAGCTCGAAATGAGGGCGTGTCAAATATTACACTGAAATATTGAAAAAAATCAATCGAGATTTTTCAAATTTAGTTTATTATTGCTTGGATTTATTTATTACGAACGTGAACTTACAATCTACCATTTGGGTCTGTCAAAACGAATTAATATCTACGAAAAGTGGTCGTTCACAGAGAATTGCGAAGCAAATAATCGTTTTCGGTAATAAAGCATCACATCAGTCAAAAACTTCTCGTTCGTATGGAGAATTCAAACGTGAATGGATTAGTCTTAGCGACGATCCAAAAGCGGATGCGAGCTCATCAACAAAGATCGATATGTGACATATCGCGAAATTAATCATTGGGGATTTCAAAGACCTCAATTCAAAAAATTTTGATTGGAGAATTGTGTGTAAAAGAATGTTTCCCGTTGGATATCTGCTGACCACAGCTAGGTTGAATTTGTGTCAAAAAAACTCTATGCTGATTCAACACAGGAAACTCTAAAAACAACTACCTAGGCTACTAGTCCTAGCGCGTTATTATCACTCGTAAATCTCCACCAATAATATTCTTACGCGGGCAAGCGTCACTCAGCGTGCCCATTCAAATTAAAATGATTTTGACTTTAATTTTATCATTAGTTAAATAGGTATAAATCGAGTAAAGTAAATCACTGTTTTCTATAGACAAAACGATTGGTTTATGTACGATCTAATTACATGTACAAAACATGACGTCCTTTATTTCAAAATATTGCTTTAAGTAATGGTTAATGACTGCTAGTTATCGGTGTAATCATGGGTGTAAAAAGTATTTAATGTAAATATTTTTGCCAAAAGATGCGCTTATAAATTAGAAGGAAAATGAAGGTAGTTGACTCAGTGAAACTTTATTGAGTTAATACATTACTTTAACTCACAATTTTTTAAATTTTTATCAATGTTTTGCTCTCACTATAATGTGCAACACTTGTAAATAGTCAAATAAATATGTAAATATATATAAGCACATAAAACACTATGAAATTAGAAGCCAACGTTACGAACACTACAAACATCAATCTAGACCGGTAATTTGACTAGTCAACTAGACAGGAAACGCATGAGCAATATGGCGATCGCCATTAGTTACGAGGCGACCTTATACATTTACTAACCTTGATGAAGGACTACAAAAAGTACCAAAGAAATTATAAATTTACTTTTTCAGCAAAAAGTAATTTCGAAAAATAATGTGTGATACACGGTTGAATTTGTAATGGAATATTTCATCAGATACAGGATGTACTGTTTTCTCCGTCCATATAAAAAAATAAAGTTGATGGTGGTTTCCCAAAACTGAAACGTCGGACTAAAAATGTAACAACACCATCTTGTAGAGTTTTAAAAGTTTTAATGAAGCAATCCTATTTATTTTTCGATAGCTTGTAAAATAAAGTCAGAAGTAAATAAAAACGAAAAATTAAAAAAAAAACATCGTTCTAAATATTTTAAAAAACTAAAATATAACTAAATTACGTTAAATGCCATGTATAAGGTCACTAAATTGCGAAACTTTTTCCCATTTAAACAACTTTGTATTTCTTACAGTTCCCGAGAACCCTATGCAGTTCGTTCTTATCTTGGACACAGTGTATATCTTTAATGGCGCCCGACAAAACTTTCTAAAGTCTACAACAAAATCCAACAAAACAAAGAGTACCGTAACAAAAAAAGGTTTATGTAGGTTAGTTGAAATGTTTGCTTATAAATTTAAATGCCATATTAGTGTAGGTAATGACAGTATTAAAAAAATGCATTGTATAAAATTTATTCGAAATTTAAGCAGATTGGTGAATAATCTAAAGAAATGAGATAAATAGTTATGTACATACTAATAAAATAAATCAAATAAAACCTTCACATAGAATAATCTAATAACAATACAAATATAATAGTACTTAAGAAAGGACATTATTCGGTTTTCCGAACAAAATGGAAAAAGTTAAAGTAAGCAAGATATTCAACTTACATGCAGTATTCGAAGAATTGCTTGTCGGAAATGTTCGCATCTAAAGACTCCAATATTAATAACAATCTAAGGTATTTTACGATGGCATATTTTTGTTCTCGAATTCAATTGTACTGCGAGAAAACAGCATAACCATAAACTCTGCCGGATGCGCTCCGATGTATGTATAAGCTTTTCACAAATGCGAGTATTATTAAAGTTTTAACGAATGTATTGCTGTTCAATTTTCCGAATAGACGAATAAAGTTTTTCCTATGTGCAAATATTCTGGAAATGCGCGGAAACTTGTCGTCGTAAAGGTTATAGTGTATCTAGTCGAAAATCAATCGTCTCTGATTTATGTCGTGTCTGCAGCATAATATTTGTAGTATGAATAATTCGTAGTTCTCTAAGTAATCACTTAAAACCTTTAAAACCTTTTTCTTAAAATTAAATCATCCACAAGGCTATTAGCATTACTAAAGGACAATTAAAAAGTAAAATTTATTTGTAATAAAAATTATACTTTAAAAATTTAACAATTAGAGGCTCTAGGCGAATTGCTATTATTGAAACTGACAGAATATAGTTTTAATTGTCAGCTCCCTCTATATTGTTTTATTTATTATTTACAGAACTTAAGTTTACTTAAATTATTCTGTATATATGAGGGTGGTTGGGAAACTACAGACTCCAACAATTTTATTTTTCAATATAGTCTCCTGCTCATTAGACACACTTATTCCAACGATATTCCGAACTAGTAATGCCTTCATTGTAGATCGATGAATCAAAGTCCTTAAAATAGTTATTTATCGCGTAATTAGACGAAAATCTCTTACCGCCGAGCCATTTCCTTAAAAAGGGAAAGAAGAAAGAGATGATAATCGCTAGGAACTAAATCAGTGGAATAGGGCTAATGAGGCATTAATTGAAAATCCTATTTCATAAATTTTTGCCATTGCAATCGCAGACTTGTGCGCAGGTGTGTTATCCTGATGGAAAAGCACTATCTTCTTTGCCAAATAAGGCCGTTTCTCTTTGATTTTGTCTCTTAATTGTTGCAACAAAGTGGCATAATACTAACCAATTATTATTGTCCTTTTTTTTAAGTAGTCGACCAAGATAATTCCACGAGAATGCCCAAAACAGTTGTCATAAACTTTCCGGTTGACAAAACAATTTTTGCCTTCTTTGGTGGCGGAGAACCTCTTTTGTCTATTGGTTGAATTGTTCTTTGGTTTCGGGAGTGTAATAGCACCTAACGCGCCGAATATTTTTTCATTGATAATTCTTTAGTTAAAATTCTGTGCACACTGTCAATTGAGATACCTAAAATATCTGCTATCTCGCGCAAATTTAATCGACGGTAATCCAAGATGATACGGTGGACTTTTTCAATCATATCCGCAGTAACAGTTTTTGGACGTCCACTATTGAGATCATCATTTGAGCTCACACGACCACTCTTAAATTCGGCCACCCCGTTTTGAACCCATTTAAGAAAAAAAGCGAATTCTAATAGTGTTGAATCCAGCTCTGCTTTGATTTCGGTTGATGTTAAGCCTTTCAAATGAAAGTACTTTATCACTCCTCTTAAATTAGTTTTTTTTCTATTATTACAATATCGCACGAAACGTTCTGGTTGGCGTACTGTCAGAAACACACTATTTGACAGATCACTCTACACTGTCATATTTAACCTTTTTAAGGGATGACTGTAACGGGTGTTCAGAAACATTCGAAGTCAAAGTAGTCCTTGAAAATATGAAGTCATGTCTGATATAGATTGATACATTTACTTAATACAATTTTATAGGTTATCATACACGCAAATGTCAGTTTATGTCGAAATATATTACTTTAATATGCCATATTAATTAATAATTAATATAAACTAGTCAAGTAATGATTTTAGAAGGTAATATTAATTAATTTGCAAATTTCAAATTAAGTATTTTGATAATTTAGAGAATTTTTGCTGAAAAATAGCACCTCTTCATGTGATAACTGGAAAAAATTACATAATCCAATTAATATGCTATTCATTCTTGTGTAATAAAGCTCATCTAATCTGTAGTAACATGTAAAAAGACAATGCAGAATTAAGAGGAAATAACTTTACAAGTAAAGGTTTTATTCATCTTATAGTGACAATAGTATCAAGTTATCGTACTAGTTTAATATATTAACATTCAATAAATTATTGTAAGAAATGGCTTAAAATAAATTTGAAACAAATAAATTGTTTGTAGAGTCCTTAGATTACAACCTTATAATAAATATCATAAATTGTAGTTGTATAAATTACCAACAATAATGACCATAATTATATAAAAGATGTTGAAAATGTCCACCACCTTCTTCCAAGTATTTTACGCACCTCCTCCGAATGCTACTAAATACATTTTGCAGTATGGGACTATTTCTAATTTCACTAATTTTATTTCTAGTTCTGCCTTGGAGGTCTATATAATCTTGCATTGGTACTTGATAAATTGAATTTTTGAAAAAGGCCATAAATAGTAATCACACGGTGTAAGATCACAATATCTTGGAGGAAATTCATGATCGCTGTTCAAACTAATTAACCGATTTCCAAACACTTCTTGTAACATATTCATTGTTTCCCCCGCTGTGTGAGCTCTAGCACCATCTTGTTGAAAGTATCCCAAAGCTAGTTCATCATCGCGAAGTTGATTAAAGAAAGGCAATAGTATTTCCTGTCGATATCTTTCTGCAGTCAAGGTACCATTAAAAAAAATTTTGAACCAATAATCCTTCTTCTACTTATAGCGCACGAAACACCAACTTTCTGAGGATGTAAAGGCGCTTCAACATAGACATTATTTGGCTTTGTATCACTCCACATTCTCATGTTTTGCGAGTTAACATATCCACTAACATGAAACCATGCTTCGCTTGAAAAGAAAGTTTTGTCTAGGACATCATCATTAAAATTATTTGTAAACCATTCGCAAAATACTACTCGTCGCGGATAATCAATATCGAGGATTTCTTGGAAACAAGTTATACGATATGGGAATAACTGTAAATCTTCTTTTAAAACTTTATGGCAAGAACCAACTGACAACCCGGTTTGTTGAGCAAGAGTTTTTACTGAAGTTTTAGGGGCATCAGTCATTATTTCTCTAACATTCCCAATCACTTCTTCTGTCCGGACTTTTGGTCACCCACCACCCTCTTGGCGTCCCACACTACCAGTTTGTCGAAAAAATGGAACAGCTCTGATTAGTGTACACTGAAAAGTATTATAATCAAAAGCAAGGTTGGGAAATTTATCTCGAAATTCTTCCAAACAAGCTTGAATTGAATACTTCCACTGGCCATCGATCTTTTGACCATTTCGAAAATATGCTTCAACCATGAATGCTTTGTGTACGTTAGTAAATACTATTTTCAAAATTAAAAAATATAAATTAGTATCTTAGATATTAGATTCTGACAATTTTTGACAGACAACAGTTGACATTTAATAATTATTACAAATCAGATACTTAAGTAAAGATATACGATTTTTTGTTCAGAGCCCACTTGACTTCGAATGTTTCTGAACACCCGTTACAAAATGGTAAACAAGATTCCTCCGAATTCGCACCGTCTCTGTATTGGATGAATTAAATTACATTATGATGAATGTATAGTTTTTGTTATTGTATTTTATATTATTATGTATTTTGTAATGCATCGTTAGTTTTAAGGGAAATTTAATGACTTCTTTAAGATTCGTTAGTTATATCTTGTTAGTTTTAAGTACAATTTATATTAGAAACATGTAATTTGCGAGGTCCTATAATTCGACTGTATAATCTGTTGGGCAATATATTGTTATTATTATTATTATTATTATTATTATTAGGCCACGTAATTTCCGAACAATCCTTGAAATACATACAGTTGACATAACTACATATAACGATGTGACTACAATAACATGCGTAAACGATATGTAATATGTCTATTTTAGAACCCTGTACAATTTAATTTAAATTATATATACTAAACAGAATGCTTTATTCTGTTTATTCATTTATTGTATACGTATTCACTCATATACGTATTGTTTATTTTTGATATGTATGGCATCTTTCATATGTTCTCCACGTGCGCTATAACGTAGTCTTCGAACGGTATTTACGTCATGTAAACTGCATTATATGAATCCTACATGTATATTGTTTGTTACGCAGGAATAGTGCTGAATTAACATAGGAAATTTTTAGTAAAGACTAGGCTCGGTGAGACCGCAATTAGCGGAGGAAGAGAGATTACTATTAGGAACTGGACCAGCGTTTTGAGCAGTCCGAAACATAGCGACAGACCAGCTAAGAGAACGGGCTAAATTATTGAGCGGGAGATTAAAGTAATGAGCGATCTAAGAAACAAAGCGGTGGGGCAGCCTAGAGATTGGTATCAAATAAAGCGGTTAATCAACCCAAAGACCGATTCCAGAATAAGTGCATAGACCATGTTAAAGTTTGAACTACACTAAAAAAGTATAAAATTCGTACAGGAGTAAAGCCTGTTCAAAAGTATAATTCAAATACATTGTTCTCTGTGTGAAATAGGCCACCGTATGAATAAAGTGCTTAAGGTTTTTAAAAAATAAGAATCAACAAGCGAAGTGCATATACTTTTCTTTTAGAATCGAAAATTATATATCAGTTTATATCGTGCTGTAATGGTACTTATTTCCGAACAGTTCTTTATTATTTAAAGTATATTTTGAATTACATTTTTATAATGCATGTTATATCACTACCTGAAATTAGTATTTAGATTTTAACATAAGGACTAGAGAACGGACGCAATTTCCATAAAACGCAATCGGCAATTGGAATTGTATTTAACGTCGCTGAGTACATCCCGGCGTAATTCAATGAAGTATTTGTTTGACTTACTCGGACACCTGGTCTCGCCGCGATAACAATGGACAAGCCAGCTATTGTATTCGAAGAATATAGTGTTTTTTAAAGTGTTTTCATGAGCGTAGATAGAAGCGGGGTTTTTATAATGTATTTTATTTATTAGTTTATATTTCGTAAGATAAATAAAGTGCTGTGAGTAAGTTTCTTGTTTTCATAGTTTTAACTGTTAATTAGATCGTAATTTTTGTGATAGATCCTGTTTAATATCGTTTGATTGAATCTATTTCTACCAATTATTTCGACGTAAGAGTGTGCATTGAATTTCGTTCAGTTTCAATAACTTACGCACACATTTTTAGTTTTCATTTATTTAGATCTAGAGCATTGTTTAAGTTACTTTTTCAGACATGATATGGAAGAATGTCGAGAACGGCATTGTAAAACAATGGCGAGTTGGATTGACGTTCATACTGATTGTATGTTCATTGTCAGTGATTCCGAAATTTATTACAAAATCCGTAAAATATCGTCAAAAATTCGTCACTTAGGATCGCAAACACATCTGAACTCTGTAAAACTTTTATGGCGGCTAATATTCCATTAAATAAACTTAGCAATCCCACATTAAAAATATTTCTGAAAAAAATATACTGGTCGAAATGTTCCTGATGAATCAACTTTACGCAAATATTATGTTTCTAGGTGCTATACGAGAACAGTAGAACGCATTAGAAGCCATCTTTTAAATCAATACATATGGATAAGCGCCGACGAAACGGTGGATATGTTAGGACGCTGTGTGGTAAATGTTGCAGCTGGTGTACTACATCCAACTATTCCATATAACTCATATGTTATAGCAACAAGTGTTATAAATAGAGTTGATGCGGAAACAGTTGCTGAAACCATTAAGGAGAATATGCAAAAAATGCTTCATTCGGACGCCACGTACAAAGAAAAAATACTTTTATTTGTCAGTGATAGTGCTGCGTATAAGTTAAAAAGAGGCAGACTATTGAAGAAAACATATCCTAATATGCTGCATATTACTTGTGTAGCACATGCTCTCCACAGAATCTGTGAATATATCAGAGACACTTTTCCGGAAGTTGATACACTTGTATCAGCTTTTAAAAAAGTTTTCAGAAAAGCACCATTGAGAGTAGCTCTTTTCAGGGAAAAATTTCCATCTCTGTCACTGCCTCCAACTCCAGTAATAACTAGATGGGGAACATGGCTGGAAGCTACTAGTTATTATGCTGAGAATTTCGATAGTCTAAAACATTTCGTAACACTGCTAAAGGAGGATGCTAGAAGTATTGGTGAGTGCAAGGAGCTCACACAAATCCCAAATTTAAAAAATCAGTTGTACTTTCTTCACGAACACTTTGGAAAATTGCCAAAACTAATCACTTATTTTGAAAATCGAAATCTCAAATTAAATGACGGATTAACCACATTAGATGTGGCTGTTAATAATTTGAAAAGTATTCCAAGTGACTTCGGATGTAGCCTTCGGCAAAAGTTTGAAGCAATTCTTAATAGAAATCCAGATTTAATTACATTTCAGCAATTATGTATGGAGACAATTCCACAAAATCTAACGGCTAAATATGAAGCAATAAAAGAATATTTCCAGTATGCACCTATAACCAGTTGCGATGTAGAAAGGACATTTTCTATTTATAAGGATGTACTTAATTGAAAGAGAACAAAATTGACAGAAGAAAACCTTGAGAAACTATTGCTAGTCAATATTAATACTCCTTTACTCAACTTGAACGACAAAATGATCAAATAAAAATGTTCCAATTATAGAAATAAAATTAAAAACTTATACAACTTTTCAACAAATACATATGTATTTCGTAATTTTATAGATCACCACCCGTTTGTTTTCCAATTATGTAAATAAAATTAAAAACTTTATAAATACAACTTTTCAACAAATAAATATGTATTTCGTAATTTTATAGATCACCACCCGTTCGTTTTCCAATTATATAAATAAAATTAAATATTTTAGAAATACAGCCTTTCGCCAGTACTGCACTGGGTGGAAAGCGTGTCCGTTCTCTAATAAGGACATATGAATCGGTTATTTCTCTCTTGCTTTAAATAATATCATAACGTTTGTAAAATATTTCGTAATATTTCTCAATATTGCTATTTCCCTTTAATTCAATGAAGATAGCACACATGTTAGTGTAATATAATGTCACGTTTGTTTGTATAGTCAGTATTATGTTTAAATAAGTATAAGGAGAAAATTCCCCATGGAAGTAAGCAACGAATTAGGGGACAAGAGTTATACACGGGAGCAATCGAGGCAGGAAAAAGAAAAAGGAAGAGTTGGAAGCGACCAGACCCGTCTTGGGAAATAGTAGGCGACAATAAGCACTCTATCCCATGCTTTTCCGTTGATATAGCGCAACTAGTTAATTCAGGTGTGTGTAAAGCACCAATTTCTTTTAGTAAAAAGATACTGAAGATAAAAACCACGTTGTCATCTTGGGCCAGTTAGTTGTCGACGTCAAATAACCCAAGGGCGTGGATTATGCGATACAAAAATGCAAGTGCGTCCTATGTCAAAACTAATAACGCCGTACGGCGTATTAATCCCAAGGTGGATGACTATAATTATTACTCATACGTACGTATAATATATTCAATAAAAGCCTATTTTTGTTATATGGGGGATATAATTTTTGTCCATTCATTAATTAAATAAAACAGTCGTTTGTAGTATTAAATAGTAAGCACCAATTAGTGGTTAGATTTTATATATATAAAAAGTTTTTAATATATTTTTTTTAATTTATATATGTAAATATATTTTGTATTTGTTAGGAAACTGTGTTTCATTTATATCAAAGATTAAGTTCAATGATCAAGTAAGTAAAATAAAAGCATGCTAAATAGAATTTGTTTGAGTTGTAACAAAAGCTATTCACCCTCTGATACACCACTCCCTGGAAGTAAGTACCCATTTACGTTTTAAATTTTAAATATAAGAGTTTATTAACTGCTGTAGACGGAGCTAGCTTAACTCTGCAGAACTCGCGCCATTCTGTGGAACATGAGCCCTCACGCGTGAGCATTTTTCTCACGCTTCATATTTTTTTTTTATATAACGTCAGGATGCAAATAAAACTAGTATTTTTTAAGTTAAAATCAATATTTATTGTTTTTTTAAACATGTTATTTGCTTATAAAAGTTTAAAATCTCTAACATTTGCTAATAAAATAAAAATAATAAAATTGTAATCGAAAATAAATTGCAAAAAATCCTGTATTCTCTAAAATGCTAATCACTCTGATCTGAGGAACTATTGACGTTGGAACATGAGGGACAGACATATTTAGCATGTTCTGTACAAATCACTTTATTGCACCTCTCGCAATGTTTCTTGCTTTTTCGATTTTTTCGCCTAGGACAAAGCGCACAAAAACCTGAGGCAACCTCTGTTGATTCCTTCATGTTACAAATTTTTCGAATTCGGGTACGTAAACTCACCGGCAAATTCTGTTTTGAAGATCGATTTATCAAATGTGGTTTGATCAATTCTTGAGCCAACTCTTTCAAATATAATCTGCGGTCTATTATTTTTATATATTATTTGAGAGTTGATACCGCCTATATCCAAAATTGAGAAAAATAATCTTAGAGGCCATCTACAACAGAACCTAGAGGTAGAGTAAATTCACTTGAGCTCATATACAACATCGACTCCGCCTTTTGTCAAATTATAAAACGTGATTATCTCCGGTTTTGAAGCATCTCCAGATTCTTCATCGATTTTATCATCACTATGAAATGTAGATAACATAGAAACAACTTTGTTTGGTTTCGGTGTGTATGAAACTAAAACCATAGGTTTGCAAAATGCAAATATGCTGCTATTTAGTGGTCTAATTTTAGTATTCAACATCAAAGGCGGTTTTTTTTTTTTTTTTTCTTAACTTTCCGACAATAGTTGTTTTCATTTGAATCATGTCTTTGGCTAGTGGTATAGATGTGAAATAGTTATCCATCGTAACGTTTCGGCCTGTGTTCAAAATTGGTTGCGTTATTCGTTTTACTACTGAGCTTGCCGAGTTATCCAATTTAAATAGGCCTTCAGGCTGTTTACCGGCATAAACTTCTAAGTTGCATGTATAAAACATTCTAGAATCTACTATGGCCCATATCTTCAAACCATATTTTGCTGGTTTATTCGCGATGTACTGCCTGAATTTGCATCGGCCACGAAAATTTTCCAGTATTTCATCGACTGTGCAGTATTCACCAACTTGATAGTTGTTTAAGCATTTCTCTACAAATTGATCGAATACTTGCCGAATTGGGGCTAAATTGTCATATTTCTTTCTTTCCACTCTGTCAGTTACGTTATCAAATCTAAGAGAGCGTAATAAAAGGTGAAATCTATCTCTAGACATTGTAAGCTTGAAGCATTCTGGAGCCGTGCCATCGTCCGACCAGAGTTCCCGAGTGTTCAAATATTGAGCCTTTTTTATCCCAGCCATATGTATATAATAGTCCAATGAGAGCATATATTTCTGTCTCATTTGCTGCACGACAATCCCTATCTCGCGTATAATTTGGGCGTAACTTGTCTATAAAAATATTTGTACAATTCACAATATGTCGAATCATATCAGGCGCAAAAAATAACTCCCAGCATTCTCTTACAGATTTTACATTTTTTGCAATGGAGGTGACACCGGGTAAATGACTAACAATATTATGTCTCGGAGTGCGAATGTTAAGATAAGGCGAGTAGGCCAACCAGCGAGTTGTGCCATCTTTACCAATATAATGATGTTCTCCATCAAATTGAGGCTCTGTGTCAACTATCATATCATCATTTTCGTTATCACGATCTGATTCTTCTGTGTCTGTATTATGGTCACTGTGTTCACTGACATTGTCACTACACTTCATAATGATCTCCATCATCAAATAAATTTTCTGATTGCTGGTCAAGGGCTGGTTGAGTAGCCATCCATGTTGGTTGTGGATTTAATTCTGAATATTGTTGTCTTGCTAATTCGACAATTTTCTGAGTTCTACTCATTGCCATTATACTAAAAAAATAACATCGTTATATATATATGTCATTTTCACTAATATAAAACATTTAGTACACGACTAAATACTAATAAATGCAATACTTACATAAATAAGGTTAGAAAAACATGTCAATGCTATAACTCGCGTAGTGAGAGAAACGTCAATAGGTAAAACAAAACACCAATGCCGGAACTAGCGCCGTGAGCGAAATGCTCACGCAGTCTGCAAGTGATTGACAAGTTCTTCCTAGAAATTGCTACAGACGACTAATTGGTGTTTAGGTTGCATTTATAAACAGAAGTGATACGTAAACTCAGCTAGAGGGCGCCTCGTTCCTATATCTCAACCCTCTTTAAAAATACAGCAATTCTGGCTTAAGCGTGAGCGAAATGCTTATAGGCGCGAGTTCTGCAGGGTTAACAACCTTTAATTTATTTCTTACTATTTACTTTGGGGTAGAGTAGGTAAAACCCCTAGGCGCCCAATTGACAAAATTTATTTTTGTTGTCCAACCTACATAAAAAAAATTTCTAATTCTCAATATTTAGGTTGATCTCGGTATCTTCTGATCTCTGTTCACCAAATTACCGCGGTCATCTGATTGTACTAAAGGGAACCAATACAGTGCCGACTACTACTTCAAAGAAGAAGAAATCTCTCTAAGCCGTATCTACAAGACGACAGTCGATGCAGAAGCTGAATGTTAGGAGTTATTTTCGCCGTGTTTAATATAAGGTTTGTTTTTGTGGGAGTTTGAAATCATTTGAAGTATCAGGAGTGTGCGCATTGAAGAAAAAGCGTTCGGACAGAAAAATAAAATCAAACGCTGATAAAACATTTGTCGTTTTTGCAGTTTCTAAATCGTTATCAAATGATTTTCAATCGTTGAAATAGTTTAAGTATTTTCGTAAACCGAATATCAGACGCATGCGCGTTTCATTTTTATGGACGGAAAGTGGAGAAATGTGTAGGCATCGTTGTGATTCTCACTGAATGTTCCTTTAAATTTCCATCGCGCGTTGTTTGACTGTTTTGTTAGATCGTAGTGGTTTTATTAAAAGAATGTCAGATTTATTTAGTTTATGCACTTGTGACAGTATTAGTACTGGGGCGAGTTTACCAGTGAAGAAGATATATAATTTCAAGATAAAATTAAAATAAGGAATGAAAATTATTTTGAAATAATTATTCCTCAATTCACAGATAATGAATTCATAGAACATTTTCGCGTAAGCAGACATGTTGCTCAAGAAGTATGTGGTAGATTTGAAAATTCTGAAGTTCTACTATTTGTATGGTAGATGTCACTAGCTGCCACGAATTTGAAATTCGTTTTAGCAACGAAAAAATTGGGGATATATTGGAAACGACTGTAATTGATGCATGCGTATAAAAGTGATTATAAAATGATTTTCAAACCGTTTCAAAACGCCTGCAAAAACAAACCTATAAATTGAAATATATCATGTTTGAGCAATATGTATACAGTGCGTCCATAAAGTATGGACACAAGCCCGTAATAACGTTATTGTGCATTATTTGACAAAATGCAAAGATTTGTCGATTAATGTTTTTTATTAGCTATATTTAGATGCTACCATTTTGTTTTTTTCCGTCGACCTTGAATAAGTTATGACGTCATTGACAATTTTTTTAAATGTCAACTCCGTTTTTTTTCTCGGATTTAGAAAGCTTTTACAATTCGATGATGTAAAAATTTTGGAATGTTACATTAGAAGATTTTTGAGTAATCATTTGCGTTCATAAAGTATGGGCACTAGCCCGTGTGCATTATTTGACAAAATGCAAAGATATGTCGATTAATGTTTTTTATTAGCTATATTTAGATGCTACCATTTTGTTTTTTCCGTCGACCTTGAATAAGTTATGACGTCATTGATAATTTTTTCAACTTAGTCGAGAATTTGACGTAGCAAGGGGTAGAGTCGGGAAATTTTTGCATAAATCAAAGTATTATCCCTATAAAATGAATTTAGTTCAAGAGTTGTCTGAGGATGATTTTGATTGGCGTTTGGAATATTGTGAACGGTTGATGCAAATTTGTGATATGACCCTCTATTTCTCTTCAACATTTTGTTTTCTGACGAAACTACTTTCACATGAATGGCGCTGTGAATAGACAAAATTGCCGATTTTGGTCGACTGATAATCCTCATTGGATGCAAGAGACACATATCCAATACCCGCAGAAACTAAATGTGTGGGCAGGGATAATCGGCGATCGCATTGTGGGACCTTTTTTCTTTTATGTAAACTTGACGGGAAATATACTTGAATTTTTTGAGGAATGAATTGATACCCGTTTTAGCCGTTCTTCTTCCAAATAATGAGGATCCACATTTGCCAGATCGTAGAATTTGGTATCAACAGGATGGTGCTCCTCCGCACTATACGCTACCAGTAAGGCAATACGTCAATAATACATTTCCTAACAGATGGATTGGAAGAAGAGGTGCAATTGAATGGCCAGCTAGATCGCCAGATTTAACACCATTGGATTTCTTCTTGTGGGATTACTTAAAATCAAAAGTCTATGCGACGCAACCGGAAAATTTGGACGTTTTACGACAACGCATCATCTACGAAACCAGACTAATCAATCCCGAAATATTACAGAATGTGCGAATGGAATTTATCATCGCTTAGGATTTTGTCAACAAAATGAAGGAAAACATTTAGAGCATTTGTTATAAATTTGATACTGAAAATGTCAAAAATAAAACTTAGAATTAGAGCACAATTTACTCAAAAATTTTCTAATGAAACATACCAAAATTTTTAAATCATCGAATAAGAATTGTAAAAGTTTTCAAAGTCCATAAAAAAAAATGGGGTTGACATTTAAAAAAATTATCAATGACGTGATAACTTATTCAAGGTCGACAGAAAAAACAAAATGGTAGCATCTAAATATAGCTAATAAAAAACATTAATCGACATATCTTCGCATTTTGTCAAATAATGCACAATAACGTTACTACGGGCTTGCGTCCATACTTTATGGACGCACTGTATATAGATAAATGAACAATAAAAGAGCTCGTTATTGTTATTTCAAAGACATTAAATTTATATTAATCCGTTCATTGGTAACCTGCATTTATTTTGTAGCAATATTTCAGATTGTTTCAGCCTTTACTTGATGAAATTCCATTACAACTATTATCAGGATAAAATAAAACAAATTTTAATGAATTTCACTATTTTTTACTTTACAAAATTACGATCTGCGTCAGACATGTAAATAACATAGGACATATCTTTACATAAATGTGCCGTAACAAACACATGTTTTGAATAGTTGAAGGAATGGGTAGTCTTTATTACATAAACGTCTATGAACAAAAATATTGAACTAGGGTTTATACAATACTGTTCATAAAGTGATAAAACTAAGGGTCTGCATTATGAGAGCAGCGCTATGGAAAAATAAGATATATGGTAGTCTGACCAATCAGATAAATAAAAAAGTGATTTATTAATTTCTAATTGATCAACGAGGATCTTATCAGTTTTCATTAATTTAATAATTTCAAGTGACTATAATAAATTAAGCTTTTTGCCCATATTTTCTGCGTGTAGTATTTTAATTCTTTGTTAAAGTTGTGGTTTGCTAAATTAATATGAGACGCGTATGAAGAGTCACTTTTATTATTTCTGAATGAAGAAAAATGTTCTTTGATGCGTATTTCAAACGATCTGCCTGTCTGTCCGATATATGCCATAGGGCAACTACCGAAAATTAACTAATAGACTCAAAACAACAAGGATGTAACAAATGACAATAAAAAGTCGGGAGTCTATGAGTTAATTTGCGGCAGTTGCCAAATGGCGTATATCGTACAGACAGGCAGATCGTTTGAAATACGCATCAAAGAAAACTTTTCTTCCTTCAGAAATAATAAAAGGGACTCTTCATATGCGTCTCATATTAGTTTAACAAACTACAACTTTAACAAAGAATTTAAAGAACTACAAATAGAAAATAAGGACAAAAGCTTAATTTATTAGTCAATTGAAATTAATAAATTAAAGAAAACTGATAAGATCCTCAATGATCAATTAGTTATTTATCTGATTATTTTACACATACAAATATAAACCAATCAGATTCGCGTATTACTGAAGCAAGTCGAAATTACAGCGGTAATTTATCGATAATTTTCATAGTAGAATAATTAGCGTTGTTATGGAAATGCGGTTAATAAGGATAGACATTTCTAAAGTTCTGTCAAAAAACTGATTTCATTGTCACAAAACAATGCTGAGATTTGGGGAAGAATCATTTGTAAACATTGATCAAATAGTAAAACAAGCTGAACCGGCTAATACGAAAAAGAGTAAAGTGTCAATTTGGCGACAATTTTATGAGTTTTGTGATGCGAAAAACTACAGCATCGAACAAAATGTTACAGAAGAGGAACTTGCAGATATTCTGAAAGACTCGGCCTTCAATATGAGGAAGGTGAATGGGGAAGAATATAAAGAAGGTGTTGTTAAAACGATGTGGAATGTGACGGCAAAATTGCTACAAGATAAGTTTAATAACCAATATAACAGAAAAATTGTTCCTTTTCAGAGCATCGTATTTAAAGCAGTCCGCGATGCAAGGAACTCCAAAAGGAGAATTCTTCAAGCGATACCTGGTAAACGGAAAATGAGTTCTGCAGCTTTACAGAAAAACGAATATGAAAAAATGATAAATGTTTGGGATGAAGAAAATCCAGATGGACTACAAAAGAAATTTTACCTGATAGTGTCGATTGAATTGGCATGGCGAGGACAACAAAGTAAAACCAAGTAATTGCCCAGTCAGACTTTTTAAAAAACTCATTTCAAAGAAGACAGAAAACGCTCGTATAAAAAGTGATAGACTCTTTTTAACTGTCAATCCAGCGTGGAATAAGAAAAAAGGTAGCTGGTATAAAAATATGCCTATTGGAAGAAATGAAATTTTGAAATGGTTTAAGAAAGTGCTGAACTCGCTGGTTTCAACACAGAAAACCAAAAAATAAGTAATCATTCCAGTCGCGCGACAGCTGTCTCAAATTTAGCAAAAGCTGGTGTAAATGAGCAACAATTATTTAAAATTTCTGGCCATAGTAGTTCGCATTCTATTAAGCCGTATCTACAACTAGATAAAGAACACCATGAAACTATTATTAATCAAATGCGAGGAAATAGTTACAACAGTGCAAATATTGATTCAAGCACATCCAATAAAAAACAGAATGTATATAACAATTGTACCTTTCAGTGTACTAATTTATACATGAATTAATAAATAAAGAGTTTAGATAAATTTCATTTCGTATTACGTAAAATAATCTAATCAAATACCATACGAGTTTTGAATTAAAATCGATAATTTCACTCATACTTCCTGCATAACGACTTCGACTCGTGTCAATTTGACAATTAAACCACTCCAGCCCTACGTGCTGTCATGATTTAAATGCTTGTCAAACTGACACTCGTCTTCGTCGCTATGCAACAAGTATTCGTGAAATTATCGATAAATTCAAAGCTCTTATGGTATTACTACAGGCTATTCACACTATCATATATTTTACTTTTCCATATTTCCAAATTTTTCCCTTTAACATAATGTTCAATATTTTTGTGAATGTTTTTGTTTATAGGCGTTTAAGTAATAACGATTACCTCACTCTCAATTATTCAAAACATGTGTTTGTTACGGTACATTTATGTAAAGATGTGTTCATAAGTTAGTTATATGCCTGACGAAGCGCCTGTAGAGCGAAACTATCATAACTTTGTAAAGTAACAAGTAGTGAAATTTATTAAAATTTGTTTTATTTTATCCTGATAGGAGTTAAATTATTTATTTGTTGTTTTATCATTTGGTTTGATTTATTGCATATATCGTTATACATTATTAAACAGAGTATTTCAGATGCCATTTGAACGCGAACAATTTTGTTGTCAGTATGTGTGGTATTAAAAAGGGGTGTTTTGATGCTTATTGCACTTTTTAAGAAAGTAAATCCCTTGAGTGAGAAGTTATTTACTCAAACATAAGCAAGAGCAAGATCTCTGTAAAGTAAGTAGCATTTAGTTTATTATTTATACACTTTTTAAACTCCTTCATATATTTTCCATATCCAAAACGGCTGGTTAAGATCTTTGCAATATCACTAAGGTCACGTACCTTCGGTCGACGGTAATTTAATATGCGTCACGGATTTAATTCATTTTTCATGAAATGCCAAAATTTCTTTACTTTACTCAATCGCCATACATGAGCAACCAAATACGTGCGCCGATAGCTTAATAACACATCATCAATAATCATGTTACCAATATCTGTTCAGGCTGAGAACAATCAGAAACCCTCTCGTAAATGTACATAATAGAGTTCCACAAGTGTCGATGTTATGATTGTTACTATTTTTACTTTTGGTACTATACTTTCATCTCAGTGTAAAACGTATTAATAAGGCTGAGTTACAGATAACAAATTAAATGGTAAAATAAATGGTACCCTGGATTCGAGTGTATATTCCTTTTTGTTTATGACGTTGCGGATGTAAGCAACCATAAAGAGGACAAAAAAGAAAAGGGGACACAAACAACCGTCAGCAAAAGAAAATACTAGATAACTGCGAATATTAAATACAATTACAATCAAATGTAACTCTACAATAGATGCATTTCACTCAAGAGCCGCTACGAAACTAATGCTCATCGCATTGTCCACGTATGCTTTTCATACGGTATATAAGAAGATACGAAATTACATTTGGAACAACTTTGCAGTAAGTACAAATTAAATTGTTATATCTTTCTTAATCGCAAGATCAGAATTAAATACATTTTATCGCATTCATCTACTTCGCGATTCAATTCAAACACGTTGTTTCGTATTTTTCTTAGCATGTCCTCTTTATTTCATATTCTTCATCAACAGCCTCCACTTTCTTTGAAACAACTGCTTTGTTAATTTCTGCAATTATTTCTTTTCCACGTATGAATATTACCAATAGAATTGATATAGCAGACACACATATTAAAACAGCTTCAATACGCCCTCAAAACTTAAGAGGCACGAAGTGTTCAGGAGCGAACTTAAGAAGATGGTGAAAGTCCGTGCTTCAATTTCACTCGAATTGTCAATGTAGCTTGCAAGGCGGTGAACCAGTGGCATTGTTTAGCGCCCCAGATTGCATCATTGTGTAACAGAGACACACTTATCCCGACTTGCGTAGTTAACTGTGAACTTCTATTACGAAAGATGCTGTATTGAATTTCCACGAATTACTTGAGAATACTTGAGAATTACTTTAACGGTTCAGATAGACAATTAAAATCTTTACATAATTATATCAACACTATTCACCCCAAAATAAATTTTACTATAGAAACGGAAATAAATAAAAGCATTAATTTTCTAAATTTAACCATATCACACAAAACTAATAAACACGAGTTCGATATATACCATAAACCAACACATACAGATACCACAATACACGCTATATCTTTTCATCCTATAACACACAAATTATCAGCATACCAATCAATGGTATATAGATTAATTCATGTACCTATGAGTAAAAGTAATTTCGACCTTGAACTAAATAGAATATACACAATAGCATTAAACAATGGTTACTCTATAAATATTGTCAATAACATCCTGAATAGCCAACAAAAATCTAAAACCCTTTCCTTAGTTTATCCAAAATTAAAATACAAAATAATTAATCCCTCTAATTCAATCACTTACTTAGGAAAAATTTCGGAAAAAATTGGTACTTTCATTAAAAAAACTTAATAACGAACATATATCATTTAAAACAGACAATACTATACAGAACATTATTAAAAACAACAAAGATAAAATAGACAAATAGACAAATAGGACATTCAAAATTAGGATGAAAGAACACGAGAGAAGCCATAAAGAAAAGAAAACAGATTCAACTTTCGCAAGTCATTGTATAGATATCAATCATAGATTTAATATAGATTTCAAAATTTTACACATTCAAGAAAAAAGTAAAAAACTTAACTTGTTAGAAAACTTAGAAATTAATAGATACAATAGTTTAGGATTAGCTTTAAATGACCAACTAGATTTAAACAACTCCCTTCTATTAAATTTAAGCTTGTAAAAATTTTTCCAACAACATTTCCTCAATAATTTTCAGATAAATATTCATACTTGTATTGTACATATTCAGTATTTCATCCACCTGATGAAGCCATTGTATTGCGAAACAATATTGTAGTGGTATTTACAGTAAAAGAATTTTTGAAACTAGAAGTTTAATTACTTATTTCTTAGCGTTACTTGAGAATAATATTGTCTTCTTGTCGCAAATGGCCAATCTCAGTTTCGATTACTTAAATTATTTAATTTTGCTTTTGATCGTCTAATTTTTCAGTTTTTGGCGACGACAAAGAATTAGAAATTATATTTATTTCCACAGAGAAACTAAGTATAAAAATAGATTTTAAAGGTAAAGAAAATCAAAATTTATGAGGTTGCTACGTGTCATAGTAGTGCCTTGTATACACCGTGTCCGGAAAGTATGGAATATGGCGAATGGGATTGAAACTAGTGATTTTATGAAAAAATCCTGAAACGCATCGATTTTGTTTTTCAAAAATGCATATTTTCACGCCATAATGATTTTACTACATTCATTTGTCTTTGAGCGATGACGTCATCTTTTGTTTTTTGGGGGACAGCCCCTAGTTTCCGCGATTTTGAGAGGCCCTTCGATTGTCTGGGTGATAGCATATAATACGCTGGTATCTTGCGTAGGAGGATTTTCGAGAAATAATTCATTAAAAATTTCGGAACAATTTTATTGAGGACCATGAAAGAAATTGAAATTGGAACTAAATTAACATTCACACATTCACAAACTGTGCTCCAATGATAGTTTGGCAATAATAAATGCGCCCTTAAAATTCGCTAATAGCATATGCTGTCATTTCTGGTGTGATAGTGCTTATCTCTATTCGAATGCGATCTTTTAAGCTTTCAGCGGAGTTAAATCCAGAGAGCGGACTGACCTTTCCATTACACCACTTCTACCTATCCATCGAAAAGCAAAAGTATCATTCAGAAAATTCCGAAATGAGGTGGGACACCGCCCTACTGGAGCCATATACTATTGCGGGATATATCTGGATCTGCCTCATTTGGATATAAAACAGCTAATACGTGAACTAGTTCGAATCTTAAAAATTAAATAAATCTGCATTCAAAGTATTTTCAAAGAAATACGGTCCCAGAATTCGGTTTCGAATAATTCCAGCCCAAACATTTATTTTCTGCTGGAGCTGATTGTGTCCTTCCAGGTACCATTTAGGATTGTTTGATGACCAGTAACGTGTGTTTTGCTTGTTGGTTGTACCGTCCAAACAAAAGGTTGCCTCATCAATGACGATATTTTTTATGAAAACTGGCGTTTGTTTCAAATCTACGTGTTATTAATTAGCAAAACTCCAACCTTCGATCCAAGTTGTTTACAAATAATTCTTGAACAATACAGGGTTTCTACGGGTAACACCTTTCATGTCTTAGAATCTTGTGAATAGAAGTTTTCTTTAAATTATGATCTCGAGCAATTTGCCTAACAGGTACATGTGGATTTTCCAAGACCGCCAACATTACATTTTCACGTTCTTAATTATTTACAGCTCCAGATCTACCAGTTTTTAGCAAATCCTTAAAAAAACAGTTTCTTGAAATTTTCGAACAATTTTACTAACGATAGATTGAGAGATATGATATTCATGATATACATTGTTAAATAAATTGCACACTTCTTCTTGTTGTCTTCGTCTATCTCCATATCCCAACATCTTTAAAATTTCAATACGATATTTCTCAGTTAAATGAGCCATTCCAAGTTTTTATCTAAAATAGCGATATCCAAACGACTAACTTGACACTGACACGAGTCACACTGACATTTGCTGTGCGAATGCAATTGTTGGAAACATACATATTAGCAAAAATTAAAGCGAGCACAGGTATCTCGAGCATTTGTAGATTAGCTTATTATTAAGTATTAAATGGATGGAATTTTGAGCATTTACCTTGATACCTGAAGATGTTTTAACACCAAAATCTTTACAAAAAGGTTTAAGTATATTAATACGTTATGTACTTATTACACATTTGTTACAAATGAAACAGACATGCAATATACATATCTGTAACTGTACACATGGACAATACACCTCGTATTTTCAGCATTTACTTCTGCTTAAGACACGTGTTTCTGCCATCTATAGGCGTCATCAGTCAAGCTAGTGAAGCAATGTAATACAAATGATACAAATCTTTTTAAGAACAGATTTGTATCTGTATATACATTTACGCTGAAATCGCCTACAAAATATAGCAAATTTCGTCCTATAAGGTGGCACTATTTAATAAGTGACATCTGACGGACGAAAGAGACTATGCCGAAAAAGGCGACTTTCGCTTGACCAGCTACGCTGATACATAAGCGAAAAAATACGTATAGGTGTAGTCCATTAACACGAGCCATATGGCGGTAAATATACAAAAAGGTTTAAGTATTGTAATAAGCAGTGATCGTCATGTAATAAGGTGCGCCGTTTGGGTAAGTTCGTGGCAGGGCGCCATGTAATAAGGTGCGCCGTTTGTGTTAGTTCGTGGCAGGGCGCCATGTAATAATGTAGGGCCCTGTGTGATAAGGTCCTATGTGCCTGGAGGATCGGCATGTAATGTGGGCCGTTTGGGCGGCCACATTGGATAGCAGGTTAGGGCGACTTATCGTAGTAAATGATACGCACAAAGTTCGGGTAACATCTTATAATTACTTTAACACTTACAACTGGTTAACAAAGTATTTACATCGTTTACTATGTCCAACTCAGACAGGGTAGAACGTGGTTATTCAGTACAACACCGTTCGTACCACTGGCTGGTTGTAACTCTCTAACGTACAGTTACTATTACTATGACTGTATCTGTGAATGTGAATATCTCTTACTTAAATTACTGTCAATATATATTCGAGAAGATCCTTGTAATCTTTCTAGAATATAACACAAACCCTGACATATAATCTTGTATATGCAATATACACAAAGAACGGTTGTGTTTATATAACACGTTACCGTTTGTATTAAAAAGAGCGAGACTGTGGCCTCGCCGAAAGTGTTATGCATATACATGACTATATTGCGTTATTACAGTATATTAATACGTTATGCACGTATTACGAATTTGTTACAAATGCATAGTCTCTTTCGTCCGTCAGATGTCACTTATTAAATAGTGCCACCTTATAGGACGAAATTTGCTATATCTTGAAGGCGATTTCAGCGTAAATGTATATACAGATACAAATCTGTTCTTAAAAAGATTTGTATCGTTTGTATTACATTGCTTCACTAGCTTGACTGATGACGCCTATAGATGGCAGAAACACGTGTCTTAAGCAGAAGTAAATGCTGAAAATACGAGGTGTATTGTCCATGTGTACAGTTACAGATATGTATATTGCATGTCTGTCTCATTTGTAACAAATGCGTAATACGTGCATAACGTATTGATATACTTAAACCTTTTTGTATATTTACCGCCATCTGGCTCGTGTTAGTGGACTACACCTATACGTATTTTTTCGCTTATGTATCAGCATAGCTGGTCAAGTGAAAGGTCGCCTTTTTTGGCATAGTCTCTTTCGTCCGTCAGATGTCACTTATTAAATAGTGCCACCTTATAGGACGAAATTTGCTATATCTTGTAGGCGATTTCAGCGTAAATGTATATAAAGATACAAATCTGTTTTTAAAAAGATTTGTCTCATTTGTATTACATTGCTTCACTAGCTTGACTGATGACGCCTATAGATGGCAGAAACACGTGTCTTAAGCAGAAGTAAATGCTGAAAATACGAGGTGTATTGTCCATGTGTACAGTTACAGATATGTATACTGCATGTCTGTGTCATTTGTAACAAATGTGTATGTCTGTTTCATTTTTACCAAAATCTTTGTTTTTGCCGTTCACTTATTGTTTGTTTTATTTATTGAATGTTAATTTAGTTGCAATTTCCGTTTCTTTTATGTATTTCAATGGGATTGTTCCTAAACATTTAATGAATTATTTCTCGAAAAAGTTCTTATGTAAGATGTCAAACATTTTATGCTGTCATTTGGGCGGTCGAAGGGTTTCTAAAAATCGCGGAAAAAATTGGGGGTTGTCATTTGGGAAACAAAAGATGACGTCATCGCTTGGAGAAAAATCGGTTTAGAGGATGAAAATGTTAATTTTTAAAGAATATGATCGTTGTGTTTCTGAATTTTTCATGAAATCACTTGTTTCAGTTTTGTTCGCTGTATTCCATACTTTCTGGACATTGTGTATATGCATTTGTATGCAGCAGAACTAGTGTGTTATTTTAGTGAAGTCAGTTTCTTATTGTTTTAGATCAATATATAATAAGCTCAACATTCACAAAGAAACGCTTACATTTTAAAATAGTTTTGAACTTTTGTCTTCAAATGCTAGTTGTACTGCTACTAAAGCATTGATAACGAAGCATAGTCTTTCATGCATATTTACATACACGTGGAAGTGTGCATAAATAAGCAATCACTGCAATTTCTTATCCGTTTTATTTCGGAATTATTAAGGAAAGCTTCTTATACGCCGTATATTAGCCGAATTGACTTATTGAAATTATTTTAAAATAGTACAATAGGTTCTGATAATTAAAAGGACTCTTTTTTATTATCTGCTATTTGTCAAGATAGATGCGCTGTGATCGAAAACTATTAAATTTTGTGAAATAGTAACCAAAGAAACTACTTCGAAAAGCTAGGAATGGATATGGAAATAAATTCAAAATTGTTACATATTTAATTTAAGAATCATTACTTTCCGCAATAAACACATATCTGGATATTAGAAATAATTCTGAATTTAATGGGGAGTTCTTGTGTATACAACATATATTTTCTACAATCTCTAACTCGGAGCATATAACGAGATCAACGGAATAATGATTTAGGTATTTCAGATTTACGAGACAGGTCGAAATTTACGGTACAATTATAATGTTTACAATTTATCAAATTATATGGAGGGAAAGAGGTGTGAGGGTAATACAATTATCGCTCTATTCCGATACACGACGGGGTTATCATCCTCTGCTTCGACGCTACCTAATAAGTCATTATTATGGATAGGACGAAGGATCATATAAAACTAATTTGCTTAGGGGGCTTATCTGGAATAATTTAAATATGGTTCGAGTAACATATCTTAATCATAAATCTATTTATGGAAATTCATATATGTACATATAATTGGCATGTGGCTAATTAAACAACAATAATATATATATATATAGATATATATATATATATATATATATATATATATATATATATATGGTAAATTCAATCAGTCGGCGATAGTCGGCAAAGATACATTCCAATTGATAATAATAAATTATGCCTTAGTATTCCAAAAACAGATAGCAAGGTGTGAACATATGTGTTGTTCGCTGCTAGCAGCTTGTGTCTGTTTCTGGGTATGAACTTGTGTGTTGGTTGCTGCTGGCAGCTTGCGTCTCTCTTTGGGTGTGTGGTTTTGTGTTTGTGTGAGAACGTAAGTGTAGGGTTTTGTATGTTGGCGCGCTCGTGCGTGTGTTTAGTGACCGGTCGCGTAAATTTAGAGAGATCGGATAACCAGCCGTTGCGCAGGGCCGCCAACCCTTTCCCGGCAACTTCTTTACTTTTTCATGCAGTACTTCGACGGCCCGACCCCCGCTCCATCGAGGCAAGGCGCAGACCAGCGATGCGAACCCTGCAGGAGGTTGCTCATCGCCAACCGAGGGAACACTCTTAGCGGCTACTTCGGTCGACGACGGTCACACTTTGTGCCATCTTAACGTTTTCCGCCAAGGCGGGGGCACTGCACACACGTCGAACGTGTGTGTGCTGTTAACGGCAGCCTAGCCAGGTTGCCGCCCAGGACCGGTCCTAGTGGTGTGTGCATTGGTGTGTTTCGGCAATGATGCCTTTATCCTTGATAAAGGCATCATTGCCGAAACATGTAGGGTTGTTTTAAATATATATACTTTAAAGTAAAGCCAGACCTGTAATCGCCAACTGATTGAATTTACCATATCATACCAAGGTCACGAAAATATTATATATATATATATATATATTATTACAATGTATAAGGGCTGATAGAGAGGAAAGCTATAATTATTTTTGTAATTTGGACGTAATGTACTATTTATATTTTTAAATGTAATATTTATTTATAAATGGAATCAGCCTTACCTTGTGTAAATTACAGATCTTATATCTTAATTTATAGGGTTGCTTGTATTTGTTGCTCCAGGTTCTGTTATCTTCTAGCTTGTGGGTTTGCGATGAGTGTTTGCTTTTATCAACAAGGGAGGACTAATGTATGTAAGCATCCTGTACTTTAATTTAATTGTTAACATACGTGCTCAAGAATTCAGATAATGAATTAACCGTTATTGCTTTTTATTTCAATATTTTGGTGCTGTAGGTACGTTCTCAAGATAAACAAATGTGTATGATATTAACTATTACTTTATTAAATATATAAACATTAGGTAACAATCGCGAAAAGTAAGTGATCGATTTTATGCAAAAGTTTTATTTATTCAAACATATGTCATGACTAGAGCAGACCAATTTCCGTGCGCGCCATGTGTGCCGATGTGAGGATGATTGTATTGCATCAGAACTAATAAAAAGCATTCAGTATGTGTTTGGTACTTGCTTAGACTGCTTGTAAGTGTAAGTATACGTAATAAAATGTCGTTGACACATAAATCGAGAAAACGACCGTTGTCAGACGAAGTGAGTAAGTTTATTATGGATTTCCCGGACTTGATATACGATGGCTCTAAAATTAAATGTTTAGTGTGCAATACATATCTAATGTGTTGGTCAGAAACACATTGTAAAGAACACGTAACCAGTTCGAAGCACAATAATAACAAAATTAATCAACAACAGTTTATACATGAACTATGTGAAACTATGATTGTGTGTACACTGCCGTTTACCTTGTTAAGTAATGATTCATTTATTTCATTATGGAATAAATACGCGAATCAAACCAAATTACCGAACACGACAACGTTACGAAGAAATTTACCATTTACAGGTTGAAAATAAAATCAAAGCCGAACTGAAAAATAAAAAAACTGTGGTTATGTGTGGACGAAACAACTGACAGCAAAAAACAATCTGTAGTTATTGTGATGGCGCGTAATATGGAACCACATCAGCCAACTTCTTCAATTTTATTAGTATCCAGACGACTAGAACAATATAATGCCGAAAAAAATTCAGAGTTGCTATTAGATACTTCGGAAAAATTTAAACTTTCGAAAGACCAAGTATTAATGTTTATGACCGATGATGCCGCAACCATGTGTTCTGTAGGCCGGTCTCTTAGAAAATATTGTCCTAACTTGTTACATATTACTTTAAACTCCATGCTCTACACCTTTTGGCAGAACAGGTTCGTAGATGTTATTCAGAGGTAGACGCTTTAATATCGAGTACAAACGTAGTATTCCTGAAATCTAGAAAACGTATTCGGAAATTTCACGAATTGTGTCCCCATACCCCTGAGCCACCACAGCAGATTCTGACACGTTGGCGGGCGGGGTTTTACTATCATGAACATTTTGAAAAAATTAAGGACGTGGTTTTATCATTCGAAAGAATGAAAAGCGAAAGAAAGTGCAGCTATCAATACAAGCCAGAAAAAATTTCAAGATGCCCAGACTAAAATGAATTTACAAAGTATTCGTGAGAATTACTTGGAACTAGAAGAAGCAATAACAAAATTAGAAAATTCGTCGCTCTCGTTAGGGGAATCACTGCTAATCGTTAAAGATGTTCACGAACAACTGTGTGCTGTAGAAGACGCAAAAAGTGAAAGTGTTCTAATTAAATTTGAAAGTGTTTTAGACAGAAATGCAGATTTTGACACCTTAACACGTATTTGTGAGGGCACGTCTACAGATGCGTTAAGTTGCTTAAAAAGTATTTTGCGATTTTGAGATTATGCGAATATAACATCACTAGATGTAGAACGCTCGTTTTCCGAATATAAACATATTTTTTCCTCACGGCGGACATGTTTTTCAGAAATAACTTTAGAAACTCACCTGATGTTGAATATATACAATCGAGTTTCTCCAGTTTGTCAATCCTTGGAAGACGCTTAAAACGGTAAGTGTCTTTTTAAATCCTCTGTCGTGCACACAATCACTGATTTCATACATTTTCCATTTTATTTATAGGTACATACAACGCTGCTATAATATGTAGGGGAAGTTGGGGGAATGGTGGCCCCCTAAGCATCTTTACTTCTGCTACACGTATTTTTTAATTAAACGTTATCGAAAAAATCACAATAAATAGAGGAAAATGTGTCGTTTAATATGTTCTAATTATATTTTAACAAAGAATATACGATGAAGTAATATAAATTTTTTACATAACTAGAAGGTGGCCCTCATTGCCCCAACGGTTTGGGGTAATGATGTCAGAGCGCCGCCATTACCCCAACATAAAATATGTTTAAGTGCAATAATCGCAAACATAAAGTTTTTTCTCCATATCAGTGCAATTCTTATGCGCCCAATTTCCGCACAAAATACATCTAAACCATACTTCATTATTCTTCCCAAATTCACCGCATACGAGACATAAGTCTTGGCATTCCACATTCTTATCTTGGACTTAATCATCATTGGATTCTGCATCTGAGGCAGAACTTTGGTAGCTCTCCTTTATCCTACAGCTCCTTGGCAGCTTCTGTCGTTCTTCCATGCTGTCATCGTCTCGGGCACTGTCGTCCGAAAATAGGTTTTTCTTAACTACCTCCGTTTTCTTTTTGGATTTCTTAATCGACTTTTTATTCGATTTTGCGATCTAAACATCTTTGTTTGGAGTAGATGTTATTATCTGAGATGTTTGTTTCATAACTCGTTTACGTTTAACTGATTGACTATTAAGAGACTATTAATTGATTAATTAATTGATTAGTTAATTGATTAATTAATTGATTAATTAATTGACTATTAAGAGAGACTATTAAGTAGAGGCAGTACTTCTTCGAAAGAGGTTTCTATCTCTGGAATCGCGTGTCCATATGGTCGCATTTGAATTATTCGAAGTTCTGCAGAGTGTTGGAACCCAGGACCTTCTTTAGGTTCTTGTTCCTGAGGCTCACGAGGATTTTGTTGGTCTATAGGTATGACATTCGGGTTGTGCAGTTCAGCTGGTGCAAAGTCTTGTTCGGAAAACACATCAGGATTATACGGCCAGATACCACTTACTTGAAATCCTTTTGCTGCTTTCTCTAAAGTAGCAACTCTCATATAGGCTTTATTGAAAAGTTCTGCGATTTCCAAGGGTATTATTTTCTCATGTTCATGATCTTTCAAGTATTTTGTAAATTCTGTGTTGAAGGCAGTTTTCAAAGGTCCATAGAATGTGACGTCCAAGGGTTGGAGTCGATGTGAAGTATGCGGAGGAATTGTCAGAAGGATAATCCCATTAGCTTTGCAGAAGTTGTATGCTTTAAGAGTGCAGTGGGTGCTGTGATTATCCATAATAAGCAAAACCGGATCTTCCAGACTTGCTTTAACAAATTCTTGAATGTGCTGTAAGTATTTCAAAAAAAGTTCTTCTGTTATCCAACCCTTGTCAGAGCAGCTATATGATGCTCCAATTGGACCTCCTTTATGAAGCTGCAGATTCATTCGCTTTCTACCGTAGATAAACATGGGAGGAATGTAGATCCCTGATGGACTAAATGCACAAACTACGGTGATGTTCTTACCCCTCTCCCAGCTCGTGACAAAACCGACCTGCTTCAGTTCTCTCTCAGCGAGAATTTTGCCCGGTTTCTGCACTGTAGAAATGCCAGTTTCATCACTATTAAAACTCTGGAAGCTTTGAACTTATATTTTCCTAATACTTGCTCCAAATTTGTAAAAAATAAGGAAACTTGTTCCTTATTGAACGCTGTGATCCTGTTGATACTTGTAGCCTCAGGCTTTCTAAGTACAACAAGAGGATTGCGTTGTAAAAACCCGTAAAGCCAGTCGTCACCTGCACTTTTTGTCTCCATGTTAAATGGGCATTTTATACTATTTTTCTCTGCACAGTCATATGCGCATTTTTTTATCTCTTGTCTAGTGACTCCGTAAAACAGTTTTGATAATTTCATGACATGTTCTGCAAGAACTTGCTCCTCAACTACTGAAAACACTGATGAACGTCCTAGCGATGGACCTGCATTATTGTTGTTTTTCATCCTCTTCTGTATGGTGCTTCTTGGCATTCCAAAGCTTCTGGATACATCCCGAATAGATCGACCGTCTCTTACAGCAGCGATAGCGACGTTAAGCTCATTAACAGTCCAAGAAGCTTTATCAGTTCGAAGTTTGTAGACTCTTGGCATCTGCAGAAAAATATTAGATAGCAATTTCGTAAATATAGGGTAATGGTGGCCGGCCGCAATTACCCGTGTCTGAATGGCCACCATAACCCCAAAAGTTCTAATTTTGTTTAAATGATGCTGCACAATAAGCGCTACTTTCAGAGAAACTCACCGTCTGGTATTATAAAGACGAGTATTAGGTAAACACAATTATTCTTTATATTTGCAAAACATACATAGCATACAGCACGCGAATTTTATTCTCACTAACCTCAACAATTCTTACTAGACTTCGCGCCTATTTGCAGTTTTCTACACTAGTTATTAGAGATCGAGTCGCATATCACTATAATTCGGTGGGGCAATTCAAATAGACATTTATAGATGTCAGCACCTATTGAAATTCATTTAAAAACGTTTACCATAAAAATAATCGATGGCTACTATTACCCTGGTGGTCACCATTCCCCCAACTTCCCCTACTATTCTTATTTTTCGTGTGTTTATGCATATTACTTTAATAGCAGAAAACCAAATGTATATTTAATTATTTCTGATAGAATAAATGTCTCTACTTCTATACTTATATCGGTAACAAGATCATGTTGTGCCCCTATTCTATCGCATATTCTAATACATTACGAATTACACTCCCATACTGGCGCTCATGGCGCGCACGGAAATTGGTCTGCTCTAGTCATGACTGTTATTTAACTAAGAATTAAATATCTCATCAACTGATTTCAAAAATAACATAAACTAATATCTTTTTCTACTTCTAGTAGACGTAACAACGCTGGCTATCGAAATTGGTATTTATGTGGTGAATACATGAAACGTTAATTGCCTCTTTTCGAAATAATATTGACTTTAAATGATTTTATAAAGCTTTTCAAAAGGTGCGTGCCTCACATAAAGAGTGAGCCACAAAAAAAGTTTTCAGAGTATGCCATGGATTAAATCCGTTAGGTCTTAGATTGATTAAGTTATCTAATCTACATTTGGTACTATTAGTAATAGGTTAAATCGTAACTTGTCAATTTGACTTGATTATTTACAAATGACACTTCGTCAATTCTCTAAGCTTAGACTCAGACGTGACTTATATGTCTCTCTCAGCGTTTCACGGCCTACCTAGGATACAAATTTTGTGGTACGCTTGATATATTTATTAGCATGAATGATAATAATAATAACATAATTTGAAACATACTTGAGTAAGTAAAACCTACCAATTTTGTATAATACAAAAGTATTTTTAATAATATATAATATTATTAAAAATGGGGTGTGAAGAACACAATACAAGTTCATATGTATTATTGAATGTATCTTCTCCAAAGACGTAGATACGTAACTAGACGTTTACTAATAAATTTTACCTTGCAATTGTCGTAGGTCAATGCTGTCTCCTTATTGGTTGCGGTTTCCATGACTCTGGTTGGCTGCTTTCAAACCCGGGATACTATTTAAAGTAAATGCTGTATCGCTTCGTGGATTTTTGGAGGGCTTTTTCTTTGACTTTTCTTATAACTTCTGACGCTTGTTTTGGATTCGAGTTTACCTTACAATTTTGCCCGTATAAGTATGTTTCTCATCACTTTTAGTCGTGGATATCTTCGTATTAATTCATGTGAATTTTCTTTATGTTCGCCGTACTTATGTATTTCGGAGGCTTATCGCTGTATTCTATAGTTTTCGTTTAGAATGAGTTTTCGCGGTAATATTTTGATGCAACTCGCTTTAATCTTCGCACAGTTATTTAGCTTTAATTTGGCAATGTTTTTACGCTAATCGTCTTAACTTTGACGCTTTTTTACTACACTTTTCAATTCGCAACTGTCGTTTCAATTGTTTCTCTCTACGACTTGAAGCTTGAATATACAATTGTGATTGAAGTTATTTATTAATAGTATTGAATTTTTGAATGTGTAATGACTTTTTAAACAATTATTATGATATCAGTGTGGATTCGTTTTTTTTACAGTGATTATTTATATTTTCATAAATTTGTATCTCATTTTAATAATATATCTTTCAAAATTGTTCCTTAAAAACTGAATATACATTTTCTACATTCTAATGCTTTTTGTGCACATATCTTTGTTTGATTTTCTTTTGACAATAACAATTTAATATAATAAAAATATAAATATCATTCATGTTTGTTTGCGTTTTGTGATTACTGTTCTTAGTTTCAACGATCGTCATGACATTGCTCTATTTTCATATACCTATATGAAATTACATTAATTTTTCTTATTTATTTTTATGAATTATTTTATAACTGTTTTCCACTTGTCCATTTGACATCCTACTATTATATATATATATATATATATATATATATATATATAAATATAATATTTTCGTGACCTTGGTATGATAAGGTAAACTTAATAAGTCGGCGATTAAAGGTCTGGTTTACTTCAAAGTATATATATTTAAAACAACCCTACATGTTTCGGCAATGATGCCTTTGTCAAGGGAATAAAAAATATAAATAATATTTTTTATTGAATTATCCCAGAAAATTAATGTAAGTATTGACGAATATAATTTCGCAATAAATCTAGTTGCCCTGGAATATGTCACTTGTTTTTTGTATATCATAAAAAAAAACTCAATAATTAATACAAATTTTTATGATTCCGTGTGACGCTGACGATTGATTATATCGTTACGGACTACTACCTTTCTTATGGCGTCTGCAGAGAAGAAGGGTTGTTCCTTCTTCTCTGCAGACGCCATAAGAAGTATACCTCATGTCCAGCATACGTTGTTCGACTTAATTTTGGGGGTTAAAACGCCGTACCAACTTGCTTGCCCTATTATATAGGAAGAGAAAAAAAAATAAGAATGAAATACTCGAACTAATTAATGGAACCAAATCTCATCGAAATAACAATAAAATCTACCAAATATATTCTCGAAGACACTCACCTCCTATAAAACGTGTTCGCGGTTTACCACATGGCCGATGTTCGGCTGGCAAAGAATTTACATCTTCATTTATCCGTGTAACTACACGAGAAAATAACTATAATAATATTAATAACATATCTCGTTACTTCCTATATTCCAAGTTAGAAATGCAAATCCGTATTTGCGAACAGTATGTCTGTATAAACCAATTCTAACTTATAAGATGATTCTTTATCATCTTGGAACAACCACTTAGGCTGTATAACAAGAGCACAATAAATGAGATCGAAGCCCACTCCATGTCCAGTTTTATATGAAGCTGGATCTACGTTATTATAGAAAATAACATATTCGAAAGAATATTCCAATTATCCCACATTTAATTAATTTACAACAAGAAATCTATCATAAAGGAAGGCTAATAATCAACTTCCACTTAGGAAGTCGCTAAAGATTAATTAGCCCGTACAAAACCATAAATAATTACTAATAAAAGGTCGCTGTATATCTATCGAACCTTAGTACAGTTCACCAATAATAAATAATAGATAATTCTGTAGGCCTACATATCGTATTTTAACAAAATTAAATGCTTAATCATTTTTAATGAAATTATATCTTAAAAAATTCCGATAAAATACCAAGTTCCTACAAAAGCAATGTCAATGAAAATAAAACCAACTGCCTTACGATATTTAAAAGAGAGGCTTAGGTTACAATAGGAACAATTAACCGACAATAGCACGTATATAACCAAGTTAATTATTAGGAATCAACAGTACAATAAATATAATTAAATTTTAGGTATTGTACAGTCGAAGACAAGTTATAATTATAGCAGACCTAGTATAATATACAGTGTTATCCAAAAATAACGAACGAACAAATTGTAGAATAAGATAAACTAATTTTTAAGCAACTAAGGTAGTACAATAATTAGTAAATATATATACAGGGTTAATTGAATTGATTCGGCATTTACTTCATGAAGATCCATAATTAAGAATAGAAATAAAACTACGGTTTTAATCTTCACTTTTAATCATTACTCGTAAAACGACAATTGTTTCGCCAACACAGTGGCTTCCTCAGGTGTTTACATCTAAACAGTACGTTACAAACTAATTAAAAAATAAATAATATATCTATAAAATCAAGAAGGATGGTATTTAAAATATTTTTAAAGAAATCTATGAATTACAAGTATTGTCGGTAGTGAAAGAATGTGGCGCATCTGGTAGGCCCTAACTGTATATTGTAGGGTACTAAACGTGTTTACGTATAAATTTGTTAAATAACCTACATATACATTTGTATTATCGTCTAAACAGATTTTAAGTAAATAAATTTAATAAAGGCGAGTTATTTAAATCTAATTTATCATTTAATAAAATTTGTGACTGTTTTAATTTATTGATTTCTAAACTTTCCAGTAAATTTAATTTCTTGCCTTTATTTTCTAAATGCAGAATTTGAAAATCACACTTTCGATACCACACTTTCGATAAAGATTCGATCGAACCACACTTTCGATAAAGATTTTCAAATTCTGCATTTAGAAAATAAAGGCAAGAAATTAAATTTACTGGAAAGTTTAGAAATCAATAAATTAAAACAGTCACAAATTTTATTAAATGATAAATTAGATTTAAATAACTCGCCTTTATTAAATTTATTTACTTAAAATCTGTTTAGACGATAATACAAATGTATATGTAGGTTATTAAACAAATTTATGCATAAACACGTTTAGTACCCTATAATATACAGTTAGGGCCGACCAGATGCGCCACATTCTTTCACTACCGACAATACTTGTAATTCATAGATTTCTTTAAAAATATTTTAAATACCATCCTTCTTGATTTTATAGATATATTATTTATTTTTTAATTAGTTTGTAACGTACTGTTTAGATGTAAACACCTGAGGAAGCCACTGTGTTGGCGAAACAATTGTCGTTTTACGAGTAATGATTAAAAGTGAAGATTAAAACCGTAGTTTTATTTCTATTCTTATACAGGGCTAGTTAAAAGTATCGAGACGGCGATTTATTGTCGTTAATATTCATTTTAGGGTATTATGTTGAATATAAAAGTTTGTTAGGATATTTTGATCTACATTTGAGAATATTTTAATTTTCTTTTTCTTCAATTGTTTTTTAGTTACGCCTGTCCGCGCAGTTTTTTTTAAATGGGAACTAGTAAATTTTGCTCTACAATTCGATAGAGAATCTTTTTCTCCTTGCAATAATATTTTTGTTTTTTTTAAAATTCATTTTACGTCAAATCTTTGACAGAAATAATTCATTTGTGCAATTTGTTGCTGTTAATATTAGCAACGGCGAGTTGGGTTATGGAGATAGACGCCGAAGTTTACAAGACGTTTGTGATTTATATAATGATACGCATCCAAATAGAAATGCAATTTCTAAATCCGTTGTCGGTAAAACTTTAAGACGCTTTGAACAAACGGGTAGCGTTAAAGATTTGCCAAGGAGTGGTAGACCTAGAACAGCAAAAAGCGATGATAACAAACTGGATATTTTATTGGCTGTATCTGAATATCCCCATTTATCAACCAATCAATTAGCGGCCAATTTCAATATTTCACAGTCATCAATCGTGTCATTTTTAAAAAGTAAAAAGTATAAACCTTATAAGGTACACCTTGTACACGAGTTAACGGAAGATGATTTTGATAGGAGATTACAATTTTCTGAAGAAATGTTAAATATTTGCAATAATAATGAAAATTTTGTCAACAATATTCTTTTCTTTGACGAAGCTACTTTTTGCCTTACCGGTGAAGTAAACAGACATAGCTGCAGATACTGGTCATCGGAAAATCCCTCTTGGTTTTTGGAGCACCATACGCAGTACCACCAAAAGGTTAATGTTTGGGTTGGCATTCTAGGCGGTCATATTATCGGTCCCTTTTTCATCAATGGCAATTTAACTTAGGCTCTGTATTTGCAGTTATTGCAAAATGAAATAATACCTGCTTGTGCTACGCTCTATCCTCATGAAAACAATGAATACCTGCCCAATGACAGTATCTGCTTCCAGCAGGATGGCGCCCCACCACATTATGGTGTAAATGTTCGTCAATATCTGGACAACATTTTTCCCCACGAATGGATTGGAAGACGAGGAACCATTGAATGGCCAGCCCGTTCGCCAGATTTAAGTCCTTTAGATTTTTTTCTTTGGGGATACGTAAATAACAAAGTTTACAAAGATAAGCCCGATAACGTCGAAGATTTACAAATCCGAATTACCAGAACGATACAAGAAATTCCCCGAGATTTTTTATAGAACTCTGTTCGGGGTTTTGTAAATCGATTGGGTCATTGTCAAATTACTAATGGACGACAATTTGAACTTAGTTTGAATTTGCATTTAGTTATATGTCTGACGAAGCTTCTGTGTGAGTGAAACGATCGTTATTTTGTAAAGTTAAAATAGTGGAATTCATTAAAATTTGTTTTATTTTATCCCGATGATAGTTATAATGGAATTTCATCAAGTAAATGCTGAAACAATACTATAAACTGTTCATTTTATTGTTTTGCATTCTGAATTGATCTAATCTGAAAAAGAAGAAGTTATGCAAAGTTTTCTTATTTATTATAAAATGTATTTTGCTTACTTTATGTATAATTTGCTTATAATTATCGAATTGTGATATTTTCTGTATTTCAAGCAATTAAGATAAATTTATTGCTTGCTGAAATTATTCAAATGTAATAATGATCTTTTATTACTATTCCTTCATAATTGGACTGTGAATTTATTACGCTTATTACATAGATCAATTTCAATTAGTTCCATTAACTTCGTCTATGTTGATGAATAAAACTTCCACGAAAATATTGATTTGATTTCATGTCACATCCCGGTGAACGTGTGACTTCGACGTAACGCGAACGACAGGTTAATCTTTTTATTATTTTTCAGAGCGACTTCCATTAATGAAATGTCAAGAAAACATTATTAAAATAAATTAAATTCCACGTTTCCGAAAATATCATGTAATGATCGCTAACAATTGTAACAATATAATAACTTTGCTAGAGTTTTCTTTCCTTGTGCCTACACAACCGTTCTTAAAATAGTTTAGATATAAGGGTGATATCACCAAAGAAATAATGAACAATTAGTTTACTATAAAGCTACAATCTGAACGATCATTAAAAGTAAATTTTCTTTACAAGTAGGCGTCGCGTCGAAGGCGTCAGATCACAAAATGAATTAGAACTGTGAAGCCGTGTATCCCTTTTTGCAGGCATTATACTGACTGAAATTTAATGTATCAATTAAAATCGGGTAGGATGACGTCGCTATTGTCTAATTATAGCGACAAAGAAACACGCGAGTGTACTCGACCTATATAAATAGTATTTTCAATTACAACGCGTGTATAATAATATAATATAAAGTACAACGATAAATTATATTCATGACGGGAAGTAATTAGTTTGTATAATGTTGTCTCGGACAGTTAACCCTGCTAAATATATTGCCTCTATTTCGAATTCTGAAGGGATCATATGGAGTATTATAAAATAATTATTGGCGATTACATCTAGGTCGGTATTTATAATGGACCCGACACTATGATGCCGTCTATTAAGACTTATATAAAATGAAAGCGATTCGTCTAATTGATCTGTTCGAATGTTCCTATTATGGAATTAATGTACAGAGTTACTTATAGCTCCCTCTGGAATTTTCGAACTCTGTAGGACGGTAATAAAGACAACCACAGTAGAGAGGTCAAGACGAGTTCATAATGGCAATATTTTTGAAGAACGCAAGAAAATTAATTTTTATAATAATGATAAGAAATAAGTACTAAACTTCTAGTTTCACAAATTTTATTTTAAATCCACTACAATATTGTTTCGCCATACAATGGCTTCATCAGGTGGATGATATTACACAGGCCTACAAAAAAAATTTATTTTTTTGGTGCATCTCTGTTTGTTTGAATTGTCGATAAAGTACGTAATGTACAGTATATTGACATACGTCATTTTAACTCATCAGCTCTAGTTTACCTACTACCCTCATTGTGAATTGTTGTCGGTCTTGTTAGGGTCTTGTTCGTAACTAGTCATTATTACAATATCATCGATAAAGTTTGTGTTACTATTTCATTATGGCTAGTACGTCCAGACGTTGTGTTAACGATCCTGATATATTTTGTTATGTTTGTGGTGAATACATACTGAAAAATCAGCGTAAATCGATTACAAACACAGTGCGTCGTTTGTATTTTGCTTACTTCGGTATTGAAATTCTACACCAAGATAAAGTGTGGGTGCCTCATTGTGTTTGTAAAATATGCGTTGAACATTTGCGACAATGGGAGAGAGGGAAACGTAAGTCTTTGAAGTTTGGAGTGCCTATGATATGGCGAGAACGAAAAAATCATTATGACGACTGTTACTTTTGTATGATTAATATAGTGGGCATCAACAAAAACAATCGCCATAAATGTTCAGAAAATGTTCCAATACCGACTTTTCACCAGGTAGTGCAGCAATCTCAGGAGGATGAAGCTGAAATACCTATTTCTTCCCAAGTAGATACTGCGGAATAACATCAGATCCTAAGCCATTTTCGCAGAATGAGCTTAGTGACCTCATCAGAGACTTAGATCTTTCGAAGGAACGTTCTGAGTTACTAGCGTCAAGATTAAAAGAAAAAAATTGTCTTTCCTCACATGTTCGAGTGTCTACATGTCGCACGAGAGAGGGAAAGTTATTGAAGTTTTTCTCATCTGATGAAAATTTTGTGTATTGCTGTAATGTGAGTGGTTTGCTGGCTTTCATGAGTTTAACGATCTATCAGCCCAATGAATGGCGTCTCTTTATTGACAGTAGTAAACGAAGTCTAAAAGCAGTTCTTCTACATAATGGAAATAAATATGCTCCCGTTCCAATTGCTCACTCAACATGTGTAAAAGAAGAATATAAGGTAATTTCAAATCTTTAAAAATATATTGAACATAACTGGGTGATCTGCGTCGACTTGAAGATGGTTAATTTTTCATTGGGTCAACAGAGTGGTTATACTAAATACCCATGTTTTATTTGTCTCTGAGACAGTCGAGCTAAATCACGTCATTGGACTGCAAAAAATTGGCCTGTGAGAGATGCTCTTGTTGTTAGGGAAAGAAATGTTATAAATGAACCCTTAGTTTCAAGAGAAAAAATCATTCTTCCGCCATTGCATATAAAGTTAGGGCTAATGAAGCAATTTGTTAAGGCTCTCGATAGAAATGGTCAATGTTTCCAGTTTATTTCTCACAAATTTCCTGGTTTAAGTACTGAAAAACTAAAAGCAGATTTTCTTTGATGGACCTCAAATACGTAAATTGATGAAAGACACAACTAATTTTGAGACTTGTATGAATGATGTGGAGAGGCTTGCCTGGCAATCTTTTGTAGCAGTTGCACAAAATTTCCTCGGAAATCATAAGGCTGACAACTATGTAGAACTAGTAGAGGAAATGCTGGTGCGATTCAAAGATTTAGGCTGTAATATGAGTATAAAATTACACTATCTCAATAGTCATCTACATCATTTCCAACACAATTTAGGAGATCTAAGCGAAGAACAAGGGGAACGTTTCCACCAAGACCTAAAAACAATGGAGAATAGATACCAAGGAAGGTGGGACAGTCATATGATGGCTGACTATTGCTGGGGAATCATGCGAGATTGCCCGAGTCAGTTTCATTCTAGAAAATCACTCAAAAGACAATTTCTTGATGTTTAATGTCAATAAAATATATATTTTTTCGTGAATTGTATGTTTTTTTTTCTCGGGAACTAGAGCTGACAGAAGAAAACGGGTAACATTTTTGATATCGCCATGTAAGACATACTTAAAATCGGGTCTAAAATCTCCAGCATCAAAATGGTTGTAGGCCAGTGTTATTTTATGAATATTTAAAATACAAGTTTCAATATTTATGTATAAATTATTGAGAAAAATGGTGGTGGAAATATTTTTACAATCTTAAATTTAGTAGAGGGGAGTTGTTTAAATCTAATTGGTCATTTAAAGCTAATCCTAAATTATTATATCTATTAATTTCTAACAAGTTTTTGCTTTTATCATGAATATGTAAAATTTTGAAATCTTTATTAAATCTATGATTAGTTTCTAAACAATGATTTGCGAAAGTTGAATCTGTTTTCTTTTCTTTATAATTTCTCTCATGTTCTTTCATCCTAATTTTCAACGTCCTCCGCGTTTGTCCTATTACAATCCTTGCCAATTGCCTTATTACAATCTTCACATGTTAACTTATAAACACCAGAGTTTGATTATTTGTCTATCTTATCTTTGTTGTTTTTAATAATGTCCAGTATAGTATTGTCTGTTTAAAATGGTATATGTTCGTTATTAAGTTTTTTAATGAAAGTACCAATTTCTTCCAATTATAGGAATTAGTTATATTATTTTTAATATTGGGCGAACTAAAGAAAGGGTTTTAGATTTTGATTAACTATTCAGGATGTTATTAATTATATTATTAGAGTAACCATTGTTTAATGTTATTGTATATATGCTGTTTAGTTCGAGGTTGAAACTACTTTTACTCATAGGTAATGTATGGAAGATAAGCTTTGAGAAAAAGTTTTGACGAGGGATGTTATTACTAAAAATGATCCAAACTAGTTATGGTGACATGTTATATTTGTCAGAAATAGTTTTGAAAGATGTTATACAAGATTGAAATACGAAAGTCTATATACCGGATGTATTATGAAAAACCTTTCGTGCTGTAACTTTTTAATTCTTTATCCGAATATAATAAATTATACGTCGAACTAAATCGTTTTAAAAACACTGTAACGTGATCCGCTTTGAATTTTTTTTTACACTTTGTTTTTGACAGACAGCTGCAAACTGTATTTTTTTAAATTGCACTATATATTTTTTTTCCTTATTCAAATATATTACTTTTTCTGAATATGAAACTGTAAACAACGATATCCTTGTATGAAAAAAAACCGAGAAATTGTAGGTTTTTTTTTAGTTCGATTTATTCTGGTTTTTCCGAACACAGAGATTTCTTAAATGCATTTTAAATACTCTATTTCATTTTATTACCAGCAAATGTGTGTACCTTTTAAAATCACTTACGTTCAATACTATATAGCCCATAAAGGATTACAAACCAATGTTATCAGTGAGCGGTGGGTCAACAACAACATTTACAGTGTTTATTTTAAAAATTTAAAAATCAAGCAGTCATATTGAACGATAAAAGTGCATTCCAAATTTTCGAAGAGAGCTGTGACATCTGTCAGTCACACATTCATTATAACATTTTCAAGGATTTATTTCTAAATTTTGTTATTGAAATGGATAATGGCGAATGTGTGGATGCGATTCAAGCATACGCAAAATGCGGAACAAATTCTGCAGCTGCTTTGCGACTTTATGGAAATCGTTTTCCTGACAAACTGCGTCCAAGTGCCGATAAGTTTGGAAGGCTCGTGCGAAATTTACGAAATTTTGGATCATTCAAAAAACCGAAAATGTAATTCAAGATCAAAATTTAGAATTAAGTGTCTTGCTCTATGTGGAAGAAAACCCTAATACGTCTACGCGAGAAATTGCTCACTACATGCAGGTATCACATTCTACAGTTCAGTACATTCTGAAGAAGCACAAGTTCTTTCCTTATAAACTACGGAAGGTGCATGCTCTCGGTGAAAACGACCCTCAACGAAGGGTTCAATTCTGCACGGTTTTCATGAATAAACTAAGGGAAGATCCAATTTTTTATCGTCGTGTGTTGTGGTCAGATGAATGCACTTTTGGGAAAAATGGTGTTTTCAACAGAAATAATCATCGCCATTGGAGCACTGAAAATAACCATGTTGTGATGCAACACAATTTTCAAAATCGGTTCAGTGTAAATGTATGGTGCGGCATTTTAGGCGATAGAGTAGTAAGGCCTTTTTTTGTGGAGGGTAATCTAAACCAAGAAAAGTATAATAATTTGTTACGCAATGAATTAGGCGATTATTTAGATGAGTTGCCACTTGCTGTGTTAAACAGGGTGGTATTCCAACAGGACGGTGCCACACCCCATAATGCACGAATGAATACTGATTTTCTAAATAATTATTTTGGCGTCAGATGGATGGGCATCTACGGACCTATTCGATGGCCTGCTAGATCGCCAGATCTGAATCCACTGGATTTCTTTCTGTGGTCTTACATTCAAGATCATGTCTATTTGACTCCACCTGATACCAGAGATGATTTAGTAAGAAGGATAGTAAAAGTATGTCATGAAATACCACCAAATCTTATATTAAACGCAGCAGTTGGAGTTAATAGAAGGTGTCAAATGTGTCTGGAACAAAATGGGGCCAATTTCGAACATTTGATTCATTAAAATATATGATAGCTTGATTTCTGTAAATTTCGTATTTTTTTTTAATAATAATAAATTTGTCACTCAATTTAATGGAAGTGTCTTCAGGAAATAAATGTTTATTAGAATAAGTAAAAAAAAATATGTAGTACAATTTAAAAAAAAAATTTACTACTGTCTGTCAAAAACGAAATGTCAAAAAAATTTTTGTTTAAAAGACAGGTTACAGTGCTTTAAAAACGATTTAGTTTGACATATCATTCATTAAAATCAGATAAAATATAAGGAAGCTACAGCCCCAAAGGTTTTTCATAATACACCCGGTGTATAATTTAGTTGTACGAGTACCTAAACGCGAGACTGTTAACATTTTTCGAGACCAAAATATTGGACTGTCAACTATTTACCGCAAAATTAAGGAATGTGAAGAAATCATGAATTTACCGAAAAGTGGTCGACCTCCAATTTGGCTCTACATGAAGTAAACAGACTAATCCAATCTGCTCAAGGCAGAGTTGGGACGTCTATGCTCATTTTAGGCCGTAGATTTGGAATTGCGCATAGGACTGTTGGCAGAGTTTTGACCAAAAATTGATTAGAATATCGAAAGAGAAGGATGTGTCCCAAATACACTGCAATCCAGCTAGAGAGAATCCCCAGATGCTGCCGAACATTAAGGCGTCAGCATTTTATTGGCAACAGAGTTATTGTTTTAGGCGATGAGAAATATTTCACATTATCCAATTCGGAAATCAAGGGTAACGATAGTTTTTACACGTCTAATATTGAAAATTGTCCTGACAGCGTAAAATTCAAACCGATAGCGAAATTTGTCGACAAGATTATGGTCTGGTGCGCTATTTCTCAAGCAGGAATTTCAAGACCTTACGTTGGGAGAGATAGAGGTGAAGCTATGGATGCAAACGTCTATATTCGCAAATGTCTATCTAAATTGATAAATTTCATTAATGCTCATCATCAAAATGATGATGTAATATTCTGGCCCGATCTGGCTTCATGCCATTATGCTAGAAAAATTCAGATCTGGTTAACGGAACATAACGTGAATTATGTACCTGAGAAAGACAATCCCCCCCAACGTACCTCAGGCGTGCCCCATTGAGGAGTTTTGGGCAATACTGAGTAGGAAAGTTTATGATAAGGGTTGGGAAGCCAAAAATGAAGCACAGTTACGGGCCAGAATATTCCAGAAGATCCCAGAAGTGAATATAAACGTCGTCCAGCAAAAATATTACAGGTGAATCAGAAGAAATATGTGAAATATTGATAATGTACTGTTTAGCGCCGGGCTGTCACATGTTTGAATTAAGATGTGTCAACATGACAGCGATCATTAGATTTGCTGCAGAGTGGCATATTCGAAGAGTTGTTCGCTAAATTTAGCTGTTAATGAAACAAGAGGAATCTATAAATCGGATGAACTGTTATTGGAAACAATAATAATAAAATAATGTTTGTTTGTATGCATATTATTGTAATTTTTATATTTATAGTATGAAAATTGGCATATTACAGCATTACATCATCATATTATGAAGATATATCCACCATACGAAACCCTTTTTATCACTCTGCTACTGTTGTATGGAAGGGCGAAAATAGCCCGTTATCATTACCCAAACTTCGCTTAATTTGAAAAGTCCTTTGGTTCTCTTGCTAAAAACTTATTATGGTTACATATTCGTAATTTCGATTCCATTAACGTATTCACTTATAGCTGCTGCGATAATTATTACTAAAACTATAGTATTTAAAATTTTCCGCGGAAATCTTAAGTGTTTTAAATGTAAATATGTTTCTGCACATGTTGTTTCGTATTTAAGCAGGTTAGACAGAAAATTTATGGCGTATTTTATGTAAAAATATAAATATTACATAATTTATTACATAGAAATATATGAAACTTTATATTAGAAAAAGCTTACTTTTTTATTTATTATTAATGAAAAAAAAAGCACTCAACATTAAAATGTAATTTAAATGTCGTATACGGACTTTTAAATAAAGTCGTTCTGCCTCGATTTATTCAGGAGAAACATTTTAAATTTTTATATCCGTTGCTTTACGCTCCGCCTTTAATTGGAGCATAAATTTTAATTTAATATATTTAACACTGTAGAAAGGAGCAGATATTCTCTACATAATTTCTGTAGTTACAAGCAACTAGTTTTTCACATTAAAAAATATTTTATTTTATTTTTTTGTTTATATATAGTCTGTCTACGAAAATGTTCTTTTATTGATTAAAAAAAATATGTTTAGGAATTGAGAAAAACATTTTAAATTGTTAATTTTAAATGTATGTATGTCAGACCAAATAGTTATTTGTATAACTAGGGAACGAAGCTATCTATTGTCTCCCACAGATGAAATTTAAGTGATCATCCAAGGGAGACAAGAAAGCTTTCCTCTGGTGTTTCACATATAATTTTTTTCTACGGCTTCATTTTCGAAATCATTTCTAAAATTTATTTTTTTTTGAAGTCCCGGGACTAAAATTGATACTTTAGTACCTGCTTGCAAGGACGAAAGTGGGTCAATTGATCCCTACGGATATATATTAATTGAACTTCCAAGAGAATATATTGACTGATTCAAAAAATCAATGTCAGACTTGACAAATTGATTTTATAATTTTTGAGACATATTGATAGTAATGTTAGTGCAATTAACAAATAATTTTCTATTGTTTTCATCGACGATGTTTCATGCAATTCCACAAGATGATGTAGGTCGTTGCGGTTGATAGGAGGGCCCTGAGGCTGACGTGAAAGGGCTTGATATTTGATGAACTCCAAACATTTTGTCGGCGATAATTTTCTTGTTATCAATATTTATAATACAAAGGTATTTTTAATAATATAAAATATTATTAAAAACCTGGTGTGAAGAACACAAATACAGGTTCACTATTAATATTTTTGTGAACGTGTCCGAAAATATCTCTCCCCAGAGACGTAGATACGTATTTCACCTTTCTACAGGCTCATCGGTACGCCCCTGCTGGAGAAAGAATATTTCCAGACACATTAACAAAAAAGAACCACATCACCACATCACCACATCACCGTAATTATCCAGACCGAGCGTAGAAGTAACAAAAAAGAACCACATCACCACATCACCACATCACCGTAATTATCCAGACCGAGCGTAGAAGTAAATTCAGCGCTGCCTGTTGTCAGACAACCGAAGTACCTCGCCCCGTCCACATAACCAATGTGAAGTAACGACGCCTTTCCAAAGGTGGCACAGTCATCCCTCTAGAAACTGCATTTTGTTAGTGTCTTCACCCATACTACGGACTAACCGCATGTGTAATGTATCAGAATAATTGAAACATACATGAGTAGGTAAACCCCACCAGTTTTGTATAATACAAAGGTATCTTTAAGACTGTATTTGTGTTCTTCACACCAGGTTTTTAATAATATTTTATATTATTAAAAATACCTTTGTATTATACAAAACTGGTGGGGTTTACCTACTCATGTATGTTTCAATTATTTTGATCAATATTTATGTTTCACGTTAAGCATGGTTTTTAACATTGTATAGTGAAGCAGAACCTTTTTTTGCCTTTTCATTAAAAAATGCAAGCAAAGCGTCTTCTTTAAAATGAAGCGTCTTCTTTAAAATGAATCACTTTTTTTTCACGGCACCATTTCAAAAACATTTCATATTGTTGCTCATATTTACGAGATTTGGAAGGCAGTAATTCTTCCAGCGCCTCTTCGGCAGCTTTTTCTAGGTCAAATTCTTCACAATTTTCATTTTTTTTTCATTTTTTGCAAAATGACCGGGCTTGTTGACACCGTTACTATGATGAATTTCATGGAAAACTCGCATATTTAAAATTTGCAATAAAGTTTATAATTTTCAATTATCAATTTTGGTGATAATATCTCTGTTTCGGAAGTGCAAAAAATAGCGTCTACACCACGGGACTAAAGTGCTAAAATCCATCGAGTGGTTGTTGCTTCGCTATCGAGGCAACAATCTCCACTCGCAGGATTAAATGCTGCATTTTAGTCCCTTGGTATATAATACACTTAGAAGTTGTTCTAAATGTCGTTAATCAAAATACAGTAAGCTGTGCATCGTTGCCATAGTAACAATTACACCGGCTGAGGGTGATTTAAACATATATAGAGCAAATAATTGTATGCAAAGTTCCAAAGTATATTCTGAAAATAGTGAAAATAGTATTGGATCTGTTTCATCTAAGATAATTTTCAGTAACCTCAACAATTAATATTAATAAATAAATTTAAATTTTATAATGAAGTTGATTGATTTTCCTCCCTCGGGAGGAACACATTCATTTTGCTCCCTAGGGAGGAGAATGCCTACTTTGGATCCTAATTTGAGGTAGCAAAACCCTACTTTCTATTGAAGGAGTAGAAAAAATATTTTTTTCTACTCCTTCAATGGAAAGTAGGAAAGAAATGAGCATAGAATATTTACTCCACGTGTTGATGATTTAAATGTTTTGGACTTAGTTCCTAAATACACCAAAACTACGTCATCTGTCACTTAAACAACTTATATTCCATTTCATATTTTGCTCTATAGATTTTTGTGGAAGTAGATCCAATGATGCCGTTTTAGCCTCTTCGCGTACATTTTGAGGAACGTTTTCTTCAAAATCACTATCAGAATCCATTCATGTAAACACCACACATAAATAACTGATTAAATAACTTAAACACAAATTGTTACTATGGTAACGATGCACAGGTTACCGTATTTTGATAAACGACATTTAGAACGACTTCTAAAATAATAATAAATCTTGGAAATGATTTCGTAGATGGAGTCGTATAAAAAATTATATGTAAAATACGAGAGGAAAGCTTGCTTGTCTCCCTTGGAGGATTACTGCCCTCCGTTTCGCGTCGGGCATTAAACTTCATCCGCGGAAGACAATAGATAACTTTCCTCCTTAGTTATACAAATAACTATTCTTACCTTCACTGAGTTACTAAGACGTAACCTTAGTCATAGAGACCTAGGGGAATTAAGTACATTACATCCCCTTGCTGAACAATGATAGAAAGATACAAAATTTCATTACATAGAGAAAGAAAAACAATAACAACCGCTGTGGTGTATATTGTGTTACATATTCGACACAATTACGAATACATTGATCACGGCCGCTTACATCCAATTTGACAGTTCTTAATCTTTACAATGTAACAGTGAAAGCGAAAATGATATTATGTTCGAGAACACTCTTCCAGATTGTGAACAAACGGCTACCTCCACAACAAAGCAGTTATTCCCAGAAAGATCCAAGTTGCGTTATAACAGAATGTATTCACTATTCAGATTGTGGTTGAAATCTAAGCGCACCTGTAAAATCAGCGAAAATACGGTTTTGGCGTTCTTTACTAAAAAATCAAAATTTTTAAATTCATTTTCGTTGTGATGCGGGCAAAAAAACATGTAACTGTATCCTGTTCCGCTTAATAAGGCTTTCTACATTTTGCAACTATTTAACTTCAGTAGGTACTTTTGTGTTTTTTTTTTGAATAAAAATTATGGTGCGGGCGAAAAAATGTTGTACGCAACACGGGAGCAAAGTAATATCACAATCTCGACATAGTCACGCTCTCGGCTTCGCCTCAACACGTAAATAACTATTACGAACGATATCTTTTCCATAAAATAATTCATATTCATTTAAAATTTAATGAGTAAACCTAGCCGTCAATCATTTCTATGATTATATGAGATTGGCATGCTTTTTTTGTTAATTCCAATTTGTTCAATTTTTTATTTTACTTTGCGACTTGTAAACTAAACACTACAAAGTAAGTAAATTACTAATTTTACATAAGCTTTAAAGTCTCTTTCAAACAACTTTAAAAACGTTTACTTATCCTTGAACAAGAAAGAAAGGTTTATTTTCAATATATACAAAACATAAAAATACATTTTTGCATTAGATGAAATCAGTTCTTAAAGCAATGATGCCACTCCTCCTGAGACACTTCAGAAACCAAGTTTTTATAATGTTCCACTGCTTCATCTGATGACGTATGAGGTATGTGTGGTGGAGGGTCCATAATGCTGACGGTTAGGATATTCAGATCACTCAGTTGTTAGCTTTGCTTTATGTGACGATGAGGAAGCAGAATTGGACGGGGATTTGTAGTACAGGATTTTATAGGGTGATGAAAATGCTATTTCCTTATTCGGGAACAAACAGGTAACAATGGGAGTTTTATTCCATAATTTATATAGTCAGAACTGTTATGCATTGATTATATATTTTAATATATTTGCAAATATTTAATTTGTTTAAATAATAATTAATTTTCAAGAGCATCAAAAACATACCGTTTACCTTTACTAAAAACGACGCTAACTCTCTAGTGTTTTTTCTTTCCAGGGTCTCTTCAATGTAATTTTACATTTTATGAAAATTTAGGAATAGTAAAGTTTAATTGACGATTATTACTTAATTGTACTAATTGATCTTAAAAATCTTAATATTAATTTCGATTTACATATTTCTAATTTCACCATATCTATAAATTTAAATAACAGAAAACCACGTAAATATTACAGCATCATATTTAAATTTTATTAGCTATATTGAATTTTAAACATAAACATACTTAATCTAAATTACTTGAATGAAATGGATAATTGGCAATGATATAAATTTGGCAAGCCTTTACTGTAATTACAAACCTAATTAACTAACATTGTTTTATTTGACATTTGCACAGGGATCAAAATGCGCTTTACATCCACCACACTAACCCAGAAGATAATTCCAGATTGTACTCGCGAATTCACGTATGCATAGTATGCGCTAATACCACACTCTACAGCTACGCTACTCGTTATGACTCTCAGCGCATAACAAAATTGAGACGGTTTTGTAACAAGTTCGTCGATCTTCGGGCACCACGTCAATCCACCATCCAGTTTCAGTCCCAAGAACATAGTTTCTTCGACACTTGTAAGTATTTAGTTTTAATGATGGAACTCTAGCCCCGTAAAATAATTAAAATTGATTAAAAACGTTTTACCGACATTTAGTTTCAGATGGTGCTGCGTAAAGCATCCGTCCCAAGCTTCCATGCTAAACTCCAATATGTCCTTGGCCTGATTTCTAAACCCAGTGGGGACAATGACAGAAGGTCATCTGCATGCAATATTAATAAACTATTTAGGACACGTAGTAGATCATTGTCATAAACGGCAGTTGTCTTAAGACCAATAGTCCCGTGTAGCACTCCACACTTAATACTACGCCACGTCGAACGTATACCGGAAGTATAGAAGTGAAAAGTCATGTCTGTCCAGGATACTGTGTGTTGGCAAACTCCAATAAGAGTGAAATGCATCCACACATTCCAAGATAGATGTGACTTTTGACGAATTTTTCATTATCGTGACAAAGAAGGTGTCACGACATGTAGTGTTTCTGCAAACTGGTACAAACTTAGTTTGTCGAAATGTAGAAATTAACGCAGCACAGTAGGCGACATTTACATGTAACTTGATATTTAATACTCATTAGTTCCCATTTACAGTAAGTTTATTGTACAAACTATATATACGCGAAGTATAAAAGTGAAAAGTCATGTCTGTCCAGGATACTGTGTGTTGGCGAGCTCTAATAAGAGCGAAATGCAACCACACATTCCAGGCTAGATGTGACTTTTCACGAATTTTTCAAAAACCTAATACGTTAGCTATGGCTCCAATACCGAGACCACGTGGCACATGCATGTGGCAGGCATTTCTATAGACCCTGCCGACGAATAAGTTCATTTCAGACCACAAAAATAAAACATACATTTGAATTTCATTTTCCTAGCGTCACATATTTGCGACATCGGTCATATGGGTTAAACTCAAGCGTCACACATTTGTGACCCTGGTAGAGAACGTGCTAGAGAACATTTGCGGGCTATCATTTTTTACGATTTTAAATCGTCATTAACGCCTAAACAATGTGAAGGTGGGTTTAGAAATGCATTTGGCGAAGAAGCCCCCACTAAGGCTACAATTTATAATTGGTACATTTTTCTTAGTGATAAATTTCGTGAAGGACGCTAAGAACTGCTGTTACCGATGAGAATATTTGCGCTGTTCGACCAATGCTTGAGAAAGATCGACGGGCATCATATGAATTTATTCAGCGACTTTGGGCATTGTTTGAGAAATACATCAACAGTTATATGTGAGAAAACTTTGTTGTCGATGGACTCCACATCAACTGACTCTTGATCAAAAAGGACAACGCATTGAACGAACTTTTTCAAAAATTTGTGGTAAACAGACATTTGTGTACCAATCAGCAGTAATAGTACGTCTATTTTCTAAAGCTATAGTAGCAACATGGGCCGTTTAAAACAAGAATCTTTTGTAGGCTTAGGTCTTGTTCGAAGGACCCGTTGAAACGATTGATTTTTCTTTTCGGGATCATAACTACAAATTCATGATTCATCACCAGCAATGGTATTCCGAACCGAATTTTAAGTGGAACATTGTAATATTTTCATAGTTTTCCTGTTACTTGAAAAACGTCCACAAGGAAAAATAATTTTACACCATGACAACGCATCGCCTCATAAAGCAAAACTAACAACTGAGTGTCTGGATGCCTTAAACGTTATTACCATGGTCCCTCCATCATATAGCTCTGACCTAGCACCAGATTTTTTTTGTTCCTAAGAATTAAAGGCAAAGTGCGTGGAATTACTTTTATGTCATCGGATAAAGCAGTGGAAAGTTATAAAAACATAGTTTCTGTGGTGTCTTAGGAAGAGTGGCATCATTGCTTTAGCTACTGGATTTATCGAATGCAAAAACGCATTCGATGTTGAATATTTCGATAATCAATAAAATCATTTACTTTTTTTAAAAGCTAATCCTTGTTTTAAAAAATCTCGTATTATTCAGAAGCATCTCGTATTTATTTAAGTATCTCACTAAGGCGTAGTTTTAAAATTAATAAAGTTAAAACTAGGAATAAATAAGTTCCTTTGTAATTGACTTCGCTGTTCTGCAAAACTAATTAAACGCTTTGGAGCGTATAACAAAGCTGCCCCTATATGTAAAAGTGCATTTGGCGCAACAAACGGTGGAGAGATTGTTCCTGACAGCTTCTATAGTTTTCTTTCCCGGCGTATAAGTTAGTGCTTATTTGTTCTATTAATATCTCAACTAAAAATAACGGCGAGAACCAGGAAACTACTAACATAAGGTAATTAAAGTATTATTATCTTAATTGTTACGACGTAACATGAAATTACCTATCAAAGATTACAACTACTGAGAGTATAAACGAAGCAATGCAATATGAAGTATCTAGCTTTTAGAAAAAATAATATTTTTTGTTTTGAATGCATTTCGTTTGTTTATTTTAAACAAGCAGTAAGCATGTGGGAGATTAAAGTAATCATTAGAGACCGGACGCATTAGGCCGAAATTACGATGGACCATATAAACAGTCTATAACATCGCTAAATAATATCGCTAAACATCGCTATCTATAACATTGCTAAAATCGCTATAACATCGCTAAATACAACACGCAGTTATTGAATAGCACTCTTCATTCGTTTAACTGCACATCTGTTTCTTGTCGTTGAATTGTCACTCAATTACTTCAATATTACAGTTAAATTCGTAAGGTAAATAAAGTAAACAATGAAAAAAAGAACTAACTCACCCTTAGTTCTTTTTTTCATTGTTTTAACTGTTAATTACATACTTTAATTTTTGTAATAGATCCTGTTTAATGTCGTTTCATCGAATCTACTTCTCCCAATTATTTTGACGTAAGTGTGCAGTGAATTCGTTAAGTTTAGATAAATTACGCATACATTTTTAATTTTCATTTATTTATATCTAGAACATTGTTTAAGTTACTTTTTCAGATTTGATATCGAACAACGTCGAGAATGGAATCGCTAGTGGGATTAAGGATCAAACTGATTGTACGTCCATTGCCAGTGATTCCGAAATTTATTGCAAAATCTGCAAAATATCGCTAAAAAAATTCCAAGAAATCGCACGTAAAACGTCACTTAGCATCGCAAACACATACACAGAAATCTCTTAGGACCGAGAACTCTGTAACTTTAATGGCGGTAAATATTTCATTAAATAAAGTTAAGAATTCCAGATTCAAAACATTTCTCCAAAAATATACTGGTCGAAATGTTCTTGATGAATCCACTTTACACAAATATTATGTTCCTAAGTGCTTCACGAAAGCATTAGAACGCATTAGAAGCCGTCTTTCAAATCAGTACCAATGGATAAGTGCCGACGAAACTGTCGATATATTAGGACGCTATGTGGTAAATTTTGTAGCTGGTGTACTAGATCGAACTATTGCATATAACGTATATGTAACAGCAATAAAAGTTATAAATACAGTTGATGAGGAAACAGCAGCTAAAACCATTTACGAGAATATGCACCAAATTCTTCAATCGGGTAACAGGTGCAAAGAAAAAAAAAATTATTTGTCACTGCCAGTGATGCATATATGTTAAAAACATGCTGACTATTAAAGGAAACATATCTTAATATGCTGTCTATTACTTGTGTAGCACATCCTCTCCACAGAATCTGTGAATATATCAGAGACACTTTTCCGCAAGGTGATAGACTTCTATCCGCTTTTAAAAAAGTTTTCAAAAAAGCACCATTGAGAGTAGCTCTTTCCTGGGAAAAACTCTCATCTTTGTTACTGCCTCTATCTCCAGTAATAACTAGATGAGGAACATGGTTGGAAGCTACTAGTTTTTATGCAGAGAATTTCGATAGTTTACAAAATTTCGTTCCATATTTAAATGACGATGCTCGAAGTATTTGTGAGTGCAAGGGACTAATACAAATTCCAAATTTAAAAAATCAGTTGTACTTCCTTTAGGAGCATTTTGGACATTTGATAAAACTAATCACTTATTTCGAAAATCGAAATATCAAATTTAATGATGGATAGACCATATTAGATGTGGCTATTAATAATTTGAAAAATATTCCAAGTGCCTTCGGATGTGGCATTCGGCAAGAGTTAGACTCAGTTTTTAATAGAAATCCAGATTTAATAACATTTCGGATATTGTGCGTGGGGACAGTGTCTCAAAATCTAACTGCTAAATACGCCGAAATAAAGGAATATTTCCGGTATGCACCTATAACCAGTCGCGATGTAGAAAGAACGTTTTCTATCTAAAAGGATGTATTTCATTCAAAGAGAACAAATTTTACAGATGAGAACCTTGAGAAAGTATTGCTAGTTAATATTAATACTCATTTACTCAACTTGAGCTACAAAATGAACAAATAAAAATGTATTTCGTGTTTTATAGATCCACCACCCGTTTGTTTTCCAATTATACAGGCTGATTCATTTTCGGCCCTCACCATGGGGATCTCTCTTATTATTGGAGATAGAGTATAGGTTTAAATTTGGCAAAGTTGTTAAATTTTGTGTTTGTTATAAATCCGTAAAGAAAATAGACCTGTGACAAATAACCTTCGTTATTAAAAAAAAAACGCGAAAACAACATTTTCTTCTTAACCTGTAGCACCGACATGTGGCCTTGTAGAGAAAAAATAGAAACACATCCTTGTGGCCATTTCTAAACCTCTATCTAGGGGTGTACTCTAAATTTTTATTCGACGTTTCGTTTCTTTCTGGCCATCATCAACTATCTAATTTCTTATAGGCGCCATATTGGATTTAGACATCTTCAGAAAGAGTTTTTTTTCTGATTTTAACCATGTACCACATGCTGACTAAAGTTTTTGACATTAGGTTTTATTTGAAAGAATAAATTATAAGATTAAATAAGGTAGCCATGGAATTTCAACCGGTCAAACATTTCATTTATTGTTCATTAATAATACAAAAATGTCATACACTAACGAAGAGAAACGAGATATGATAAGTATTTTTTATTCTTCGAAACGAAATTCAACAGTAGCGAGTACAAGATAACAAAAACATTAATAAAAATACATAGAAAAGTAAACAATAAACAATTACAGTAAATGTTCAATTATAATTGAATATTGTGGCGCATCTACTTTATAAATATTATTTTTAACATATCCCCATAAAAAAAAATCTAGCGGACTTAAATTAGGTGATCTCGCAGGCCATTCAACAACTCCCCTATTTCCAATCCAACGGTTTTCAAACTCTTGATTTAAGAAATTTCTAACAACAGCTGCATTGTGTGCTGGCGCCACCATAAATATTATAATTGATTTAATGGGATATTGTCGTCAAGATAGTCAGATACGTATGTACGTAAAATGTTTAAATATCTTTCTCCATTTGAATGTTCTTCATACATAACTGGTCCTAAGAGACGATTTGCCAAAATACCCATCCAAACGTTTATTCCAAAACAATGTTGTGGTCTTCTAGCCCTGTTTTGTCGGGGATTTTGTACTGCCCAATAGTGCTCCGTATTTCTGTTGAACATTCCAGAATTTGTAAATTTTGTTTCATCTGACCAGATGATTTTGCTTAAAAAATGTTCGTCATTTTCTATCCTTCCCATTAACCAATTACAATATTCTAGCCTTCTCAAATTATCTCCAGGCAGTAAAGAGTGACTAACATGGATCCTGTATGGTTTAAACCTACTTTTATGTAAAGTTCTCCAAACTCTGGACTGGCACAAATTTAATTCTGACGCTACTTCCCATGTAGAAATTGATGGATTATTATTTATCTATAAAAATACAAGATTAACATGAAATTTGAAAACACGCTTTTAATTTACCATTTGTGAAATACCTTGTCGATTTTCATTTAAATTCCTATTGTCTTGACCATTACGCGGCTTAGTAAACGATCCATTCTCGACCAAATTTCTGTCGAGATCTAGAAAAATGGTACGATGAGGCTGTTGTCGTTCTGGATATAATTGTAGATATCTTGTACTCGCTACTGTTGAATTTCGGTTCGAAGAATAAAAAATACTTATCATATCTCGTTTCTCTTCGTTAGTGTATGACATTTTTGTATTATTAATGAACAATAAATGAAATGTTTGACAGATTGAAATTCCATGGCTACCTTATTTAATCTTATAATTTATTCTTTCAAATAAAACCTAATGTCAAAAACTTTAGTCAGCATGCGGTACATGGTTGAAATCATAAAAAAAAACTCTTTCTGAAGATGTCTAAATCCAATATGGCGCCTAGAACAAATTAGATTGTTGATGATGACCAGAAAGAAACGAAACGTCGTATAAAAATTTAGAGTACACCACTGGATAGAGGTTTAGAAATGGCCCAAGGATGTGTTTTTATTTTTTCTCTACAAGGCCAAATGTCGGTGCTACAGGTAAAAGAAGAAAATGGGGTTTTCGCGTTTTTTTTTTAATAACGAAGGTCATTTGTCACAGGTCTATTTTCTTTACGGATTTATAACAAACACAATATTTAACAACTTTGCCAAATTTAAACCTATACTCTATCTTCAATAATAAGCGAGATCCCCATGGTGAGGGCCGAAAATGAAACAGCCTGTATAAATAAAATAAAAAACTCTTTAAAAATACAAATTTTCAATAGTACGCCCGTGGGCGATGAGTTATCGGCCTCTCGTATCCGGTCATTAATTATAAAACACCATTACGTACTTACTACTCAATAACACTGAATATTCACTTGTGTATTAAAAGGATTTAATAAGAGAATAATTCCGTAGAGATTACGAATCTATTTCGACAAAAGGTGAAAGAAAACTAACAAAAATCAATGTCATTTATGTTTCCATCCGATTAAACCGACGAGACTCTTCCACAGCAATTAGTCAATAATTCGTCATTGTCCAGGGCCAAGGCAAAAATAAAATCAACATTGACAGATCCAAAAATAAAAAATTACCGGAAGCAATTTAAAATATTGAAATTCGTCATAACTGATACAGAAATTATTTTCGTCTCTGATCCAAAGTAAATATAATTGGTAGAATAGGCAAATAAAAAGAATAATTGGGATATTATTCACTGCAATCACAAATTGTTCGATACTTTCTTCGGGGAATTGTAGAAAATAGGCGTTTGGAAAAGACATTACGAAACAAAAATAGATATATTTTTCTCCCTTTCCCCATCCAACACACAAGGTAAGGGAATAAAAGAAAGGCAATCGTTTACGCGGCCGTAAAATTAGACTCATTTATCATTTTTCCGAATGCCTCTGCTGCTGTTGCTATTACAGGGAAAAATAATAAATGAACAAGTTCAGAAATAATATAGAGAATTTTTGTGTATATACACATACAAAATGTGTACACAATATACCTATATACAAAGAAGTAGAGAAACGTGTTATGTTATGTTAGATGTGGAATTAGTTTCTTTCATTTTGACATAACATCAAGATGAACAAGCGAAAGTATTATTTCTTTTTTATAACCCGTGCTGCAGAAAAAAAAATAAATATTAGGTAAGCCTGTTACTTCCGCTTGCATGCTATAACTTCCATTGTTTGCGAGGTTGATATCTCTTTATGATTATACCCGTAGTACTAACCCAGATGTTATGTTAGTAATCATTCTAAATTTAGAAATGAACAGTAACTGGGAAACTATATTTATTTCTGTTCATTTCGGATTTAATATAAATGGAATAGTAATTGATGTCAAATAAAGAACCTCTATATAATAAATAGGCAGTCAGTGGTACATTCCAGGAGAGGATCTAAATGAATTTGTTGCGAGCCGATCTATTGTTTAGCTCTATCAGTTAGTTGAATTCTATTGCTTAAATATGTGATGGACAGCGACACGGCCATGTCTACACTTCTACGTGCATCTAAGACAATCTAAACAACTAATGCAGCATTTATATTATCTAGCGTAATTTCGTATTTGAAATCACTATGGTGCGAAAAGCGCAATATAAAAAAAAAGAAAATGTGTTTTAATATTTGTAACAGATGCATATATGGAGGTGGGTGGTCAAGTCTTACAACAAATGTACAGTATGATGCATATGTTTCGACATCCTCTTCAACGAGCATCAGAAGAAGTCAGAAACACTACCCGAATGTAGATAAATTGATATCTTCTGCCGAGAAAGTTTTTGTGAAGGCACCTGCACGCAAGAATACCTTGCGTGAAAAATTACCACATATTCCACTACCACCAGAACTTGTTATAACTCGCTGGGGTACGTGGATAGAAGCAGCATCCTAATATCACATGTATTTTGACGATGTTAAAGTATAGAACTGCTACTGGATCTGAACGACGTTTCTATTTCACATGGTCAACAAGTATTTATGGGGCCAACTATTCCGGTAGATTTAACCGATATTTAATGCACATAATTTCAGAATACCTGTAACCATCCGTTATCTAGAGGTTATTCCGGCAAACCTACGATATTATATAAATAACGCCACGAATATTGTATATCATCATCGTCAGTTCCTGTCCCAATTACCGAAAGCTTCTGCTGCTGATCATGTAAAAAGAAAATTTAAAGCAGTTTTAAATAAATCCAGGATTTCGTACTGTGCGGCGAATTTTTGACTTGTTTGATGATGAAGAAGTAGATTTTTTCAAATCGGGGAAAAATATGTCGTCATTAAAAAATTGTATGTACTTTAACTATACCCCTATTTTATCGATAAATGTTGAACAGTAGTTTTCAATGTATACATGGATTTACGGCGACAGACAATTCTTAACATATGGGCATATGGAATTATTGGTGATTTACTATCATTTGAACTCTGGATATAAGTGCTGAATACTCCGGACGTGTGATATATTTTATAAACCCCGCAATATTCCTTCTGGAGAAGATGTATATACTATTACTTGGTAACTACTCGCTTCTCTATACGTATTTGAATTCGCATTTGCAAAGTGTTCAATCGAGATCTATGATGTCCCCGCTCCGTCCCTGGTACTGACATGTACCCCTGACTGCCCAGCCCTAATACGAGGGACAAGCTGAAATTATTGAAAATAAAATATAAGGTTAATATTTTCTAGATTTATCATTTATCACTTAGATTTAATTTTAAATATGGTCAAAGTAATTCCCTTCAGCAATGATGCACTTGGCCATTCTTTCTTTCGACTGTTTAAAATTGCAAAAATTGCAATTCGGTTTAGGACAGAAAAAGCCAAAAGTCACACAATGTTAAATTAGGTGAATCTGGCGGATGTTCTATTACTATTATATTTCTCTCCAGGCAAACACTGGAGAGTTAAAACTGTCGTGTGGGACGATGCATTATGATGGTGGAGCATAATCTGTCTGAAACTCTACTGAACACTTCATTTTTCAGTGTACTACTTAGCTGTAACTGTCTTTTGTCCATCTAGCTTAATTGCATTTTCTAAGCCCGTACTTCTGAAGAATACCGTATACATAACCTTTTTCATAACTCGCTGCTTCATAATTATTGTTGGAGTTTCCTCATCTTCGTGAATCCATACACGACTCTCTTTGCAGGTAGGAAAAAAGGAATATAAGTTTCGTCACCTGTCACTATTTTGGAAAAAATATTATCTATGAAATTCAAAGTTTCATGGCAAATTCTTACACGCTCTGCTTTTTGGAAGTCAGAAAGGTGATGCAGCACAAAACGACTTAACACTTTTTTTAAACGCAGGTGATGGTGTATGATTGTTTTAACAGATGAGGATCCAATCTTGAGTTGATTTTCTATTACCGCATAAGTGACTTTATTGTCATTTTTAATTATTTTTTTTAACAGCAGTAATGCTTTCGTCAGTAACAGCCGTAGGAGGACGCCCTGCTCCTTCTTGATGCTGAACAGAATTCCTTTCGCGATAAAATTCCTTATACCATTGGTAAATTGTAGCCAAGGAAGGTGCTTGTTCACTAAAAGCTGAATCTAAACTCTTTTTACACTCATAAGCGTTTAAACGTTTTTTTTAATAAAAATAAATTATGATTTGAAAGTGCTCTCTAGTTAATTCCATTTTTTTACTTTAAAAAAATAAGTAGTTGAATTATAACGAACGTAACTTCAGCAAAAAAACGTCAAATGACAGATAAAGAGTTGCTCTAAATTTTTTTAAATAAATATACATACATTAATGTATGTATATTTGTTTTTAAAAGTTTGACGTGAAACCAATAGCTAGTTAAGTTTAATATTTTAATGTGGATAATCAATTTTAAGATGTTTAGTTGCGTCTTTGCTAAATTTTATCTCTGTAATTGATCTCCTGAAGAAGTGACCGACAGTTGCGAAATATAAAGAGTGAAATAAATTAGATTTGAATTTTAAATTATTCGCTGCTATAGTACGGTCGATAATATTTCCATGTCTATATATATATATATCTATATATATATATATATAAAGATAATTATTACTTGACCTTTGTATGTTATAGTAGATTCAATTAGTCGGCGATTTAAGGTCTATGCTACTTTAATATGTATATATTTAAAATAATCTTATATGTTTCGATAAATAATGTGTTTTTCAAAGAATTTTAAAATATAAGTGACAGTATGTTAGTGTGGCAGTATGTCAATTTATATATCTGTAGTTGTCATTGATAAAACCAAATTATTCAAAGATACATTCAAGTCTATTAATAATAATTTATACCTTACCACTCTCCAATAGTTAGACGACAATAACGGGGGATTGGCAAGCCATGAATTATTATTATGTCTGCGCGCGTGGAGTGACTTAAGATTTTAAGCTGTCGGCATTCGCCTGTAACGAGAAGAAAAACCACGAAAACCTACTCGTACAGCCTAGTCAGGAATCTAAACACGGAACCGCCAGCAAGCTAAGCGAGTGTACAGAGATTTTGAAATAACATATGATAGATATTTATGTAACCTAATAACATAAAATAACGATCTGCAATTTACCATCATGCATATATATGTTGTTGTTATATAAATATTTATTATATATATATATATATATATATATATATATAACATTTGATAAATTATTGGAGTTTTTCGGCTTTTTTATATGAAATATTTACAAATATCAATAATTTATCAAATGTTATATTTAATGAACGGCTAAGAAATTATCTAAACACTTGTATATATATATATATATATATATATATATATATATATATATTTATATATTTATATTGTTATAGTTTTAGTATGCTTTCATAATTCTACACTAACAATTGCAGGAATTAACACAAAATATTCAATTTAAAATATTTATTTACCTTAATGTGTAAAATTAATTTTGGTTAACACTTGTACATTTCACTGCAATATTCTAGTTAGTTATATCAATACCTAAATGTCAGTTTTCGTTTTCTAAATTTCTGAACACTAATTTCAATCACTATTTACATTAAATATACTTTAAAAACATATTTTTATAGCTAATTCGAATAATTATAATTTATGTATATTATTTATATGATTACGTTAGGTCAATTTTGAAAGCAGTAAACATTAGTATATTAAAAGTATATTACAGAGGGTAAATTTAGAAATTTTGAAACAATTAGAATACAAAATATTTAATACAAATCATTTAAGTAAGTAACAAGCACAAATAATGTTAATTTAGATATGTAAATATAAGGCCACGGAAAAACAAAAACAATTAAGGGTTGGCGTCCTTTTCCGAAAAGCGGGATAACGTATAAGTTTTGTGTTCCGTTTTAAAAATTCATAAAAAGGAAATATAAGTGTTAAATTAAGCAATGTTTTGGAACATATCAGAATCACCAAACGTTCCTAAATCTCCAGAAATAATTTCTCCAGAAGAAATTTAATCATTAACGTTCTTACCAAATTACTAAATTTGGTTTATTTTCTTTTATTAAAAGCTTCATGAGTCTTTGTAAACACTCACAAACCAGTGCGCATAAGAACTTAACCTAGATAAATTAATGATAATATAGGAATCTGCAATTCTGTGTTAAAATACTGCCCTATTAACCCAATTTTAAGGAACTGTATTTTAAATATTGTTTGCATTTAAATATAGAACGATTTATTATTTAAGACTCGATTTTTTTTATAAACTAAGTAAGTCTAAGTACTAGATAACTTTTCTGGTCTCGAACCGACTCTGAGCCCTGTAAGTTTCTCATGCTCACAATAAATGAATAACAACATAAAATCATTGTTTGATTTTTCATTTAAGATAAATCGAATACTATATCGTTCCCAAACACACCTTACAGTTTTAGTTTTGAGAATGACAAACGGTTTCAGATAATATCACGTTTTCTTTTATTAACTGCACCCATTTACTTTTCTTTTATATCGGTACGAAAGAAAAACCTACATACGCAAGATATCAGGTCCCGCAAATCTTTTGTGCTAGTAAAGCTCAGATGAGAATTCAATTTCAACTTGAATGCAACAGCAAAATCAAAAGGAAAAGAGGTAACGGCTACAACCAAAGGAACGGTAGCGACAGCTTGACTACTCGTGAAAAAAGGAGAGAAAGACGCCGAAGAACTGAAAACGGACATATATACATGCAGGTATCACGTACATACACAACTTTTCCGCTTCTTTTGCTCTTATTTCAAAGATGTTACGTGATAGGTGCATGTGTCCGGAAGAGATATGAACTAATATTAAGAAAATGCCATCTCCGTTCTCTCTAAATTTCACTTGGACTGTCTACCCACTGGTGCGCTTCGATCTAGCGAGGGTAACTAGATCGTTATGAAGGTTAAATATGGGGAAAAGTTGGAAAAAGTTTCGGGGAAATGTGCCGCTGTTACCGTTATCGTTACGGTAGAACATTTGCATTTTCTAATCGATTCTGAATTGATATTTTTACTTTTGAGATATTGCAAATTTTGTAGGCGCGGCTTGGGTAATATTTAAAAATTTGAATCAAATTATGTGAAACTTTTTGTTTTGAACGCAAAGTAATTTAATCTGGACAATTTTAGAAAATCTTTCTCAACGTTTCTAATAAAAATAAAATATTGAGGATAATAATGACAAGATAATATATTTATTGTTTATCTATTCTGCAATTATATGTGATTAAAGTATAATGTCTGAACAATATGTTTAAAAAGTTGACTAAAATGTATATAGAGGATTGTTTTAGCTTTTACTTGCTGAAATTACATTATGATTATTATCGGGATCTAATAAAACAAATTTTATTGAATTTCACTACTTTTTACTTCACAAAGTTAGTGAGTTAGTTTCTTTCTTTTAATGTTTTTTAACTATTAATTGCATATATATGTAAGTGTGCAGTGAATTTCGTTAAGTGTCAATAACTTATCCATACATTTTTAGTTTCCATTTATTTAGATCTAGAACATTGTTTAAGTTACTGATGGGGCGTATGTGGCTGGATTTGACACTTCTGCATAATCACAGGTCGTAAATCCGTAATGACTAATTTTTGTTGAATCGCCGTTGATTCAACTTGTGAATAGAAGGTCTTCTCTTCCTCAGTGGTTCGCAGAATAAAAAAAGACTTGTTGAAGGCATAACACTCTTTAATTATTAAATACAGAAAACTAATATTACATAAGCTGCAGCAAAACATGTTATTACAAAAACTTGGTTATATTTCTAATTTTAGTAACGCTTGAATCTGCTCGGAATGGCAGGTGCGCAATCACACGTGCCATTTGATGGATCTTAGCAAACTTAATCTTTAATGCAAATGTAATTATATTTCTCACGATTGGTCGAAATAGGATAGATACATGGTTTTACCCAGACTCGACCTTAAGTAAATTGTGTCTCCGAAATGCTATTGTTTACTACAATAGACCGTTGAAAATGTAACCGTAATGAAAATTTGTAAAGGGCCCGTCTTGTTTAACGGGCAACTGCGCGTTTATCACTATAGGCGGTAAGCTTTTGATTTAAACATTACAATGCTTAGCTGATGTGCCTAAACATTTTGTCACCATACAATACAAAATAGAAAAAGGCCTGAATAAATAATAATAAACTATATGATAAATTCATACTTCAAAATGCACTTTCTAAGAAGGATGAAGTAAATAAAAGTACGTATAAAATTATATTTAACACTGCCATAAATATTAATAACGAAAAATGCCTGGTCCCTCCGAATGAAGTGAAAAAATTTCAAATCATAAAGAAATCTTTCTTAAATAGAATTTAATTAATTAATCGAAAAAAATTATTAATTCAAAATAAATTAATAACGTTGTCTAGATTTTCAGATATGATATGGAACAACGTCAAGAATTGCATCGTGAAACAATGACCGGAATTAGAATTTTGCTGGTGGGCTTATGGCCCCACCAGCAAAATTCTAATTCCGGTTTTCCATAATGTGTCAAAAAACAAAAAAAAATAATCAAAAACATTAAAACTTCGACATTAGGGAAGGCACAGGGAGACACACTTCACGCTTCTGGGCCTATAGAAGCGACTTTATTATTGACACACACAAGAAACGGCCAGTGGGCAAAAGGTAAATCCACAAAGGTAGAGAAAAGGATTTAACAGATGCACTCGGCGAACAACTATCTAGTGGCGTATTTTTAATACTTTAATCAGTTTTCCGAAATGTCTGTTGGGTAATCCTGAGAGAAGGAGTACTGCTCTTCCTGAGCCTCATACAACAGGTTAAGCCGCTGTTGAAATTCTCTAATGGTACGTTATTCGAGATTTCAGAGCACTTGCCTTAATACTAGGTAATATCTGTATCATTAATTGACCAAGTGCTTTAATATCTGTAGTATATATTTTCGCAATTTCTTCCGGGTTCTCTTTACCTTTAATTTGCAGCAAAAAGTTACAAAATTGTTCATAGTCCACTATTTTATCGTCATCGCCTTCAAAGATATGCTTAAATTCGAGGACGTAACGACTACCGCCAAAGTGGACACTGTTTTTTTCCTTTTTGATTTAGGCTTGATAAATGCGTGTTCATATGGATTATTTCGAGGGTCCTGTTTCGACAGAACAGGTTCGGTTCCATCTGTAGGATAGGATCCCACAGAACAGGGTGCTTAGTGCTTTTTAACAGTCAATTCTAAGTTTTCATCTATGCTGACTTCAATATATGCCAATTTCGAAACTGGTTGATTATCAGATTTGCAGTTATCCGCGGAGAACGCCCCGCCTGCGACTTACTGCCCAGACTATCAGCCGCAACTCGCTCCACTGACTCATGCTCCGGCTCGTTAGGTACCAGGATATTAATATTTGTTTTTGTACTAGTATGTATTTTCCCAAGTTTGAGTTTGTTCCTAGTATTTATTAGCTATGTGACCAACCTTGTTGCAGTTAAAGTTCGTCATTCTTGAGAAAAATGCGAAAAACATTTTGTTTATATTGTATCATTGTCGATTCAGGTAATTTGTCATGAGCTTCTAACACCTTCTAAAACTAAGGACATGAGCATATTCAGACCTAGATCCTCCAGCCCTTAAAAACGTAATTTGGGAAACAACTTTTAAACCAAGTCTTTTTAATACAAAAGTATTTTTAATAATATATAATATTATTAAAAATGGGGTGTGAAGAACACAATACAAGTTCATATGTATTTTTGAATGTATCTTCTCCAAAGACGTAGATACGTATTTCACATTTCTACATGATTATCAATACGCCCCTGTTGGAGAAGAGACACATTCAACAAAACATAACTACCTTGCTATCTCGCAGATATTATTAAGACAGAGCGTTAAGGAATATTCAGCGCTGTCTCTATAATAATCGCAGAACTAGCCGGGTGTTTAATAATATTATATATTATTAAAAATACTTTTGTATTATACAAAATTGGTAGGTTTTACCTACTCAAGTATGTTTCAAATTATGTTGTTATACAAGTCTTTTTAACTCTTGTTCAACAGTCTCATGGGGTAAAGAAGGCGATACATTTTAAAGTATAATTCTCCTTGCGGGAGATACTAGCTTGCGCACAGAAGCAAACTCACCGTTCAACATGATACCACTGTGATTATTCATAAATTAATCCACTATCTCCTTCGTAGACAGGTATAAACATACCCTCCAATTAGAAATACAAGATGCAAAAATAGCATTTTTAGAGCCTAATATATCGCCTACACCGTACATATAATCATTCTTAACTGTATTTTCTACCGATTCGAACACAATGGCTTGTTCTCTTTCCGGAAACCTAAAATTTTTACTACTTTCTTTGAAAGCGTTCGCAAAACTTTTACTAACACCTTTAGGAACAGTACGATCATTTGGTGGTACATCTCCCTTAATGGAAATGTCCGACCTTTATGACAGAACTTCTGTCATATTTATATTTTAAGCGGAAATATACAATCGCTTGTTAGCTACCGCTATTCCGTAACGACTGGCACTTCACTTAAAATAACGACGTGCCCCCCCCTGGACCTTTTTTGCCCCTTAATGCACTACAGCAACTCTAACCAAAATTTAATGTTAAGTAAGAAAATCTACAAATTAAACAGACATGCAATATACATATCTATAACTATACACATGGACAATACACCTCGTATTTTCAGCATTTACTTCTGCTTAAGGCACGTGTTTCTGCCATCTATAGGCGTCATCAGTCAAGCTAGTGAAGCAATGTAACACAAATTAATACAAATCTTTTTAAAAAACAGATTTGTATATGTATATACATTTACGCTGAAATCGCCTACAAGATATAGCAAATTTCGTCCTATAAGGTGGCACTATTTAATAAGCGACATCTGACGGACGAAAGAGGCTATGCCGAAAAACATTGTTTCACTAGCTTGACTGATGACGCCTATAGATGGCAGAAACACGTGTCTTAAGCAGAAGTAAATGCTGAAAATACGAGGTGTATTGTCCATGTGTACAGTTACAGATATGTATATTGCATGTCTGTTTCATACTTAAAACCTTTTTGAATATTTACTGCCATCTGGTTCGTATTAATGGACTACACCGATATACATATTTTTTCGCTTATGTACCAGCTTAGCTAGTCAAGCGAAAGGTCGCCTTTTTCGGCATAGTCTCTTTCGTCCGTCAGATGTCACTTATTAATAGGTGCCACCTTATAGGACGAAATTTGCTATATCTTGTAGGCGATTTCAGCGTAAATGTATATACAGATACAAATCTGTTTTTTAAAAAGATTTGTATTAATTTGTATGACATTGCTTCACTAGCTTGAGTGATGACGCCTATAGATGGCAGAAACACGTATCTTAAGCAGAAGTAAATGCTGAAAATACGAGGTGTATTGTCGATGTGTACAGTTACAGATATGTATATTGCATGTCTGTTTCATTTGTAACAAATGCGTTATACGTGCATAACGTATTACACATTACACATATTACACATAACGCATATGTAATAGTTGCAAAATTCATAAATAATATTGATGCGGAAACAGTGGCTAAACCATTTACGAGAATATGCACTAAAAGCATCATTCGGACGACAGGTACAAAGAAAAAATACTATTATTTGTCAGTGACAATGCTGCATATATGTTAAAACAGGCAGACTATTAAAGGAAACATATCTAATATAGAGACACCATTCCGGAAGTTGATAGACTTGCATCCGCTTTTAAGGAAGTTTTTAGAAAAGCACCATTGAGGGTAGCTCTTTACAGGGAAAAACTTCCATCTGTGTCATTGCCTCCCTCTCCAATAATAACTAGAAGGGGAACATGGTTGAAAGCTACTAGTTTTTATGCAGAGAATTTCGATAGTTTACAAAATTTCGTTACATGTTTAAATGACGATCGAAGTATTTCTGAGTGCAAGGAGCTAATACAAATTTCAAATTTAAAAAATCAGTTGTCCTTTCCCCAGGAATACTTTTGCAATTTTCCAAAACTAAGCACTTATTTTTAAATCATAATCTCAAATTAAATAACGGATTAACCACATTAGACGTGCATAAGGAATATTGTTGATAGACTATTTTCAAAAGGGCAAGACTGTAAACGGCGAATATTTCGCAAACTTTCTAGATCGTTCGAAGACAGCTGTCACTGAAAAGTGTTCAGGAATTACTAAGAAGAAAGTGCTCTTTCACCGTGATAATGCACCTGTGCATTTCAGTACGGTTGCTGCAATAAAAATTGAAGAATTAAGGTTCAAATTAGTACTGTACCCCCCATATTCGCCAGGCTTTCATAAATTCCCTATATTAAAAGATTTTCTCGGAGGCAAAAATTCTGCACAAATGAAGAGCTGACTTCAACGGTGGACGATTATTTTGCATTATGTAGGAAATTATGTAACAAAATAAAGCTTGTTTATTTAAATTATTTCTTTGCTTCTGTACGATCACGCGAATGAATCTACCCACTCTCGTCTAAAACCCCTGATCGCATCAAAGCCAAAGGAGTTTAATAGATTTCATAACTTACATAACTTACATAACTTTTTAAGTTTTTATTTAACCACAATTCCAATAAAAGACATTTGTAGGTGCAACCCAAAATTTTCTACAAAAGTGTGAGTTTAAAACTAAAGGCAATAGAGGTTTAAATCAGATTTGAATTGCAAATATGCATACATACATATTACATACACATTCAGATATACGTACACATCCAAATACCTACTCGTTGGAAAAACGTCATTCGTCGAGATTGAAAATGAAAATGAGAAAAAAAAAGACTTCTCACCGGGAAACTGTACGTGATCTTTATCGACATTCAGGTAATAATGGACGGGAGTGGCGGCGTCGAACGGGAAGCGCGAGGAGTGTTCACGTTCATTTCGTATTCAGTTGCGCTTTTTTTCTACCTCTCCGGTCTCAATTTACACATACTCGCGTTCTCTCTCTATGTAACCGATACACTAGCTCCTTTGTTCGTCCGGGGATGTAACCGAGATATAACTTTTGATGCGTCCCCGTTAGGCACTATCTTTTACCCTATTCAGCAAATATTCAGGGACAGTTTTGACTTGACGAAGAGCTCCACTAGCTCGACTTTGCACGTACAACAATTTTATAAAGTTTTGAATTTAAAGTTCATGTTTACGACAATGAATAATTCACTAAAGCGAAGTAAGGATTCATTCTATTAAATTAGCAACAAATTAGGAACAAAGATAGAAACAGAAAGTAATCTAAAAAATAATTCCTCCAAGTGGTTCCGTTAGATTGATTGAAATAGGGAAAATTGGAAAATATAATTTCATTTTGAAACCACATGTGTCGTACATAAATTATTTACCGTTTCTACTTAAATGGAAATATTTGCTATTTGTAGAGTATTAAAAAAATTATTCTAAAATTAGAACGTTTCAGGATGATTAATAAATTTATAATGACTTACGGGGTATATTCGACGGGAACGTTACTTAAATAATAATACGTTTATTAAAACGAAAACGTTTTTAATTAAATCGAAATATTACTAAAAATCGGGTGTTAAGTACACAATACAAGTTGATATTTGTGTGAAAATTGTTATTGAGATATGCAGCCACGTGTTTCGGCCTGTTATAGACTCGTCAGGGCATGATGTCGGGATAAATCAAATTCACTACAAAAGCTCAATTACTATATTCAATCAAGTCATAAAAGAAAGTATGGAAGAAAAGTCAGCACCGCTCATTTACTAATGTCAATATCACGAACGCCGTTACAGCTATAAACCACTTAGTTTGTCCTACACTTGTCATGTGGACGGCAATGTTTGATTCGACGTTATATGTTTTGAATCGTTTTATTGTTTAAATACGCTTATTTCCTACAGGTAACGCCAATCATAGGAAATATTAAATGAACATAAGCACAACTATCCAAACGAAAGAAAATAATAGGAATAATATTCTAATCATTAACATAAGACATAATTATAAAAAAAAGGTAAAAATATTTTATAGACAACTAGGTGAAGCCGGACATTTTTTGGTATTGCTAGATTTGAGTATATATATATATATACAGGATATACAGAATTCCGCGCCTCGACCGACAAATTTATGCCATATACACTGGCGGTCATTACGATAAAAAAATGTTATATTTCTTGTAGGTGAATTCCTCTTTGTTTCGTAGATATCGATGGAATTTAAATTTTAAAAAATGAGAAAAGAAAATTTATTAATAAATTGATAGATAATTAACACAAAATTACTGTGCCTGTTCAAAATGAGAACCGCCATTTTCTAAACAAGCAGCTATTCTTCGTGTCATAGAATGTTGCCAGTTAATTGATGCCAATTCATTCTTTAGAGAATTGGTAGCTTCATCTATGCGGTCAGTCAATTCTTTGCGTTTATCTAGTTTACCATTACTATACACACGAGATTTAAGGCAAACCCACAAAAAAAATCTAAATTCGATAAATCAGGTGACCGATCTGGCCAATGTACAGAACCACCTCGTCCTGTCCACTTTTCTGGAAAGTTTTCATTAAGAAATACCGTCACTTGTCTCCCAAAATGTGGTGGTGCCCCATCCTGCTGAAACCACATGCTGCGACGAGCTTCCAAAGGAATATCTTCCAAGGAATTCGACAATTCTTCTTCCAAAAAGTGAAGGTAAGTTTCTGCATTAAGACGTTCTTCAATAAAATGAGGCCCAATTAGATGATTATTTAACGAGCCGCAACACACGTTGACGAAAAAAACGATTTTCATGGTTAACAACGATTGTTTCGTGTAGGTTTAAATCCGTCCGGATATGAGAATTAGGTGTGTTGTTTATACCATTCCTTGTAAATTGGGCCTCATCAGTAAAAAGTATGCGTGGAATAACCTCCAAATGATTTTGTAACCACTGGAAATACCGTACTTGATTTTCGAAATCTCCAGGAAGTAATTTCTGGACTTTTTGTAAACGATAGAGATAAAGCCCATTAAGGTGTAGAATTCTCCATGCGTTGGTTTGAGGAATTTCCGTTGTATGAGATATTCTACGAATACTGGTGGAAGGACTTCGTTCAACCTCATTTAAAACTACTTCAGCCTTTCCAAATCCATTTTTTTCTACACAACGATTTGGGAAAGATCCTGTCTCTCTCAAACAGCGAAAAACGTTTGAAAAGATTGTGTGATGAGGAACAATGCGATCTGGATATCGCCTGATGTACTCCGCAGCTGCAGCACATCCACTTCCATTGCAAAAACCATATAAGAAATCCATATCAGCATATTCTGCATTAGTAAAACGCGGCATAATGACTTGAATTAATATTACAGCACAAAAGTCATTAATTTGTCAATCATACGGTAATACGTCAAGGCTTACTAAATTAGAGGAATTCACCTATAGGTCATATAACATTTTTTTGTCGTAATGACCGGCAGAGTATATGGTATAAATTTGTCGGTCGAGTCGCGGAACACCCTGATATATATATATATATATATATATATATATATATATATATATATAACAATTGATAAATTATTGGAGTTTTTCGGCTTTTATATGAAATATTTACAAATATGAAATTAGTACGTATGTAATTGAAAAGTAAGTTGGAATGTAAACATTGCTGTCTACAAATTACAAAGCAAATCATACGAAATTTTTAATTGAAAAATATTGGCTTTGTTGGGACTTGAACCCAAGTCAACGGTTTGCCGGACTGTCGCTTTTACCACTCAGCCACAATAGACCTTAGTTCAAGCTATTTAGAAATGCATTATAAAGTAACAGTGATAATGAATCAGATGTCAGTTATTGAATGTAGATGTCCAGTTGAAAGCAGAAGTCAGTTTTGATTACAGATGTAAGTTAGTGAAAGCAAGTATCAGTTATTGAAAGCAGATGTCTGCTTTCATAACAGACACCTGCTTTCAAAACATATATATATATATATATATATATATATATAATATTTTCGTGACCTTGGTATGATATGGTAAACTTAATAAGTCGGCGATTAAAGGTCTGGTTTATTACTTCAAAGTATATATAACAATCTACAATTTACCATTATAATATATTTTTTTGTTACATACCTTATGTTATATAAATATCAATTACATTTAAATATCATATACTTTTGCTATCATGCTGACTGTTCCGTATTTTGATTCCTGTCTAGTTGTCCGAGCAGGTTTTCGTGGTTTTCCTTCTCGTTTTGGGCGAATGCCGACAACTTTGCATCTTAAGACGCTCCACGGGCGCATACGTAATAATAACTCATGTCTTGCTTTTTCCTGCTTTTCCCTGTTTTTTGTTTTGTGCTGATGTGGTCCTCTACTGGGTTGTAGCCTAGCATATGCGCTACCAAACTCTAGGTGAGTCTGCCCGATGGGCAGTCAGGTGCCATTTCGCCTTTCCAGCAGGAGTGAGGAACCAAGCTACGCGGCGCAAATTACGGCGCCGCGCAATGCACACACCACTAGGACCGGTCCTGGGCGGCAACCTGGCTAGGCTGCTGTTAACAGCACACACACACGTTCGACGTGTGTGCATTGCCCCCGCTTCTGCGGAAATCGTTAAGATGGCACAAAGTGTGACCGTCGTCGACTGAGGTAGCCACTAAAAGAGTGTTCCCTCGGTTGGCGATGAACAACCCCGTGCAGGGTGCGCTTCGCTGGTCTGCGCCTTGCCTCGTTGGGGCGGGGGTCGGGCTGTCGAAGTACTGCGGAAAAGTAAAGAAGGTGCCGGGAAAGGGTTGGCGGTCCTACGCAACGGCTGGTTATCCGATCTCTCTAAATTTACGCGACCGGTCACTAAACACACGCACGAGCGCACCAACATACAAAACCCTACACTTACGCGGTCACACAAATACAAAACCACACACCCAGATAGAGACGCAAGCTGCCAGCAGCAACCAACACACAAATTCATACCCAGAAAGAGACACAAGCTGCTAGCAGCGAACAACACATATGTTCACACCTTGCTATCTATTTTTTGGAATACTTAGGCAAGTTTTATTATTATTATTGGAATGTATCTTTGAATAATTTAAACCATATCAACTCAATTATTTGACATTTATATTCTGTCATTTATATTTTTTTATTTCCTTGACAAAGACATCACTGCCGAAACATGTAGGGTTGTTTTAAATATATATACTTTGAAGTAATAAACCAGACCTTTAATCGCCGACTTATTAAGTTTACAATATATATATATATATATATATATATATATATATATATATATATATATATATATATGAAGCGTTGTTCTTTCGGGGTATTTCGCCGCCTTTGGATGATTTCGTCCTGCCAAGGACAACTTTCTTCCTGATTTCAAGAGAGCACTCTTGAAGTTACCATAGCAAAGAGAAGATTCTCAAGAAAAAGGTGAAAATGATGTCACTGAAACATCAGAAAGGAAGTTGTTCCTCAATTAGCTAAGTTAACTAACTTCATAATTGTGATTACTAAAGCTCTGGTATGGGTCAAATAGAATATCTAAATCTAGAAATTTTGAAAATGCATTCGAAGAGTTGTCAGTAATAGGCAATAAGATGAATTTTTCTTGCATACAAGCTGTTCTTAAAATGAAGAAACACTTACTTTAATTTACTTTGTTATTAATTTGTTTAATTTTTCTTGCAAAAAAGTTATTAAAATGAATTTAAAAAAAAACAAAAATATTATTGTAAAGAGAAAAAAAAACCTCTATCGAATGGAAGAGCAAAATTTACTAGTTCCCATTTAAAAAAAAGTGCGCGGACAGGCGTATCTAAAAAACAATTGAAGAAAAAATCAAATATTCTCAAATGTAGATCAAAATATCCCAACAAACTTTTATATTGAACATAAATCCCTAAAATTAATATTAACGACAATAAATCGCCGTCTCCATACTTTTAACTAACCCTGTATATTAGATGTTTCTACAAAGTATAAATAATTAAAAAAATAAATAAAGACTTGTAGTAAATAAAACTAAACCAAATATGTTCACTTCTAGGATTCTGCATGTAAGACATACTAAATTCCGTTCGAAGATTCTTACTTTAAGGGGAGCCTAAATGGAGGAACTGTAAAATACATTGTCTGTATTAAGTAAAATTTAGACGAGGAACTGTGGTGTTGCGAGTTTCAGTTAACCTGTTTACATAGTATTATATTGACATCCATTGTTTACCCCGGAGTTAATAATAAATGTCAGCATCGCGCACACTAGTTCGCAACTTTAAATTTAATCAAGCAAAGTTTGCTGTATTCGTCCACCATATGGATTAGCTTCGGCTAATTGCCTATTATTATGTCATCTTCAATAGGCGTAACAAATTTATCCAATATACAAGCATATGTGGGGTAAGGGGTATATCTCGTGTAGATTTCTATAAGTTAATTACAAGACGTTTACATTGACATGTATTTAATAACAAGAGTTTAATAATTTTACTAAATTCAGGCAGAAATTTTAATGCCGAACGAAAATTAACCTTTATGTGACTGGAAGGGTACCCGGGTACCTTTTTCAGATTTAAATATTAATATTTCTTGTGTTTGAACTTACTGAGCTTGGAAATTCTGTGACATCGCTAAACTTGTTTTATATTACATTTTATTATATATACTTCGTTATTTAGATTTAATTTTTAACGAAAAAATGGCATCCGAAATTATTACAACCTCTAAGACCGGTATGGGTACCCGGGTACCTCCATTTAAAATTACATATGAATGGATGTGAAAGAACAAAAGTAGCATTTTTACATTTTTTTATTTATACATGTTATAAAAAAGATGTACAAAAAGAACGAAAATAAATAATAATAGGATTAAACTGCCTGTTGGTTACAGGTATCGCATACGGCCTTAGTAACAGAATGCTCATTACAAACTGGTTTTGAACAAGAATTACATGCTTTTCGCGTTTTTCTTTGTCTGTAATTCAATTCCCGGCAAATGTAACATTTTCCAACTCCTAAAATACGCCCAGAAGTATCGCGAGTTGATTGGTCTCTGACTGCTGTAACGACTGGTTGTGTAATTTGGCGTCCTAGAACCATTTCTAGTGATGTACGTGTAAAATGATTGCCCAAAACTCTTGGAATACTGCTTCGATTTAGTACAGCAGAGATGCATAACTCGTTTGCAAGATCTTTCAAAAATCTCCGTCGTCGGTCGGTTGATGTAAGCCTAGGATTGTGCTCCGTGTAAATTATGTATGCACTCAGTGCAGCAAGGTCTACCATATTGTAAAAAAAATGCTAGGGGCCAACGATTTGTTCTACACTTTACTGTATACTCTGATAACAGTTTATCCATCGTGTCGACGCCGCCTTTGGTTTTATTATAATATTTAATAATTTCGGGTTTTGCAGTACCAGTATGTTCTACTTTGTCTGTTTTATGCATTGATGATAATAGGATGACAAATTTGTTCTTTTTGGGAACATACGAACATATAGTTGCTCTTTTAGTAGATGCAAAATTAGTGGAATTTATAACTCTACTTTTATTGGATTGCATATTGGAAGGAAGAAAAGTTTTATTTTTTCGAACGGTTCCTACTAAAGTTAAGTTCCAAGAATTTAGGTTATGAGCCAACTGTAAACTTGTGAAAAAGTTGTCTGTCGTTATATTTCTTCCAGAACCTTTATATTTAGTAACTAAATCTAGAACTGTACGCTCTCCAATATTCACTTGCCGTTCACCGTCTGATGGTTTTCCACTATAAATTTTACCTTGTAAAGGATAAGCATTTGCCGCATCACAAGTCCAAAAAATTTTTATCTCATACTTTGCCGGTTTTGAAGGAATGTATTGGGTAAATTTTGTATGTCCTCTATAAGCAAATAATTGCTCATCGACCGTTATGCATTCAGACGGCTTATAGTTGTTTTCTAAATTACTATTTAGCATTATCCATATATCACGAATTGGAGCAGCTTTGTCACTTTTAGATCGTTCAGTACGTGTATTCTGATTATCAAAACGAATAAATCGTGAAAATATTTTGAAGCGATCACAAGACATAGCCGCACGAATAAGAGGTAAGGATTCAAGTTTCCACATTTAAGATATATGTTCCTTGTTAGATTTATGTACACCAGCTGCAATTAGGATTCCTAAAAATACATCAAATTCCTCTTCAGTAAATGCCTTGAAAACCTTTCGTGGTGGTGGTTGCCGCTTAGAATCTTTGTACTTTTGAGCTTGTTTTTCATTATAATCTCCAGTTACTTGTGTGCCTTTTCTGTTAGTTTTCCTTAAAATTATGGTACAAATTTCATTGGACATGACAGATTTAAAAGTTTCTTTAGCAGTATATAATGCATTTTTCGCGCAAGATATTTCGGCTAATTGTCTGCGCTTGTGGTAATGGAGTATTAGTCCAATGAGTTCCATCTTTAGCAACTAAAACAGTAGGCTGTGCAGCCGTTTCTTCTTCATCACTAATTTCATCTGAATAAGGTTCCTCTTGTTCGATTACAGGTTCTATTTCTGCATCAGATTCTTCAGATTCGATTTCCGGAATGTATTCGTCTTCATCCGAAGCAGTAAATGGCTCTTCTTCTAATGCTTCTTCCGCTGCTGCTAGTAATTCTACTGATGCCAGTCTGAAAACCATAAAATATCACATTACGTTCTTATTATTAGGTACTATTACTTTTACTCTTACAGGATTTGTAATTATATTAACTTCTATATCATACCTGGTTCTCCTCCATCTTGGTTTTGTAAATGAACCCGAACTAGGATCAGGCGTATTATCACACATTCCGATCAAAATAATTTGCACTTGTTATTACCAAAAACACTAAAAATATTTAGTATGTACTGTAGCGAACAAATTATATACGAGCACTTCGAAAAATAGACGGTTACTGATTTTCAGACATGCCTAATCTTGTTCATAACAGCGCAGTTTATGTCTCCCCACCACTGTCTCCCGTATATGTATAGCTGCAGCGTATACCGCCTAATTCTGAGTAAACGCAACGATCCGAATGTATGAATATTTTTCCCGCTTCGAATACAATTCCCCTGAATGCTGTAGGCGCGTCAACATCGATGTCATACATACAGCAAGCGCCAATTAAGTTGGCGCGAGGAGGGGGTTTAGCAACAGACTATTTTGTGATTGGCTTAACATCGATGTCATACATATAGCAAGCGCCAATTAAGTTGGCGCGAGGAGGGGGTTTAGGAACAGACTGTTTTGTGATTGGCTTAACGCGTTCAGGGGATTTTTATTCGGAGCGGGAGAAATATTCGTACATTCAGGCCATTGCGTTTGCTCAGAATCAGGCGGTATACAACGTGGGGTACCCGGGTACCTACGTCGTCATTAGAAGGTGTTATTTTTCCCAGTCACATAAAGGTTAATAAAGCAATAAGCATGTTAGAATAAAACTCATGTTATTTCTTCTTTGCTTTGTGACATCTAAAACATAAATAGTATAAGTTTGCGTATATATTAAAGGTGACGATATATCTTATTAAATAAGTTTCATCGGATGCTACGAGGAATACTCGCTAAAATTCGCGTAACCAAATACTCCTTGAATTGCCAGCATTCCACAATTATCATATTCGTAAAATTTGACATTTTTAACCTATAATTCAGTTGACAGTTCAATTTAAAACCGAACAGTTTTGTCTCAATAGAATTTAGCAAAGTAATAATTGTGTCAAAAACGGAAATTTTGAATTGTGATTTTCGAGTGATGATTTTTTACTATTTGATATGGACACCAAAGCAATATGTGGAAAAGCTTAGTTCGGTATTTAGGAATGAAGCACCATCCAAAACTATGGTTTACAAATGGTTCGCAGAATTCAAGCGTGGAAGACCAACGTTTGTGACGATCGTGAAGGGCGTCCATGCACCTCTGTTGTTGCGAAAAATATTCATGCTGTGCGTGAAATGATTTTATCAGATCGGCATGTGACATACAGTGAGATAGAGGCGTCGTTAGACAATGCGGCGAAATAAATACATACGATTTTAGACGATCACTTACATGTCAGGAAGCTTTCCAGTCGTTGGATCCCTCAAAATTTAAAAGACGAGCAAAAACAGACACGTGTCAAGTGGTGCAAGGAAATTTAAAAAAAAATTGATTGTGGTCATTCAAATTCTGTATATAACATTGTAACAGGTGACGAACCCTGGATGTATTCATATGAGCCTCAAACTAAACAACAATCGACTGTAAGGGTTTTTCAAAATAAACCTAAACCTACAAAAGTGGTGCGGTCACGAAGCGTTTCGAAAAGAATGATTGCTTGTTTCTTCGGAAAAACGGGTCATGTTGCAACTGTCGATGAAGTCAGAAGAAACAACATAAACTGACGAATCATTGTTCATCATGGCAATGCAAGCGCTCACACAGCACAACAAACTGTCGAGTTTTTGACCAGCAGAGACATAGAATTAATGACGCATTGTCCATATTCGCCGGATTTAGCGCCCAATGACTTCTTTTTATTCCGTAACATCAAAAATAAAATGCGTGGAAAGCGGTTTTCATCGCCTGAAGAGGCTGTAGAGGCTGTTGAAGAATTTAAACCATTGGTTTTGGAGATACGTCGCTCAGAATGGAAAAAAGTGTTTTGACGATTGGTTTTACAGGATGCAAGAATGTATACATCTTAAAGGGGAGTATTTTGAGAAACAGCAAAGCGATTTACATAACATAATTTGTTTTATTTCACAATTTTCAGCGAATTTTAGCAGTGGCCCTCGTACTTCAGCGAAATTATCTTAAACGTTTAAGGACTAGACTTATCATACTTAATAATGAAGGACAGAATAAAACTTTTTAATATATTGTAATGTACAATTACTCCTATTCTTACATATAATTTTTTATAAATTACATTTATCATTCTTAGAATTAGAATTGTATTAGAGATTAGTCATGCATTATATTATTATTTACGCATACTACATCTTACGGATGGCACCTGCTAAAGAGTAATCATAAATTAGAACACATAAAAAAACATACATTTTCCATTCAACATATTTGTTATTCTTTCCATTCAATGCTCATAACTAGAGAACGGACGCAATTTCCATAAAACGCAATGGGCAATTGGAATTGTGTATAACGTCGTTGAGTACATCCAGGCGTAATTCAATGAAGTATTTGTTTGACTTACTCGGACACCTGGGCTCTCAGCGATAACAATGGACAAGCCAGCTATTGTATTAGGAGAATATAGTGCTTTTTAAAGTGTTTTCATGAGCGTAGATAGAAGCGGGGTTTTTATAATGTATTTTATTTATTAGTTTATATTTCGTAAGATAAATAAAGTGCTGCGAGTTAGTTTCTTGTTTTCGTAGTTCTAACTGTTATTTACATCGTAATTTTTGTGATAGATCCTGTTTAATATCGTTTGATTGAATCTATTTCTACCAATTATTTCGACGTAAGTGTGCATTGAATTTTGTTCAGTTTCAATAACTTACGCACACATTTTTAGTTTTCATTTATTTAGATCTAGAGCATTGTTTAAGTTACTTTTTCAGATATGATATGGAAGAACGTCGAGAACGGGATCGTAAAACAATGGCGAGTTGGATTGACGGTCATACTGATTGTACGTCCATTGTCAGTGATTCCGAAATTTATTACAAAATCCGTAAAATATCGTCAAAAATTCGTCACTTAGAATCGCAAACACATCTGAACTCTGTAAAACTTTTATGGCGGCTAATATTCCATTAAATAAACTTAGCAATCCCACTTTAAAAATATTTCTGAAAAAATATACTGGTCGAAATGTTCCTGATGAATCAACTTTACGAAAATATTATGTTTCTAGGTGCTATACGAGAACAGTAGAACGCATTAGAAGCCATCTTATAAATCAATACATTTGGATAAGCGCCGACGAAACGGTGGATATGTTAGGACGCTGTGTGGTAAATTTCGTAGCTGGTATACTACAGCCAACTATTCCCTATAACTCATATGTAATAGCAACAACTGTTATAAATAGAGTTGATGCGGAAACAGTTGCTGAAACCATTAAGGAGAATATGCAAAAAATGCTTCATTCGGACGCCACAAACAAAGAAAAAATACTTTTATTTGTCAGTGATAGTGCTGCGTATGTGTTAAAAACACGCAGACTATTGAAGAAAACATATCCTAATATGCTGCATATTACTTGTGTAGCACATGCTCTCCACAGAATCTGTGAATATATCAGAGACACTTTTCCGGAAGTTGATAGACTTCTATCAGCTTTTAAAAAAGTTTTCAGAAAAGCACCATTCAGAGTAGCTCTTTTCAGGGAAAAATTTCCATCTCTGTCACTGCCTCCCACTCCAGTAATAACTAGATGGGGATCATGGCTGGAAGCTACTAGTTATTATGCTGAGAATTTCGATAATCTAAAACATTTCGTAACACTGCTAAAGGAGGATGCTAGAAGTATTGGTGAGTGCAAGGAGGTCATACAAATCCCAAATTTAAAAAATCAGTTGTATTTTCTTCACGAACACTTTGGAAAATTGCCAAAACTAATTACTTATTTTGAAAATCGAAATCTCAAATTAAATGACGGATTAACCACATTAGATGTGGCTGTTAATAATTTGAAAAGTATTCCAAGTGACTTCGTATGTGGCCTTCGGCAAGAGTTTGAAGCAATTCTTAATAGAAATCCAGATTTAATTACATTGCAGCAATTATGTATGGAGACAATTCCACAAAATCTAACGGCTAAATATGAAGAAATAAAAGAATATTTAAAGTATGCACCTATAACCAGTTGCGATGTAGAAAGGACGTTTTCTATTTATAAGGATGTACTTAAAGAGAACAAAATTGACAAAAGAAAACCTTGAGAAACTATTGCTAGTCAATATTAATACTCCTTTACTCAACTTGAACTACAAAATAAACAAATAAAAATGTTCCAATTATAGAAATAAAATTAAGAAATTTAAAAATACAACTTTTCAACAAATACATATACCTATATTTCGTAATTTTATAGATCAAAACCCGTTCGTTTTCTAATTATATAAATAAAATTAAAAACTTTATAAATACAAATTTTCAACAAATAAATATGTATTTCGTAATTTTATAGATCACCACCCGTTCGTTTTCCAATTATATAAATAAAATTAAATATTTTAGAAATACAGCCTTTCGCCAGTACTGCACTGAGTGGTAAGCGTGTCCGTTCTCTACTCATAATCTAACGACTTTAAATTATTGCGTATACCTAAAGGCAAATTGGCACGGACCAAGTAGCTAAAGGAAGTAACTAAATCAAATTACTAAATTAAGATACGTATCGTGCAAATAACTTGATTTAGTACTTAAGCAATTAATGCATTTAGTAAACGACTTGAGTCACTAAATAGAAACAATTTGTATTTGCTTGAGTAAGTAGCTTCCTCCACCTCTGTTTTGCAGCGACTAAATGCAGAGTAGACAGGTGTAGACATGTTTGTTTAGTAAAGTATATTAGTAGAAAGTACATAGCGTGTGTTGGGTGTGCTATTAATGCTTGTTATGCATACGTGCATTCGCGATTACAATGTGGTGTTATCTTCTGGGGTACTGCGGCGGAAGCAAAACGCATTTTCTACCAAAATTTTCAATCAACTATTTTTAAAATAAACTACCGAGATTCTTGCAAACCGATATTTATAGATAAGAAAATACATCATCTTCAATTTATGTGTTAGAGTGCGCGTTGTTTGTAAGAAGAAATTATAATTCATTTTTCCAGAAACTTTAAGTTGACCTATGACAGTGGTCAACTTAAAATTTCCAGAGGTAATTTGCGCATGTATCTAATTCCGCCATAAATAAAACTGACAGAAGTGAAAAAAAGTGTGGTCTTTCAGTGTATAAAAGACTACAATCCCATTCCCAACAACATAAATGACAAACCTCATCGAATATTTAAACAGCTACTGAAGACAAGCTTGCTCGAGGAAGCACTGTATTCAGGGTACGATTACTTTCGGGAAGCTATAAGAACAATTTAAATTTTAGTTATATATGTGTCATGTCCTACCGTATATTTGTTATTTACTTCTTTGTTATACACTGTTTTATATTTGTTTATGTACTTGACATATTTTTTATATTTAAAATGTTCTATGCTCTGCCTGATGGAACAAAATATATTATTATTATTATTATTATTTAAATGGTTTAAAGGAATGGATGCGTTTATACATAATTTAAAAGACAGAAAAAACCTACGCACGATCATTTTAATAATGTAAGTATATTTCACTTGCATATTAATACAATCAAAAAACAATTCTCACCTGCCGTGGGATAGCACCTCCTGTGACAAAATACTGAGACATTCCTTCTCTTACATGTCTTGGAGAGTGATTACTTCCTATTGTTGCTATAGAGTGCAAAACTTGTCACCTTTTTCGAAGCGCCCAGTCTAAGATGACCGCAATCTATGTCTTCATCATCAAGAGATCCACGTGGTTTATAATTTACATTAGACGTAATCATCATCCAGTTGTGGAGTACGTAACACGTCTTAATAATTTTATCAACGGTTTTTTTTACTAATTCACCGGGTGTACCCAGTATACATTTCTCCATTGATACACGCACAAAGGACAACTAAATAAAGATACTTTACAAATGTGATGTGTAGACTGCACTAAAATGCTAAACATTGTTTTTTTTAATAACTTATTTAAGTTACTTCCTTTAGCTACTTGATACGTGTAAATACGCCTTAACTTTATCCGTAACTTAACACTTGAAAAATACATAAACATAGTGCATATGGTATACCTACTCTTTCGTATCATACGTACGATACAAAGGGATACACTTTTATATAATACAAAGGTATTTTTATCAATATAAATATTATTAAAAATCTGGTGTGAAGAACACAAATATAGGTTCACTATTATTATTTTTTGTGAACGTGTCCGAACATATCCCTCCCCAGAGACGTAGATACGTATTTCGCCGTTCTACAGGCTCATCGGTACGCCCCTGCTGGAGAAAGGATATCTTCAGACACATACACAAAAAAGAACCACATCGCCATATCACAGAAATTATCCAGACCGAGCGTAGAAGTAAATTCAGCGCTGCCTGTTGTCAGACAGCCGAAGTACCTCGCCCTGTCCACATGACCAATGCGAACCAACGACGCCCTCCTAAAGATGGCGCAGCCGTGTCTCTAGAAACTGCATTTTGTCTGTGTCTTCACCAATACTACGGACTAACCGCATATGTAATGTATCAGAATAATTGAAACATACATGAGTGGGCAAAACCTCACCAGTTTTGTATAATACAAAGGTATTTTTAATAATATAAATATTATTAAATATCTGGTGTGAAGAACACAAATACAGATTCACTATTAATATTTTTTATGAACGTGTCCGTGAACGGACACGTTTTACCCACTTATGAATGTTTAAATTATTCTGACACGTTACACATGCGGTTAGTCCGTGGTATGAGTGAAGACACAGACAAAATGCAGTTTCTAGAGACACGGCTGCGCCATTTTTAGAAGGGCGTCGTTGGTTCGCATTGGTTATGTGGACAGGGCGAGGTACTTCGGCTGTCTGACAACAGGCAGCGCTGAATTTACTTCTACGCTCGGTCTGGATAATTTCTGTGATATGGCGATGTGGTTCTTTTTTGTGAATGTGTCTGAAGATATCCTTTCTCCAGCAGGGGCGTACCGATGAGCCTGTAGAAAGGCGAAATACGTATCTACGTCTCTGGGGAGGGATATGTTCGGACACGTTCACAAAAAATATTAATAGTGAACCTGTATTTGTGTTCTTCACACAAGATTTTTAAAAATATTTATATTATTAAAAATGCCTTTGTATTATACAAAACTGGTTGGGTTTTACCCACTCATGTATGTTTCAATTATTCTGATACATTACACACTTTTGTATTTAGTCGGAGTCTGAACAATATACTTCTAAGTCGACATGTTAACACTAAATAAATTAGTTCATAAGAAAAAAAAACAATGTTGATATAGAATTCAAATATCGTTATTTTAATATATATAAGCATTAGTATTTTTAATAATAGTGTAATAAATTAGTGTAATGAATAATTGAAATAAAATAATGTAAAATATAAGCAAGTGTATTGTTATTTCTCATAATCGGTGGAACACTAAAATATAAACGATACATCTCAAACATTTAAAAAAGGCAGAAAACCTTATAATTGCAATCAATTAATTCATTATTATCAAAATGTGCGTGGTTTAAGACCAAACTATTTGATACTCACGAGAATGAATCTTTAATTTGCAACCACGATACTGTTGTTCTCACGGAAACATGGTTGAATGAATTAATTCAGAATAGTGAAATATTTAGCCCTAATTACGTAATTTACCACCAAGATCATGATTCGATTACAGGCATGAAGAATTCTTGAGGTTCGCTCCGATATTTCTTCTTTTCTTTTCCGTACCTACCCAAGCTTGTGAGGAGCTTTTAATTTTAATTTTGGCTCACAACTCGGAGTACATTTTCAGTAACGTATACAGGGTCGCTCTTATGTATGGAACGGTCAAATATCTCGAGAACGGTTTGACATATTTTAATGAAATTTTGTACATGAACATAGGAAATGTTTGTATTTTTTGATTACACGTTCATTTCTTTTTCTTATCTCATATTTGAAATCCAAGGTTAACTTGATTTTTTTAAAGGCAACAGTTTTTGAATTTGACATCTTTTTTTCCCAAAGTCAGCGATGTATATTTTGGAGCAACAACAATAAAAAAATAATTTATTAACTAAGAAACTATTTAAAAAAGGTGTTAAAAGTATCCACCATTAACTTCCTGGCAGTAATGGATACGTTTAATGAAATAAATATATGTAGTTTTAAAACGTTACGTAGCAATATATCGTTTTATTTGATACATTGACCAAAGTCTGCTTTTATTAACAGTGATTATATATATATATATATATATATATATATATATATATATATATATATATAAGGTAAACTTAATAAGTCGGCGATTAAAGGTCTGGTTTACTTCAAAGTATATATATTTAAAAGAACCCTACATGTTTCGCCAGTACGCCTTTGTCAAGAGAATACAAAATATAAAATTCTCTTGACAAAGGCGTACTGCCGAAACATGTAGGGTTCTGTTAAATATATATACTTTGAAGTAAACCAGACCTTTAATGGCCGACTTATTAAGTTTACCTTATCATACCAAGGTCACGAAGATATTATATATATATATAATATCTTCGTGACCTTGGTATGATATTCAAAACAACCCTACATGTAGGGTTGTTTTAAATATATATACTTTGAAGTAATGAACCAGACTTTTAATCGCCGACTTATTAAGTTTACCTTATATATATATATATATATATATAACATTTGATAAATTATTGGAGTTTTTCGGCTTTTTTTTATATGAAATATTTACAAATATTAAATTAGAATGTATGTAATTGCAGAGTAAGTAGGGATGTAAACATTGCTGTCTACAAATTACAAAGCAAATCATACGAAAATTTTTTTTTATTTAAAAAATATGGTCTACGTTGGGACTCGAACCCAAGTCTACAGCTATCCTGGCTGTCGCCTTTACCACTAGGCCACAATAGACCCAGGTTCAAGCCATATAGAAATGCATTATAAAGTAACAGTGTTAACACTGTTACTTTATAATGCGTTTCTATATGGCTTGGATAGCCCGGATAGCTGTAGCTGCCCGGATAGCTGCGACTTGGGTTCGAGTCCCAACGTAGACCATATTTTTCAAATAAAAAAAAAATTTCGTATGATTTGCTTTGTAATTTGTAGACAGCAATGTTTACATCCCCACTTACTCTGCAATTACATACATTCTAATTTAATATTTGTAAATATTTCATATAAAAAAAGCCGAAAAACTCCAATAATTTATCAAATGTTATATTTAATGAACGGCTAAGAAATTATCTAAACACTTATATATATATATATATATATGCTATATCAAACATACTTTGCTACATACGGCGCGCAGGCGCAGTGATGGCGTTCTGAAGGTGACCGAAAACAGATCGAAACCGGTAGTCGTATCGCACAAATGTATTGGAGCTTCTATTTATTGTATATGCCCTTAGTCAGTGGAGACAGCTTGGGTGACTAAATAAAAGATGGTAGGTAGCACCACTCAATTTTACTTATGGAAGCTCAGATCTGAAAACTGAGGAAAGGGATTGTGCGATCGTAGGCGCATGCGCATATAGACTACGAAACCGAAATAAAAAACGGCGGAACGCTACATAGGAAACCTGTAATCTGAAAAGAAAAGTTCAAAGCAGCCAACTTGCTAAATAGAGAAAAAAGTTAGAAAACAGTTAACTCGTGTATTATCAAATTAAACCAACCAACAACGTTAAAGAAAAGTGCATATACAATTAAAACTGTTTAAAAAAATAACGTTCAGCCTGTATATAATGTCACTCTGTATATGAATATATGTAATTTGAACACTACCAAAAAATAAAAAGAAAAGGTTGATTTTATAAAAAAAAACTAAGCATACCATGCTATGAGAGCACATATAAAAATAAATATTTCAATCCATATAATGATATTACGCAAAACGAAAATTACGAAATTAGTCTAGATTACAAGTAATGTTAAATTAAATAATAAAGGCTTTTCTATTGGCCCTAGAGAAAACTGCACACAGAAATACAATCAGTTAAACTCATAATAATTTCCTTACGTGTAATACAAAATTTTAAATCAAATATATTTCCAGAATTTAACGACAATATCAAGAGTGCATTAGCACCAAGAACATATAGTTTTTTTTTGCAAGTCTCGCAAAATGTTCACACGCAGCTGGCGTGGGAAAAAAGTTAAGTTTTTAATATAGAAGAATCTAACAGCAATAAGGATTTTACTTTAAAAAATTATTACCCAAAATGAATAGAAAATTAAAATAAATTCAGAATAGGAAAAAGAATATATTAGCATTAAAGAAAGATTATACGAATGATTTTGTCTCTACATCCGTCCACATAAAATGGCCTCTGGTCGGTATTTACATACAATCGGCTCTCGAAAGTTGTAAAGTCTACGTCTCCATTAACAGACCCTGGAGAATAAAAATCGTTCGTAGTTGCAGACTAAAGGTATCGGGTGTCTGAATATGTCTTCGCCAGGGGTAGTTTTATTTATTCCGGAGAGGAACCTCCGGAATAAATAAAACTACCCCTGGCGAAGACATATTCAGACATTCAGAGGATATGCCGCACTAAAATAATGCCAGAAAAAGGGAATGCCCCATGTACTACGCAGGTATCCGTCAAAAGCGTTAATAAAAACTCAAAGCCGTAGTTTTCGCGAATTCTAAACTTCCCCTTTAATTGACGATACACCCGTTAATGTTCTTCGAACCAATCTTCTATATCTGAGGTGAAATCGGAAACGGTAGGGGGCCGATATGGTTGCAACATATTAGTCCAGAAGGTCGAAGCAGTACGCGTGGAATGAAAAATATATAACCCATAACCGAAATATAGTATACGGGGGCTCGACGGTAAGAATATAAATAAGAAAAGAAAATTGCGAATGTAACAACTTAACATGATTTATTTAACTTTCAGTACATACACTTAGGAAGATACCTAAAGTATATCAGAACTATCTAAATAATAGTCAAGTAGATAATTTTCTATAAAAACACTTTCGAGCAATTTAGATTTTCAATCGTATTGGTTATGCAATTATACGTTCATGTAAACCTACGGATTATATAAATTAATACACGTAAAGTAAATTACTTTTTAAGGCAATTATCTATTAGTAATAATGATTTGCCTTGAGTGAGAGACAATTCCTAAGAACGTACAGACACCTGTAATTATTAATAATCATTATTTCTATTGTTAATACAAGAACCAATACAATAATTTTACATATATATTTTGATTTTGTCATTAAATTTTAATTCCTATAAGAGTTTTTTGTGTTGTATTTCAAGTTACATTTTAAAGATACAATTAAAAGAATAAGTGAAACGTATCGATATATTTATATACTGTTGATTTGTTCCATACCTTGTAAGGTCAAAACAGGGACTTAAATGAATTTTAAATACGTTCTGGATGAAATTATGTATTAATAGTAAACCTAACAACGTTGTATAATCAAACAACATTGACCAATATCAAATATGTTCAATAAATACCAACTATTGTATTTAATCCTATAAACTTGCTTACGTGAGACATTTCCAACGAACCTAATCTTTGTTCCCAAAATACATTCGCGGAAGGAATAACAAGCATTGTTTGAACATCCACGTTATTAAGGCAGTAAATTTTAAGAGAAAGTGGTTCGGCTTATTTTAGCACGTGCACGTTTTAATATACTCACTCAATTATGCTGAGGCAGTAAATCAAATAACATTTATGTACACACGTATTGCGTGCCTGCTGGAGTGAATTATCCTGAATTTAGTAAACAATAACGCTGGCGACGTGTTTATAAAATTTCTTACCGGCTCAAGTTTTTGGGGTCACTGTACCCAATATGTATCCTGTACGTACATAAATTATTATTTTACGAAGTTGCCCATAAAAATTGCAGTAGTACAATAGTATATTAAAAAACGAGTTTCATAAGGCACCATTTTGCCGCACGAGATCAGTTTAGAAAACGAGCCGCTTGCGGCGAGTTTTCTAAAGAGCGAGTGCGGCAAAAGGCCTTATGAAACGAGTTTTTTATACTATTTTCTCTATTTTGCGTTTTTTACATTAATAAGTTGCTTAAATTGGAATTATTTAATTTGAAAGTTCAGAGTTTAATTTTTATATAAAGCATGCAGTTGGTCACATTGATACTTGACATTTTCAAATTTAAATCTTGCTATCCGCGAAGTATATTATATTACATATTATTTATTAATTTTCGTTAACATTACTTGATATTTCATTTAAAAATATAAACATGAGTGACATAGAAACATATATATTGCAGTGGATTTTTCCCTGCAGAAGAAATCAAGGAAGATATATAAGACATTATATTTTGTTATATTTTTTGTATATTGTATTCTTAGGCGATTAATGTAAAAATGTAAAATTTTAGGTGATAATTTATTAGTATATGAATTTGATCCATGACTGTAGATTGTCCAGGCCTAGTTTGATGTTCGAAGTCCGCGCCAACCTGGAAGTCATAATAATACAGATATATATATATTTATCGCTATCTTGAGTTGTTTATGTTAGGTGGGGATGTGATGGCGTTTCCTGGAACTTCATTTTAGAGATTTCTTAGTGCTTTCTGAGATAGGTGGTGTTTTTATTGATATTGAACAAGACTTAATTTTGTTCAATATGTATATATTTTGGATAATTCGTATTGTTTGTTTGGTGATTCTGATGTGTTTAAAATTCATTTGACGCGGTTTTACGAGTCTTTTAAACTTGTAATTGATTTAATTTAATAGACCTATCTGAAGAAAAAAATCTCTCGTGTTGTGTAGTCGATACATTAATTAATGTAGGTACTATTTGATTACTATAATTTAAGTATTAAAAAGAGCTCTATTATTTAATTATTGTAGATTTTGTAAAATTTTTTATAATCAGAAAAATATCTAGAAAATTTGTCAGACTGTTTTTGTTGAGTTTAGTTTTTATTTATATAAATATTTCAATACGTTAGAATGTGGGGAAACTTTTGTGTATTGTCATGTTAGGTGTACGCATGACTGTAAGATTTTGATTTTGCGCGTAAGATAGATAAATTTCTATCTTGACGTTTGAGTTTAGGGTTAATGGTATTGTTGACATCTGATAAATTTTATTTTTATTTTTATTTCAAATCTTTGCTCGCGGTAATTCAATTGGAGGTTTTTACAACTTGTATCTTCATAAGGTATCCAAGTTTTTTTTATCCTCGTAGCTGTGTTATTGTCAGTTCAACGTTACACTTTGTAAAGTTGATTTTTTTTTTTTTTTTTTTTTTTTTTTTTTTTAATAAAATTGTAAGGGGGGAAAATGCTTGTATAATTTGTCTTATACCCTTTATTATTTTAATTCCATTACCCGAATCCGTGAGGATTACCCATGGAGAAGAGAGCTCAAGGAAGGTGACCCGACTGAAGATAGCTGGCAGAATAAGTTGCTGTGTGAATTCAAAGTTAATAAGTAATTAAAAATCACAATTCACAGCATATATGTTGTTGTCAATTGTATACAACATACGTTGTTTGTGTAAAATACGAACATATATAATATCTGTCAAATGTACATAAATTCTTAAAATCATATGACAGCAATGATATTTATTTCTGTATTCGAACAACGCCAACATTGAAAAATGAAAAAAAAGTGTATCGAAATAGAGCTCATTTCGATACTGTTTTTGGTTTCATAATGAGTTCATTTCGAACGCAAAATAGAAAAAAGTATTATTGAAACCGTATCTACCTTATGACGTATCTTCCTTATAACACCCACAGCTTTAACTCATGTTTGAACATAAATTATTTTTCTCACAATGTAAATTAGCCATATCACTACGCCTTATCAAATTGAACAGCATTAAGCAATTTATGGTGATTTATCTCGTTCATATTCTACTGTAAAAACGTTGGCATTATGCTTTCGTTTCTAGCTTATGAGTGGAAATTTTGGGAAAATATTGAATATTGAAAAGTCTATCTTTGGAGACAGTGGTTAAGTAAAAACTCAAAAAAGGTACAACATGGAACACAGCCGACTGATACATTTTGTTTTCTGTCAAAGTGATAGTGCAAACAAAACTTTGCTATTCGCAATAGTTAGTGTAAGTTTTCATGTTAATGTTTAGTAATTATTTAGAGCTGAGGATGTTTGCGGTATAACCGCATCATGTAACCATAGTAAATTACTATGGTTACATGATATAACCATGGTTATACCGCAAACATCCTCAGCTCTAGTAATTATAATGGAGCAACGGACCTTAGTTCATCATATAGTGGCAGTTCGATTTTATTATGACTAAATCCATTACACAGATAAGACGCAATCTTCAACTGTATTTCGGTATTCAACCGAGAGCAGCATTACCTTCACGGAATACAATATTGTCATGGGTTAGTAAATTGGAAAATACGAGTAGTTTATTTAATGTAAAATTCGGTGCTATAGAAAGAATTGCACCATTGCGAATATTGGAAGAGTTGGAGCATCAGTTTAACATAATCCTCAGCGTTCAACACAACGCAGGTCAGAGGCTCTTTGGATCTCGAGAAGAAACTGGCAACGAATTCTTCATGAAGAACAGTTTCATCCTTATAAGCTTCAGATAGACCAGAAACTTTTTCCGCATGATAGAATAAACGGCATAACATTTTGTAACAGAATGTTGGAAATTCTAAACGAAAATCCAGACAGACTGAATTTGTTATTTATGAGTGATGAAGCCCATTTTCACCTATCGGGCTCGGTCAACAAAATATGCATTATGGGTGCCAAAACAATCTCCGACAAATCCACGAAACACCTTTACATTCGCCAAAAGTTACGCTTTGGTGTGGCATTGGAACGTTTGGAGTGGTGGGGCCATATTTTTATGAAAATGAAAACGAACAAGTTGTCTCAGTCAACTCTCAACGTTGCATCGATATGTTACAAAATTTTGTGCCGGTAGAGCTAAGAAGAATGGGTGTAAATCAAGCAGAATTTTTTTTCCAACAAGACGGTGCTACTGCCCATACTTCTCGTGTAAGCATACAAGCTGTTAGACAGATATTCGGCAGTGTCATATTTCGAAATGGGGAAATTGTGCACTCACCAAGGTCACCAGATTTATCTGCTTTGGATTTCTTCTTGTGGAGCTATTTAAAGCAACTTGTGTATAAAAATTGACCTAGAACAATTGCTGAACTAAGAATGCAATACGTGAAGCAATTAACACAATTGATCAAGAGTTACTACATACAGTTTTGTGAATCGCTTGCATCAATGTAACGACAATGATGGCGGCCGCCTGCCTGATGTAATATTTAAAAAATTAAATTTGGTGTTTTTTGCTATGATAAAATCCATGTTTAGTTTCTTTAAAATAAATGTGTTCCACCCTATGTAAATCCTCTTACTACAATTAATAATCGTATCTTAAATACATATTTCGACAACTAAGTTGTCATCATCAGTAGATAAAGCCACTAATCAAAATGTCGCAAGCCCCATGTGTCCCATGGGGGGTATAGCTAACACATATAATAACGCAACAACTTTTCAAGGGGTCCACGTATACATTGAGTGTATACGTTAGTGTATACGCGAATGCCGTATAAAATCTATATCTGTATAGAAGAAAGTAATTTATTCAAAGGATTATAAGTAATTTTGTTATAAATTATATGCAAATAAATAAATAAATCACTTTTCACAACTTAATAATGATAATGATAGTATAAAAAATGCACTAATTTTAAGTTTCAAATAATTTAATCTAACATTCCACTACAATATCGTTTCGTCACACTGTGACTTCATCAGGTGGATGAATAAAAAATTTTTTATTCATCCACCTGATGAAGTCACAGTGTGACGAAACGATATTGTAGCGGAAAGTTAGATTAAATTATTTGAAACTTAAAATCAGTGCATTTTTTATACTATCATAGTTATGGAGTTTCAACAAGTGTCTCCCTTATCAATTAATTATTTAATAATGATAATATTAATAAATATTTTTTTGATATTTCCCCAAAGGGAATGAAAGAGCTGTAAATATTTAGATGTTGGTTGTACTACCCTAGATGGGTTATTTACCTTACTAAATTTAGTAGAAAAGTTTAAGTGATATTTTAGTTCTAATTATTAATTATTATCTACCTTATTAGTATCTTTTCGTAACAATGCTAACAACGGTATTAAAAAAATATTATCCCCAGAATTGGGAAGTTCGGGAGGCAACAAGTAGTAAATATACAGAGACTAATTTATCGTCGTCTTCTGTATTATATGCACAATTAGAAGGTGTTATGAAGTCCCCGTTTTTACATAGTATCCAAAAATAACCAGAGTAGAAAATCCGTACCTCTATGGATTCTTTTTACTGAAAGAGGTCGAATTTGTATTCGACCTCGGTGAAAAACTAACACCTGTACCAAATTTATTTCTTCCAACATAACGCCAGTCTAAATTCGTTGACAAAATCCAAGTAGATTTTGTTATTAGTAGTTTGTTGATTAGTAGTAGATTTTGTCAACGAATTTAGATTGGCGTTATATTAGAAGAAATAAATTTGGACAGGTGTCAGTTTTTCACCAGACACTTCACCAGACACTTCAGACACACATATGCTAATGAATTCTCCTGTATGTTAAATGGGAGGAATCGAGCTATGATTGTTGCCGAGGTCTTAGTGGGACGTAGGATAAAGAATACTATTAGCAAAGATTTACCGCCCTTGTCAGCTGATACAAGTGCTGGAAACATCGGTAAAGTTTATGTAAAATTTTATGATAACGAATTCTATCTTAAATGTGTTATATATTACACAAGCTCTCGTTGAATTTTTTTGTTTTGGAAACACTTGTTCGTACATTATTCTTATTTTACCATATCGGGTATTATTATTTTTATTTAATAAGAATCCGCTTTATATTTTCATTTTATAAACACAATAAAGTACTTATAAATAAAGTACTTTCAATATACTTAAATTACTTAAAACATAAAGAAAGTTATATAAATGTTATTTTATTAATTTTCAAATCCATGTTAATATAACAAGAATCCCTCGAGGATGATGAGCGTCTTGATCGACCAATTGAAGTGATAACGCCACAAAATATTTAATTTATTGAAGAATCGGTATTAGAAAAAAAAGGTACAATTATTCTATTCATATTATTAATTTATTAATTATATGTATGTGATATTGTACACATAAACATTTTCTGTTTAACTATTTGTTTATTTTCCTTCTGTAATATTTATTAGCGTATTTACTGTTCACATGATTATCACGACTTTCAAATATATTGTATAAACTTAATTCCCGTTCATATTGATAGTTCCTAGAACAATAAGTACAGAAGTTGTACCCCTTTTATGATTATTTGCGATAAAAGTGAAATAGAAGTAAGAGAAAGCAAGTGTATCGTTATTTCCCATCAACGGTGGAACACTACAAACGGAATTGTCAAAATTTTTAGCCTTTCTGAGACAATTCTCTATGAATAAGGTTAATGCTAGATGGGTAGGTGCCACGACTTCTTAATGCTCTTCAATGTTAGTGTTGTTAAGTTTGCACGCTCGTCCTTACAAAAATTGTTCAATCAATGAGAAAGATTATTGGAACAATAATTCAAGATTGATTTATATATATATATAGTAAATTCAATTTGTTGGCGATTTAAGGTCTGGTTTTACTTCAAAATATATGTATTTAAAACAATCCCACATGTTTCGGCAAATGATGCTTTTTTCAAGGAATATAAAATATAAAATTTTATATTTTATATTCCTTGAAAAAGGCATCATTTGCCGAAACATGTAGGATTGTTTCAAATATATATATTTTGGAGTAAAACCAGACCTTAAATCGCCAACAAATTGAATTTACCATAACATACAAAGGTCACGAAATAATTATCTATCTATCTATCTATATATATATATATATATATATATATATATATATATATATATATATATATATATAAGTGATTAGATAATTTCTTAGCCGTTCATTAAATATAACATTTGATAAATTATTGGAGGTTTTCGGCTTTTATATGAAATATTTACAAATATCAAGTTAGTATGTATGTAATTGCAAAGTAAGGGGGAATGTAAACATTGCTGTCTACAAATTACAAAGCAAATCATACGAAATTTTTAATTGAAAAAATGTTTACATCCCCCCTTACTTTGCAATTACATACATACTAACTTGATATTTGTGAATATTTCATATAAAAGCCGAAAACCTCCAATAATTTATCAAATGTTATATATGTGTGTGTGTGTGTGTGTGTGTGTGTGTGTGTGTGTGTGTGTGCGTGTGTGTGTGCGTGTGTGTGTGTGTGTGTGTGTGTGTGTGTGTGTGTGTGTGTGTGTGTGTGTGTGTGTGTGTGTGTGTGTGTGTGTGTGTGTGTGTGTGTGTGTGTGTGTGTGTGCGAGATGAAAGTAATATTTTTTGGAAGAAGCGATCGAGTAATTAAAACAATATTTAATTTGACGTTTCGATAATATATATAGTATCTTTTACAAAAACTGTAAAATTTACCAAAACTGTAAATGTTAAAAATGGTAAGAGACGATATTTTAATAAATCTACTTACATTAAATTTTTGTGGTGTTAATATATTGCCACGTAATTGTTATACATTTGTAGATTCCTAAATTCCGTATCGCCTGCAGATATGCAGACGTATTTGTTTACATGAGGTTTGTTTACAATGAATGAATTTATACATATTGCAATGAACTTTTCCCCGAAGAAAAATAATATTGAACAAACAGTGATTTTATTACATTTATTAAACATGCACATTTATTTAATTATTGATTTATATTTTAAAAATGTTTATATTTTTGAATTATTGTAATGACCGGGACTGTATAGTTATTATTGCATAGGAAGTTGTTCCGACTTGCGGTATTATTTTGAACTGGAGGTGTCCGATGTCCGCATATTTTGCCGGTTTAGAAAACGGAGATATCAAGTTCGTTGCATTGTACAGTTGGGGGTTAAAAAACGTCATTTTTTTTACTTCTATAGATATTTGATTTAAAGTCGGTGTATTTGTTTTGGAGTATTTTTGATGTGCATGTAAATTTCATTTGCATAATTTTTTTTCATGTCACAGGATTCTAAAAGATTTTTGAAAGTCAGGTTTTAGGGGAGATTTGCCCTTGTGTTTATTGCGCACGAGTAAAGTAAATTACGAGTTGACGTTTAGTCGATTTTCGAATTGATTTAGGGGTTTGTAATTTAGATTTTAAATTTGAGAATTTTCTTAACAATCTATTAGTTTTATGTTTGCTCGCGAGTCACAGGAGGCTTTTCTCTGTGTGCGTGTTATTTATCACACAGACTTTTTCCTCCAAGCTATTGTTAATCATGCTTTAGCTCTCTTTACACTTTGAAAAGAGATTTTTTCTTTTTCATTTTTTTTTAATAAAATAGTTAAATATAAATATGACTTTTCTTTGACTTTTTTTATTTTGTCCACATCTTTCTCTTGAGAAAAAGAGGGAAAGCCCGGGAGAAAGAAGACTCAAGCAACAAGAATTTACGACTGAAATAGTCCGGACATTTGTTGTGAGTTGAACTTATAAGCAAAGGCGCAGTTCACTGCAATATGTAAGTTGTGAATAAACCTCGGCAAAGCAATGGGAAAAGTAGTTTCAGTTTGCCTGCATAAATAACTGGAAAGAAATACGCTTTGTGTTTTGAAATAGGTTATACATTTATCAAAACAACGATACAGATACATGAAGATCTTGATGTAAAGACACATGATATTTATAAGATTTTAAAATTTTTACAAGCATTGGTGTGGGACAATCCGAAATCGTGACCTGTTTGTTAGTTTGTTTGATTGAGCACTTTCATTAGCAATGAATTATTTGATAGTACGGTAAAATGAAGCATGTGACCGAATCTTATCCGGATAACGCTGAGCGTAGAGACTGACAGCATTATCAAGACTTCTGCCAGCTTCTCCATACACCATAACCATTTCAATTTTCTCCTGTACAGTTAAATACTTCTGTAGTAGGTACAATTAACAGCGTAACAGAAACAGGTCTTTTACTTTTCGAAATATTCTTCAAAATGAGTAAAATAAGTTGTGAAATTAGAAAAAAATACAAATGGAAGAAATAACACAAAAGTTAAACACATACATTGCACATACAAGAAATTTGTATAAAAATTATTTTCAACATAAGAAATGGTATTAAAAGAAAAATACATTTCTTTTTAAATTTGAAAGCACTCCGATAAGTCATGAGCGAAGGAAATCGCGTTGACCAAGTATGTGAAGAAGGACGCCCGTTCCTGGATTATGATAATAGTACTGCCTTGATAAGAAATTTTCCGTGGTATACTTTTTATTGAAAACGAATTGCAGAATCGTATGCATAGGTTCTCAGTGCGAGAAACTGCAAAAAAATTAATTTAATCGATTACAGTGCCATCTATCACGAAAAAAATATTTCAGGCAAATCCTACATAATTTACTAAAGAAAACACTCGGTATGTTTTGTTTCACAAAATATATTTAATTTAATCGCCTTTTCAGGCATTGTCAAAGAGTTATTTTTAAAAACTAAATACTAAGTACACTTCCACCACTATTTATGACTTTTTAAGGGAGTTTATTATGGCATCAATGGTCGGGGTGTTGACAAAATCCAGCTGTGCGTTTGTTACATGTCTATTAAGGTTTATTTTTTAATTTTTTAATTTCTAATATTTCGAGAAGGTCTAGTCTCTTTCCTTTATTGCAAGTATGTAACAGTTTAAAATTACTGGTATTGAACAAGTGTGTCTTTTCAATGCAGTGTTCTGAGAAACCGGTATTCATTTTTCCATAAAGAATAGAACTTCTATGCTCTTTGATCCGTTCATTTATTGAGCAACCTGATTGGCCGATATATATCGCATCACAATCACTGCACCTTAATTCGTACACACCCGACTTATCACACAATTCTGTTTTTTCTTTATTATTAACTAAACTATTTCCTAGATTTACTTTATTCACTTGGATAACATTTAACCCTAATTGATTCAATTTATTAGAAACTTTATTGCTAACCCCAGGTATATAGTTGAGTGTGTGAAATGTTTTATTCGTTTTTGTATATGTGTGCCCGTAGTAAAAATTCTTCATAAGGATAGTGCGTTGTTTTTTGATAATCATTTTATCTTTAAATTCTGTTTTATAACCGTTGTTTCTAGCTATTGTTTTTATGGTGGTTACTTCTTTTTCGTAATTCTCATTATTTAAAGGGAAATTAATCAGTCTATGTATAAAACTATGAAACGCTGCCATTTTTATATTCCATGATTGACAAGAATTAGCCGGAATTACAGTATCAGTTGTAGTGGGTTTTCTAAATATATCAAACTCTAATCGTTTATCAATTCTTGTTAATTTTAAGATTCGAGTTTGATATATTTAGAAAACCCACTACAACTGATACTGTAATCCCGGCTAATTCTTGTCAATCATGGAATATCAAAATTGGCAGCGTTTCATAGTTTTATACATAGACTGATTAATTTCCCTTTAAATAATGAGAATTACGAAAAAGAAGTAACCACCATAAAAACAATAGCTAGAAACAACGGTTATAAAACAGAATTTATAGATAAAATGATTATCAAAAAACAACGCACTATCCTTATGAAGAATTTTTACTACGGGCACACATATACAAAAACGAATAAAACATTTCACACACTCAACTATATACCTGGGGTTAGCAATAAAGTTTCTAATAAATTGAATCAATTAGGGTTAAATGTTATCCAAGTGAATAAAGTAAATCAAGGAAATATTTTAGTTAATAATAAAGAAAAAAAAGAAATTTTGTGATAAGTCGGGTGTGTACGAATTAAGGTGCAGTGATTGTAATGCGATATATATCGGCCAATCAGGACGCTCAATAAAAGAACGGATCAAAGAGCATAGAAATTCTATTCTTTATGGAAAAATTAATACCGGTTTCTCAGAACACTGCATTGAAAAGACACACTTGTTCAATACCAGTAATTTTAAACTGTTACATACTTGCAATAAAGGAAAGAGACTAGACCTCCTCGAAATATTAGAAATTAAAAAAGCAATAAACCTTAATAGACATGTAACAAACGCCCAGCTGGATTTTGTCAACACTCCGACCATTGATGCCATAATAAACTCCCTTAAAAAGTCATAAATAGTGGTGGAAGTGTATTTCTAATTTAGTTTTTAAAAATAACTCTTTGATAATGCCTGAAAAGGCGAAACATATGTTAGAGATTAAATTAAATATATTTTGTGAAACAAAACATACCGAGTGTTTTCTTTAGTAAATTATTCATTATGTTTCACCAAGAGCCAACCGTGGATTCTATACATTAAATCCTACGTATTTTTTCCTGTAGAATTTGAATCTGCAAGAAAATATACGGATTCCTATTTAAGATTTCAAAGTTACCTCCGCCACACCTTCGTGGAGAGAGAGAGAGGGACTAGTTCTAGCACTAATGTAAGGAGTGAGCCACAAAAGAAGTTTTCAGAGTATGCCATGGATTAAATCAGTTATGTCTTAGATTGATTAAGTGATCTAACCTTTCGTTCTATTAGTAATAGGTTAAATCGTAACTTATCAATTTGACGTACAATTATTTACATATGACACTTCGTCAATTCTCTAAGCTCAGACGTGACTTATATGTCTATCTCAGTCGTTCACGGCCTACCTACGATACAAATCTTGTGGCTTGATATTTCCTCCATTGAATTATTTTATTTTAACTCTGGACATTCTTTCGTGAACTGCTTATTCTTCAAGATATTTGAAAGTTTCAAGTTAAAAAATACACTAGGTATATGTATATATAAATTAGTATTAGAACAGCTGAAGTTAGAAGTAACCGAACACCTCCCAAAATTAGAAGAAATTTTATTTAGTTGACACGGTTCATTAATTATTAATAAATTAATTTGCAATTAATACAATTTAAGACATGCCAAAATTCCTAACAAAATCAAATCGCGAATTTTCAGTGGAAAATCGTTCAGTTCGACAGTTTTCTTTAGGACCTCCGAATATCTTACGGTGGATTTGAACTCTACGTATGCGAATAAACGTAAATTATATTCGCAAAATGTGAACATTTTAAGTGAGAAATATGTTGAATAAATCATAATTGGATGTGATACCAGATATGTTTAATGAACCATGAGTGGACAGTGGAAATTATTAAATAATTAAAAAGTTAACCAAAACGAAATTTATATTTAAATTCTAAATTTCGTATATATTATTTACAATTTATTTAAGAATATCTCCTTTTAGAATCACCACATAAATTTCGTAGAGTACATGTATTACAAGAAGAAAACGAGAAAACCCTTCCTGAAGACCTACAAATACGGGAACACGTATTTAAATTTCGATGTAATTTATTCACATCCTTACAAACCATCTCCTCTTATATACCAAAAATAACAATGGTAGCAACATCGAAATGTCCGGAGAAAATGTAAATTACAGAACAGATACACAAATTAAATCAACCATTTTGTTGGATTTCCACGCTTGTATTTTATTTCACCCTTTTTTCATTTTCCCTCTTTTTTAAATTCGGCTACTGTTGCAAAAAAGGAGAACCAAATCAAATAACCACATCTGTGCCTCAGAAAGAACGCAACGTACAAATAATACGGGGGAGAATTTCGTTTATATGAAAGTAGTTTTAATTTGAAGGGAAGCCAGAATTAATAAAACCGAAGGAAGAGAATAAATGATCCTAAAATAGTTAGTCCATGAATTAATTTAAATGCGATTGATAACAAAACGATTAAAAACATTATTTAGAATAATAGAGCAGAAGATATGATGAAATAGAGTTTGCCGTAATTCGTAACTGGTAAAGCGTTGGAGCTATTTGACCGAAAGTGGAATTTCCGAATAACTGTTTCAAATTAAAATTACAACTTTATGGTGGATAGGCTAAAGTCAGTTAGTTAGCAATTCTAATAGACAGTAACCTAAATTTATTTTGATCGTATGTAATTCTTATTGTAATGTTAAATTAGTGAAATTTATAGAAATTTATGCAAACCAAATAAGGACCTTGTGCTTAATTTAATAATGTTCATTATTAGTTGTTATACTTTCACTCCTTTTAAATTTCAATTTAAAGTTGTGGTTCCCAATTTTTGATTCTCAGTACCGTTACTAAATTCAGGCTTTCCAAAGATAAATTTTAATAGTAATAATAATAATAATAATTTATTAAATGAGCAACAGATTATACCAAAAACTGGGCACAAAAACAGAATACAATTGTTAATACATTCGCGAGTATACAAGTGTCCCGTATCGTTATGTTGAAATTTTAGGAGTGTAAAGTAGACTTCATTTCAAGTAACAAAAATGCAAAACTTGTGCATCCATTTTTATTTGTTTTAAAGTTACAGATCTATGAATGTGATTCTCAGATCATGAAAAAAAATGTAATCCTAAGGTCAATATTATTAAAAATCTGGTGTGAAGAACACAAATGCAGGTTCACTATTAATATTTTTTGTGAACGTGTCCGAATATATCCTATCCCCAGAGACGTAGATACGTATTTCACCTTTCTACAAGCTCATCGGTACGCCCCTGCTGGAGAAAGGATATTCCCAGACACTTTCACAAAAAAGAACCACATCGCCCTATCACCGTAATTATCCAGACCGGGCGCAGAAGTAAATTCGGCGCTGCCTGTTGTCACACAGCCGAAGTAACTCGCATACCGTCCACATAATTAATGTGAAGTAACGACGCCCTTCCAAAGGTGGCACAGCCAATCTCTCTAGAAAACTGCATTTTTTTTTTGTGTCTTCACTCATACTACGGCTTAATCGCATGTGTAATGTATCAGAATAATTGAAACATACATGAGTAGGTAAACCCCACCAGTTTTGTATAACACTAAGGTATTTTTAATAATATAAAATATTATTAAAAATCTCGTGTGAAGAACACAAATGCAGGTTCACTATTAATATTTTTTGTGAACGTGTCCGAATATATCCTGTCCCCAGAGACGTAGATACGTATTTCACCTTTCTACAGAATAATTACTGGATAATTACGGTGATAGGGCGATGTGGTTCTTTTTTGTGAAAGTGTCTGGGAATATCCTTTCTCCAGCAGGGGCGTACCGATGAGCCTGTAGAAAGGTGAAATACGTATCTACGTCTCTGGGGATAGGATATATTCGGACACGTTCACAAAAAATATTAATAGTGAACCTGCATTTGTGTTCTTCACACCAGATTTTTAATAATATTTTATATTATTAAAAATACCTTTGTATTATACAAAACTGGTGGGGTTTACCTACTCATGTATGTTTCAATTATTCTGATACAAACTGATTTTATTTAAAAAAGTTATACGATTCAATAACAGGCCTGTGATTGTAAACGTCGCATAATAAAATGTTGTCCTAAAATAAATAAACACGTGTCGTAGTGCATACAGCAATTTCTTGGAGATCTACAAAAAGGGTACTGGAAATTGATTTATGATAAAGAAGGTTCTTACTTATTTCGTAAGTGCTGAACCATGAATATCATACAAAAAACAAATGTTCAGATGACTGTTAACCTTGCCTTTTTTAATAGAGGATTACATTACGTTTCAGTTCATACAATAGCTTATTAGTGAGTGGACACGTTTTCTTTATTCAAAATGTCTTACCGATTTTCTTCTCAAGAGTATGCGGACATGCACTTTGTATATGGCTACTGTAACGGTAGTGCGCGTCAAGCAGTTATTGAATACCGGCACCGGTTTCCCGATAGGCGCATTCTTCATTACAGAACGTTTCTGGAAGTACACAGACAATTTCCGGAATACGGACTGCGTGATTATCTTTTCGACCGAGGAGTAAATTTGCCAGCGGACTTAGAGGAAGAAGCAGTAGCTATTGTTACAAGGGATCCAACTCTCAGTATACGTCGAATCGCTAGATAACTAGGAGTGCCACGAACGACAGTTTGGCGAATTTTAAAACGTTAGGGCTTATATCCATATCACTATCGCAGGGTTTGCTTGAGGCAGACCACTATAGTCGTCTAGCTTATTCTGCCTGGATATTAAGACAGTCACGGCTTCATTTTAATTTCTGCAGAACAGGCCTCTGGACAGATGAATCTATGTTCACGAGAAGTGGTGCTACAAATCTGAGAAACCTGCACAGGTGGTCATCAGAAAAACCCAAAGCTTTAAGCCCATCTAAATTTCAACATGAATTTTCTATTAACGTTTGGACGGCACTAATCGATGACTTGTTGATTGGTGCTGTTGTCCTTCCTGGGTGGTTAATGCGGACAATTACCTTCAATTTCTTATTGACGATCTGCCAGGTCTTTTAGAGGATGTCCCGCTGAATGTTCGACGAGACATGAGGTTTCATATGGATGGGGCACCATCACATTTCGGAATTGCTGTCCGAAATTGTGTTAACGTCAATTATCCAATATGGATTGGTCGAGGTGGTCCTGTTGCTTGGCCACCCAGATCACGCGATCTTGATCCTTCTTGACTTTTATTTATGGGGGTACATGAAAAATTTAGTCTATGCGCAAGTTTGGAACACAAGAGAAGAGTTTTTGGATCGTATTCACCTGGCTGCCGTGCAAATCCGACAAAACAAGTATGAAATTCGGATAAGTACTTCTTCTGTTGGCTTCAGGGCGCAAGCCTTCAGTGGACATTTCCAAAATATTATTATTTGAACTTTTTTTATATAAAATCAGTTTTTATTGACTTTAGGATTACATTCATATTCATGATCTGACAATCACATTCATAGATCTGTAACTTTGAAACAAATAAAAATGGATATACAAGTTTTGCTTTTTTGATACTTGAAATGAAGTCTACTTTACACTCCTAAAATTTGAACATAACGATACGGAACACATGTATATAATACATATACAGGGTGATTCTAAATATATGCGACCGATTCTTTGGGCTGATTCCTTGGGTTATTATGATCATAGAAGTTCATATGAATATATGTCTTAAAAGGCTTAGTTTTAAAGTTACAGGATGTTTAATAATCATACAATAAAACGTACTGTACTAATACAACAGAATTAACTTATCAAAATTGTTGGAAATGACAGCCTTCAATTGCAATGCAATTTCCTATCCTCCGTTGCATTGATTGGTGAGTGCGTTCAAGAATACTGGGGAAGTCTTAAACACATACGGCTGATAACGGGCACCCACGCACTGTTAGAACTTCACAAATGGAAGGAATAGTGCTAAATGAAATTGAGGAATATCCTACTAATATAACCACCAGAAATATTGCGTCTGCCTTAAACATAAGTTAGCCCACAGTTTGGAGGAAAATGAACAATCAACTATTGTATCCATAGTACATACAACGGGTACAGGCACATTTGGCAGCATATTTCTCGCAAAGATTTATTTTTTGTCAACAGATACAACAGAAAATCGCAGTAAAGCTTTTGGCTCAAGTATTCTACATCGACGAGGCTAATTTCTCCAGACATGTTATTATTAATTTTCATAATAATCACACATGGACCTAATAAAACCCACACGAAACATTAGAAACCCGTCAACAACATCAGTACTCTATTAATGTGAGGGCCGGAATTGTTGAAGATCACTCGATAGGTCCATATATGATGCCGATAAGGTTAAATGGAGAAGTATAGCGTCGCTTTCTTAAGGAGGAGCAACCGCTAATGTTGGAAGAAGTCCAGTTCCAATTAAGATTACAATGTATTTTAAGCACGATGGTGCTCCAGCACATTTCAATTTAGTTGCTAGTGAGTTTTTGGACGGTGTATCAAAATGGTGGCTAGGGCCAGAAGGTCCACAATCGTGGTCTCCGCGATTTCCAAATCTAAATTCTATAGATTTTATTCTTTGGGGTTACCTTAAACCACTAGTGCATACTTCCATTGAAAATATTGATAAACTGAGAAATCGTATTGTTGCAGCATTTGAGAGAATTCGAAACACCCCCGGTATTTTGAACGCACTTACCAATCAATGCAACGGAGGGTAGAAGCTTACATTGAAGTTGAAGGTGGTCATTTCCAACAATTTTTATAAGTTAATTTTGTTGTATTAGTACGTTTTATTTTATGAACTTTTAATTTACTATTCAACATCCTGTAACTTGAAAACTAAGCTGTTTAAGACATACATTCATATGAACTTTTATGATCCTAATAAGACTAGGAATTAGCCCATAAAATTTGTCGAATATGTTTGGAATCACCCTGTATACATACAAAATCACACTACTTAAATGCATACATAAAAAATAAAATAAAATAAACATATGGGAATCAAGACAAATCTATTTCCAGGTTATTAAAATTCTGTTCCGTATGTACCATAGGTGCCTTATATAGTCCTTGCTGTAGATATATGAATCAATTGAGTTGATCTTGATTCCAAGCGTGGCAAAAGAAAATCAACATTTGACAGCAAGTCAGGTAAATCTACCATACCAATAACGGCATTCTGCATAAATAAAACGCTAGTGGTATTTCTCCTTTTTGAGAGTTACACGACGTCGTTTAAATAACGCGTAGTAATTAATTACACTCATGAGATTGCCCTGGATTCGATCTGGTAGACTAATCTGAGAGCATTTGAGTTTGAAATAATGTGAGCAAATAAGAGTCTTAATGGTGTCGATGTTGTTAAAATATTTGCATGTGCGAATAATAAATCCAAAGGATCTAGAAGCAGCAGCTGTGGCATTAAAGGTATGATTCTAAAAAGTAAATTTTTTGCCATATGTTACACCCAAATGCTTAATCGAAGACTGACGAAAAATCTCAACATTATTAATAGTGTAGCCCGACTCAATTCCAGTAATCTTTCTAGAATAAGACACCAGGGAACACTAATCTGGGTTCAATCTTAAGTTATTGTTATTACGTAAACACCAGCTATAAATTTGTCAGTATTTGACTTTTCTATTATCTATTATAAATATCTTAAATGTACGCCATCTGTTGGTTACAAGATATAGCTTCTTGAATAGATATCCATTATTAATAAACACACAGAAATTTGCACATAATTTTTTATTTATTGGTTACTGTACATTACCTGACAACGTTGTGACACACAGTGTCTTCTTCGGATATTTAAAATAAACTAAAATCAACTTTGATAGATAAACTTTGAGAGGATCGTATTTATATAATGGGTAATAAACTTTAGACCCAAGCATCAACATGTTCAAATAGTGAGAAATACGTTCTTCCAGGCTGTTAATTTTTCTTATGTTACACGAAGATTATTAGTTAAAGTAAATTATTTATTTCTGTTTGTTATTAAATAATTTAATTTACGCAATGAACAAGCTTCTGCGTGTTTACTACTAATGGATATGAATAAGAATTTTTATCAAGTAAAGGCCAAGTCAATTCAATATTTTTGAATAGAAATTTTCTCCTCATCTTGCGAAACTTTCCTTTTTTTATATTTCAAAAATTTACTTTTAAAGAAACAGTGTAAAATTTACATCAAGCTTTCTACTAATAAATTAACTTACGTAAACTAATGAAGATATAAAAATCACTACATATTAAAAAAAGACACTACTAAAGACGTACAAGGTGCGGGAAATTAAATAACAAGACCTCTTCGTATTAACTTTACGTGCCTTCACGGCAGCTCTTCTCCTTTACTTCGACGCAGTGATTTTAGCGATATTTTCAAATCTGAAAGCCGCCTTGAAACTCTTCCAAAGTTTTTTTGAAGTTTGAATATCCTTACCTTTTTCGAAATGGATTACTTTGTTCTGACTATTCCTCTAGGAACGAGGAATAAGTTCCAAAGGGAGCGGTTAGGGCTATCTGGGGGCTGGAAAGCACAGTCAAAACCTCACAAGTGACCAGAGCTGAATGTGACAGTGAGTTGGGATGCAGCAATTATCCGTTCTCAGTCCTTTCTAGCTGAACGTGGGCTACTCTCCTGTCAAAAATTACAAAATTTTGATTGGGTTTATTCCACTAATCAGTGCTTACAGGATTTCCGGCAACAGTATCCTAATCCGCCAGTTATTTATGTACAACTGCAAAAACATATTCAAGCTTGTGTGTAAATTTGGTGAAACAGAGGTAATAACTTGTAAACCTGGCGGTGGAGCACCTTCAAAACGAACAGCAAATTGCAGTATATTCAACGTCAAATGGACAAATCACCCTAGAAATCAATAGTAAAACTATCACAATAAGTTCATTTTTCAGTGGAAACATGAAATACTATTTTAAAAAAGGACTTAAAGTCGTTTCCATATAAAATTCAAGCAGTTTCGGAACTCAAACTGGTAGATTTTCTTACGAGAACATAGTATTGTTTATGGTTTTTGAATAAGATAAATAATAATGACTAGGGACCGGAGACCAGAGGCCGATGGCTCATCGCCCACGGGCGTATTATTAAAAATTTGTATTTTTAAAGAGTTTTTAATTTTATTTATATAATTGGAAATAATTAATTGGTGATCTATAAAATACGAAATACATTTTTATTGGTTCATTTTGTAGCTCAAGTTGAGTAAAGGAGTATTAATATTAACTAGCAATACATTCTCGTCTGTAAAATTTGTTCTTTTTGAATGAAATACATCTTTGAATGAAAACGTCCTTTCTACATCGCAACTGGTTATAGGTGCATACTGGAAATATTGTTTTATTTCAGCGTATTTAGCAGTTAGATTTTGAGGTATTGTCCCCCACACACAAGTGCCGCAATGTTATTAAATCTGAATATCTATTAAAAACTGCGTAACTTCTGCCGACGGCCACATATGAAGTCACTTGAAATATTTTTCAAATTATTAATAACCACATCTAATGTGGTTAATCCATCATTTAATTTGAGATTTTGATTTTCAAAATGAGTGATTAGTTTTGGCAAATCTCCAAAGCAAAATTGATTTTTTAAATTTGGAATTTGTATTAGTTCCTTGCACTCAGAAATACTTCGAGCATCGTCATTTAAGCATGGAACGAAATTTTATAAACTATCGAAATTCCCTGCATAAAAACTCCAACCATGTTCCTCATCTAGTTATTATTGAAGAGGGAGGCAGTGACACAGATCGATGTTTTTCCCTATAATGAGCCACTCTCAATGGTGCGTTACTGGAATATTTTTTGAAATCGGATACAAGTCTATCAACATCCGGAAAGGTGGTTCTGATATATTAACAGATTCTGTGGAGATCATGTACTCCACAAGCAATTGCAGCATATTAGGATGTTTCCTTTAATAGTCTGCCTGTTTTTAACATATGTGCAGCATTATCACTATCACTGACAAATAAATATATTTTTTCTTTGTACCTGTCGTCCGAATGAAGTATTTGGTGCATATTCTCGTAAATGGTATTAGCTACTTTTTCCGCATCAACTGTATTTATAGCTTTTATTGCTATTACATATGCGTTATATGGAATAGTTGGATGTAGCACACCAGCTACAACATTTACCATACAGCGTCCTAATATATCGATAGTTTCGTCGGCACTTATCCATAGTTAAAACAATGAAAAAAATAAACTAACTCACCGTACTTTATTTATCTTACGAAATATTAACTAATAAATAAAATACTATAGAAACTCCTCACGCTTCTATCTACGCCCTTGAAGAAAGAAATTTAAGTGTAATATTGTAGTAATTGTGTCACAATACAACGACAAAAAACAGATGTGCGGTTAACCGAACGAATAGTGCTATTCAATAACTGCGTGTTGTACTTAACAATGTTGTAGACTGTTTATATAGTCCATCGTAAGTGCAGCCTGATGCGTCCGGTCTCTAATAATGACATTTTCGACAAATGCTTCTTTTCGGATGAGGCTTGGTTCCACCTTTCAGGATATTTAGACAAGCGATATATGAGAATTGGGTCTGCATAAAATCCTCAAGGATTTGTGGAAACTACGCTACATTCACAAAAGTAGGCGTCTGGCTGGTAGTTTCAAGAAGACGAATTATTGGGCCTATATTTTTTAATAAAACCATAACTGCTGAAAAATATCGAAGTGAATTATTAGAGCATTATGTATTTTTCCATAGAATTTCTTTACCTCCCTGTAATATAATCTAAACCCCTAGTTTTATTACTTAAGAACAGTATTGTATAAACCGAAGTGAAAGTTTTTTGAATTGACATTTTAGTAATAAAAAGTACCCATTCCTTCAAATATTTAAAATAGAACATGTGTTTGTTAAAGTATACTTGTGTTAAAAAATTTGTAAATAAGTTAGTTATATGTCTGATGAAGCTCAGGTTGGAGCGAAACGATCGTTGCAGTGTCAATTAAAAAGCGAAATTCATTAAAATTTGTTTTATTTTATCCTGATAATAATTATTAGAGCCGTTTATTAATGAACTTCATAATGATGAATTTTTCGAAGGATATTTCCAGCAAGATAATGCACCGGCGCACAAATCTAGAGAAACAATAGCTTTTTTGCTAGAATTTTTCGACAGAAGAATTACTAAGTTTCCTCCAAGATCTCCAGATGTGACGATTTTAGATTATTTTATTTTTCCATATTTAAAGTATACCATTTTCAAGCCTAGACATCACACAATCGAAGAGCTTCGTAATGCTATTGTGAATTCTTGTGCTGACATAACCCAAGATATCCTAATAAATGGTTTTGAAAGCATGAAATGTAAAATTCAACTTTGTCTTCAAAATAATGGTCAACATTTCCAAGATCTGCTTTAGTATTATTTTCTTTTAATTTTGACCATTGTAATAAATATTTTTTCCAAAATTATATTACTAATTATTACACACATTTACATGACATAACCAAACTATCAAAATTATATGTTTTTGACAGATTACGTACACTGTCACCAACCATTAAAAAAAACATGGCCGTATCGTCTCTAATGAGAAAAGTTTTTAAAGACACATTAGGTAGAAGTGATAAGTGATGTACGTAGAAAAGAAAAATGCTTCACAGACAACGTATATTGTATACAATTGATTACAAAGTATTTTAGTTTCTATGTCACTCATGTTCATATTTTTAAAATGAAATATCAAATAATTTTAACAAAAATTAATAAATAATATTTCGCGGGTACTGCATACTTTATATAAAAATAAAACTCTGAACATTAAAATTAAATAATTTCAATTTATTAATGTAGAAAATACGAAATAGAATAAATGGTTTAAACAACTCGTTTCATAAGGCCTTTTGTCGCACTCGTTCTTCAGTAAAGTCGCTCATTTTTCAAACTGAATTCCTGCGGCAGAATGATGCCTTATGAAGCTTGTGTTTTAATATATTAGATTGTTTAACTATAAATAACGCACCTTATATTTTCACAAACAATAGTATATTAACAATATGTACATTTCATGTGCACTGCACACATCGTCAGTAAACTGGTTTAACTCACTTGTCCAAGACGACATAATAACAGTAGTAGTATATGTTGAGCACTTGTGAAATTATTACACTCTTAAACTATAAATAACGCACCTTATATTTTCACAAACAATAGTATATTAACTATATGTACATTTCATGTGCACTGCACACATCGTCAGTAAACTGGTTTAACTCACTTGTCCAAGACGACATAATAACAGTAGTAGTATATGTTGAGCACTTGTGAAATTATTACACTCTTAAACTATAAGTAACGCACCCTATATTTTCAGAAACAATAGTATATTAACTATATGTACATTTCATGTGCACTGCACACATCGTCAGTAAACTGGTTTACCAGTTTACTGACGATGTGTGCAGTGCACATGAAATGTACATATGGTTAATATACTATTGTTTGTGAAAATATAAGGTGCATTATTTATAGTTTAAGAGTGTAATAATTTCACAAGTGCTCAACATATACTACTAATATTAGATTGTGTTTTTTTTTCACATTCCTGGGCAGCACCTCATATTTAGTTTTCAATTATTTATATTTGAATATTCCTACGATGCCACGTTAATATCCAAAATTACTTCAAATGTATTGCTTTTATGTAATCTCAGTCCCTTAATATCTTATTTTACATTTTATAGCGATTCTCTTGAAAACATTCGTGTCTTTTCGTAGCTTCAGGCAGTGAATCAAGTTAAAAAAATCGAATTATCCAACAATATAAGAATAAAAAGCAATTAGTAATTCAAGATTTATTTTGCACAAATCTGGTATTCATACCGTTTTATTGATTGAAATCCATACGCGGAGAAAATACTCAAGCCAGAGTAAAGTAGATTTCACATTTTCATGTTTCTTGAGAATTAAAGTCATCAGATTGAAACGACTTGAACACCACTTACGTAATTGCAGCGGAATCCGACCTCATTTCCTCTATTTACCTGACACTTAACCAGTTTCTGGCAAATTCTTGGTTTAAGGTTACTCACTTGAATTTTTTAACCTAAATTTTAATATTACAATACGTTTCTAGAACCACTCCGAGAGCATCCCATCCTGCCTTAATCAATATAGTATTCGAGAGATCCATTTGTAAAATTGGAATGAATTCGGGCGTGCGGTATATACGCTAAAGCTGTGCTTAACATTCGGATACCTTTAGTCTATTAATTGATTTAATAAACAACTAAATAAAGTGATTGTGGGTGCTTGTAACCCGACTAACTGAAAATTTTTCGGGAAACGATGTGAAAGTCTATAAATGCCAGGAAAATCATTAATTGTACTCTTTAAATATAATTCATGGTAAACGTTTGTAGAAGCTTAGCATAGATTTCCTTGAAAATACCCTTAATTAAGCAAATTAAAAATGAAAATAATTTAATATTCTGTGTATGAACTATGAGATCAACAATAATTAACAATGTACAACCATATATATATATATATATATATATATATATATATATATATATATATATATATACTGAAATGTGACTAATGAATGGGTTATTAAATGATAAATATACAGAATTAAATGTTTAAACAAGATGAAACTGTTAAGATCATTTTCAAAATATATATAATATAAATGTCTATTTAAAAGCGGTTTCCAATGTTACACATAGATGGGGTTGTATAACATATTACATATGTTACTTGCATATACATCAAAGATATAATCGGTTTAATAACAAAGTGTACATGACCTAAACAGCTGTTCTTGTGTAAAACGGATTACTTAATTTGTTGTGGGCAATCTTCTGTTAAGTGTCGGTAGTTTAGAACAGTGAGACTCTTGGTTGTTGTGCTTTATATAAAAAAACACTTATAATGTAAGTTCGGTACGTCAATAAAACACATATACACCAATAGTAAACAAGATCAAAGATGATGGTGTTTTCAAAGCAAAATCTACTAAATAAAACAAAAGGATCTAAGAATTATGCAAATGGTTTAATGAGAGAATTAATTAAAAACAGGTAAGTAATAGATATGTACTTAGTATAAATTTTAATTGGCATCCAGTCACGTGATAAAATTGAACACAATAAATTATAGGTTACGTGACGATATTCAATGGTAACTTTCTTAATATCTTATTATATTATATAACTAACTTTATAAACTAACCAGAGAACTGTCTTCTTCATATTTTTATAAAAATAATATAATTTTAACTTAACCTATTAAACATATCTTGAAAAATATCTATGATTGTGAGTTTTCTATTATGAATTGAACTTATTTAATGTTTTCAAAATTTTAGGAGATGTTAATCATACTTAGATTGGAATTAGATGGTGTTCAGGAAGGCAGGATCTATCTTGAATTCAAAACGTTCGGGATACAGGTTTTCGGTAACGGGCAATCGACTAGCGTCTCTGCTGGTTTCGGTTTTCTGTGGATGTTGTTCCCGGTGAAATGCAAAGTTCGTTTTATAAGGAACTGGATGATGTATAGATGCGCAAAATACGTTAAAGAGGTGCTGGATATACGGGTAACATTTTGTAGGTTCGTAGTATAGTTTTCTCAATATAATTTAATAAATTTCTTCTTATTTTAGATGGAGCACTTAATAAAACGTCGGCGTGGTTTTCGAAATTTTTACATCATGACGCTAACTATCGTTTGTTTTCAATCTAGGCTTCTCATTCGTTTATCTAATATGTATTCATTTAATCTCGTAAATAATTCTATTGAAATTGATAATTTAATTATTTTTGCCACATAAATATCTTCCAAAAATTATATGTTTTATTTTAGTGTATAAATACTTATCATATAAATATAAAAATCTCATTTTTGTGCTGAATTATAATTGGGCTATTTCCCGCTGTATTTAATTTGAATTAGTACAGTTTACTCTAATGAATGTGTATAGATTATTATTGATCAATTAAATTGAAAGTTCTCGGAAATACATGATATATAATTAAAATGACTAAGGCAAAAGAAAAGTTAAACAAATGAAAATGCAAATCAATTTCCAACAATTAAAACGCGAAATCAACTTTATGGATTTGACAGATGAAGAATTCAGTTCAAAAAATTATCTTAATTTCTAATTCTAATTTCCATTCTAACTAATGATCTGTATTTTATCTAAACTAGGGGTTCTTGTGTGTAGGCTTGACCTACCTCAATATATATATATATATATATATATATTGTTATATCGCCTGAGGAATGGAAATTTCTAACACAAAGAGAAGAAAAACAGAATAATAATAATAATAGATAATATATTTATTTAGCGAAAACAATGATGATGATGAGACTCTCATAAATGTTGAATTACCCCAGGCGTGTGAGTAGTCAAGTATGCTCCCTTCAAGCAGTGGAATAAACACATATTTTATGAAAACTTTATTTTGTTTATTGTTGCATGGGAATTTATCAATTACGTAAAGCTTTTGTAAATTTATCCTGACATCTATATCTGGATAGGAAGATCTTACCACATAAAATATGCAAAATCTTTTCCCTCTTTAAACATGTGTCCACTAACCTTATTAACACACAAAAGCACGTGGCTAAATAAAACACAATTCCTTTCAAAAGACAATACAAAAACATCTACTTTATTGTAAAAATACTTAATGGTGACAAATACAGGAGGTATAATGAGATACTTTACCAAGTAAGAATTTATGTAAGACTTTTACTACTATAACATAAGTTAATTCTTTCTTTCAGAAATTGTAATGGAAATCTTGTTGTTGCTTATTTATAAAATGTAATATAAATCAATTAAAGCTAAATGCATGAATCTAAACTTTGTAACTGCAATGTGTACTGATAACCGATGTGTTCGGTGAAAGGATTACGTGTGCACACATGTGACGTATAAAAAGAATTTTGACATAAAAGAAAAGTAACATAACTCAAAAACACAGGTACACACAGAACACCTCATTCTCAAACATAGTCTTAACATTTATATATATAACATTATTATGAATGAAAGTATTTTCTGTTCTAGTTCATTGAAAAAGGAGCATGACTCCGAAACATGTATGAGAAATAAAGACATTTTAAAATAACCAATCGTTTATACTTGATCAACAAAACGCCGAAAAAACTTCATAGAAATTATATATATATATATATATATATATATATATATATATATAATAACTTCGTGACCTTGGTATGATATGGTAAACCTAATCAGTAGGCGATTAAAGGTCTGTATATTACTTCAAAATATATGTATTTAAAAAACTCTACATGTTTCGGCTGTATACGCCTTTTTCAAGAGAATACAAAATATGAATTCATATTTTGTATTCTCTTGAAAAAGGCGTATACAGCCGAAACATGTAGAGTTTTTTAAATACATATATTTTGAAGTAATATACAGACCTTTAATCGCCTACTGATTAGGTTTACTATATATATATATATATATATATATATATATATATATATATATATAAATAGAGCTGGGGATGTTTGCGGTGTGCCAGGATAGTATTCAGTTAAACGCACGAATATAATGACCTTGTTTCGATCGGTGATGCATGCGTGATTTTATTGCTTTACATGCATTCGCTATTTATATCACTTAGGTATGTCAGTTATGTGCACTGTATATAAATAACACACTTACCTTATTTACGATTATTATAGCATAGCGCCAAATGGATAAGACTTGCAGTAAGTTTCTAGCATTAGACACGTTTCCATATTTGTAGCGGTGAGCGATGTACGCCGTGATGAATAATTTTTTTTATATTTTGAGAATGACCGCTCGACATCTACGGATGTAACACACGCACAATTAAAATAATCTTTATAGATAGAAACCGAATCTACACTTGCACCATTACTAATTTGTTTTAATCTGGTAAAATCAAAATCATTGTTTATCACACTCTCGAACTTTTCTATTACATTAACATTTTTGTTGTCATTTACTGCGCATAGCTGGGCGTGTACATCGTCCAGTATTTGCAGTGACTCCGCTAACGATAATGCAGTATTTTGAAATTTCTCGATTGCGTTAACAATCCTATATGATTGTTATAAATAGTTTGTAAATCTGCATCAAGGGAAGGGTTTTGAAAGAGTCTCTGGCTTTCCTTAATGGCTACAGCTTCGGCAGGATTGAATTGTAGAACCACAGATTTTATTTGTTGGAAATACTTGGCATAATAAAATGCCGCCTTTAACCAACTTCCCCAGCGTGTAAGGATTGGCTCTGGTGGTTCGGGAATACCAGGGCACCGACTGTGAAACTCTCGAATTCGTTTGGGAGATTTTAGAAACACTTTTTTTGTGGTTGCTATTAATGCATCCACCTCTGGATAACATTGCCGAATAGTTTGTGCCACAAGGTGTAAAGCATGAACTTTACATGTCACATGCAAAAGTCTCTCACAATCTGCTTTAAGAGAACGGCCTACAGAACGCATTGTCGCAGCACCATCGCTCATAAACAACAGGAGTTGATTAGTTGAAACTTGAAATTTTTGTAGCGTATCGAGCACTACCTTCGTAATTACTTCGCTAGTGCACTTTTCCAATCTTTTGCTGGCTAATAAAATGGGAAATGTTGATTTGACAGGATCTAGTACACGCACTATAATATTCACAATAGAATGTTTTTTTCGATCTGTCGTTTCGTCGACACATACCCATAACTGTTTATCATTTACTACTGCTTTCATTCTGTTTTCAATGTCCTCACGCACAATTGGTAAATAGGTGAGTAACGTTCTCCGTGACGGTAGCTTTATGTTGGAATTGTATTTATTCCAAAAGTCGTGAAAGGCTTTTTTATCTAGCAGGTGAACTGGCACATCGCAGACGAGTAGCATTGTCAATAAATCGAAAATGAATTGCGTTTTAGACAGCACATTATTTTTTTTGTCTTTGTGGTGTACACTTTCAACATGTCTTTTACAGTCGTATTTGTCCCAGCAATGTAACTGTTTATCGCATAATTTACAAACCACTTTTGCTCCATTATAATACAAATCGGGAAAGTCTCGGATAAATTTCTTCACGTCGTTATACAATGGGCGCTTTCTTGGCTTGGGCACGTCCGTCATACTTATTAAATAGAGCTCAAGACAACACACGATCACGTTGCCAGTTCACGACTAACTAAAGTGTTTCGCTGCATCGTGTTTATACGCTGGTGGGGATGCACTACATACGGTCCCGCCGTACCGCAAACATCCTCAGCTCTATATATAAATAATTATTTCGTGACCTTTGTATGTTATGGTAGATTCAATTAGTTGGCGATTTAAGGTCTGGTTATACTTAAGAATGTACATATTTTAAAACAATCTTACATGTTTCGGCATATGATGCATTTTTCAAAGAAATTAAAAATATAATTGACAGTATATTAACGTCATACTATATATCTGTAGTTGTCATAGATAAAATTATTCAAAGATACATTCCAGTTTAATAATAATAAATCATGCCTTAGTATTCTAAAATACTAAGGCATGATTAAACTAGAATGTATCTTTGAATAATTTTATCCATGACAACTACAAATGTATAAGTATGACATTAATATACTGTCATTTATATTTTAAATTCTTTGAAAAAGGCATCATATGCTGAAACATGTAAGATTGTTTTCAATATATACACTGTTAAGTAAAATCCGACCTTAAATCGCCAACTAATTGAATATTCTGTATATAATATATATTGAAGAGAGTGTAATGGCCTCCACGTTCGAGCGCCAAAATGTAAAGTAGCGATGATGTACAGAAATAATAATTGAATAAAATATTGAGTAGTTGAATTGTACTTTGAATGTACTTCGAGTTGGGCGCCTTATTTTTAAAACTGGTATAGTTAGATCATCAGCCACTCGCATGTAGTATCTCAGGTTACTACTAGAGGTCGGTAGAACATGAATAATAGTTTAAATAAATTTGACTCTTTCTCGGATCATCGTAGATTGGTTTACCCCTATACAATAGATAGAAAATTGCTTAATAATATTACAAAGTTATCTCTAGCTACGCAATGATAAATAAAAGAGCTTCTTTAAAATAATAAGTAAAATATATTTATTGAATGGAAGTTATCTGTATACAGTGAATAAATAACGTGACTAACGGCAAAACAAGGAATTAATATAATGTGCACGTGTGAAATTATGGTTATATATCAAGTGCAATGCTACAGCAAAATATATAATAATATAAATAAATAAACAAACAGATTGATGGTAAGTACTACAATTCTTAATAAATAGTTTTCTTTTCACAAATTTGAGCAAGATAGAAATATGTTTGAAAGTAAAATCAAGGAGTAATTAATTTAATAAAATTGCGATTTGTTAATAAATAGTTCTTAATAAGACTTTCTTAAAAAGTATTGATTGAAATAAACCTGTGTCTTGCAGGTATGAAGGATGGTATCCGCTAGTCAGGATGTTCAGTTATACGGGACCAAAAAAAAGTGTTCTCGGGTTCTACGGTGCAGGTATGTGAACGCTTTGTCGAAGGTTTAGGAATCGATCGTAGCTCGGCGGCCAAAAGATGCTTTGGTCGATTATTTGCCGGTCTCGGGTATTATTGTCGCCAAAAGTATTTCTAAGGTTGCGCAAATGTTAATTACTTCTTTTCTATGTAGATTTATTATTTTGTCACTAGTATTTTCGAATTTATTGAATTTTAAATACGGAGTATCACTTTTTTAAGGCAACCGTTGTAAAATTTTCTACTGACGCTAACTATCAATTATTTCTTTCCAAAGCCTTATTAGAAATTAAGAAAATTGATTTGATTTTTACTTATATTACTATTAATAATAATTAAAATGTATATGAAATGTTAATTCGAACAGGATAACAAAATTAAAATATTAATTTACAAATAGTTACGACTGGCTTTTCAATGTTAGGTTATGTGTAATATCTAATACCAAAATAACCTGTTCGCGGGTTTTTGTGATAATTCAAAAAGTGGGTGTGTTCAATTAGTATCGATATAAAATTTGAATGTAAATAAATTAACTATATTTTTAATTTCGTGTAAATGACTTTATGAAGAAAATGAAAATTAAAAATATGGAAAGTAAATTTTGAAATAAATATAAATTAATCTGAAATATATAGTTATCGTAATATTAATTTATTAACATCTCGATACTAATTTTACAAATTATGTCCGCCAAATGTAACCATTCTCTTGAGCGTAATTCCTGTATTAATTCCTGCTTTTTTATTTGCAGATAGCTGGAATAACGGTGCTATTTGCCTCATAACAATATATATATATATATATATATATATATATATATATATATATATATATATATATTGTAGTGAACCTTAAAGGTATCTAATAAAGTTAAAGGTGAGTGAATACAAATGTAATTAAATGCTGATAGATTAATAATGAGTTGGGCACCTTTATGAATTTTAAATATAATATCTAGTTCTAACAGCTGATGTAGCAATATCTACAGTTGAATATAGAGGACATGGAGAGCATGAAATGGATATAGTATCTAACTTTCTTATCCCAGGATCATCGTGGATAGTAACTCTCATATATGACTATAAAAATGACACAAACAGTATTAATAAATTTGATTTCGCTGAGCATGAATAAATAAAGATACCACTTTTATATTTTACATATAGAACATTTATTTTATTCAAGAAAACTGTACATGTACGCTATATAACTTGGCTCTAATGGTAAAATTGTAAATTATAACTCTGTGATGAAGCGGAATTAAATACTTATAATAGTGTGGTTATATTCAATAAATAAACACATAAACTAATATTATTTCCAATAGGCAATATCAAATGGTAAGTAAAATTTATGACTATTTTAAATAGATAAGATTCTTTATTTTAATATATCTAAATGATTATTATTTCTTAGTTAAATCAAGAAAATTTAAGAATAATTTTTATTATCTTTAAATCTGATGATATTGAAATAAGCAAAATCACTTTTAAATATAATAAAGGACCTGTACTTGTAGGGATAGCAGCAAACACTAGGAAAAGTGGCTTCTACGGCTTATGTCTTGATATACAGCCAGATGTGATAAAGGGATATGCTTGGGAAATTCGGATGATTTTCTGTTAGGCCTGGTACGGTGCATATTATTATTGGTACTTCGGATGATGTTCCAGGTAGGTTTAAAACTTTATTACTTTATAAAACTCGGGCATTCGGGTGACCATCACCAAATGATGCTATCAAGAATATCTCGTAGAGAAATGGTTTTATGCGTATAAAACTATGTTCAAACGTTGATCTAACGACTTATGCACTTTTCTAACCTGTCTTTAATTCCAAATTTCTATTTTAAACTAATTTTATGTGAATTTTAAAACGGACAAACATATTTTTGATGCAACAATATCAAATTATAAAAACCGACGCTTTTGTAGTCCTTTGTTTTTCAAAGCCTTTTAAATGCAAAATTATCTTGATTTTCACCTTGACAAATATTATTGTTTTAATAGAATTTTAAGTGTAGAAATGGTTTAAATATGTTTATAAAATTAATTTTTTAATTTACGAATATACATGAGTGTGTGTCGGGATATAAATTTATTCACTTGAACATTAATTTTCACATGTTACGTCCACATACCGCAAACTTCAAAATGTTTTTTCCTTATTTTAATTTCCATCTTTTCATTCTCAAGCAACCTTAGTGCACTAGCAGCTTAAATTACAACAATATATATATATATATATATATATATATATATATATATATATATATATATATATATATATATATAGTAAATTCAATCAGTCGGCGATTAAAGGTCTGGTTTACTTCAAAGTATATATATTTAAAACAACCCTACATGTTTCGGCAATGATGCCTTTATCAAGGATATAAAATATAAATGACAGAATACAAATGTCAAATAATTGAGTTGCTATGGTTTAAATTATTCAAAGATACATTCCAATTGCATAATAATAAATCATGCCTTAGTATTCCAAAAACAGATAGCAAAGTGTGAACATATGTGTTGTTCGCTGCTAGCAGCTTGTGTCTCTTTCTGGGTATGAACTTGTGTGTTGGTTGCTGCTGGCAGCTTGCGTCTATCTCTGGGTGTGTGGCTTTGTGTTTGTGTGAGCGTGTAAGTGTAGGGTTTTGTATGTTGGCGCGCTCGTGCGTGTGTTTAGTGACCGGTCGCGTAAATTTAGAGAGATCGGATAACCAGCCGTTGCGAAGGGCCGCCAACCCTTTCCCGGCAACTTCTTTACTTTTCCGTGCAGTACTTCGACGGCACGCCCCCCGCCCCATCGAGGCAAGGCGCAGAACAGCGAAGCGCACCCTGCACGGGGTTGCTCATCGCCAACCGAGGGAACACTCTTAGTGGCTACTTCGGTCGACGACGGTCACACTTATGGGCTCTCCTTTAGCTGCTCCTACTGCAAATCTAGTAATGGCACATTTAGAACAAAACGTTATCAATTCATTAACTTCCACCCCATGTTTTTCAAAAGATATGTTGATGATATCATAACATGTATTCCGACTAACAAAATAAACTATCTCTTAAATAAATTCAACAATTTTCACAACAAATTAAAATTCACTATTGAAGAAGAATTTAATAACAGTATTAAAGTTCTTGATATTTCTTTGAGCTACTATTTATACAAATTGGTATAATAAACCCACAGCTTCTTTTCGATATATGAATTACCACTCAAATGCTCCTACAGTATTCACTGAAATGATTATAAATAATCTAACTGATAGGGCAGTAAAACTATCACATACTCAATACAGAAAAGATAACATCAAAAAAATTAAAACAATCTTAACTGATAATAATTATCCACCACAACTTATAGACCAAACTATTAAAAAAAGAGTACACCAAATATACAACACTGCAGACACCAATAAAAGTTTGAACAATGACACAACATATATCACGATTCCATATGCTCCACAACTATCAGAAAAAATTAAATACACTTTAAAAAAATATGATATACCTAGCTACAACATATAAACTTAGTAATACTAATAAACATTTATTTTCAAAACTTAAACCTAAAATAGAAAATAATCGAGAAACAGATGTCGTATATAAAATACCATGTCGCGATTGCGATAGTTACTACATAGACCAAACGAAACAATATTTATACAAAAGAATACAAGCCCACAAATACTCTAAAACAGACAAAACTGCTTTATCTACACCCAAACTACAACGCGATCACCATTTCGATTATGAAAACACACAGATAATTGATAAAGAACAACACACAATGAAAAGACAAATTAAAGAAATGATTAGTATTAAACAGGAAAACAATTCAATTAACAACAGAAATGATATAAAAAATTTAAGCAGTATATAATATAACTTAATTGTGTAACGATCTACAATTTACCATTATAATATATTTTTTTTGTTGTATATCTTAAGTTATTTAAATATCAATTACATTTAAATATCAATTACATTTAAATATTATATACATTTGCTTATCATGCTGACTATTCCGTGTTTTGATTCTTGTCTAGTTGTCCGAGTAGGTTTTCGTGGTTTTCCTTCTCGTTTAAGGCGAATGCCGACAACTTTGCATCTTAAGACGCTCCACGGGCGCATACATAATAATAACTCATGTCTTGCTTTTCCCTGTTTTTGTTTTGTGCTGATGTGGTCCTCTACTGTAGCCTAGCATATGCGCTACCAAACTCTAGGGGGTCTGCCCGATGGGCGGACAGGTGCCATTCCGCCTTTCCAGCAGGAGAAAGGAACCAAGCTACGCGGCGCAAATCAGGGCGCCGCGCAATGCACACACCACTAGGACCGGTCTTGGGCGGCAACCTGGCTAGGCTGCCGTTAACAGCACATACACGTTCGACGTGTGTGCAGTGCCCCCACCTTGGCGGAATGCGTTAAGATGGCACAAAGTGTGACCGTCGTCGACCGAAGTAGCCGCTAAGAGTGTTCCCTCGCTTGGCGATGAGCAACCCCTTGCAGGGTGCGCTTCGCTGGTCTGCGCCTTGCCTCGATGGGGCGGGAGTCGGGCCGTCGAAGTACTGCACGGAAAAGTAAAGAAGTTGCCGGGAAAGGGTTGGCGGCCCTGCTCAACAGCTGGTTATCCGATCTCTCTAAATTTACGCCACCTGTCACTAAACACACGCACGAGCGCGCCAACATACAAAACCCTACACTTACATGCTCACACAAACACAAAACCACACACCCAGAGAGAGACGCAAACTGCCAGCAGCAACCAACAAACAAGTTCATACCCAGAAAGAGACACAAGCTGCTAGCAGCGAACAATATGTTCACACCTTGATATCTGTTTTTGGAATACTAAGGCACGATTTATTATTATGCAATTGGAATGTATCTTTGAATAATTTAAACCATAGCAACTCAATTATTTGACCTTTGTATTCTGTCATTTATATTTTATATCCTTGATAAAGGCATCATTGCCGAAATATGTAGGGTTGTTTTAAATATATATACTTTGAAGTAAACCAGACCTTTAATCGCCGACTGATTGAATTTACCATATCATACCAAGGTCACGAAAATATTATATATATATATATATATATATACATATATATATATATATATATATATATATATATATAAAATATTTTCGTTGGGGCGGGGGTCAGGCCGTCGAAGTACTGCACGGAATTGTAAAGAAGTTGCCGGGAAAGGGTTGGTGGCCCTCCGCAACGGCTGGTTATCCGACCTCTCTAAATTCACGCGACCGGTCACTAAACACACGCACGAACACACCAACATACAAAACCCTACACTTACGCTCTCACTCAAAACCACACACCGATAGAGAGACGCAAGCTGCCAATAGCAACCAACACACAAGTTCATACCCAGAAAGAGACACAAATTGCTAGCAGCGAACAACACATATGTTCACACCTTGCTATCTATTTTTTGGAATACTAAGGCATGATTTATTATTATTACTAGAATGTATCTTTGAATAATTTAAACCATAGCAACTTAATTAATTGACATTTATATCCTGTCATTTATATTTTGTATTCTCTTGATAAAGGCGAACTGCCGAAACATGTAGAATTTTTTAAATGCATATATTTTGAAGTAATATACAGACCTTTAATCACCTACTGATTAGGTTTACCATATCATACCAAGGTCACGAAGTTATTATATATATATATATATATATATATATATTATCTTAAACAAGTAAAGTGTGATCCTTAATCACTATATTTTTAGGTACCTTGAAATTCAAATTATGATTCAGGAAATAGGGAAAGAACTCAGTGTAGCTCTTAAAAAATTTCTGTAAACTGGAAAAATTCTACATTATTCTTAAATTTTGGTTCTTTAGAAGGTCAGATAGTCAAGGAATTGATGAATCAGGTACAAAAATACGGTTATTTCTTAAGTTAAAGCAATATTCTGCAAATTTCAATCCGATGCTTCATCAAAATATTTATTTTTAAAATTATGCTTTGGTTGATTATTTGTTAAATACTTGATTTACGCCGTTGAAATGAATAATAATTCAAATAAATAATAGATTAATTAAACTTTACACTATCTTTTAAATATATTTTCGAGTACTTTTAGTCGTTATAATACTTTATATCTCTATTCTTAGAAAATTCGGATTAATAAAAATGCTATTATTTTACAAAAAATGATGTCCGTCCAAAATGGGCTCTACACAACGACTCTCTCGAAAGACGTCGATTGATAAATCGTTATATAGATCAATTAGTCTAGTGCCAATTTTATTTTAAAATATTTGAGAAGATGCTAGTTTAACGGATAGACTCAATTTTCCACTAAAATCAAATTGTTTTCGCCCATACATGTCATACAGCCGAAACAATAATCGTTCATGTAATGAGCGATCAGCATAAAATTGATTCAGACACATGTAGCCGCTTCTTTCCAACCCAATACTCACCGATATCTATGTCCAGTCTATTAAGGTATTATCGCTCGACTTTTGAATTGGTAGTAGTGCCGAGGGACAAGAAGGAATCAGTTTTTTAAGAATATATTCAGTACAGTTTTCAGCATTGGCATTTCATGTATTTCAAATATCAAGGAATTCTACGCTAAACTAAAAATCACCTGGTAGAGAGTGTGAGCATATTTTTCACAATATTTCTGGTAATACTGTTCTGCTTATAAGCAACAATCGCTTTCATTTGTCTCGCCGCCTTAATAAGGAAAAATTTCGTTACTTCACGCACGGTTTCTACGCAGTCCACACATGTCACAATGGTGTATTCTTGCAGATTTTGGTGTTTCCTAGTTTTCACTTTTTTGGTTGAGCGATTACAGTAGCTTTCCATGATTAACTTGAAACTGCTATGAAACTCCTTCGAATCAAGAAACGTACTGAAACTCCTTCGAATCAAAACTCATCAAATTTTGTTCTGATTGCAACAGGATAAAACCACCGTTCATAAAAGAGTAATGAACGTTTAAAAAAAAATTTCTAGGACTGTCGATCTCATTATGTGGTGACGTTGATAATTGTTTTCTTTTGTGACTTTTCTCGGGGATGCACAGTGCGAAATTTAGGAAGTTTAGCGGAACTTTATTCAATTTTTGAAATACGTAAAATGCATAAGATTATTTATTATTTTGTTATGTAAATACCCCGCCTCTAAAACCTCATATGTACTCAGTTTGGGGATTTACCCTGCGAAAGAACCGCAAAATGCACCTGAAATTCGCATTACTTATTCAATCATACTTTTTGCCTATAGAAAGCTATTCGATTTGTTAAAGTTAATAGAGTGGTACATAGAAATGGCAAATCAGTAGGCCATGATTTTTTCTTCATGTATTTTATTAGAAAATTGTCACTTATTAGCATTTAATTAATTGTAAAATCTTTCCTTGCTCGTGTGTGATTTGTTCGTGGAAAAAGGGATTTTTAAGAAGTAAGTTAAATTTACATTTTGAACTTTAGTGGAGATTTTAAAAAGTGATAACACATAATACCAGCTTGAAACGCACAACATTTTAAAGTTTTTTCTCTCTCTGTTGCAAACTCAAAAGATCTTGTGGGATATTTTGCGATCTTCTTTTAAATGAAACATTTTCCAGAATGACTTTGCAAGTTTCATATAACTGTATATTCCAAAAGTGGAAGGAAGAACCGACATCGGATGCCATCATTGGTTTTGTTTTGGAAAAAATAGGCTCGCCAATGTTAAGATCTGTAGCTCTTTGCAGGTTAAAGGCAACTCTTCGCGTACTGGTTTGTAAAATACGAAAAAGGTGGAGGGAATCCAGTCGAAATTTAGCATCATTTCTGAATAAAAATGCTGTCTGGCTTGAAAATAATGTAAAGTTTTCAAATGCTGTAAGGGATGCATTGCCCAGTGGATCGAGGACCAATGCAGGCAGACCTAAAAAAGAATTTAGGTATTGTCATCCTAAAGTGCAAAACAGAAAAGTGCATAATCTTTTGAAGTCCGGTAGTCAAGATGAGTTAGCCAAAGCAACCGTAACAAAGCTATACCAATCTGGAAAACGAAACTCTGCAGCGATTGTCAAGGAACTGGCATCTGCTTCTCCAGAAAGGGGAAGCAAAATCAAAATGGCTCGCATGTCTTCTTCAAACAGGCCACGAAAATTAACTCCGGACCAGGCTCTGGCGCTACTTATTGATGCAAAATTATCGTCAAATCAATACAACATTATTCGGGATCAAGCAAAACATCACGGTTGCACTTTGTATCCACCTTATTATGTTGTAAAGGATGCAAAGAGGTTATGCTATCCAAAAGACTGTTACGCATACAAATGCACTTTCCTGCATACGACCTATATTAGTGCAAGTTTTCTCTATTACTTCTCTTAAAACCCTCGTAGCTTTAACTTGTAAGTAAATTTCTACTAATGTTTTTTATTTTTGCTTTAAACTCCATATATCGAACAGTTTAGACCCTTCAACTACTATATTGTCAACCCATTACATTCATTCAATCCATCCTGAAAGCCTATGTTTTAAAGCATGCGGCCATCTTTTATATACCCTTTTCCGAAATGCTCACAAGATTTTCATTGAAAACTCGCTTAAAGTCTCACCGAATGTCAAACTGATTATGTAGGAATTTTTGCTATGAATTGTAGATCATCTAAACGCATTTTCTGTTGTTAATATTGCCTTTTAAATTTAATGCTAATCTAATTATAATTTCACCGCTTATTGCGCCATCTCCTTTACGATGTTCGCCTTCTGCGACAGGAATCTCACTTGCCGACTCCTATTTGAAATTTTCGTCTCTGGACATTAAATTGTTTTACGTTTTAGTTTTATTTGTCACATTATGCGATTTGAAATCATTCTCGAGATTTCGAAAACTAAATTCCCTTTCTTCTTGAACTTCCAAAATTACGATGACGTGTATCCGGCATCTTCATCAAAAACGTTACGGCCGCCATTAAGACTTAATCACCCTTAAGCGCTGTGTCGTGATTGTGGCACGATTGATTAGAAACCTGATCTTTGCGGTAAAGGTATGGAAATCTTCTTAATATTTTTACTATATCCCATTTTGAACTTACAGGATTCTTTAGAACGTTAATATTTACGTGGATTTCTCTGATTTACGGAGAATTTAGTGGATTTCTTTTGTGAGGCGATAGGCGTTCCTCCGGAAATTTTAACCTGAGTATTTTGGGGCATAACTTTGGCTGTTCGAATTATTCCGACGCAGTACCGGAGTTCCCGTAAGCCGTCCGCATCCTGAGAATTAGGGGCACATAAATTTTGCGAGTCCCTTTTGGAATAATAGGAAGGACGCGGTTCATCCATATTGTTTTTCCCAATATGGCGTCGCTGTGAGGACTGCTGGGAAGAATTAAAGTATTGAGTTGCAATTGTGAGCGGTAATAATATTTGGAGGGGACGATTACAGTTTGAGAAACCCAGCTAAAGTAGGTGTTGCTTTAATTACTTGCTGTTCTAATTTTATAAGTTCAAACTAGTAACGTTTAACGATTAGTATTTCCTAAATTTAAAATCTGAATCAAGCCGTTACTCTCTCTTGGTACTCATTTGGTGTGATAGTTTATCCTGTTACACAGATCATTTAGGGGGGGTTCTTTTCCTAATTTCAAATTTGTTTAATTGTGACTTTCGAGTCTGTTTAAAGAATAAACCCGTTTATGATCACAAATAACCCCGGTTTCTGGAACAGGAACCTATTATTTGATCCAGAAGATCGACAGCTTCACTGTTTGACACCTGCTTAAATTTAGAGTCGTAATCGAGGCCGAATCCTTCAGATCGGACCTTTAATTGCTTGTTTCGATACCTTTCTATCGAAGAACTAATCTGTAAACTTTACGAAACTTATAGTGTTGTATACTGGTACAGAAACCTTTTGTAAGCTCCAGAAGACCGACAGCTTCACTGTTTGTCACCTGCTTAAATTTAGAGTCGTAATCAAGGCCCAAATCCTTCAGATCGGACCTTTGATTGTTTGTTTCGATACTTTTAATCTTAGATTTATTGGTAATCTTACTTTTCATGTTTGATATAAATACTGTACAGAATTCAAAATTGCGTATACGGAATTGGTATTCTAGATTTATACTTTTGTTAATTAATTTCTTCAAACATTTAAATATATCAGAATTTTTCACACCTGTAATACAGGGGGTACTCCAAAAGTTTCTTTCCGGGTGATTTTATTTTCATGTTCGGTATTAATTCTTACTTTTATTATATTTGTAAACAAGGCTTAACCTTGGTTTTGATTTAAGGTAACCTACCGTTTCTTTGAGATTCTGCTATTCTAGAATCTTACGCGATAACGTCATTGAGACTTCCTTTATCTCGATTGTTGAATCAAATTAACATCAACCTGGGGGATAATTTTGGGTTAACCCCTCTCGCCTCTCGATATACTTATACGGGGGGGGAGAAATATAGTCTACGGACTTTTACAATTTTCCCAACTTTCATTTTGCTTTCATATTGTATTTTGATCAGGGCTTCACCTTTATTTTAAAAGTTATGTGTCAGGAGTAAACGACCGGGTCTAGCAACTATCTTGTAAGTGTTGGCATCGCCGTTTTGTTAAATTGTTATTTCTACCGATTAGTGTATTCAATAAATTTGTTGTATTGTTGATTGTGTTTCGATCTTTTCCCTTCCCACTAGCTTTTGAGTTTAACAAAGTTTCTTGCTTTACAACGAGTGATAGGGGGCTGACCCTCTGGTGTAAGTTGGAGCTACCAGGTCCCGCCTGCTCCCGTTATAGCGTTATCTCTGCAGGTGGATAATAACGGTGGCGTCCATATTCCATCTCGCGGCCTTGAATCCGCGACGCTCTCCGAAACAAGAGAGTTAGCCGGCAGAGACCTTCCTGGGGACATAACATCAACAGGTAGGTTCAGACCAGAGAGGATCAGCGAGCGATCTCTCCTTATCACTCGCCACACTATTAATTTTACGCCGCGTTGGTGGCAAGACATAATAATAACTGAAGTTTCAGCTGAAGTATCAGTTCAGTCGCTTATAAATCATACCATAGCAAGACTTTGTACAGGGCTAGAAGAGACTCTTAGAACTTTGTCAAACGTTAAAGCACTAAATATTATCGTAAAGTGGGGTTGTGATGGGGCGGACCAAGTTAACTATCGACAAAAGTATATGGACAAACATAACTCTGATGATAGTATGTTTAGTGTATCAATGGTACCAATCAAAATGTGCTCCGTAATGATAATGGTCATAATCAGTCACTAATTTGGAAAAACCCTTCGTCTTCTTCCACACGGTACTGTCGCCCCATTAAGTTCGTTTTTACCAAAGAAACAGTCAGTGTAATTACCTCAGAAGTAAACAAAGTGAAAGAACGAATATCTTAACTTACTCCAACCACTATAATTGTAGATGGCAAGCAATTTCAGGTTACAGCAAATATGATCTTTTGTATTATTGACGGTAAAGTATGCAATGCTGTATCATCCTGTGCATCATCACAAACATGCTACTTATCTGGGGTTAAACCTAGTGAAATGAACAACATCTGCGATATACCTCAAAAAAATATAAACGGATCCTTTTTATCCCTTGGACTATCGCCCCTCCATGCATGGATAAGGTTTTTGGAATGTATTTTACATATATCGTACAAACTTGATATTAAAGCATGGCAAGCTCATGGAGCAGAAAATAAAAAAAAAGTTGCAGAGAAGAAAAAATACATTAAACAAAAATTCAAAGAGGAGCTTCGCGTGCTTATAGATATGCTAAAACAGTAGACCGGAAACACAAACGATGGTAATACCGCGAGGAAATTCTTTAGATATGCCGAAAAGTCGGCCGAAATAACTGGCGTTAACTTAGAATTGATCAAACGTTTTCATGTGCTGTTAAAGTGCCTAAATTGTGGTCTTAAAATTGATTTAGAAAAGTTCGGCGAATATGCAAGAGAAACTTTGGAATTGTATTTGAAAGAATATTTCTGGTACTCAATGCCCGTAAGTGTGCATAAAGTCCATTGTCTTGGAAAGGATATTATAGCCTCTTGCATTCTTCCGATCGGAAAATTTTCTGAAGAAGCTCAGGAGGCAAGAAACAAAGACTGCAGAAAATATCGCTAACTTTTTACTAGAAAAACGTCAAGAATTGACATAAATACGGATTTATTTTATCGACTGCTTATTTCGTCGGATCCGTACATCGCTAGTTTTCGTAAAGCACCCAAAACCAAGCATAGTGAAGGTACGCCAGAAGTTTTAGTGTTGTTAGAAAGATTTGCAGGCCCGTGTAATGATTGCGAGTCTTCAGACGATTGCAATGAGTCTAGTTCTTAATAGGTGTTCAAAATGTTGTTATAAAATGTATGTTTTATTAATTGTTCTATAATAAAAAACACAAATAAACTCAAAAACTTTTAATAAAACATATTAATTTTTTTTAAAAAATTTTAAAAACCAACAAATAGAACTGTTTTACTGTTTTGAATAATTAAGTTCCGATAAACTCAGGAAATTTCGCACTGTGGGATGTCTGAAAGCTGGGCTTACAAATATCCACCAAGCATTATAAATGAATCGAACGCCATCAAAAAATTGCAGTCAATACGAGAATTGATTCATCAAACAGCCAATATTGTTTTTAAGTAATTAAAATAAATATATATTTCATTCGTTTTCCCAAATTTTCCTATTGGTCTTTAAAATTAGCGAAGATTTTTGCTACACTCCATATTTGGACTGCTTTCATATTTAACTTTTTATTTTTATGTCTTTCTGTAGGCTAAGTGTCGATGACTTCAATATGTTACAACCATTTCAACATTTGCCATACAATATATAAGAAACCTTTCGTATCCAAAAAAACGAAATCGTAGAGAACATAATTTTAAGCATATCACCTTTTCTTTAATATATTTTCGTTTTCGTTCGTTCTTATACTTTCTTTTTATTCTGTGTTGCAAAATATTTTTTTTGGATTGTAGTTGTTTGTTGGTGGAGTGGGAAGGCTGAGAGTAATAAGGAAGAAGCCCTCCAGTCCTACACAACGCGTAATTGATCGATTCGAAAATTTGACTTGCCCGCACGGATGCTGTGTTATTGCCAGCGTCGTAGTGTGCCTGGAGTTTGATAAATACGAAAGCAATTCAATTGAGCATTATTTCGGTGTCTTTTATCTAATAAATGGATGAATGTTTTCACTGTCAGTTCTAGGCACCTATATATCATGCAGCATCTTGTCTGTCCTATATATACTATCTAAGACGTTAGTAGAATAAAGTTCTTTTGATTACATACGCATTGTTTTAGATTATTAAATACGAAATACTGGATATTATAAGAATGCATTCCAATTTAATTAATATTAATGCATATTACTCAAAAATTTAGGGAATTCGAATAGAGTACGCAGAATTTCATCGTGATAGATAGACAAGACACTTTTGCGAATTAATATCTGAATTGCTATTATACTCTGTTTATTAATGAGAGAGACAAAATTGAAAATGGCCCGCCAAAATATAGACTTACGATTTGCTAATTGCCGGTCATGTTTATACTGCCCATATTTGGTAATTTAGTGCCGCCATATTGTAGACACAGTTGATCGACTAAATATTTTTGTTAAGTATTTTCCGATTATTTTTTGTGTTTAGACAACAAAACAAACTATTTGCTTGTGAAAGTGGATTATCAATATCACCCCCAAGAAAGCGTGCTACCTTGGGACGTGGATATTTGTCTAGACAGGAAAAGCAAGCTATATTGAACATGTACAAGGAAATTGTTCGTAGTGATCCTCCAATAAAGAAAACACGGATTAAACTGCAAATATGAAACACTTTTGGTAACATATATAAATATTGTAAAGTTTGTCTTTTCGGGGTCTTAAATAAAACTAACAATAACTTTAGACACACACTATATTAATATTAAAACGAAACGTATAACAATATAAAACTAACTATTAACAATAAGCACATTTATGTATTTTTATATATATGTCTCTATATTTATGTGTACTGCGCGAGCTCTAGGATTGAATATTCCATCCCTTCTTCGACGCGGCTTCTATATCGTGGTGAATACTCTTCTAGAGCGTTCCCGTAGGCCTCGAGAAAACACCAGAGGCATAACGCGTGATGCGTTATTGGATGAGTCATCACAATATTTATCTATTTATATTTAACAATAATAGATGTTTCAACGTTAACTGTTTACCGTGTTATTCGCGAATGCAAAGCGAAAGGACTAATTTCACCACCACTAAAATGGCTAGGAAGAAAATCGTTGCTATCTACATTTGATGATACTGTTAAATACATGATAAGAAGAACGGTACATAGTTTTTCATGGCGGAGAACTTCCAACGTTAAACAAAATTTTAAAGAAAGGAATATGAAAATATACCTCAAATAAGTCGTTCTACTAATAAACTAATGAACATGCTTAATTTTAAGTAACTATTGGTATTAAATTATAACGAGCCATCGAAAAATTCATAATTGGAGTAGACTGTGAAATTGGGCTGGTACTTTAGCCACTTCCACATAATGACACATTACTTGATGCTTGACAGTTTCATTTGGTTTCGTTGTAAAAAAAGGTTATGGCATTGAAATGATACTACAACAAAAAAGAAAACAAATAATTTATTTAATATCGAAATCATAATCAAAATTTACATATAGCTACAGAAGTTGTTGAAAATGTTGTCCATTTACATCTAAACACAAACCAACTCTTCTCCGCACTCCAGCAAAAACTTTATGCAGAATTTGCGGTGAGTTGTTGATCTCTTCACACTTTTCTGTTATGCGAATTCTCAGTTGTTCCAGATTATGAATTGGCGTTGAATAAATCGAATTTTTGATGTATGGCCATACGAAAAAATCACATATGTTTAAATCGCAAGACTTAGTTGGATATGGGATTTCAGTGTTCCTGCTTATTATTCTGTTATCAAAAAATTCTGTGAGATATTGAAGTGTTTCTCTGGTCGTTTGTGCTGTTGCACCATCTTGTTGGAAATACCCATTTTGTAATTCCTCATCATCCAGTTGATTTCTGAATGAGCCGAGTATCTCATTGCGATATCGTGCAGCAGTAAGTGTACCTTCAAAAAAAATGGGACCCACCACCAATCTTCTTCGACATATTCCAACCCAAACGCCAACTTTTTGGGGATGCAATGTATTTAAAAAAAAAAAATGAGAATTTTAGGAGGACCAACACCTCATATTCTGAGAATTAACATATTCAGAAAGATAAAACCAGGCCTCATCCAAGATAAAACCAGGTCTCATCCTTGAAAAAAACTGTGTTAAGGATATCCTGATTGTGTAGATTATTTTGAAACTATTGACAAAATTCCACTCGTCTTAAATAATCCACTGGATAAAGTTCATGAAAGCATTGCAGCTTGTATGGAAGGCAATGAAAGACTTTTTTAAGAAAGAATTGACATGTACCATAAGATAAATTTGTTTGTTGGGTCACTACTGAAATGGATGTTTTTGGATTTTCATCAATAATATGCTTAAGGGCTTCAATATTATCAGCTGTATCAGATGGCCGTCCACTTCTAGTTTTTCGACCGACGCTACCAGTCTCTCTGAATAACTTTACACAATTTGTCAAAACATTGTAAAAATCATTGTAGTCAAACACTAATTCAGGATGTTCTTCACTAAAATCAGCCATGCATTCCATAATTGAATACTGCCACTCGCCATTTACTTTCACACCTGTACGGAAGTAACATTCGATAATTTTTGCTTTTTGTTCTATGTTGAATACCATTTTTTAAATAAATTTAATTTTCTTAATAAGAGTTTTGAAAAATTTGACACAAATTTATAGTTTCAATGTCAAATAATAAATGTCATTATGTGGAAGTGGCTAAAGTACCAACCCAATTTCAGAGTCTACTCCAATTATGAATTTTTTCGATGGCTCGTTATAACTGTTTTATGTAATATTGTGTATGTATTCATAGGTATTTAAAATATAATCGCAAAAGTCTGCTGCTTGAATGTGATGATATTGTTTTGTGGACACGAAGATATTTAACTTCAATTCAAAAAATATAGAACTGAAAAACGCCCAATCTATTATTTAGACGAAACATGGCTTAATGAAGGACACACAAAAGCAAAAGTGTGGGTAGATAGATATTAATGTTTCAACACATATACAAGCACTTACACATGGTGTAACTGCCGGTCTAAAAAATGCCGTTGATAAAGGAAGACGCTTAATTATTTTACACTTTGGTTTTAAAAATGGTTTTGTTGTCGGTATAGAAAATTTTGTCCTATCAAGTGGCACCAGATAATATCTAGTGGCATCTGACGGACAAAAGAGACTATGCCGAAAGTAGCGAGTTTCTCTTGACCGGTTATCTCGGCACAGAAGAGAAAAATTATGTATATAGGTGTAAGTACATTAACACGATGCCAGATGGCAGCAAATATACAAATATATTTAAGTATATCAATACGTTAAACACGTTTTACGCATTTGTTACAAATGAAACAGATATGCATTATGCACGTCTGTATCTGTACACATGAAGCCTATGATACCTATGAAGTGATTTATTAATAAACTTTACTTCACTAGCTAAACTAATGAAATTTTATAGTTGTGACAGAAACACGTGTTTTTGCAAAATACGAGGTGTATGTCCATGTGTACAGTTATAGACGTGTATAATTCATGTCTGTTTCATTTGTAAGAAATGCGTAATACGTGCTTAACGTATTGATATACTCAAATTTCTGTAGTATATTTGCTGCCATCTGGCATCATGTTAATGGACTTACACCTATATACGTATTTTTTTCTCTTCTGTACCGGCATAGCCGGTCAAGAGAATCTCGCTACTTTCAGCATAGTCTCTTTCGTCCGTCAGATGTCGCTAGATATTATCTGGTACCACCTGATAGGACAAAATTTGCTATATGTATGAAGCGATTTATTAAACTTTGCTTGACTAACCAAACTGACGAAGTCTTACAGTTGTGACAGAAACACGTGTGGCAGAAGTAAATATGTCCATGTGCACAGATACAGACGTGTATAATGCATGTCTGTTTCATTTGTATTATGTTCTTCACACCCAATTTTGAATAATATTTTATATTATTAAAAATACTTTGTATTGTACAAAATTGGTGAGGTTTTACCTACTCAAGTATGTTTCAAATTATTTTGTTATATACGCATGCGGTTAGTTCATTAAAGAGTGAAGACACGGTAATACAGTTTCTACAGATACAGTTGTTACTATCTGATGGAAATACTTTGGTAGTTCTGCATTTGTTATGTAGGCAGCGCTGAATATTCATCTACACTCTGTCTTAATAATTTCTGTGAGATAGCGAAGTTTTTGTTTTTGTGAATGTGTCTCTTCTCCAGCAGGGGCGTACCGATGGTCCTGTAGAAAGGTGAAATACGTATCTACGTCTCAGGAGAAGATTCACAAATATATGAACTTGTATTGTGTTCGTCACACCTCATTTTTAATAATATTTTGTATTATTAAAAATACTTTAATATTTTTTTAACTTAACGGCAAAATATTGAACGTATTCAACAATCTTATAGAGTTTATTCTTTTACATTTTATTTATTTCTTACTATTGCGCACCCTTACTTATAATAGAAGCTCAAAAGCTAAACCACAAACGCTACACAACTCAAATTAATTGATTTACGTAATAAAAGCATAACTCAATGAAATAAGTTTAAACCTTGTGAAGTTTCCAGTAAAACAAAGTAATAACGTACACTCTACGCCGAAGTTAATTAAGTTTTGTCAGCTCTCTGTAGTATTTCTCTGGTATACATGCCAAACATAAAAAAAAAACAGAGAAAAAGACATACACAAACAAAAGCATCCGATTCTAGTGCAATGTGTATTTATTTCTTGCAACTCCGTAATATAAAGAAACCTTAAAATTGAGGTAAGTATGAGAAGTGGATACGGAGCAAAACTTATCCAATACTAAAGCGTCACTTAATTACAATAGTTTTCTATAATGAAACCATAAAACTTTTAAGCGAATGGCTCTAGTACTAGGAATAATAGAAAGAAAAAGACGTAAATTTTATTATTCTCCTACAATTAAGAGCGAAGTTAAGGAAAATTTTAATGCTATTAAAGAATAATTTATGTGGACTTATACAGTATATCGGTAGTTAGTAGAATTTTAAAATGTGTTAATAATAATAAAATAATAGCATTTAGTTTCAGAAATCAAGCAGTGAACTGCTTTAGAAAGTAAGCAGTTCCACATATGTATACCGTGGGTGGATTTTCTAGTTCGAATTCTTTATTCGAAGAAACAAATTCGTCTACATAAGGTTGTTTCGTTTGATATTCCTATTGGTATCTGTATTATCATTTTTGATAAGTGTCAACACTGGTAGTCGGCGTCATTGTCGTTCGTTAAAAACAACAACCAAATGCCAAGTATTGCTCTTGCAGTGAGGTGATAAAAAATATTTTGGAATTGTTTTTTAGCGAATTCCACCAATCCCAAAAAGTAATATTTCTTATGAATCACTTGAATCACTTTTGCTGTTTTTTTTTATGAGTAAATTGCAACACAGTACACCGTAATAACCTCAAGATTGTTTCTTCTCAGTGTAAGCAAGGCTTCAGATACGTTGCTACGTGCTTTCTCAAGCACTAATTCACGCGCCTTCCTACACAACGTAGTACCTAATTAACTTACCAACTTAACCAAGAACACGATTGCCCCGGTGATCTTCGATTGAGAGGCTAACTCAGTTAAGAGGCGAGCTAGGGAGATGTTCTTTTAATAACAGGCGCCACCGTGTTTAAAATCTTAAACCGATACAGCGAACACAGACGCTGCCGAAAGTAAACTAAATAAATCCTAAGTAATATATGGACCATTTCTAACAAAACAATGAAACGCCAAATAAGACAACAATAACAAGATGTAATTTATTATACGACAGACAATATATATCATCTATATTGAACACAAACAGCAATAAACATGGGAAATATATTATAGAATATTAACAGCAAAATAATGGTAAGATTAATTAATTAATTAATAATGAATTAAAAATTAAAAATAACAGTAACCAACTGGCTTAATGAGTACAAAAGTTATGTAAATAAAGTTGAAGTAAAAGGTAATAAGTTCATCCTGAGTTACTGACCTCACCCAGTATACTAATTTGTAACTACAGAAAAATAATGCACATTTAATATGGATGGGAAAAGCAACAAATTATACTAATAAATCTAGACTAAAGTAAAAGTTATAAGACAGCACCAAAAAGAAATCTCAGTATCTAAGTCATTAAACCACTAATAAGTATGCTGCACACTTAATCTAGACAATAAATCAACTGGTAATTTATCCAAAGATCTTTCGATAAATTTCACATCGAGATTCTATATACACTCAGTATAATAGTTTGAGTATTAAATATTGTAAGAAAATCAGTTTACAATTTAAAATCGTAATAAGGAAAATTGAACAGGGAAATATGATACAATTCTACCAATACGTCTCAACCATTCCATAAAAGTATATTTAATATTTAAGATTTAGAAATATTTCGTACTCTCTTAGAGTTGGAAAGTTCCAAATTTTGAGTTCGGAGCGAAGTGCAATCTGAAAAGCAAAATATAGTGCGACTAGTAATAGTATGAAATAGCATTATTTTCATTTGAAATTATGTGCCTTTTGTGAGGATTTGTATAAATATAGGAAAGAAACAAAGGATCGATAATGAAAGCAGAACATTTAAGGAGCAATGTTGAATCCAATATTTCGTGATCGGGTCAGTAGTAAGGCCTTATTACATATTATTGTAATAAAACAATATAAGCCCTCAAAGAATACAATATAAAATATCATTATGAGACTAAACATTCTCAGAATTACTCTAAATTTACAGGAAGCCTACGGTTAGAAAAAGTCGAATCTTTAAAAAGTGAGTTGAATTCTCAGCAATTGTTGTTTAGGAAAGTAAAGGCTAAACAAGAAACAACAATTCGTGCTAGTTAATATGTGGTATATTTAATAGCACAACCTAGGAAACAATTTACTGTCGGTGAATTAATCAAGGATTGCATGATTGGAGCAACAAAAAAAATGTGTCCAGAAAAAGCTGATTTATTTCAAAATATAAGTTTGTCAGCAAACACTGTATCTCCAGGAGTAGACGATATTTCGGAAAATATACTAATTCAATTGTCTGACAAAAATCGATACTTAAAGTGGTTCTTTTTGGCGCCGGATGAGTCAATAGATGTTTCTGATACTGCTCAAGTGTTACTTTTTATTTAAAGAATATAATTAATGGAGTTGAAAATGCTGTTTAGAAAAACATTCTTCAATGGAAAAATTTGAGGTGTATCACTGTTGATGATAGAAAAAATATGTATGAAAAAAATAAGGGTGTGGTTGCTCAACTTAAAAGCATTGAATTAAAAGAGTAATCAGTTTTTAAAAAGTGGTAGAAATATGTATGTATATTATCGTGTCCAATCAAATGAGATGATTTTAATTTGTTCCTTACAATTTTAATATCTTACTAAAAAATATTATCCTAACCAGCTACAGGTAGTAGCTGGTTCGGGTTATATTTGGGCGGTAGGGCATGAAGAGTTATTTATAATAATATTAAATACGATTAAATCGTATCATTCTAGGATTATTAACATCGGTGCTCCGCAAATTTCGATCCTCGGGGCCCCGCTGCTTTTGATGTACAGAGTCCGGCAAGGATGTATGACGCTTTTGAAATGCTTATAACAAAATATTAGGAGAGTATAATGTTTTCAGAATGGTTGATATGTGACCGTTGGGAGAGGCCATTTTTTTTAGTTTAATTGCAATGGAATCATAGTCACAAGAACACCGTCTTTTCGTGTGGGATACTTTTGTTGAAACTAAGCGTTCGGTCCTAGCTATGCGACGCATATTCCGTGCTGAATTTAATGTTGTATGCATGGACGAGTTCCCATTCGAAACGCTATACTGAACTGCGTAAATAACCTCCATACAACACGATCGTTGAGAGCTGAAGTACCTAGGGGTGGTGTAAGAACTACCAGAACCCCTGAGAACGTGAAACGATTTAGAGCAGCTGGAAGCCAGTCCCCGCCGATTTGCAGTGCAACATGCTGGCGCTCTATGTTTGAGTCACAGGTCTGTGCGGAGAATTTTACATTTAGATCTCCACTATCACAAGTATAAAATTATGGCAGCAGCTGCAACAAAATGATTTTGTACAGAGACTTCAGTTTGCAAAATCATGCTAACAGAGCTTAGGGATGACAGCATTGTGATAATGAGTGATGAGGCACAGTTTCGTTTAGCGTGCTATGTCAATAAGCAGAATTTCTGCTATTGATCGGCCGTCAATCCGAGGGAACTCCATGAAAAGTCACTTCATTCTGAAAAGGTGAGTGCCTGGTGTGCATTTGGGAGATTCGGTGTTATCGGTCCATACTTTTTCCGAGAGGGTGAACGTACGTACGGTAACTGTCAACACACAGCGTACGTTACGATAATACGTGATTTTTTTCTTCCCGAGCTGAGAAGACATTGTATTTCCTTTGTATGGGTATTTTCCAGCAAGACGGAGCAACTTTCCATATATCAAGGGAGTCTATGGATTTGTTAAGACAGCAATTCGCAGGGCGACTCATTTCGCTGAGCGGGAACATCGAGTAGCCTCCACGATCCCCTGACCTGTTTCCCTACGACTACTGCCTATGGGGGTACCTCAAGGCCCGTCTCTACATTGCGAGACCCCATGCTCTTGCAGAGCTTTCTACTGCTATCACCCGTGAAATTCGTGTGATTTCGGCCAACATGTTACAAAGAGGTATGGACAACTTCACTGCTCGACTGGAGGAGTGCAAAGATAAAAAGAGTCATCACCTAGAGGACATCATCTTCCGTAATTGCTTTTTTTTTAGTTTTTTTGTCAAATTATAATGAGATAGCGAACTCTGTTAAAAAAATAAAACTTTGATTTCATAGAAAAGTGACTGTGTTTTGATTTTTTTAAAAACTTCATTCATCACTGGCGGACGCTGTATATAAAAGACCTCTCTTCGACCGTCAATTTTCTTGCTTCAGTGGCTTTATAATCTGATTATAAAAACATTGTTATTGAATAACCTTCTTTAAATTGTTTATTTATTCAAACTAATACCATTTTTAACTTAATTAGCAGTTGGATATATACCGATCGTTTGAATATTTATCAGAATGAAATAAATTGTGGACTTTTCGAATGGGCAAATGAATTCAAGTATGATATTTCAGGAATATACTTAAATAATAGTTTCGTGAAACTGTTATTACGATTCAAAATGGTCTTTTCACATTAATAGCTCAAGTGAACAGTTATTTAATATATATCATACTTCAGCTAATCTGAAACAAAGTGGTAACTTGAATATCGTAAAGAATTATTATTATTCGAAGTTTTGTTTATTATCAAAGTTGAGAAATGGTATTATTCACTGAAGTAAATGTAATGAATTATAAAGAGTTTTCTTATTGTAGAAGAGAGCTCTAAATGTTATGCACGACACGAATTGCCGGGATAGTTGCAAAGGCGCTTGTAAATATTTCAATTTTCAAACTTTATTTGATATTTATATACTAGAAGTGTTTACTTTGTTTTTAAATATAAATTTTATACCGACTCCAGTTCTAGTTACAATATAAGAAAAGTTAATTACCTTCTTCTTCCTTCACATAAAACTGATCTCTTTCAAAGAGTCTGTATTTTATGGGGTGTAAATTAGTTTCATAAAACTTAAATCTTCTCTTAAAAGATTACTTTGTACTATTAATTTATACAGTGAATAAATTCCTAAATAGATAACTATTTGTTTACTTTTTTTTGTTCATAATTATTTATTTAGAATTGGATATATATATATATATATATATATATATATATATATATATATATATATATATTTAGTGTTTATAAGAATTTAATTTTCTTATTTATTTTATTGGCCGTGTCTTAATATTAAAATAATAGACTTTTTTATTGGTTTAGCGACCTTTAATGACTTTTAATGTTTTCTTCTACGACGTTTCGACTCTTATTATTATTGAGTCTTTTCAAGTAACTAGAAACAAATATTAATACAATGAAAAGTAAGAAAATATGTTTGAATTTGTGTGAGTGCATTAACAATTAAAATTAAAATTAAATTAATAATAAAGTAAGGAACAGTTAAAATGATTACATTTGTATGAATGAATTAAAAATTTTTTAAATTAAACTATAATAACGTAATAATAAAGTAAGGAAACATTGAATGACATAAAACTCACCGGTTTGTTTTGTTTTAACACTCATATTGTGCACATGTGTCGTCGGAAATTGTCCGAGCCCCTTTTCAGGGAAACGACCGCGCCGCTTCGAATATTTTGTTTGACTGTGTCTTTATTCTGTTTTAAAAATAGCAAAATGGTCAGGGAATGTGTTAAGGGATATATAGTATATGTATTTACAAATGGGGAATAATAAAAAAAATTTTTGTTTGTGTTGGTGTGTGTGGGAGCGGGGTTGGTTGTCTTTTATAGTTTAATGAGTGGGTAATAGAGTTTAGAAAGTCCATAAATTTCGTTTCTGTCGTTGATTGTTCCGCTGTTTTTGAAAATATGGATCATTTCTAAGACCTCCCTAGCTTTTGTATTTTTTTGCTTTGTTATTATTTCGGTATTTTCAAAATCAAAATTAAGTTTAAGTGTCATTTGGTGTTTTTTAAAGCAGTTTGATTTTTTGCGTATTTGTGACCTTTCAATCTTTCCTGTAGTAACTGTTTTGTTTGGCCTATGTATACTTTGTCACAGTCTTTGCAGGGTATGTTATATATTGTATGTGATTGTTTTAGTGTAGGTGTTGAGTCTTTTAGTTTGGTGTGTAGGAATTTTATGCTTTTTCCACTGTGCTATTTTAAAATTATATATATATATATATATATATATATATATAATCAATACCTTTTCTACCATAAGGTGTAAAGGTTTACTTTCTCTAATGTATGAATTTCTTCCACTTCTCCCGGTCACTGGCTTCCTTCATAGTTTCTCCAAATTCTTTGTTTCTCCCCTTCAGTATTTCTGCTATCGCCATATTCCACGTTTTCCATGGTCTGCCTCTATCTCTTTTCCCGTTTGTTCTAGCTTGCCAAATGTTTTTTGTTGGTCTTTTCTCGTTCTCGTTACTAGGTGTCCGAACCATCTCAGTTGATTTTGTTCAATTGTTTCAATGATTGATTTTACATTTAATTCCTGTCTTATTAACTCATTTCTTATTTTATCCTTTCTTGTTACTCCCTTAATTCGTCTTAGATACTTCATTTCCATGGATTGGACTCTGTTTGTCATCCTTTTGTTTAGGACCCAACTTTCGCTGCCATAGGTGAGTATTGGTCTATATATAGTTTGGTACACTGTAATTTTTGTTTTTCGACTAATTTCTTTCTTTCCTATGAAGGCTTTACTCAGGGTGTGATACACTTTTGATGCATTATTTATCTTTTCTGTTATTTCCTCATCCAATTTTCCATCACTTTGTATCATTATTCCTAAATATTTGTAACGTTCCACTTGTTCCAATTTCTTTGTTCCTATCCTTACATTTATTCTTTGTTGCTTTCCTATGCTCATTATTTTGGACTTTTGTGTGTTAATTTTCATTTTTCTCTTATTTAATTCTTCTTCCCACATTTTCAAATTATCTTGTAACTGCTTTTCTCCTTCTGCACAGATCATAATGTCGTCTGCAAAGGCGCATTCTCCCAGCTTTACAGGTCTTAAATTTCTATATCCAATATTAACTTTCTTGGTTTTAGTGCTTATTTCTTTTAATATGTCATCCATTATTACTGTAAATAGTGTGGACTGAGGACACCTCCTTGTTTTAACCCTTCTTCTACCCTAAATTTCTTTGACTCCATATTATCTGTTCTAACATAATTTCTATTTCCTCTATACAGGCTTTCAATTGATACTCGCAATTTTTTGCTCACTCCTCTTTTCCTAAGACTTTCCCATACCATTTTTCTCGGTATTCTATCAAATGCTTTATCCAAGTCCAGAAACGCCAAGCAAACTTCTCTCCTTCTGTTGATCTTCTCCATTAATTGCTTAATTGCAAATATATGGTCTTGTGTGCTTCTGCCTTTGCGAAATCCACTCTGAGGTTCTTCTAGTTGTTGTTCGATTTTTCAAATATTTTAAAATTAAATGGTTTAAATATATTGACTAGTTTTTCGGATAATCCAGTTATATAGGTTGTGGGGATATATGTTAATTCATTGGTTTTTTACGAAGAGATGGCCATTAGTTGTTTTTTACTCCCTTCTTAACATAAGCTGCGTCAACGGTTTCATACTTTACTTGTGCTATCGTCAAAATCCAGAAATAAAACGATTACCTTTTATTAAAAGCCTGGCTTATTCTCTGGTGGAGCCACACCTCAGAAGACGCCTCAGTATTCCTAATCTTCCCCGAGATATTAGAGCATTGATACAGGAAGTAATACCGAAAGATGAAAATGCAGCTGCAGGACATGATGAAGTTCCAAGCGACAAGCTTGAGAAAAGGAAGACCTGCTCCAAGTGTCCATCTTTAAAGGACAGAAAAACTTCCTACAAATGTATAAAATGCAGTAATCCAATTTGCCTGCAGTGCAGTAGAAAAGTGTGTATCACCTGTGTAGTACCAAATAAATAAAAATTGTTTTGTTCTTATTTAGTTTTCCATAAATTTGTGTTATTAATCATAATTTTGTATGTTTTTGACCAAAAGACTTTAAAACAAATATGTATTAGCATATATTCAAAAATATCAAGTTCGCAAAAATATAAGGTCTCCCAAACCGGATGTTTCCAATTATGTAGTACAGATCGATGTTTCTGTTTAAGGGTTAAATTGTGTATAATAAGAACACCTTCATATATTGGTGATTTTTTTTTATAACCAAATGGGACTTACTTTAGGAATCGCCCTCGTATATGTTTATACATTAAAAGTTCAATTTCTTTTTAGACAAAGGTTTGAGGTATGGGCTAGAGCATTACGCTTACGTAAAGGTATTTCACGTGCACCTCCTTATCTTGATTTATTTCTACGCTGGCGTTAATGTATCAATTTACGTATACAATTTTTTGAGTAAAACGTAAAATGTATTAAACGCCGTATATATTCCTCCATACCTATTTTAAACAAGGCATTAAAATAATATTACCGACATACATTACTTTTACGATACAAAACACTTTAGCGAACAGTGCTGGCATACAATATAATTCATACCGACGTTCATAAATGTGTAGCAAATTACATTACGCTCCATATACCACAGATAAGATAGGTTTTGGTATACTCGTATATACGTATGTATATCTATTTCTCTTTTGTTACGTAATTTCTTTGTCTTTGTCTCTATTCGTGAGCTTCTAACCCAGACATTAAGATAACAATTTACCTCGTACGTGGTACACATTCATTCGCGTTAATATTGTTGCCGTTGCATCTGGAGTATTAATAAACTCTTACTCGCGTGACAGCTTTTGTGGCTTCTATTTTCAACATTTATGTTAACTTAAATTTGAATGTTGAAATCGTTAAAATAAACACATTTTATGAGTAAAGAAGTATTTTTAATCCTTCGTGAGTGATTTTAATTATGAAAAGTCTTTCTTTGGAGACTGTGTTTAAACAAAGACTCAAAAAGGTATAAAACTCCATACCACAATTAATAACCGTATCCTAAATACGTATTTCGATAACTAAGTTGTGTGGATTTCATTTTATTTTAAAGTCAGTGTATATGTGGACGCCGTTGTAAAGTTGTTCGTGTTTCTATGTGTTAGCTTTACTGTGCCCCATGTTCGACGCTTTGATTAGATGTTTTACCTACTGATGATGACAACTTAGTTGTCGAAATACGTATTTGGGATAATATTATTAATTGTGATAAGGGGTTTTATACTTTTTTTGAGATTTCAATTTTATTTAAAATCATTACTCCTAGTTTATAGCAAGTAATTAATTAATTCATTCATGATTTGTGCTATTTTATGCTATTTTACTAGTCAATAGTACATAACATTGCTAGCATTGTACAATAAAAGTGCTTTTACTTGTAAATAAATGAATAGTATATTATAGACCAGATAGAGAAAATTCTTATTATAACCGAGCATACAGTTCAGTGCCGAGGCGCCAGTCGAGCGAGTAAAATGTGTGCGAGGCAATTAATATACTTTCGCTGCCGTGTATTATATACTATTTTCTTCAAACGTTTAATTAGAATACTTCTTTGAGATTTGTTGAATTAATTTTAGGTTAGGTTCAAATGACAGATTACACATTCAACTCTCTTCACTAATGAAACGACGTTCGAGTTTTGTTCTTTTCTCTCTTCTCGATGTTGATTTTTCTCGTCTTAGACTTTTCTCGATTTTGATTCTCTCGACTTTGATATTTCTCGATTAGATTTTCTCGATTTAGATTTTCACGATTTTGACTTTGCGATGTCGATTATGTTTATGTATGGAGTTAGTTTTGTCGAGTCATTACCGTTTTGGGATTTTGGAAATCGTTGGATCTTGTGTGTCTCGCCTTGCCTTCCTCTAACGTGGTGTTTGATTATCGATTATGACTTTGAAGCGTTTGGCTTACCGAATATATTTTCCCGATTTAGACTTCGTATGACGAAGTTAGGTGTATCAAAAAATTTCAGGCCACCTAACTACCAACCGTCATTGGAATGGATTTCTGACCTTTCCTTCATTTCTCTGGCGTACTTTTGTTCAGGATCTTAATTGCGGTACTTTGTGTTTTGCTTTGTGTTTTCTTTCCGCCTTCAACGTGTCAGTCCATTGTTGGTCTAGTTTGGACTTCAGTCTAGTGATTTCGGATTCCTCCAATTTTTTTGTTACGTTCCGGCTTCTTTCTCTTTCCCTCCTATGTAGAGTCTTGGACCTCCTTGGTGGGCGGGTTGCGCGGCAACCATTCACCTTGTTCTTTTTTTCCAGCCGTTTTCCGAAAGACAGTGGTGAGTTCTTGTGTCGGTTGCCTCGTGGTTCCGTTCCGCTGGGTAGGTCTGGGTATTTTTGGATGTTGCTTCCTTATCGGAATCTTCCAGGGAAGTTTCCTTTGAGAATGAGAGGGGAGTTGTTACGTTTTAAATTTCTTTACATATTTACTTTATTACTTTATTTACTTATTTACGTTTTATCTCCAGGTATATTCGGTTCGCTTAAATTTCATCATTTTCATTTTCTCGAGTACGTTGTCGCCATCGGTGTATTTTATGTCCATGGTATATTGCCCCTCGCGACCACTGGCGATGTTTAGATGCAGGTGGAGAGTTTCGTTCGTTGACGTGGCGTAAGTGAGCACTTTAGGTTAAGAGGAGCCTTCGATTGCACTCTTGAGCGTAGTTTGAAAAGTCGCATTTTTAATGTATAAGGACGCAGAGCGTTAACAGTTAGGAATTGCCGAATACCTTTTGCGAATAAATGTCGGAAAAAGGGAAAAACCCTTCGTTGCCTGAGCTTCTATGATTAGCATTTTTGAACGTGTATACGGACTATTTGCAGCCCCCAGAGGTAGTAGTCGGGACCCCAGACACCCTCATGAACGAATCTAAGTCCGACGAACTACCTTTAATTACCGTCCTCCACTGGCCTCTGCGATCCCGAAGGACACCGGGCATTCATATATTTTCTTGGTATTAATTTTGACTCCTAAATTTCCGTTTTGAAGTCTTAAAAATTTCATATATTCACTAACTTTCGAAATTAATTTTTTTTATCTGTTCATATTAAAATCTTTGTAGCGTTTCATAAATTTATATTATACTGGGAGTTTTTTTTTTGTAATAATTATTGTAATCTAAATTCTAGTTTAATACAATTTAATTTGCTTTGGTAATTTATAACTTCGAACTTTTAACGTAATATTTTTCTTTTAATTTACAGCTTATATATGAAATTATTTTTTTTAAGATATTCTCAATTTATTCCATAACGTGAGAATTTCTTCTCTGTCCCAACATCTGTACTTGACCGTCGCTTGTATAAACAAGAAAAAAACGCGTTTGCAGTTCGTGCAGGTGTACTTATTGCGATTTCAAATTTATTTGATTTAAAACTCTATTGTTTTAAAATTTTTAATTTAACTGAGATATACGTAATACCAATTTTTTTGTTATTGCTGGAATTACTCTTAATTTGTAAAGCTTTCGTATGGTACCGTAGGGAAGACTAATTTGTTCCTTCAACTAATCTGTATTCTAGACTGAATTCATTATACTTTGGCTTTTAATATTTACTTCATATTTACATTATTGTAATATATTTTTCATTTATTTAATCAAGTTTTATACTTCTTTTTATTTGTTGTCCAGATTACTCATTTTGTCATGTATACTGTGTAATCTTTATACAGTGTGTATGTTTATAATTGTTTAAATTTTGAATAGATTTATGCCCTGTTTCTTTATTTTGATGAACAAGATATAATGTGTTAATATACGAGTTAACTGTTTTCCAGCCTTTTCTTTACCTTCGTTTATGTTGTTTTATTATATCTTTAGCAAGTTGGAGTTTGAAAATTTATTTTCAAGTTGCAGGTATCCCGTGCAGCATTTTGTGTTCCGATTGTGTATTTAGAGTTTGTATTTTTTAGTCTGTATGCGCATGCGCCTAAGATGGCGCAATTCCTTTTCTCCGTTTTCAGACTTGAGCTTCCGTAGGAAAACTAAGTGGTGCTACCTACCATGTTTTATTTTAGTTACCCACACCTGTCTCCACTGACTAAGGGCATACACGATAAATATAAGCTCCGAGACTATTGTGCGATATGACTACTGGTTTTGTTTTGATTTCGACTATCTTCAGACGCCACCTCTGGCCCGCGCGCGCCGTAGGTAGCAAAATATTGGCGTTTGATGTTTTAGATTATTTGCGAAATCTGTCACAATGGATTTGCGATGCATACCAGGGAGAATTTCCCATGTTATTTAAATGTATTTTGTTCAGCTTCGCTGTACAATAATAACGACAGAACTGTAGCCGGACAAAAATGAACTCTTTCAATATAAGGTTGTGAATAGTATAATAACGAAATTATTATACCCTTGATAGAAAAATTATTAGAACATATTCAAATTTCGATTGCAATAAAATCCTCAATCATTTATCGTAAGCTTTGGAAGTAATACCGTGACTACGTATGTATTCCCTTCACTGTTTATTTATTTTGGTGACAATGAAATGTACCCGAAGCTACTCGTATTATTAAGCAAGCCACCAGCATATCTTCTAGTTTATTGCTAGAAAATTAAACTTCGAGGTACGAACGTGAACATAGAGACTTTAAAAACTGTCAGAGAGAAAAAAAGGAGTAATTGTGATAACATAAGATGATCTGTTAGTTTATATAAATTAACTATCTGTTAGAACAATCCCACAAGCCGCGGTTTTATTTTTGTCACAATTACAGCGGTAAAAGTTTTCCCTAACTTTTTCAGCGACAAAACGGAACATAACTTTTAATACGGTATAATTCTAGTAGGTTTAGCAGAATACCGATGACGGTGCGACCCTTATTTCCCTTTGCATGCAGCAAAATATAAGCGAAAAGCAAAAAGATTCTAAAAATGAATTTGTATATAACAATTTTTTTAACAACTGTATTTTCCTTTAAAATAAATAAAATAATTTTCACCTTGTTTGTTAATTTAGTGACTTCTAATTACTTGATATATAAATTAAATATGTATTCATTAAATTGTCGCTCAAGCCTTTTTTAATCGAAGTAAACCTAACCTTATAAAGGTTGAAGCACGTCTAAACGGCTTGTATCGGTTCTTGCCGGCACGGAAAAATTCGTGAGCGTAGTAGACTGCGCGGTAGAATCAGTTCTGTCGTCAAATAATTTACATAAAATCAACATCTTGGTACATTTCTTGAGCAAACGTAAACAGTTTTACCCCTACTTCCTCCCGTATATTCTGTCGATGGACTTGATTGTAGTAGTGTGAACTACTTTGATCGTACAATTTTTTGTAATCTTGAAGAAGAATTATAAGATTTTCCTCCATAAAACACTTAAATAAAACCACTAGCAAATCTTCGTTGGTATATGCGTGCTGATACAAGAATTATTACATTTCTGCTGCTAACGTCGTCGTATCAACCTGAACAAGAACGAGTATAAACGAAATTGATGTATGCTGGAAGTACAAACGCGCACTTGTACGGTCGGAATCGGCTCGCTAAGAAATTTTACCGATGAATGCTAGTCCCAGCAATCCTTCATGAATTTCTGAAGCTCATTAACTACGATTAGATTCCAGCCGATGTAGTTTGTGCTATTTATATTATTATTATTATTATTATTATATTATTATTATTATTATTATTATTATTATTATTATTATTATTATTATTATTATTATTATTATTATTATTATATTATATTATATTATATATATTATTATTATTATATTATTAAAACTATAAATTTGATTTATCGGAATTCTCGGTGACGATACGAGCATTCTTGATGTGTTTCAACCTTAATTCGAATTTCCTTAACATTGCCAGAAAAATTACTCGTCCTACGGACACGTAATTTTTTCGGAGGCAGTTTTTTTCTATTGTGAAATCATAACGTGTATCAGAGGCGAATAACAAAATAAATTTCTTCGATATGACTTCGATATGATAATAAAAAATAATAATAAAATCTACACTACACCTACATCCTCGGAAAAATACATGAATTATCATTTTCAATTAAAAAAAGCGTTATTATAAATCTAGTAGATGGAGCCATGAAATTAACCAACCTTCAAGAGAGAAAATAAAATAAAACCCATTTTGGCAGGCAATAATCATCCATTCACACTATATAATACAATAATAAAACAGAGTGCACAGAATATATAATTACTAGAGACCGAACGCATCGGGCCGAAATTACGATGAACCATATAAATATGTAGTCTATAAAATCGTTAAGTACAACACGCAGTTATTGAATAGCACTATTCATTCGGTTAACCGCACACCTATTTTTTGTCGCTGAATTGTGACGCAATAACTTCAATTTTACAGTAAAATTCCTTTCTTCATAGAAGTTGATAGCGTAAGGAGTTTTTAAAAATTATTTTATTTATTAGTTTATATTTCGTAAGATAAACAAAGTAAGGTGTGCTTAGATCCTTTTTTCATTGTTTTAACTGTTAGTTACATAGTGAATTTCCTTAAGTTTCAATATCTTAAGCATACATTTTTAATTTTCATTTGTATAGATCTAGAACATTGTTTAAGTTACTTTTTTTCAGATATTATATGGAACAACGTCGAGAATGATATCTTGGAACACTGGCGACTTGGATTATCATACTGATTGTATGTCCATTGCCAGTGATTAGAAGCCATCTTTCAAATCAGTACCTATGGATAAATGCCGACGAAACTGTAGATATATTAGGACGCTGTGTGGTGAATGTTGTAGCTGGTGTACTACATCCAATAATTCCATATAACTCATATGTAATAGCAGCAAAAGTTATAAACACAATTGGTGCGGAAACAGTAGCTAAAACCATTTACGCGAATATGCACCAAATGCTTCATTCGGACGACAGGTACAATGAAAAAATACTTTTATTTGTCAGTGACAGTGCTGCATATATGTTAAAAATATTCACAGGCAGACAATTAAACGAAACATATCTTAATATGCTGCATATTACTTGTGTAGCACATGCTTTCTACAGAATCTGTGAATATATTAGACACCTTTTCGCGAGTTGATAGACTTGTATGTGTTTTTAAAGAAGTTTTCAGAAAAGCACCATTGAGAGTAGCTCTCTACATGGAAAAACTTCCATCTTCGTCTTTGCCTCCCTCTCCAGTAATAACTAGACATGCGGAACGTGGTTGGAAGCTACTAGTTTTTATGCAGAGAATTTAGATAGTTTACAAAATTTTGTTACATGTTTAAATGACGATGCTCGAAGTATTTCTGAGTGCAAGGAACTAATACAAATTCCAAAATTAAAAAATCAGTTGGACTTTCTTCAGAACATTTTGAAAATTTTCCAAAACTAATTAATCACTTATTTTGAAAATCAAGATCTCAAATTAAATGATGGATTAACCACATTAGATGTGGCTATTCATAATTAGAAAAATTTTCCAAGTGATTTCGGATGTGGCCCGGAGTTAGACGCAGTTTTTAATAGAAATCCAGATTTAATAACATTGCGGCAATTGTGTATGGGGACAATGCCTCAAAATCTAACTGCCAAATATGCTGAAATAAAAGAAAATTTCCAGTATCCACCTATAACCAGTTGCGATGTAGAAAGGACGTTTCTTGTCTTCATGGATATGTTTCATTCAAAGGGAACATATTTTACAGAAGAGAACCTTGTGTATTAATACTCCTTTACTCAACTTGAACTGCAAAATGATCAAATAAAAATGTATTTCATATTTTATAGATCCAATTATATATATATAATTAAAAAACTATTTAAATATATAAATTTTCAATAGTACGCTCGTGGGCGATGAGTCATGGGTCTTTCATGTCCGATCCCTAATAATTACCGACAATATAGGGTTAATGAATTAGCAAACACAAGGAAAATATATGTATCAATACCGTATGTTCCGCAACTATCTAAAGAATTAAAAAAACTTTTTATAAAACAGTATCATATCCATATTGCTCACAAAAATTACAATAATTTAAGTTTCATTAAAACAAACTTAAAAGTAGCCATTCCACGGGAAAGAAAATCACACGTAGTTTATAGAATACCATGTAATGATTGTAGTCATGTTTATATAGGTCAAGCAGAACAACATTTAAAAGAAAGGATTAACGGTTACAAAAATTCAAAAAACATTACAGCTTTAAAAAATCATGAAACTAAAAATAACCACCCATTCAATTACAAAGAAGTTAAAATACTACAAACAGAAACAAATTGCAAAGCAAGATCAGCATTAGAGTTAATTCATATTAAAAAGAAGCATGAAGAAAACGCCGATAATGACCGTCAAATCTGTCAAAATTATATCTCCCATTGTCCTAAAGCATCCGTAATATAAATAACGTAAAAATTAACATCCAATAGCGCTTAAATTTTTAAAACTCACCCACACCAAGTCTAAAATTACATGCAAGGACAAAACACAAAAATTTAAAATATATTCATACTTTAGGCCTACTAAAATTCAGTCTACTTCCATATGTTAAATGTACAATGTGCCAATTTTATATTTTAAAAATAAAAAAGAAGAATACAAATTGTAAGTACCATAAATATATATAGAAATATATATTTTACGAAAAACAATAGTTATTATATTATTATTTTAAATTTACCTTTGCAGGGAAACACCTAATATTGTAATCAAATTTATTCTGATTAAAACAAAATAAAAGTCGAAACGTTAAAATGAGCATTTTTATTTAATGAATAGTTATCAAGCCGAATTCCAAGAAATAATTTACCATATATATATATATATATATATATATATATATATATATATAGACTATTAAGTATTATCGACCGTACTGTATAAGTAAAAATTTCATTAACGGGTGAGCGGTCTGTCAAGTAAAAATAAAACTCCTTTATTCCACTCTATATTTCATAACGCATTGGTTACTTCATCAGGAGTGTCTACATGTTTAACAAAACCACAATATATTAAACAATATAACAATAACTAAATACTTCAGAGTTATTCAGAGTTAAAATTTAGCAAATAACGGCACAAAATATGTTAAAATTCGTCAACTCTAAAACATCAAATCGGAGACACTAATAGCGTAAATTATAAGTCGGATACTAATGGACTAAGTATAATCTACTGCAATATACTCGGTGTTGGCGGTTAATTTTGCCTGCCAAGTTTTATTAACCAGTCCTTGTATCATTTGATTTGTAGTTGTTGTTGGTTTCAATTTTTTTATGACATCAGTTTTTTTGTGTGTGTTTTGTAAGTTTAGTTTTATATTTTAACATTTGTTTATATTTGTTTTTAGGAGCTTGACGACAAACTAACAACATATTGATGTTGATTTGTTGTTTTAAAGTTGACGAATTTTAACATGTTTAGTGCCGTTATTTGCTAAATTTTAACTCTGAATTGTAAGTATTTAGTTATTGTTATATTGTTTAATATATTGTGGTTTTGTTAAACATGTAGACACTCTTGATGAAGTAACCAATGCGTTATGAAATATAGAGTAGAATAAAGGAGTTTTATTTTTACTTGACAGACCGCTCACCCGTTAATGAAATTTTTACTTATATATATATATATATATATATATATATATATATATAATATTTTCGTGACCTTGATATGATAAGGTAAACTTAATAAGTCGGCGATTAAAGGTCTGGTTATTACGTCGAAGTATATGTATTTAAAACAACCCTACATGTTTCGGCAATGATGCCTTTGCAAGGGAATAAAAAATATCTATATATATATATATATATATATATATATATATATATATAGTAAATTAATCAGTCGGCGATTAAAGGTCTGGTTTACTTGAAAGTATATATATTTAAAACAACCCTACATGTTTCGGCAATGATGGCTTTATCAAGGATATAATATATATTCATATTTTATATCCTTGATAAAGGCATCATTGCCGAAACATGTAGGGTTGTTTTAATATATATACTTTGAAGTAAACCAAACCTTTAATCGCCGACTGATTAATTTACCATATCATACCAAGGTCACGAAAATATTATATATACATATATATATATATATATATATAATAACTTCGTGACCTTGGTATGATATGGTAAACCTAATCAGTAGGCGATTAAAGGTCTGTATATTACTTCAAAATATATGTATTTAAAAAACTCTACATGTTTCGGCTGTATACGCCTTTTTCAAGAGAATACAAAATATGAATGGCAGGATATAAATCAATTTATATCCTGTCATTCATATTTTGTATTCTCTTGAAAAAGGCGTATACAGCCGAAACATGTAGAGTTTTTTAAATACATATATTTTGAAGTAATATACAGACCTTTAATCGCCTACTGATTAGGTTTACTATATATATATATATATATATATATATATATATATATATATATATATATACATATATAACAATTGATAAATTATTGGAGTTTTTATATGAAATATTTACAAATATCAAATTAGAATGTATGTAATTGCAGAGTAAGTGGGGATGTAAACATTGCTATCTACAAATTACAAAGCAAATCATACGAAATTTTTTTATTTGAAAAATATGGTCTACGTTGGGACTCGAACCCAAGTCTACAGCTATCCGGGCTGTCGCTTTTACCACTAATTATTTATCAATTGTTATATTTAATAAACGGCTAAGAAATTATCTTAATATACATATGTATATATATATATATATATATATATATGAACTTCATGTGTATGAGAATTAATAATGATTAAATCTCATTTTACATGCGATTGTCGCTATAATTTTTCATATATATATATATATATATATATATATATATATATATATATATATATAAGTCATCTACGGTTACTAGGAGACCAATAAATAAATAAAAAATAAGTGATTCTTAAGTTTTAATTTAAACAGAAGCCAAAAGCGAAGATTAATTAAAAGAGTTGTTGTAATACCACTTTCAACTGAAAAATTCGCACAAACTAAGTAAATGGATCGTGAATACCTTAGCGCACGTTTCCACGCCAATTACGTTACATGTTTCATTAACAAAAACCCATAAATAATCGAAATAGTTGAAATTCTAGATTCTTTAGGAACATCTAACAATTAACCGACCCCGCTTTTCCTTAATAGATGTAAATTATTCACATGAAGTTGACCCATTCAGGACTGGCGGGCAGCTAACTTCGCTCCGTTGACGCATTTCATCTGACGATTTATTATTCAAATGTGGGAATTTATATTTTCCCTATGCCCGTTGTGAACGCTAAATGGTGCTCTGTTGTTTCCATTTCCTCTGAAAAGTAAAACTTTTCGGACAAAAGCGAATTCATCAAATTACGTCACCCTCAATCCAAAAACTTTAGGAACACGTTTCCTATCCATTGATGTGAAACTTAATGGTATATAAAATACTGAGGATATTTAAAGAAACCCTTATCCTTTTTTAATTGAAATTAACATTTTAAATTATATTAAAATTGTGACAATTATGCCAACAATGTATTGAATATTACAGCATATGCCCTAAGGCTCTAATCTGGTACTAGGTTTATTTAATATTTAATATTTATTTCCTTTTCTCTATTAATGTTTTATGTAAACAGTACGCCTACACTAGCTCTATCGTGTTAGATGTTCAATATAATGTTATAAACTATGGCGCATAGTGTGAGAATTAGGGCCTTAACATCAATTAAATGTTAATGATTTTGCTTTAGAAACAAATCATTTCGTAATCTTACTAGTATGTATACTGTATGCGAAAAATCAGATACATACAATCAAATAGAATAGAATTTAGAAACAAATCATTTCGTAATCTTACTAGTATGTATGCTGTATGCGAAAAATCAGATACATACATTAGATTGTTATCTAAAGTTAGAGAAGTAATGTTTTTGCTTAATTAATAAACGTTATATTTTTGTTTCGTTATATGAACGGAACAAAAATTAGTCCTCGTTATCGGCTATTGTCTTTTTTAAGAAAAACGGTTGGGATGGAGCAAGAAGAGGTGACGAGAAAGCAAATACAAGGTGCTACTCAGAAATTCAGGGAATGTGAAAAAAGAACAATAAATTGCTCTTATAGCGTATTCAGTACCATTCCCTTCAAAGTACTCCCTTTCTCTATGAATACATCGATCCCAGCGATTTGTCCACTAGCGCAAGCAGTTCTGGAAGTCTTCGCGTGTTAACGTGATCAACACTGCCTGCGATTCTATCTGGATCTCCTCAATCGTCTCAAAACGGTTGGTGTATTGTCGTTGTGTAGGATCCACGAATTTTTGCGCCACTTGCATCGCACGACAAGCCAACAATGTTACAAATGTCATAGATTCTTCTCATCCGGTCTTGCAGGATAGCATCACGCACTTTTGGCACATTTTGCGTAGTGCACGAAAATACAAAATAATTCTATCAGCGCAGAATGACACGCTCCCCATTTTCTTCATGCCGAATATCTGCTTAACTAGATCAACGATTAATTGGACAAACAAAACTTTACGTTCACTTAAGAATCGTATCCGAGTAAGGCTGGAAGGAACGAATTTTGATGAAGACAGTGACGAGCCTGAAATGAACGGTTGTTGTTAACGGATTTGGCATCTTCAGACTTCTGGTTGTTCCCAAAGTTTAAGGAGATATTGAAAGGTCAACATTTGTCATTAGACACTGAAAATTTCGGGCTGCAGTCCGCAATTGGATCAACAGTAAATCTGAAATTTTTTTTTATTTTCGAGAAATATGTTACTTTAAATATTGATTATTTAAAAAAATAATAATGTACATTGGTAGTACAATAAATTTCCGTAATTGTCCTACCATTTCATTATTTTGTCTGTTCTTATTCTTATTATACAGGTTGGTCCTTAAGTTTGTCGAGAAATTTTAGGGTGCGATTCCTTTATCTCGAGAGAAATAGTTCCTATAAACATTTGTCCTAAAGTTTTCCGTTGTAGAGATACAGGCTGTTTAATTTTTCAAAAAAAAAAAATTTATTTCAAAAATTTAAGAAACGGTTACAATAAACCCTAAAGGTACTGTTGAAAATGACCACCAACAGCCAATATGCAGGCTTCTATCCTCCTATTCAATTGCATACTCACACGCTGAAGAAGTCCGGGAGTGTTTCGAATTGTTTCGCATCCAACAATTATGCGATTTCTTAGGTCATCGAGATCTTGAATTGGCGAAGTATAAACAAGGGATTTTAAATGTCCCCACAGAAAGAAGTCTAGAGGATTCAAATAAGGTGACCTTGGAGGCCACGGCTGATTCGGAACTTCCACTCCTCGACCTATCCATCTATTCTGATATGTCCTATTTAAAAATTGCCTAGCTTGTAAACTAAAGTGTGCTGGAGCGCCGTCATGCATAAACCAAAGTTTATTTCGGATCAAAAGTGGAATATCTTCTAAAAGGCCAGGCAACTCGTTCTCAAGAAATAGCCGATATGATGCACCATTAAGTCGTATAGGAAGGAAAAAAGGACCAATTAAATAATTGTTAATTATCCCCGCCCATACATTTAAGGAAAATTGCTCTTGAAAGTGCATCTCCCTTATGGCATGCGGATTTTCATCTGACCATAAATGGTTGTTGTGGAAATTCCTAATACCATTTCTGGAGAAGTTCGCCTCGTCAGTAAATAGAATGTAGGTTAGAAATTGTGCATTTTGGGCAATTTTTTGTCGGAACCAATCACAAAGGACTAAGCGTTGCGGAAAGTCACGCGGAAGAAGAGCCTGTACTCTCTGAATATGGAAAGGATATAACTGTTGATCGTGTAATATCCTTAAGATGGTATGCTGGCTTGCGTTTACCGTTACACTAATCTTTCTTGTACTGGTTTCTGGATGTTCATCGATTATCTGCAGAACAGCTTCCTCTACATCGGGTGTTCTTTTAGTTTGAGGTCTTCCCGGAGTATTTTTGTTTCTCTCAAATGTACCGTTTCTGCTAGACGACGGTGAATATTACTGAAGGTTTCCGCACAAGGTACAAGTCGTCGAGGATATTTTTGTTGGTAAATACGCCTTGCTTCATAACTATTTCCATTAGCTAGACCGTACACAAAATGCATGTCTGCCATTTCAGCATTTGTATAATTCACAATAATTACAAAAAAAGATTTGCAGGTACGAACTTTCAAATTAATTATTGTTTGACAATACTTATGACATTTACGTAAGTATAAATAAATGCTGTAAACATGACAACCAACACAACAGTTCCCTAAATCGATTTCAAAATTTTTGAAATAAAAATTTTTTGGGGGAAAAATTAATCAGCCTGTATCTCTACAACGGAAAACTTTAGGACAAATGTTTATAGGAACTATTTCTCTCGAGTTTATCCAAGGAATCGCACCCTAAAATTTCTCGAAGAAATTAAGGACCACCTTGTATAGAGTAGGAGTCGTTATATATCAATCCTCCCTTCTATTTATGTTTTATAATTTACGAGCGCATAACAAAATATAACGAGACTAGTGCTATAGCTTCCTTCACAACTAGAATTTTATAACGCAAAGAATAAAACTAGAAAACTCCATCTCCAATGTACTTATTCTCAAGTAGGCTTTGAGTTAGCTTTGGACGTTTATTACAAATTAATTACTGAATTGTCGGTGTTTCACATACTCATCGAAAAATTGAGAACGGAAAAAAGATATGCGATAAAATTTTGTCTTCGGTTGAGTAAAACTATAACTGAAACTTTTAAAATGATTAAAACTGCATACCCAGATGATAGTTCATCACGATGTAGAGTGGCATAACAAATTTGAAGACGATTGGGAATCAGTGCAAGATGAACCTCGACGCGGGCGACCACCAACTGCATGGATTGATTTAAAAATTGCAGAAATTAACGACTTGATCCAAACCGATCGTCGGATTGGCATATACATAATTTCTGTCATTGTTAATTTGTCTTATGGTTCCATTCAAGAAATTATTCATGAATATTTAGGGTACCGAACGGTTGCGGCAAAATGGATTCAAAAAATGATGACCGATGAACAAAAAGCCAATCGAGAGACAATTTGTCGGAAAGTCGGAAGTGGAAAAGGCAACTGCAGCATAATCCACGGTTTTTAAACAATGTTGTTATATGTGACGAGAGTTGGTTTTATCATTATGACTCTGAATTAAAATCTCAAAGTATGCAATGGAAGCGCAAAGGCAGTCTAAGACCGCAGAAAGCGAAAACTGTAAAAAGCGCCGGTAAAGTGATGCAATAGTTGAGGCCTTATTCATAATCACATTGTACCTAGAGAACATACAGTAACTGAAGAGTACTATTTTATTGTACTTCGCTGAACCCTAAAGTGAAAATTAAAGAAAAAACGGCCGCTTTATGAAGACATCGGTTAGATTCAAGGACGGTAAACTAAAGGGAATGGCCAAATCCTTATCTTACAATGTTCACCTATTATCGCTAGCGCCGTGACCTCACAACGAGACCTAAATTGGAGAGAATACATATCCATAATGTATAATAGGTGAATTTATTTCCTTGATATTTTTAAATTTACTATAAATTCAGTAAAACTAAATATAATAACAGAATTAGTAGACTTAAAACTAGTGGCTGTGTATAAATTTATAATGAAAATGAGTAGTCAAGTAGAAACGTAGGTGCAGACTTCGGTTTCCGGGTTGGAACCGCGCCGAGTGATTAAGTGCAGACAAAGGGAACACAACGGTTGTACTCGACAACAATGTCCATCAGGAGAAAATAAACACCTTACTTCAAGACGATTCTTATCGCGTCTTGAAGCGTGACCCTACTGCTCGGATAGAACGTGCTGTAACAAATTTCATCAAACGATCATCTATCCCCGGAGACATACAAAAATCTCTTATCCCAAGACACTCCAAGCCGCCGAGATTATATGGATTACCTAAAATTCGCGAACCCAACGTGCCTCTTCGCCCCATTGTCAGCGCTATAGAGAGCCCCACCTACAAATTAGCCAAATATTTATCTAACAGTCTCAAAGAATACACAGGCGATAGTAACTCTGCGATCAAAAATTCTCAACATTTTGTAACTCGTTTACAGGATTTTACCTTAGACACTTGTGATTTACTAGTTAGTTTTGACGTGAAATCTATTTTCACGAAAGTCGCGATCCCGGACATAGTTTCCATCATCTCCGACATTAAAACCGCCCACGGCAAACTGAATGATATATCCGAACTCGTAAATGTGTGCCTTACTTTCACATACTTCCAATTCCGTAACAAGTTCTATGAAGAAGTGTCGGGAGTCGCTATGGATTCCCCCTTATCCCCGATTGTCGCTAACTTTTTTATGGAAGCGTTCGAACAACAAGCCTTAAGTTCCTTTCACTTAGAACCTAAATGTTGGTTTAGATATGTAGACGATACGTTCGTCGCCTGGCCGCATGGGTGGCAGTCCCTAGATGAGTTCCTACTTTTCTTAAACTCCCAGCACCGTGACATTCGCTTTACCATGGAGGTGGAATCAGATGGAAGTCTCCCGTTTTTAGACATCTTAGTGACCCGCAATATCAATGGCAAACTGGGCCACACGGTTTACAGGAAACTCATACGGACCGGTATCTCAACGGGTTTTCCCATCATCACCCGGCACACAAACAAGCGGTCACCAATATTCTTGTACATCATGCGTTTTCTATCTCAGAACCTAGGGCACTACCCTCTCAATTTAAACATATATCTAACACCCTCCTCCAGAATAATTATGGCGCCCACGACTTACACCGTATTATAGTTAGATATCGTAACCCCAAACATCGGAGCGAACCCGAGCCTAACGACAGCACCACCTTCTTACCGTATATTCAAGGTATTATCGATCATGTAGGAAAAGTTCTAGATAAAATAGAATTAAAACTGTCTTCAGACTCAATTCTAAAGTTTCGGACCTCTTACCCTCGGTTAAAGACTAAATATCTCTGCTCCAAGCACAAGGAGTATATCGCATGCCGTGTTCCTGTGGCAGTGTGTATATTGGCGAAACTAAGCGGCCAGTCGCCGTGCGTGTGTCCAAACATGAACGTGGTACTAGACTGTTGGATATAGTCGGTCCAGCACTGGCAGAACACAAACTCAACTCCGGCCATCAAATTCTATTCAAAGATGTCAAGCTTCTGTCCCGTGAATCGCATTACTTCTCTAGGAAAATCCGTGAATCTATTGAAATTCACAAACATCACCGCAATCCCAATAGAGGCAATGGCTATACATTACATCCAATGTGGCAAACACTATTGAATTCTACTCGGAAATATCACGCCCATACGACACATTCGATTGGCTCATTGTCTCCAGCCAATAGCAGGCCACCATCTGACCCCCCCCAATAGAAAAGTTTTTGCCGGTCTCTGCCCTAGAATTTTTCAAGCTACTTCGATACGACGAACATCTACGTACAACCCTGAAGATGTCCCTTGCAACAGTGGGCGAAACGTTGGCAATTACGCCTAACTCGACGCGGTTCCAACTCGGAAACGGAGATCTGCATCGAGTAGTGAAGTAGTAAAAAATTGCGTACAAATGTATGGCTTCCATGGAAACGTTTCTATGATAACAAAACATTTGCACACTTTTTAATTATTTCAGTATTTATTCTCATTACAAGTTTATATACAGGTTCTAGTGGATATCAGTTTTGAGTATACTAATGCTGTTATTATATTTCATTTCACTGAATTTACTGTAAATTTTAAAATATTGATTAACCAAGTTTATTCGTCTTTACGTATGTTTATTCCTACTAATTTATTTGGTGGCAGAAGACCTTTACTTTTTTATGGTCTTGATATTCGTGATACCTATTCGATATTTAGAACATCATTATATTCTATGTCCCCTACTTTAGGTCATAAAAACTAGTAAAGTAAATTTGTATTCACTACGCAACCTACATCCGCAGCTATTCCAACATTGAATTCTCTGTTTAGGTTAGTTTTGTATGCTGTGTGTATTGTGGCAGGTAAAATAATTTAATTCTTAGTTAAATTACATACCTGTATAATAACTTTTGTTTAAGTAAATCTGATTAATATGTCAGGAACAAGGTTTACTCTATTTGGTTGTAACAATACGTATTCAACAAAAAAGGTTACAGGATAAGATATTGTTTTTAATGTATTTCCAAAATGCAAAGATCTAGTGTCACAAACCATAAGAGCCGAATGGGTAAATAAATGTAGAAGATAGGATAAATTTAATCCAGATACGAGTAGAATCTGTGCATTTCATTTTGTTGAAAACGATTATGAACGTGATTTACAGAATGCATTACTAGGTAGAGTAACAATATCATATAATTGGGGCAAAGTTTTTAATTAATTAATTTTAATTTCTAAATTACATTTAAGAAAAATATTAAATAAAACTGCAGTTCGTTCAATTGGCATTTGTAATAAAAGAACAATAGAGTCTGAGGTTCGTTCTAATGGACTTTCTGCGAGAAAAAGAAAACAACAAGTAACTGAACTCATAGCTAATGTGCCCAAGAAGTCACGGCAAGAAGCAAACAAATTTAGAAATGGAATCTCCTAGAACCTCAACAGAAGTTTTTGCAACACAACCCAAACATAATTTATCGTATGAAGATAAATGCAACTGTCTATTTTCTAGTATATTATTAAATTATCAGAATAATTGAAACATACATGAGTAGGTAAACCCCACCAGTTTTGTATAATACAAAGGTATTTATAATAATATAAAATATTATTAAAAATCTGGTGTGAAGAACACAAATACAGGTTCACTATATTTATATTTTTGTGAACGTGTCCGAACATATCCCTCCCCAGAGACGTAGATACGTATTTCGCCTTTCTACAGGCTCATCGGTACGCCCCTGCTGGAGAAAGGATATCTTCAGACACATTCACAAAAAAGAACCACATCACCACATCACAGAAATTATCCAATTTTGTGTTCTTCACACCAGATTTTTAATAATATTTTATATTATTAAAAATACCTTTGTATTATTACTAAATTAATAAATGTGGTTTAAGTTACGAGTTATTTCTTTTTATTCTAAATTTAAACTTATTTATAATTTAGCTATATTTCTTGGTAATTGTACTTTTGTTGCCTATGATATTTGTTAAGATTTTTTCTATGAAATAAGGGTTTATATTCTGATTTATTCTATTTATTTCTAAGTAGTTGTGTAAAAAAAGTATCTTAGATATAATATATTTCAATTACTTTAATAAATTGTCTATAAATCTGTAATTTTATAATAAAATATACTCTGCACTATAAATTTTAAATGAATATTTGCCGAGGGTAGGTCTCGTGCTGATGTCACAATGGTATGGGTGTCTGGCGGACAAATTTGCATGATCTGGTCATCCACTCTAGTTTACCATCCTCGGCTTGGAACCTGTATCACGACAATGCTCCCGCCCACAGATGAGCGATTTATCAACGAACACTTGAAGAACTGGTGGTGGTAATTATGGTTCACCCTCCCTACTCACCTGATCTTGCTCCATGTGACTTCCATTTGTTTCCTGAAGTCAAAAAAGAATTGAGAGGTTGCAAATTTGAGTCGACTTTAGAGCTCAGCAACGCGATAATGGGTATACTAAATAGACTCTCAAACAATGGTTTCTCAGATGTTTATGACAAGTGGACAAACCGATGGGACAAGTGTATTGCACAGAATGAGCGTACTTCGATAGTTGTTGGAATTTTCTAAATAAATGTTTCATTTTTGTACTCGTTATTTTCTGATATTTCATCATACATTGTTACGCTTTAATTTCCATTTTCAGATTTCCCTTATTTATTGACAAGTCCCGGTATCTTAATTTGTTTGGGAATCATTTAAATACGTTCAACGGGTGCGTATATCGCTATCTGTGTTTAAAATTTGGTAACTGTATCGCCCCCCTATCATTTTCTATGCTAGCAGGTGATTGCGCGATTTGAGCTCCGACCTTCGTGGTATTAAGCTCTTGTAAAGTAGTACAAATATTCAGTAAAGAGCTATTGTCACGGCTTTTGGACATATCGTTATATCGCATAAACCGGATCCAGTCGAAGAAGTGATTAAAATTATTGAAGATAGTCAATTTTGTTTGAAGCGATTTCAGAAGTTTGGGGAAAATAAATTCAACCAAAATGTGTAAAACCGCGTTCCAAACCGATCTTCTGGAAAGTAAGCTATCTGTTGAAGACTGCATCTAGGCACTGCATCCTATGACATCTGGGACTATCAAGGGGTTAAATTAGCTGGTTACCACCAAGCCAGAAAGAATAAAAACCGTACCGTAGCGAGTTTTCCTCTCAAAGGGAAGTTGATAACTATCATCTCAAAAGGACAAGACGTATTCAAGGAGCCAAGTAATTCGTATATTTATATTAATTTGTATAGTCTAATTTAGTTCGGTATTTTGTTTTCTATATCCTGCCGTAATTAATTGAACGTAACATTTTAGACTCATTATAACTTCAACCTATTTTTTTATATTTCAAATTAAAAATAAATTTTCTAGATTCATATATTTCATTAGCATTTAAACATAAAATTAACGTTTCCTTAATTAAAATTAAATTCTAAATTCTGTGTCATATTCGTACATAGATCTTTTTCTGTAACGCATTTCTTTTGGGGCAACTTTTTATTGCCGTCTGTGAAATTAAATGTTTTTTTTTTATGTCCAGTTGCATATTGTACGATATATGTCGATGCATTTTGGATATAATAACTTTTGAATTTAAAATATAATTATTTTTGGTATCTTGTAAAATATTTATTACCGCTTATATTCTGTTTGTAGTAAATTGTGAGGTTAATTCTGGGGTACTTAGAAGGAGCTGCGTTTATTTAAAAGCAAAATTATTGTAATTTAAATTTATTCTTATACCGGATTTATTTCTTTTTGATTTGATGAGAATTTAATATTTCCGAACTAGTTTTAACATAATTTTGCTGTAGTCTATGGTTTTTCGTATTGTTACAATTTATTTTTTTCCTTTTGATATACTGTATCAAAATATATATATATTGTTGTGAGTCAATTTTCTTAATTAATTAATTATTTTCTTATTAGATATATGTTTCAAGAATGTTATATCTTGAATGTTCAGATTTGTGAAGTATTACTTTATAGTTAGAATTGTGTAATTTTAATATAGGTTCATAATTGGTTTTGAAATCATGATATCATATAATATTGTATGTATATTTAATGTATGGCTATGTTTTGCTTATTAGTAAATTTACTTCGACTTATCTTTACGAGGATTTTGGATTTTAAAACCAACTATGTTTTATCTTTCTTTTGAGCAAATATCTGTAAATTTTGTTATTTGTTTGACTTATGTGAACTTCATTTACAAGATTTGTAATTGAGATTACGTGAGTGGATTTTCTTATAATATTATCTTTTAAATTATTTTAGTAACCTTTGTATAAATTTCGTAGAATATCTGATTTATACTTGATATTATTATTGATATTATTTTTCTGACGGAGATGAAAAAGATTTTAATCTGCATTATATAAATTTAGTTTAATCAATATTCCGTTAATATACCTTATATTATATGTTTATGTACATTTATTGAGCATAAGGAAGAGATATATTAAGTATTCTGGATATATTATCCATATAAGGAGAACGTAGACATGCATGTGATTACCAAAGAATAGATTTATATGAAAGAAACGCTCTTAAAGAAGAAATCAGATATCTTCAGAATTATTTTGGTATAAGAACATCTCTTCAGGGACTTATATTGAACATAACCTGGTGGTATATCCTGTAAATTTGAATCATAAGAATCGCAGCGAATAGGATATTATCCAGTAGTTTGAATCAAGCAACTGACAGCCAATCTTGATGTTCCAGTTGGAAACTTTCCTAAGAACTTCATCCATAGAATTTAATGAAATTGTGGACTTCAATATTTAAAGTATTTATCAGGTGTTTTTGTGAACATTGTGATTTATAAACTTGTTAATGATATAACATTACTAGAAGTCAGTTATCTATATAATATTAACTCACGTCATCTCAAACGTCATTTTACTTTGTTTTAAATGTCAGATTTGGGTAATTATTTTTGAAGATTTTTAAACTTATTATATTTTGATTGATTTAATTTATATCTTGTGTTAACCAATACAACATTATTAAAATATATTTCTTTACATATATTTGACTTTTCTGTTTTATTTCATGTATTAGTAGATGTCTGTCTGTGTATCGAGAACCTACTTCGAGACCCTTTGAGAATAAGTAGTTTTCAGGCATTTACTTTCATTTATAACTAAATTATCATTTTTTTTCTTCACCGTGGTATTATATCATTTGACGTCCGAACGTGTGGCAATTCTCCACGGTATTCGTCGTATTGTATCAATATATATATATATATATATATATATATATATATATATATATATATATAAATATATATATATGTATTTAAAAAACTCGTTTTCATCGTTTATTATATGATTGTAAATTTCATGGTGTAATTGTTCCATTTGGTTAGCACTACACGCCTTGTGCTAAGTATAAATATAATAACTTCGTGACCTTGGTATGACATGGTAAACCTAATCAGTAGGCGATTAAAGGTCTGTATATTACTTCAAAATATATGTATTTAAAAAACTCGTTTTCATCGTTTATATGATTGTAAATTTCATGGTGTAATTGTTCCATTTGGTTAGCACTACTTTTTTTAAATACATATATTTTGAAGTAATATACAGACCTTTAATCGCCTACTGATTAGGTTTACCATATCATACCAAGGTCACGAAGTTATTATATTTATACTTAGCACAAGGCGTGTAGTGCTAACCAAATGGAACAATTACACCATGAAATTTACAATCATATAAACGATGAAAACGAGTTTTTTAAATACATATATTTTGAAGTAATATACAGACCTTGAATCGCCTACTGATTAGGTTTACCATATCATACCAAGGTCACGAAGTTATTATATTTATATATATATATATATATATATATATATATATATATATATATATATACAGTATAACAACTTGAACTACGAAAGCCTATTGATAGGAGAGGGTGGTGGGAGGTAAAATTAAATGTATTCATTTAGCTTATATAGCTACTTATAATATGTTTTTTAATATAAACGTGTAGAGTTTGTTAAATTAAGTTTATATTATGGGAAAACTGAAATTGTATTGCATACTAATTGCAACTAAAGAACCGTCAAATAAAAAATAAGTCCAACAAAATAAAATTTATTATCATAATACAACTTTAATAAACAATACTTTTAATTAATTACGTGTTCGAATCGTGCACCTTGAATTTCTAAACAATACGCTACCCGATCATAAAAACCACGTCTAACATTTGCCAGCATATCGGGCGTAATCGATGCTAAGAAATTTCTTATTTGTTGACGTAGTTCATCTAAATTATTTGACCGTTGGTGTTCGAAACCGTAAATTTTTGACTTTAGATACCCCCACAAGAAAAAATCATTAGGGGACAAATCTGGTGATCTGGCCGGCCATTTAATTGTACCGCCTAGAGAAATAATTCTATTTCCAAAGGTATTTCTTAAGAATTGACGCACAATTGCACTGTTATGTGCAGGACATCCATCTTGCTGATACCAAATACTTCCTATTTCAATATTGGGTATGTTCTGGATAAAAGGAATAATGTCATATTGCAGCGATTGTAAATATTTTTGTGAATTTAACACGCCGTTTATAAAAAATGGACCAATTATATTGTCCCCTAACATTCCAATCCAAACATTCAATTTCTGTGGGTATTGTGTATGAGCTGTATACGATTTATGTTTATTGTCTTTTGACCAATATCTTATTGGCGTTTTAGAAAAGTAGGTGTTAGTTTGTTTGTTTTGCATGCTACTAAAAATATTCTGCGGTTTTTCATTCTTGCTATTTTATTTTCCAGTTTCGTTATTTTTTTGGTTCTCGTGTACGTTTCTTGTCCGAGGTGGTTTTTTATTACTTTAATGTCTCCCTAACTATCCATTTTAGCTTTCTGTTATTTTAATTTTATGTAATTTTCAACGTTAAATGTTAACTCAATTGTAATCATTTTTTAATCTAATTTTTAAACTTAAAAATGTTAATAATTTTAAAGTCTCCAATTAATTCATACAGATATTAATCACTTTAATATCCCCCTACCATTCTAAGCTATTTTAATTTAATGTTATTTAATTTTCAACGTAAAATGCTAACCTAATTCGTAATTCATTTCTTAATATAATTTTAATTTAAAATTGTTAATTTAATTGTTATATCACACGAAACAAAAACAGTTCTCAGGTTCATTGTAATGATTCTTGTTTCCAGATGCTTGAAAAAGACTGAATTGATAAAAGTCGAAACGTCGTAAACAAACATCAAAATTCAATAAAGGTCGCTAAAACCAATCAAAATCTATTATTTTTAATATTAAGACACGGCCAATAAATTAAAAAAGAAAAACAAAATTCTTTAAACACTAAATCTATATATATATATATATATATATATATATATATATATATATGGTAAATTCAATTTGTTGGCGATTTAAGGTCAGGTTTTACTTCAACATATATATATTTAAAACAATCCTAATACCATCATAATATATGTTGCTGTTATATAATTGTATATCTTGTTATTTAAATATCTATACATTTGCTTATCATGCTGACAGTTCCGTCTTTTGATTCTTGTCTGGCTGTCTGAGTAGGTTTTCGTGGTTTCCCTTCTCGTTGCCGACAGCTTTACATCTTAAGAAGCTCCACGGGCGCATACATAATAATAACTCATGTCTTGTGTTTCCCTGTTTTTGTTGTCTATCTATTTTAGAATACTAAGGCATGATTTATTATAATTCAATTGGAATGTATCTTTGAATATTGTTATTCATAGCAACTACAAATGTATGACATTAATATACTGTCATTTATATTTCATATTCCTTGAAAAAGGCATCATTTGCCGAAACATGTAGGATTGTTTTAAATATATATATTTTGAAGTAAAACCAGACCTTAATTCGCCAACAAATTGAATTTACCATAACATACAAAGGTCACGAAATAATTATCTTTATATATACGAGAAAAAGTAAATAATTTAAAATTCTTATGTGTTTCAAGACTTTAATATATTACATTTGTATAAACATACGTATTATTTTTTTTTGTCGTGAATATACGGGTTAATTGTTTCTGGGTATTTTTTTTTTCCTTGCCTTTGGTTTATCCCCTTTAGAGATTTCTTTTCAGGTATTCTGTGCAGAATTTTTGTATTAATACTTAGTAAGTATATAGCGTGTGTTTTGAGTAGTCTGTATGAGGAAGCGTCGAAGAACGGACAATCCCTTTTCTCAGTATTCAGACTGAGCTTCTGTAAGCAAAACTGAGTGGCACTACCTTCTATCTGTTATTATAGTCACTCACACCCGTATCCACTGACTAAGGGCATACACAGTAAATAGAACCTCCCAGACATTGTGCGACATGAATACGGTTTAGTTAGTTTTCGGCCATCTTCAGACGCAATCGCTGCGCCTGCTTCTCGCGTAGATAGCAACATGTTGTTTAGCGATTATTCAATATTAGATAATATATAGGATACATTGATTAATTATTTATAAATTACGGAGTAATTTAACACTAAATTTGTTTCAAGAAGAATCAACTTCGAAATTTAAAGATAAATTATCCAAACATATGATGCATTTGCAATTGAAATTTAGAAAATTAGATCCATTAAAAGAAGGTCTTGATTTAGTTTAAAATTTTCTACGGATGCAGTAGAGTATACTTCACCAGAAACTGACTTGTCTTTAAAACATAATATTAATTGTTTTAACTTTGCTTATTTCACTCGCAATAATCCAAAGAGCGATCTTATCCCGGTGCAAGTTGCAAATATCTCATTTCCATGTCATTAGTTAAAATCGAACTTTCCCAGTAGCGTCTGTGGTTTTTAAACTCTAAAATAGCATATGTTACTCCATACACACATACATACAAGTATACTTTACTTAGAGTGTGGATTTTTTCTCAATGTTTTCTACTATTTTATTGGGTTTGCTTCAGAAACGGCTTATTCAAATTAATGTTTTTTTATGAACAAGAATGCTCTACGAGCTTATATTCCTCTATAATCGATTAAATTCTAAGCATGGCGTCCACCGTGGCTTGCGTTTAAAATCTTTCATGGTTCTATTTTATCGTCCCCTAGACATGAGAACAAAAAACTTCTAAATTCTTCCCAATAGAATAAAGTAGACGAATGCAATATAGGACTCGAAAAACCAATCTCAAATTCCTACGAGTTTCCAACACACTGAGTGTAGTTTTTCACTTTATACGATCGTCTCTTTTATTACTCCACTATTCGATTCTAAATTAAATTACTTTAGTAAAACACATTCGTTATATTAATGTGCGTTGTTGCTAATTTTACTTTACTTGACTTTATTGTTATTAACGGTAGTGTACCTGCATATCTTATGACATTCCATTTTTCTCAAATATTGCTAATATTTACTTCCTTTAATTTTTTTTTCAAATAACGTATATATTGCTACACAAAATCGTAGCTCTATTTAACCAAACAGAACTGGGTCTTAAACCTCCTAAAACTGAGTAGCGCTCATGGGACGTAGTGAGCGAGATATTGTATTCAAATACAAAACCAACGAGCAAGGCCCAAACTAGTCAGTGAAGACGGCATGCAGTTCCTCCCGAAACGTTATCAAACTATCCAGCTCGAATATATGAAAAAGGACGGCACCGTTTATCTTAAATCTTAGTTGATCTGTATGAAGTGGTTCACGCCACACGGAACTCATAGAGGATTGTGATAAATAAAGTTCGAATTTTTATGCACAAGAAATGCTTTAAATTTGCTCATAAATATGTCACATTCTTCCGAAAAATATGTCCAACATATGCTTCATTTTTACCATTTATGCATTTTTATGCATTTTATTTTTTATGTATTTCGCTTACTGGAAATCAAGGAAAGATTAGTGAAACAACAAAAAGTAGTCTAAATTACATTATACATAAAAAAATATTATTATTACTTCAAATATGATAATAACATTGCATAATAATATGGTAAAAGATTACAATTAATAGCTATATACATATAATTCTATGTATGTTACTTAATAACATAATACTTTATTATGTTAGAAATAACATCTATAGAATTGTATGTATAGTTATTATTAATAAGTATTCACTTTCGCAATTAGATCTATTTAAGTTATTATTGTACCAATTAATAATTAAGTGCTTTTCTAGATTTTCGATACGAAAATTTTGTCTTCTATCGCTTAAAATACTTTTATTTTGTTGAAAACGTTCTTTCGACTCCAACTGAAGTTATAGGTGCATATTTTAATGACGCCAGATGTTCGGGGTCTAAATGTAAATTATTATCTTTAACAGCTGAACTTGAATGATATGACAAAATCTATGATATTTATGTTAACTTTTGGAAACTATCATTCTTTGTTGTAACACTATAAAATTTATCTAGTATAACTTTACCAGTTCAACCTGGAACATTTTTCAATAAATTTTCACAATGTTCTATAATAGAAATTGACTCAAATAAAAATGTAAGGTCATTCGAAAAACGCGCCGATTTTGAATCTCTTGGTAAATTTTTGTTTGTCGGTTGGCAACATCGTTTTTTATTGTTTTGACATCCACAAACATTCCGATCGTGGTCTCAGTCTATGTCTAGTCATGGATCAGGACAAGCTGTAACAGTTAATAGAAATCATTACCGTGCGATAATAAGAGATTTTTGTGGCCTCATTTGGATGGAATGGACATTCAAGAGTTGTGGTTTCAGCGGGATAGTGCCACTTGCTATGCTTCTCGCGACACAATTCATTTGCTCCATGAGCGGTTCCCGGATCGCCTCATTTCGCATAATGGTAATCATCAATGGCAACCAAGGTCATGTGACTTAACTCCTTGTGACTTTTTTCTTTGTTGTTGGGTGTATGTTAATAAATCCCGAAGCATTCCTGACTTGAAGGAGGAAATTCGACGGGTTATCGGCGAGATCCAGGTGGAAACTGGTCAGGAAGCCATAGCAAATTTTACGAACAGATATTTTAACAATTTGCCGCTCCAATGTTGTAAAATACACACCCCAGCTAGCGTTCTTGTGATACTAATAATTCATTGAAGGGTGAGCAAGTATACCAACCCAACAAACTATCTTATCTTAGACAAGTCCATTGGAAAATAGTTCTGAGGACCACGCAGCCCAATTGAGAATATTGATGTTGGCTTCTTGCAGGTACCCTAATATAACAGCAACAATATAAGGAGCGTTGCCTTGCTGGAACACATATTACTTGAAATTATTCTAAAAGGAATATGCTAATTCCAGCCCAAACCATCAGTCCCCAAATAAGTACAGCTCACGTTCTACGTAAAAATTTAAAAACTACCCTTTTCCATCTTTAACGTCGGGCTCGTTTACGACATCATGGGCCTACAAACAAAAATAAGAAAGATACGTTTGGAATCTTCTTCCAAGTCTGCACGTGCATTACATCATTCTAATATGAGGGCACGGTGCCGATTAGTGAGAGGCAATAGTAGTCTTAGACGACCAAAAAAATTAGCCGTTGAAATGCACTAAGGTACATTTTCGAAGTTCTGGATTCATTCGCTTTGCCATATATCCAAGAACTAGATAATTATAATTCCAGCAAGATAATGCCAGTGCTCAAAGTGCAGTTGCTATATTACGATTTCTGCAAGAGGATACATTAATATTTTCAATTAGTCTGCGCGGTCGCCAAATCTATCGTCCATAGTACATGTCCGGGATATGATTAGGTCACAGGATTAATATGCTTCCTAATCCCCCAGTAGTAGTTTCTACACGATGCTTGGACAAGTTGCTTGGAAATAGCTTTCATAGGAGATATCTTATAAAAGCATGTCTAGGAGAATAGCAGGCTGTATTCGCCTACGTGGAGCGGTTGCATCTTCTACATTACGACTCCTGCAAGAGACCAACATGCATGATTAGTTATCGCCCATAAAATACAGGGATAAAATATATCAAAGGGCTGCTTCGCTTCCTAACCCCCCAATTAACTTACAACAGTTACATGATGCCCTACAAGTTGTTTGGAACAAGTTTCAATAGGAGTCTAGAGATCATCGTATTAAAAAATTAAATTTAATTAATTATTATTCTCAACTTTAGTTTACTAGTACATTAAATAATGAGTGTCATAAGACACGTTTATTGCACGAGCCCAAAGCGAGTGCAATAAATGTCTTATGAAATGAGTTCTTTATTATTATAATTGATTGAGTTCTCGCTAGGCACTTGGTGAAACATATTAAATGATAAAGGTAAAAGAAAATTCACACTTGGTGCAATACAATTTATTGCAGTGAAACAAATAACCAAGTGTGAATTTTCTTTTTCCTTTATTCTTTATTATTATTATTATTATTATTATTATTATTTCTAATTTGCCACTTTTTATGAATTTTTTTTATAAAAATAATAGAAGTTTTAAAATGTAGTAATTTTTATGGTGGTTGGCAATATGTTATGTTATGACTGATAAATTTAAAATTTTAATTTATCATGATTTTTATATTCAACATTTGATACTTATTAAATTTAATATAAAATTAGTGCAAATATTTCATGGACACCACCTGAAATTAGAGAAGTTGTTGGAAAAGTCGTGAGTAATTTACTTCCCATTAAATCTCGCAGCAATTATGAGAAGCAGTATATGAAATTTGAAGAATAGTGTAAAGAAAAATAACTTCATGTTATATCAGAAAACATACTAAATATAAACCATCTACTTAATGGACAATTTACTCAATGCTGAGGTCCTATAAAGATGCAGATATATCGCAGTATAAGAAATTTCAGGCTTTCCTGAAGCGTTTATCTCAATATTACCTACCCAAAAAATCTAAATTCTTAGAAGAAATAGATATTATTAAATTTATACAAGGAGCTGATAATAAAATATATTTGGCAATAAATGTATAAGTACATTTTTCACATTTATCGCAGCTTTGCATATAATGGTATTACTTTGTAGGTAGTCTTGACAGAAGGTTACAACGGAGCTTGTAGACAAGAAGAGCTGACCTATATATCTGTAGACGACGTTGACTACAATTCCGTCACCATCATTACTTAATTACTTAATATTATAACTTACGGCCTATTAATATTAGTCAGAAGCGATTTTTCTTGACTTATCACAATGGTCAGTGTATTAATAGTCCAATGGGTATCAAAATTACAGGCAAAATTCCGAAGGAGATTACAAGTTTTTTGAAATTGCCAAATCCAGAACTGTTTACAGGGTACTATTTTAGAAGATCTAGTGGCAACACATTTGATAAATCATGGTGGTGATTTGTTGACCTTAAAAAATTATGAGGGTTGGAAGTCTTCAGCTGTGGCTGAAAGTTATATTGAATCCTCCCTAAACAAAAAGATTAAAATATCTCATATGCTTGGATCTCAAACTAATTGCAAGCATTCCGGGATGTTCAAACAAAACCACTACAATTGATGAAAATAACAGTTTTCATCAACATATTCTATCAACAAGTACGAGTAGTTTGCCCAAAATACATCTAACGTATCTATTGTTACGCTTAGCATATAAGAATATTTTAATTTATTTTTAAATAATATATTTCTTCTTTAAATATCTCGATTTAACTTAGACATTTTTCTGTACATTTTCGTTACAAAGAGCAAGCATTTCTTTTGTTATATCCTGACCGACGAGACCCTTCGTTTTCTACCTGACCGTCAGCAACCCTAACGTTACAGTGGAATTTCTTTCTATATACATTTCATTTTATATTGTTTTAATTGAATTACATCTTCCTTTATATGTTGTGTTTGATATCATTAGAAAGCTTAAGTCACAAGCGTTATTCTAATAATATTTATGCCATTGACAGAACATCTCTTCAGGTCGCGCTTTTTATTAATTATTATTCAAGACATCGACCCTCTCTTCGACTCAGGTCATAAAACAGACCGTTTTCAAATACCAGTGTTCTATCGACAAACTATCAGACATCTTCTCGTTAGAACCCTCGAAAGTGCAACATCACCCGCCGTACTGGTCAAGTACCGATGGCATGATCCACGTGCCCCTGCATCCCAGCGCAATTAAAAGGTAATTGTGTATTGTTCAATATATATTATTCTTTTAAGCGAATCCATATTAATTTAACTAATTAATTTCTTATTCCTCCGGCTAAACATCGCTCGACATATACTTGACCAAGGTATATCTTCGAAGGCCACGTGACCATCGCCGCAAATCAAAGGTAACTCTGTATTGTTCGATACAGAGATTATTTTATATTAATCCTAATTAATTAACATTTAATTTACTACTGAAGTTAACGTTCGTTTTCAGGGTATTTTGTGTTAATTTTCAATTACTTATTTACCGCTCCTCGTGTATATGTTATTTTTGTTTTAATTACTTTTAAATATACCAATTTTAATTTCTTTCTTGTGTAAATATAAATACAAACTTTAAGGACAACGCTACTGTGTTTTATTTAGTAAGTAAGTTGTAGTATATTTATTTTAATTAACCATCATCACACACGTCCTGGAACTTTGATGAAACTTGACCAGCACCACTAATTATTTTATTTATCTTAGAATAATTTCATTATTTATTAGCACGGCAACTACAACCCAATATCCAGCGAAGCCGCCGTTTGTAATACTATCAATGTATACAGTAATTGTACAATTCAAGAACATAATTCAAAATAAAATATTTTACTTCGTTTTCATTTTTATACATATTCTACTCATCGTACGTTGAAAATATAGACTCTATTTTGATTTTTTGATATTAGAATTCATTTTTATTTTTTTTTGGCCACATACTATATGTATATTGCGATCTTCGATATCGAAATATATATTTTTTTCAAGTAAAAGAAATTAATTTCAGATTTTTTTACAGAAAACATCTTTTTAAATTTTAACGAGTTTATGCAACATTATTTGTCCTCACGGCATATAAAGGCAACGTATATTTTAATAAGTTATAGACAACCTTCGGCAAAAATATATTTCTACGTCCTTCTCGAAGAACATAGTATAGCTGAGACGCGATATTTTTCTTATTAAGTTTTTTTCATCTCTCTTTTCGTATTTTATTACAATATTTTTTGCTCTTCGAGTGGTCTTTGCGAATAAGATGAACTTACGATGGGGCAATGATATCTAGTTATCCTAGGCCATTTACCTTGAACAAAACAAAATCTTGTTATAATGGCAAGAAATAATGACATTTTAAAAATGCCACTGTAAAATTCTTACGTCAAGAAGTTGAAGTATTGCTCTGCAGTAAATTTGAAAAGAAAGCATGTCGAATGCAAACGTGAAAATAGATACATTAGACTATCGAGGCATCATCTAATACTTGTATTTGAAGTTGTTAGGTATTAAGACAACTTACGTAGATATGCTTAACACACTGGGCGATCAATGCCCATCATAAGCGACTGTCAAAAATTGGATTGCGTCATTCAAAAAAGAAAACTTTCCGTAAGATGAGAAGCGACCAGGAAGACGATTTTGGTGTCCACTCTCGAAAATATTGACACACTTCATTAAATGAATATCCGACCGTCGAATTTAGCTGAAACATATAGCTAAAGATTTAAAAAAGGTATATAACCCCTTACCACAATTATTAGTCGTATCCTAAATACGTATTTCGACAAATAAGTTGTCATCATCAGTAGGTAAAAACTACTAATTAAAAGTCGCACATGGGGCACAGTAAAGTAAGAAAAACGCTTCCGCACCACTACTATACACTGCAACCCTGAAAAGACTAAATTTAACATGCCAATCTCAAAACTACGAGACAAACACTTGCCTCTTAAGGAAAAGGTTTAAACATGTGTTAAATTGTCGAACAAAGGAACGGCAGAAATTCCTCTCTAAAAGAGGCGCCAACTAAAAACGATTTTTAAAAACTACGATGACCTACTATTAAACTTAAATGAAACACTTTACATTTTCACAAAACACTAGTATATTTAACTATATGTATATTTTATGTGCATTGCACACTTCAGTAGTTATTATTTAAACGTATTATTTCGAGTACATGTATAGTAACAATATCTATATTGGGTAGGGGTGTAAAAATTTTCCATTACAAATTGTTAAAAAGTATGGTCGTATATATATATACGACCATACTTTTTAATCATTTGTAATGGAAAATTTTTACACCCCTACCCAATATAGATATTGTTACTATACATGTACTCGAAATAATACGTTTAAATAATAACTACTGATGTGTGCAATGCACATGAAATATACATATAGTTAAATATACTAGTGTTTTGTGAAAATATAAGGTGTTTCATTTAAGTTTAATAGTAGGTCATCGTAGTTTTTAAAAATCGTTTTTAGTTGGCGCCTCTTTTAGAGAGGAATTTCTGCCGTTCCTTTGTTCGACAATTAAACACATGTTTAAACCTTTTCCTTAAGAGGCAAGTGTTTGTCTCGTAGTTTTGAGATTGGCATGTTAAATTTAGTCTTTACAGGGTTGCAGTGTATAGTAGTTGTGCGGAAGCGTTTTTCTTACTTTACTGTGCCCCATGTGCGACTTTTAATTAGTAGTTTTTACCTACTGATGATGACAACTTATTTGTCGAAATACGTATTTAGGATACGACTAATAATTGTGGTAAGGGGGTTATATACCTTTTTTAAATTTTTATTTAACCACAGTCTCCATTGAAAGAATTTTCATATAGCTAAAGCATTAAAAATTAAATATGAACGCGTCCATCATATAGTTCACGTCGATTTAGATATGAAAGCAATTTCTGTAAAATGAATTCTAAATGTTTGAACGCCGAACATGAACAAGCAGGAGTGAAAGCATCATGGTCAATCTGTGCCGGTTTTGAACGAGATTTTTCGAACCGTCTCGCAGCTATGGATGAAACATGGGTTCATTTTTACGACCCACAAATAAAATAGCAATCGATGAAGTGGAAGCATAATGGTTTTCCAACATCTAAGATGTTTCGAGTTCAAAAATTCACTGGCAAGGTTCTTGCGTAAGTTTTTTGAGATATCGGTGGAATAATTGTGATCGATTACCTAAGAAAGGATCAGACAATCGCTGGAGATTCTTATTCTAAATTACTAGCCACTCTGAGAGAAAAAAATTAAGGAAACATATGGCATGTTAGCGAAAAGTATGTTTGCTGTTTTTGCAAGACAAGCATTACCATGAATACATTTCGGAATCTAGGCTTCGTATTACTGGAACGCCCGCCCTATTCCCCAGGCTTAGCCCCCTCAGACTATTCTCTCGATAGAAAAGAAGTTTAAAAGGATGTCAATTTTTATGTAACGAAGAGGTAAAAGAATCTGGGGAGGGCTGATTTGCAGACCAAGAAAAATATTTTTTTTTTGAAGGGTTAAAGGCGTTACAGGATCATTGTATTAAGTGTTTTAATATAAGAGGAGATTATGTTGAATAATAAAATAAGTCTAAACTTTAAATTGTTTCAGTAGTAGGCTAAGAATACATTAATACCCTCTCGTATTGGCAGACGCAATCTAATAAGATCTCACATACCGTGAGTTTTTTTTATCACTGAACATAACACATGAATACACCTATGTTCAGTTTTAACATAAATGCTTCAATCCATGGGAATGTTATGCAACCAACATTGCGAGTGTCATCACTTGTCGTAGTAAGGCATTTTAGTTGTCAGTGTCAACACAGTGTGAAAATAATTTATTTAACATTTAACTTACACAGACAATATTAAATAGTTATTTGCATGCCTAGGCTGCGAAATACCTATTTAGCTTACCGAAAGAAAAGTTATCGCCAAGGCCGCTTGCGGCCGAGGTAGGATAATCTTGGGGTCGCAAAAAAGTTTCGCAGCCATGGCATACACACTATTTTTCGTGTAATCGTCAAAATTATTTAACTAGATAATTGCCAATAAATATATTATTGCTTTAAAATCAGCAGCAGTTGAATTTAATTAACAAAGTTATAGCGTTGCTTTGGAAATGACATGTTTGAATATATCTAAACTAATATTATAAAGAGGAAATATTTGTGTTTTTGTATGTATGTTTGTAATGCTTTCACACAAAAACTACTGGACCGATTTCAAAAATTCTTTCACCATTAGAAAGCTGCATTTTCACTGAGTGGCATAGGCTATATTACATTTTCAAAAAAAAGATATCCCCAATAAAAATGCATTAATGTAACCCAAGGTGTGAAAAAATTAGTCACAAAAAATCTGCCATCGCGTACGCTGCGGAAACTATTGTTGATAGAACAAAAAAATGTTCTACAGTATTATAGAACGTATTAATATCTACAAAAAAGTCCGCGAAACCATATGTCCAACTACTGTAGTTATGCCACTATAACTACTTTTTTACATTTTAAAAGTTAATAAAAGTGCCGACAATAATCAAACCATATTATCCATACCTCTGTATTATTTCTTATCCTATTAAATGATATTTTATTAAAGACCATTTCAATACCAGTAAAATACTTTTTAAATTATTAAAATCGGACATTCCATTCAAAAGATATAACGAGTTTAAAAATGTCAATCTAAAGAAAATAATGTTATAATATAATGTAGTAGTATAGCGATGGCCATATTCATTTTGTTTGTAATAAATTGACAATCGAAAAATTATAACTGGAATAAGAATAGTATTGGCAGAAGAAATTTAATAACAAGTTCAATGAGAATGAAAAGTAATAGGAAACAGGCACAGAGAAGCTGTTATAGAAAGAAGTTAAACATAAAGTGATATAAAATCCAAAAATTAAGGATCACAAGAAAGGAAGATTAAATATTTAAGAGAATACACTCACTATTGTATTTATTCAAGGTAGGATCGAAGAAAAGACAACATATACGATACAAATTTTATTAAAAGAATTTAAATAACACTGAGATATTTGAAAGGTAAGGTTTGGAAGTAATTTTGACAATGTGTCAAAAGCCAAGTGACAGGAACATTATTAAAATAGCGGGTTACATTGTTTATAAGTTATGTTAAATAAGTAAATGGACTAAACAAAAAATGTAATCAATTCATCAGCTTTACAATTAAAAAAATTATTTTTTTGTCAAAAACATTCTTTTCTCATTCATTTCATTTCAGATTGAGTCCCAGCGAAGCGTGGTCGGGATTAGTTAGTACAAAATATTTTAATAGTTCTTGACAAAAGGCAAATCTATGTCTGACACTGATAGTCATATTTCAGTATCTTGCAATCATTCAGAGCTAAAAAGGCTTTCCGATTTAATACCTCAAAAAGTTAAGCGGCAGTTCGAAAAATGTTACAGTGAGTTTAAAGATTAGTGTGATAAACATAATGTTAATTGTATTTTAGAAATCTCAAATTTGAAAGTGATGTTTGGTTTGGCGGCCGTTGCTATGGGTAACGGCTGCGAAAATTAATTTAAATCTGAAGTCTGTGTCAATAAAGTATTGTCCCACAAGTTCAGTGCTGATTATATCCGCCCATACATTAACTCTAGCGTTATATCGTGTATGTGTTAAATTATGAATATTATCATTCGCCGTTAAAATGTAATTAAAACGGTAAAATTCAACATTTTATGATTTTCATTTAATAAATTAAATAGGGTTTGCAAAAATCAATATGTCTTATTTTATCTTCATTAAATAATAATTGTTGGTGATTAGACAACTTGTAAGGTTTGTATTTGTACTGTTTGAGAATTTTAAATACAGATGTTTTCGAAATATTAAATTGTTGTGCTATTTTACTTAATGGTGTTCTTCAATGTAACATAACATTTAATTTTAGGTCTTCTAAAGAATGTAGGTGTTTTAATTTTCTTTCTGTGTGTATTTATTATGCAGCCATCAGAATCATATTTCCTAGTAATCGACTGATTTGTTCCAATACATGGTATGGGCCTGTCAAGATATTTGATAGAAAACAGATCCCGCACTTTACTTAAACTGTTTCCAGTTTTATACCAGATTCAAATTTCTATTTTTTCATCTTTTATATACTTTTTTTTTAATTGGGTGCATTCCCGTGCATTGAGGCATTTTTTATTTAAACTAATCATAGGCTATGTATAGAGATAAAAATAATGGTATCACTTAAAATTAGTTTGTAATAATAAAATGTTTGTGTACATGAATGAAATTTATGGAAATTTATACCATAATTTCCATAAATTTTATTTATGTACACAAAAATTTATTATTACAAACTAATTTTAAGTGATAACATTCTTCTTCGTCTTCTAGTTCATTGGGTTTGACGCCAGTTAGTCCAGGCACTTGAGCACAATGCTCTTTGTACCACCCTCAATAGATCTTTCCAGTTTCACACTGTTAGTCTTGTGTCTTCGATAAAAGAAACTATACTCTTCAGGACTAATTTGAGTACCCTTGTAGGATCCAATATATCTCTACCGAAATGTTTTTCTCAGAGTCTCTTCAGTTCCTCGCAAGTGCATATTACATGAAAGCTAGCTTCCTCCTGTTCACATCTCCTACACTAGTGCTCGCTAACAAAGCCCATGTTGTACAGATGCTTCCTTAAAGGACAATGTCCGGTTATCAAGTCGGTAATAATTTTAATTTATTTACTACAAATTAAGTTGGCTGTAAGCAAAGCGTCCAACTTGCCTAGTAGTGTCCTAGGATGGAGTTGACCTTGCGTTAGCCTCCATTTCGTTTTGTGTTCTCTTTTTAGCCAAAACCAGATCTCCCGTCTAGCGGAATCCTTGGCGATTCTACATATAGGTTCTGGTCGTATGAGGTTCCCCTTAGAATCTTTCTTTGCCAGTTCGTCGGAGTTCATGGCCTTTAATCTCCTCATGTCCTGGCACCCATATCAGTGACAAAGTATCGTCATGTGTCAGTCTATTGAGGGCCTGTTTAAAATATTTCGTCAGTTCAGACCAGGTAGACTGATTTATAATGGCTTTAAAAGCCACCTAACTGTCAGTCATTATGTTGATTCTTTTTGTTTGCGCAGCCGGCTTCCCGGATATCCACGGGGCAGGCTATGACTGCAAACAATTCAGCCTGGAAAACCGTCGTATGTTACCACAGATTAATGATAGTTTCTTTCTAGGGAAGATTCCACATATATTTGCAGCTATGTCCCGATTGGATTTTGACGCAGCGCCTATCTCGTCGAAAGGTTTATCATATCAAGTTTTGCGTGCAAAATATAAAATACCCTTTCCTTTGAAATGCCCAGTGCCTCTGGTATTTCAAACTCTTTCAATCGTCGGTCACTTAGCAACAAATCCTGAACTTCATCCACCATTCCTGAACTTGCAGTCGTTTTCGGCCGCATCCGGCGGGGTCCGTCTTCTAAGCTGTTCTTGCCATACTTACATTCATTTCTCCATTTTTTTATGGTTGAATTTGAAAGACAACCCTCACTCTGTGTATCTCGCATATCATAATGGATTTCGGTAAAAGATATGCTTTTTTTAGAAGATACTTAATCACTACACTATATTAAATATTATCCATTTACTCTTAATTAGTAGCAGCGTAAAATTTAAAAAAATTGCTACGAAACAAGCTTTATCACAAATTTATCAAACACTAACTGCAAACTGACACGGCATCGGTTGTCAAAATGCAATGTGTATTTTTTATTGTTTCGCGACCTACTATAGGCGATCGCGCGAATAAGTCGCCCGCCCTAGTAAATAACTGTATTCTCCAACAAGAAAGTGCAGTGAAATATCTAGAAATGCACTTCGCTCGATAACTTCCTATCCGGACTAAACGAAAACAACTTGACTTCCATTTATCCAAAACATGCTGTCTAATTGGTTATAAATCGCAGACATCCTTCGAATGGTCCTTTCACCTTATAAATCGCATACGTCCTTCGTTGGTTTTACAAATAAATTCTAAAACCGATTTGAATGTACGGTGTTCAACTATGGGTTGCTGCAAGTCAATGAAATGTAAAAATATTGCAAGGAATCCAATCAAGAGCCCTACATTTCATTGTGGATGCAGCGTGGCCTTTCCAAATTCATATGAAGTGATCTAAAGTTGGAAACTGCAGAGATGTTATTAAAAACACTAGTACCAAATATAGAACTCATCTTCTGAATTACACTCAAACACTTTCCAGAGATTAGCTGGTCAAAAACGACTATCTAATTATTCTATCTATTTACCTGGGTTAGCATCCTGTGATCTTGTTGTTTTCTAAATTAAAATATATGCTGCAAGGACCAAGATTTTCTGATATAACTAATATATAAGAGAATGTGACATAGTTTATGAAAGTATTTGGGAAAATGAGTTCCAAGCCTGTTTCTAGGAATCGGAACGTTATTTAAATCAGTGTATATAAATGCAGTCTACATTTCCACATGTTTGTTATTAAAAGTACATTCAGCAAAGTAGATTATCATACGTCATATTTTGAATATACAGGTCATTGATTTGATAAACAAATTACAGCAAGTTATTAGTGAATTGTTTATAACCTGACAGGGACATTAACGTCGACGATAAATCTATTAGATAGTAAATAAAATGAACATATATATGAAGCGATAACAAATTCTGTTTTATTACTGACCCGAATCTAAACATATTATTTATAACTTATCCTTTACGGTCTGATTACTTTATATTCGTATTTATTTTAAAATTAAATTAACGTAACATTAATGGATTCATAAATATTAACTGAAATGAACATTAATGATATTATTCACAAACACGAGTTGAAAATATAATTAGCAAGGCTTTTAAAGAAACTTCCTCATTCCATATAAATAAAATTTATTCCGCTTTAATTAAAAAAATTATGTTCTTATAAACACAGACATCTCGGGCAACAAAAAATTTCCTATTTTTTCCTTTATTAATTTAAACAAAAATGGTATGATTTAGTAATAACAATAATTTTATACACTTTAAAAACATAAATACGAGGTTTGTTTTAAAAGAAATGAATTTGCCAATCACAGTTCTTGATTGTAGGCGTTCGACTAGGAAATATGTAACTTTGTTAAAGAATGTACAAGTAATAATTAACATAATACATATCGAGAAACACTTACCCAATAAATATTAAAATTTAAAATGTGTTTAGCTAAACGCCCGAATCATGGCATACGTTTCCACTTTCCCTGGGATTTGTTGGTCGTACAGTGGGGCCGAATCGCAAAATTCTTGTCAAAAGTCCAAAATCTTAACATGTCGGTCTAAAAAGAGTATGGCCTTTTAGGTTGCTGATTACGAATTTGAGGTTAAAAATCGCAAACTAAATTGTGGTTCCAATACTGCGGACATACGTACGAAAAAAGTATTATTTTTAATGACATGAGGTTGCTGTGATAACTAATAATGAACTGGGGCTCAATTTTCGAAAAAGATAGTATGGTTGCTTTAAAACGACAGGCCTAGCTGTAAAAAATTATGTAGTCCTGATAAATAAGTGTCGAAGAGCTTCTCACTTCTTGTTTAAAAACTAGAAGGATTAAGGATATTGCGTCATATCGTTTAAAAACGCGTTTATTGTTAGACTGTAAATAAAAATCTAATCACTATCTGATAAAATATCACTATTAGCATCTCGTGACGAGACGTTGTTGACGATGGATGATTAATTGAATAGCTGTTTGGGATTTTTCCAAGATTTGTAGGATTTGAATAAGCCGGCGTTTCAGCAGTCAATCTAATGTTGTCTTCAATACTAAGCTATATATATATATATATATATATATATATATATATATAATATTTTCGTGATCTTGGTATGATATTGTAAATTTAATCAGTCGGCGATTAAAGGTTTGGTTTACTTCAAAGTATATATATTTAAAACAACCCTACATGTTTCGGCAATGATGCCTTTATCAAGGATATAAAATATAAAATTTTATATTTTATGTCCTTTAATCGCCGACTGATTAAATTTACTATATAAATATATATATATATATCTATCTAACAATTGATAAATTATTGGAGTTTTTCGGCTTTTTATATGAAATATTTACAAATATCAAATTAGTATGTATGTAATTGCAAAGTAACGGCTAAGAAATTATCTAAACACTTATATATATATATATATATATATATATATATATATATATATATGCAGATAATTTCTTAGCCATTCATTTAATATATCATTTGATAAATTCTTGGAGTTTTCGGCTCTTATACTACTTTTAAATATTTTCAAATTAGTATGTTATTTTGCGAGGTAAATGTGAATGTAATCATTGCTGTCAACAAATTACAACGCAAATCATACGAAATTTATTTGAAAAGATTTGTCTATGTTGGGACTTGAACTCAAGTCTACGGTTTGCCGGACCATCGCTCTAACTAATTAAACTACGATAGACCTTGATTTAAGTTTATTAGAAACGCCTTATGAGGCATTGATGTTAGTAATTCAGATGTGAGTTTTGAAAGTTTGAAATTGCTAATTTTTACTCCTTAACTATTAATATATGTAGATAATTTCTTAACCGTTCATTTAATATATCACTTGATAAATTCTTGGAGTTTTCGGCTTTTATATTAAATATTTTCAAATTAGTATGTTATTTTGCGAGGTAAATGCAAATGTAAACATTGCTGTCTACAAATTACAACGCAAATCATACGAAATTTATTTGAAAAATTTTGTCTACGTTGGGACTTGAACCCAAGTCTACGGTTAGCCGGACTGTAAAAAGGAGTAAAAATTAGCAATTTCAAAGTTTCAAAACAGACATCTGCTTTCAAAACTGACATCTGATTATTAACATCGGCACCTTATAAGGTGTTTCTATTAAACTTGAATCAAGGTCTATCGTAGCTTAATTTGTTCGAGCGACGGTCTGGCAAACCGTAGACTTGGCTTCAAGTCCCAACGTAGACAAAATTTTTCAAATAAATTCTGTATGATTTGCGTTGTAATTTGTAGACAGCAATGTTCACATTCACATTTACCTCACAAAACAACATACTAATTTGAAAATATTTAAAATATTTAATATAAAAGCCGAAAACTCCAAGAATTTATCAAATGATATATCGTGGTTTTCCTTATGATTTCAGGCGAATGCCGACGGCTGAACATCTTAAGTCGGTCCACGGCTCAGACATAATATTAACTCATGGTTTGCTATTGGCCCCTGTAATTGGCGACAAGCTGTTGGGGAATGCTAAGGCATGAATTATTATTAAACTGGAATGTATTTTTGAATAATGTCATCTTTATTCATGACAATGTCACATATATAAATATGACATTAATATACTATCATTTATAATTTAAAATTCTTTGAAAAAGGCATTATTTGCCGAAACATGTAAGATATTATTTTAAATATATACATATACATATACATATATATATATATATATATATATATATATATAATATATATTAAAGTAAAACAGACCTTAAATCGCCGACTATCTAAATTTACTGTAATATACAAAGGCCAAGAAATAATTATCTATTTATATAGCAAGCAGGTCATGTAGCAACAATTTCTTTTCAAGATCAAAGAACTGTTACTGCTGATTGGTATACAACCATTTGTTTGCCGCAAGTAATCTCTGAGCTACGAAAAACCAACCCACAACGACGAATCATCCTCCACCAAAAAAATACAAGTTCGCACACAGCTCGCAAGGCAATTCAATTTTTAGCGCATCAGAATGTCAAATTATTAGGCTGTCCTCCGTACAGTCCCGATCTAATTCCCAACGATTTCTTTGCCTTTCCGAAAATCAAGGATGGACTCGTGGTAAAAGGTTCCAGTCATCAGAAGGAGCAGTCGATGCTTGCAAAAACTCAATTTTGACTGTACCAACAAACTAGTGGAATAACTGCTTCCAGAGTCGGTTCGAGCGCAAGCAAAAGTGCATTAACCTGGAGAATACTACTTCGAAAAAGAACAGAGTCTTTAAAAATCTACTGTTTTATTCCAGCTCTATACGCCTCTCTACACGCCTGTAGTTTGGCACCATCTTTGCAAAACAGTAATGAGAAAGGCGTATTTTTATCGGATCCAATTTAATATAACATCTGTAAAATATTCTGTTAGTATTGTCGACATTTCAAATCTGAATGCTAAAAATCTTGTCCCTTAGACAGTTTAAGAACTGTATCAGTACAAATTAATTAAGAAATGGCGAAATAAATAGGAACACGTAAATTAAAAAAATAAATAAACGCGAATGATGTCTAAATCGAAACGAAATACATAAAAGCGTTAATTCTCACGCATCATCTAATACCCGTAATTACCGCCAAACTAAAATACTAATGAGTGAAAGGAACAGAGCGAAAAAAAGCCCATGGAAAGGTTTATTTCATCATAAATCTGTAATATATTGGATTTGGTGTTTCGGTCAGTACAAATTACTGAGAGAATGATATTATTTTATTAATCCAGATTATCTCGGGAACCTGGGATTTTGTATTAGCAGGGTTATGGGCTCGTTAGTGTTTTTTACGTCAAGCTTCAAGGAAAGGTCATAGGTATACAGGTATGCTTTCAAGTAGATTAATATTTATTTCAAAATTTTGCGAAAATTGTGTATTGGTAAGACTGTCATTGTTACATTTTCATTCCATTTTTTTTCGAATTTAATGAATAAATATTTGGCGTTTTGAAGCTATAATCATCTGATTTATATGAATAAATGCCACCATGAAAACTAACCATAGTTCTTTGAAGCTGTAATTTTCAACAATTCTAAACGTGGACTAAGTTGGTAACAATATTTCAAGGAACTGAAGAAAATATGAGATATGTCTACCGTAAAACTTTTTAAAATTTTTCAAAGACAGGTGTTCCGGATAAAAATATTATAGGTAATATGATAGAGAACATCGTTATTTACTTGATTTACTATTTATGTATTATTGCTCTTGGCCAATCTTTGCATATTTGACTTTTCACTTATAATAAACGAGCAAACAGATATAAGAAACGAATCGTTTCAAGTGGTTTAAAGTCACTCCCATAGGCTTTAACCATAAGTGTTATATCATTTGAACAAGTGATAAGAGTCAGATATATTTTTCTAAAAAAGCAGCCGTCGGTCAGATTAAATTGAGTTACGTCTGCCAAAATAATTGTACTTCAGCAAAAGCTGTTTGCAAAAGGAGCCGTAACAACAAGACGGTCGCTAATTTTTTCGATATCACTGGCCATATTGCAACTTGGGCTATAGTTACTATCTATTAGTATGCTGTGATGTACTTGCCACACGTCCTTCTAAATACCCACAATTATAAGCTAAAATTAAATCACATTGGACAACAACAATGGTGACCCACTCACCGTTGTGGATAATTTTCATTCATAAATGATAATTTACGAAGGGGAATTGATATCTAATTAGCCTAGGCTATTTTCCTTGAACAAACAAAAATCTTGCTATAATGGCCAGAAATAATATTTTAAAAGCGTTAATGTAAAATCTTACGTCAAGAAGTATTGTTGTGCAGTAAATTTTGAAAGAAAGCATGTCGAATGCAAATGTGAAAATCGATAAGTTGGAGTATCGAGGCATCATCAAATACTTGTACTTGAAGAGGTTAAGTGGTAAAGAAATTTACGAAGATATGCTTAACACACTTGGCGATCAATGCCATCATATGTGACTGTCAAAAATTGTCATTCAAAAAAGGAACACTTTCCCTTGAAGATGAGAAGCGACAAGGAAGACCGATTTCGGTGTCTACCTCCGAAAATATTGACGCAGTTCTTGACATGACATACAGTCGAATTAAGCTGAAACAGATAGTTGAGACACTAAAGATTTCGTATGAATGCGTTCATTATATAGCTCACGTCGATTTATGTATGAAACAAATTTCTGCAAAATGGATTCCCAAATGCTTGAACGCCGAACACAAAGATCTAGATTTTTTTAATCATCTTGTGAACTATGTATGAAACATGGATCAATTTTTACGACCTAGAAACAAACCAGCAATGGATGGAGTGGAAGCATCATGGTTCTCCAAGGTCTAAGAAGTTTCAAATTCTAAAATCCACTTCAGTTTTTTGGGAAATCCGTAGAATAATTGTAATCAATTACCTAAAAAAGGGTCAGACCAACACTGAAAATTCTTATTCTAAATTACTAACCAGCTTGAGAGAGAAAATTAAGGAAGCAGGACATAGCATGTTAGCGAAAGTTTAATATTTTTGTAGGACAATGCCCCTGCACACAAATCGCGCATTACCATGAATACAATTTGGCATCTAGGGTTCGAATTACTGGAACACCCGCCCCCCTATTCCCCAGACTTAGCCCATTCGGACAATTATTCTGGTCTCTCGATTGAAAAAGTTTAAAGTTGGATGGCTGGTTTGCAGACCACGAAGAATCTTCTTTTAGATGGGTTAAAGGCAATGTAGGGTCACTGTAAGTGCATTAATTTAAGAGGAGACTATGTTGAATAATAAAATAAAAGTCCCAACTTTAAATTGTTTCAATAGTAGGCTAATAATATATCAATACCCCCTTCTACGAATAATTTATCTTACTTAACATTTCATAGACCACTGATGCGATCAATAAAAGTCATATCACCAGAAACATGGAAAAATATTTTGAAAATTGATTTCCTTAAATGCAAAAGTATTTTGAATATAATGGGATTTACATTGAGGAAAAAAAATGAGATTTCCAGAATGAAATTGTGTTTTATTGTATTAGATTTAACGTTAAAAGAACATATCTTGTAATGTGGGAATTTACGTCATTACTAACCTTATTTCATTTTAAACATGAAGTACTAAGAGGGAACCAAAATACTAATAGCATTACTTCACCAGAAATAGAATAGTCAAAGATAAATGGTCCTATTATGCCAATAGATTACTACAATGTTTCAAACTATTAAGTTTGGGTTTCAAATCGAAAATGTACAAAAGGGTCATTAGATCAAAAGTGACTGCGAAAAGTAGACTTCCTTGAAAAGGAAAGGAGAGCAATTGAGACGCTTCAAGAAGAAAATATTTTGAAAAGTATATTATCCAATACAAGAACATGATGGCAAATGAATAATTCTAATTAATTTTGAACCGGATAAGTTAATAAATAAAGCAAACATACTGTGATGTGTATCATCCGAGGATACGTCAGGCGATGATGTTACCGCCCAGCACGTCCTAGTATATCTAGCGAAAACATTAGAAGGAAATCTGCAACCCTATATAAACGACCGGGAACTGGGAAACGGTATTGAACGAGTAATCGCTGTTGTGTTGATATTATTACATAAATACTGATGTATAAATATTGTGAAACAAATACTGTCATTATTAGTTATTAAATGTTATTTAGTGCCTTTTATTCTTAATATAGTGTGTGTTTAAATTACCGTTAGTTTTATTTAAAAGCACCCAAAAGACAAGTTTATCATAATACTAAAATTTGTAGTCTCAGAAAATAAGGTGGCTTAGATATAATATGGAGAATGAGCAAGAGAAAGAAAACGATAACGTAGTAAAAAACAATGAAACCAGAAGAAAAGAAGTTAAGAAGAATTTAAAATGTTTGGACATCAAGAGTTGGAAAAAGATTGTGGAAGAGAGGAAAATAAATGAAAAAGTCAAAACTTTTATAGGGTTATTATACAGCTAAAATAGGAGCGAGAGACCATTGCCACACATAGATAGACACATTGGAGATTACTTGACCCAAAACACTCTAGCTTTAATTTTGTCGATCGGGTGCAGTAACTAAACCAGGTCATGTATTTACAAACATCTCTTACGACAACACGGCCTCGGTGAGTTATGATCTTTCACCACATTATGTTTATCTTATAACCAGGTAACTAGGCTAAGGGGACACTCTCTAGTATATAACGAGACACTCAGAGGTCTCGACAGACAGAGTCACAGTCTGAGTCAGAGTGTTAGAGTCTCTGCTAGACTAGCGCTTCATAAGTATAATGTAGTATTTTATTGTTAACGTTGTTATTATGTTTATTAAATTATATGTTGTTATTTAATCGTTGTTCCGCCTATTATTTATTATACTGGTAAACCTTGGGTGTAAAACAACGATGTGACCTCCGAGACCAGGTGACATCACATGGCGATCCTGCCAGCTACTTAAGACTGGGTATAAATTAAGTGGAACACTGGAACGAATCATCCAACATATGGTAAGCCGATAAACATGGGGAACTACGCAACAAAAGAAGAAGTCGTCATAGCAGCCAACAACGCGAACGTTACAAACAGCGTGGACACGGTCGACATCCTCGCCGTACTGGCATTTGCGGGAGTCGTCCTTATGGTGATCTTCTGCTGCTGCTACGTGATTTACAGGCACGTAAACCGAAGAATGACGAAGGCCCTCTCAGCTCAGGTCTAAACGGAGTTCAGCCGAAGCCAGGAGAAGGTCTAAGTCACCCACATGTCTGCCCCGGAACCGTTTCTCCGCCTCCAAGAAGAAATTCAGGTATTTCGTACAAATTAAAGAAAAGACAATTCTAGTGTAAGAAGTGACAGAACTATAATCGAGCGCAAACTCATACACTTAGACAGTTTCAAAAATAACTTAAAAGAGCTCAAAGACAAAATTGTATTAAGTCTATAATACTAATCTAAATGAACCTTTGGAAATTCTAAATAATAGATTAAGTAGTAGTATAAGTATAGAGTATAACAATATGGCCGAAAAGTTTGATTTACGTACTGCCGCAAGTTTGTTACCTGTCATGAACGGTAAAGAAGAAGTGACGCTACAATTAATAGATTCGATTGAATTGTACGATTCCTTGTTAGATGACGCGGGGAAGAAAAACTTAACAAATTACATTTTAAAAACTCGCTTATCACCGAAAGCAAAATTAAGATTACGTAAAACATACACTAACAATGCCGGCCTAATAACGGATCTAAAAGAGCATTTCGTAACGAAAAAATCAATTACCGCGCTAACTCCGCAATTACATAACGCGAGACAAGGCTCTAAATCTATAAAAGAATACGGGGAAACAATCGAAGAATTGCTTTCTAATTTAACAAAAGCACAAGCGGGCAGTGACGACACATTAGTCGACAAATTTCGCGAAGTCAACGAAAAAATCGGGGTCAATATATTTGCGAATGGTTTACGCGACACGGACATTAGAACCCTCTTAAAGGTTCGTAACCCTGACACACTATCCGCAGCCATTCAAGAAGCTGCAAATGAACAGTTAATCAATCCTAATAGTAATAACCATGTTCTTCATTTCTCAAGAAAACCGTCTCATACGAATTCACACGCTAGGGACAATCGTTATAAAAGGTATACACCTCAAAATCAAAGTTATAGACAAAAGAACTTCAAGTCCGGTAATAGTCGCAACTATAATAATAAAAAGAAATTCTCGAGACGTGATAATCGTGTCGGAAATACTAAAATATTTTCATCAACTTCAGGTACAGCCACCTTCGACAACGAAGGAAGACGCGAATTTCAGTTTTTTCAGAAGACTGTCAACTAAAAACGGAAGTAGCATCATATATTTTTAATCTCTGCGGCCTCAATTTCATTCATATACGACATAATAATAAAAAGCGTACGTTCCTAGTTGACAGTGGCGCTACAATTAGTGTTATATTTCAAAATAGCTTACAGCAAAACACAAACTTTAAGAGAACTGGCACAGTAAAAATATTCGGTATTAGCGGTCAAACAAAGTCCCTTGTGTCAGCAAATATTAGTATAGGACTAGGTGAGGCCAAGTTCACACACAAATTCGCGGTCTTGAAAAATATAAACAATACACTAGATGAAATAATCGGAACAGATATATTGAGTAAGCATAAAGCTATCCTTGACTACGAGAAATGCACACTTGCATTATTAATAGAAGGCCAACAAGTAACCTTGCCACTTCATTCCGAACAAAACACGATCACAGACATACCTGCTCGTTGTGAAATAATTACCCAATTTAAAATTAATACGCAAAACGAGTGTGTAATATTGCCTGAAGAAATAGCTCCAGGTCTATTCATTGCTGGTACGGTAGTGTCTCCTGAAAAAGACACAGTTCCCGTGCGCATATTAAATACGAGAGACAGCGACGCGCAATTAAAAAAATTTTTCCCGATATTTGCGAATTTAAAAATATTTCAATTTTTGCTTTTTCAGCGATACAGAAATGAAATGCGTCAATCGCGTCGACAAAGTTCTTCGAACCGTAAACACAGCACATTTAAACCAGGAAGAAAACCTTCCAATGCAAAAAATACTTGCATAGTATTGCGACGTTTTTCACCTTGAATCAGCCAATATTACCTATTGCACCCAATTCAATTTTCCAATTCTCTGTACAGATCTAGACAGCTCGGCTCTTGAGCCAATACTCAGATATTCTTGCAAAATATGGTTGACCATTTCTACTCAATCTGCAATAAAGGTCCCCATTATACCTGCCCATTTAATTCAAGAATCACAGACACTTCATCTCTCAAGATTCCTGTTATTATTCTTGACTAGTTCCCTTTCAACGAACGAAATTTTGCGGTGAACTTGCCTCAATGGTAATATTACTCGACACGACTGGTGGTTAGAGTATCTTTTTAAAACTGATTATAGCTATTAATAAATATTTGTTTCTGAATTTAATACCGCATTAAATTTGTTTCTAATTAATCATTTATTGGGATAAATTTCAACGTTTTAATAAAAATAGGCGTCACTTATATTTACACAAAGTTTTACATTAGTTTTTGAAGTTAACCGAAATGCCACTAGATGAATCTCACTCAAAATGTCAAAGCTATTACCTGTTCATTAATGGGAACACTGTACCATATGTTAAAGGGAAATACTACCGAACACAAAAAATGTACATAAACAACGGACACGAAAGTTAAAGTGGTAACAAGCACAATTTTCACAGCCCGCCACCGACGCTGCTTTACCAATTTTTAACTGTCCATTATCTTCCGTGATAAATTATGGAACTCGACGTATATGCAGTGTAACCGGAGATTGATGGACTCTCTTACATGTAATAAAACATAATATATGATTGTACCGGTGGGACGAAATGTGCGGGGGCACACAAAAAAGTACCGTTGACCTATTTAAAACGCCATGTAAATGATTACGATGTGTTGGGATTATTAAAGGGAAAAACATCAATACGAAACCCGGCACATTGTTCCGAAAACAATGTGCTTTTATGGTGTGGTATTTGGGTGACAAAGGGATTATATATTCGTTCAGATTAAGCAGGTAATGAGAGTAAAATTTATGGTAATGTGATAATTTAGTTATAAAATATACGAATTTTGATGGTAGAATTAAATGGTTCGCACCATGATTTACGTGTGTTTTTAATAATTGTTTGCATAGATTTATGAGCTTACTTTATATAGATATTGATTTAGTACCATACCGGGTGTAGAATGGATTTTCGTACATAGGGATTTTACATGCAGAACTAATAATTTGCGAATATTCCCTCCCCTTATTATTTTATAGGAAAATGTTAAACACAAAGCATAAAAAATAGTTCCCATTTTTTTTTCTTCTTTGCATATTAACAGCCTCCGGGACTTCACAATTAAACCAAAAAGAATTGAAGAAATGATACAAAATAGCAAAAGCCGTGACGTGTGATTACCAAAGTAACAAAATTCTTTCATTTAACAAAAGAATGTGACAATTTTAGTAGAGGCGTTTAAATTTGTTTTAAGCATAGGTTTTAAGTCGTTTGCAGAAAAGAAAAAACGTGCTGAAGAGATTTTAAAATTTTATTGAACGTGGTAATAAAGGTAGTTGTAGTAATAACTAAATTAAATGCTCAAACAAGTCTCCGTTGACAGCTGAGCAGTACCCCAATCTGTCGTAAAAATTTCTTCTAGTTGCGGCCAGTTGATAGTATGATATTTGACGACATTCTGCAAGTATTGCAGCTCTTAAAGCGTCCACATTTTGATACGTCCTTCCATTGTATAGCCGATCATGCAATGTGCCCCACAGAAAAAAATCATTTGGCGAAAGATCCGGAGATCTTGGAGGCCAATGAATTTCTCCACTTCGACCTATCCAGCGATTTGGGAATACATGATTTAAGTAGTCTACAACATCGCGCTGGTAATGCGCCGGACATCCATCATGTTGGTATCAAAATTCGTAATTAATTCCCAATTCGTCGATAGCTGGCCCGACTTCTTCTTGCAAAAAATTTAAATACGCAGCACCAGTTAAGCGGTCTGCAATAAAGAACGGTCCAATTATGTGAGGACCTAGTATGCCAGCCCAAACATTGACACTACCCCGGTATTGCGTATGAGTCTGCAACGTTAAATGTTCATTTTGTGTGCTCCAGTAGCGATAATTTTGCTGATTTGGTTCACCAGTTAACTGAAATCGACACTCATCGCTGAATAAACTCCTAGATAAAAAGTTTCGGTCATCATTGGCCATATCCATCATTATTTCACAAAACTGCATTCTTTTTTCTTTATCCTCCTCGAATATTTTTTGGTGCTTTTCGTATTTATAAGACCGAAACCGCGGATCTTGACTCTTTAAAATTTTCTGAGCAGTAGTAAAATGAATCCCCAAATTATTACCTATTTGTCTTAAGGAGACATTTTTGTTCTCTGCAACGCTTAAGAGAACGGCATCTACCTTCTCTCTACTTGCACCAGCTGTTACTTTCTGGCACTTACATTTCTTATTAACAGTGCCGTTGGTCTCAAAGTGCCTAACAATTCTATTCAGGGTGTTCAAATTTAGAATTGGGCGCTCCGGGTAGAATCCAGCAAAAGTTGCTTGTATGTCCCTAAAAGACAACCAGAGTAGTACCATTTAATAAAGTTGACTTTCTCTTCTTGGCTATAGGAATTCATTTTAAGAATCAGCAAACTTATTTTGTTTGTCAAAACGTGACATTTATTGCTGTCAGGATTCATGGCTAGTACTATTTATCGGTTCATTCCTAATACTTTTTCTTCAAGTCTAGCAGGTCCAGAAGGTGTTAGAAAATAAATAACAAAGAATTTAGATACATTTTTTTTTGTCCACAACTTTTGTGTTAAACATTTTCCTATAAAATAATTAGGGGAGGGAATATTCGCAAATTATTAGTTCCGCATGTAAAATCCCTATGTACGGAAATCCATTCTACACCTGGTATATAAACAGATACACAACTATATACAGGGCAATCCAAATTAAGTGTTCACCATTGGTAACTTTGTTATTATTAAAGATACAAGATTGTTTAAATTAGCAAATTAGTAGTACTTTTAACGCTCTTTAAGATGGAAGAATTAAAAAAAAAACAAATGAGCAGCGCGTTTTCGAGTTTTCCCGAAAAATATGTTTTTTTCAAATGGAAACCCCTGTATATTATATCATTTTCTGTTAGAAATTCAATTTTTAAAAAAAAAATCTTATAAGAACTTTTTTACTGGTATTAAAAACACTTGAGTTATAATGTATAAACGAAAACAGCTAAATAATTTTTATAAACTTTATTTTACACATAAACATATCATTAAAAGAAAATAAAAATCACTGATTTTTTCATAGAAGATGTTCAAAAATACCACCTTGTTGTTCAATACATTTTTGAACACGTTTCTAATCCCAGTAAAAAAATTCTTATAAGATTTTTTGTTTAAAAATTGAATTTCTAACAGAAAATGATATAATATATAGGGGTTTCCATTTGAAGAAAACATATTTTTCGGGAAAACTCGAAAACGCGCTGCTCTTTTTTTTTTTTAATTCTTCCATCTTAAAGAGCGTTAAAAGTACTACTAGTTCGCTAATTTAAACAATCTTGTATATTTAATAATAACAAAGTTACCAATGGTGAACACTAAATTTGGATTGCCCTGTATATTGTTATAAGTGAAGCTAGGAATTATATGCTCACGGAAACTGTAATATATTCGTTAGTTCCGTATTTTTAGAAGATAAAAGTATTATATTTCGAAAGGTGTTTATTGTTATAAATAGCATTTCAAATGCATTCACGTATGTTTGCACTTTTGTTATCAGAGAGATTAAAGAAAGTTGTAAAAATCTCGTATATTTAATTAATGGTAGATTAATTAAATATACTTTCCTGATTAAAATAGGCTATTTTTTAAGTATTTTCTTAAGTAAGATTGACGACACTGCGATATTTATAAATTGTGACAGCTGTTAGTGACAAACTTAAATTAGAAAACCTTATTTTTATTATTAACATGTTAGAGTTACAACACAAAAGTTTATAATCGAAAGTTACTTTAGAACTGGTCGAAAATTAGATAACGGAGAATGGTTAACATTCTGAACTTACTGCAAATGAGAATTAATGAATATTAAATCTCATTTTTACATGTCGATGTCGCCTTATGTGATGCATTAATAACTACAATCCGTCAAACCAAGTTTGTACTAGCATGTATATATAACACACCTTGTCGCGACTACGATCTTACTGGTTGTTAGGATAATTAAAAATTACTGAAAAGCCAACTCCATCAACGGGAACGTACAGACGCGTTTCGCTCTAATTAAAGCTTATCAATGTACGGCATCTCGAAGACAGATATGGCTTTTCAGTTCTCTACTTTGTGTATATATAGTTAACATTCTGAACTTACTGCAAATGAGAATTAATGAATATTAAATCTCATTTTTACATGTCAATGTCCGCCTTATGTGATGCATTAATAACTACAATCTGACAAACCAAGTTTGTACTAGCATGTATAACACACATCGTCGCGACTACGATCTTACTGGTTGTTAGGATAATTAAAAATTACTGAGAAAGATCGTAGTCGCGACGAGGTGTGTTATAGATGCTAGTACAAACTTGGTTTGTCGGTTGTAGTTATTAATGCATCACATAAGGCGACATTGACATGTAAAAATGAGATTTAATATTCATTAATTCTCATTTGCAGTAAGTTCAGAATGTTAACTATATATACACAAAGTAGAGAACTGAAAAGCCATATCTGTCTTCGAGATGCCGTACATTGATAAGCTTCTATTAGAGCGAAACGCGTCTGTACATTCCCGTTGATGGAGTTGGCTTTTCAGTAATTTTTAATTATCCTAACGGAGAATGGGTTTATTCCATTAATCAGTGCTTGCATTATTTCCAGCAAGTTTCCTAATCTGCCAGTTACTAATGCACAGCTGCTAAGTCATGTTCATGCTTCTATTGATAAATTTCGTAAAATGGGTTCAAAAACTCAAAAATCTGGCGGTGGAGCACCTAAAAAACGAACCGCAGATTGCAAGGATATTCGACGTCGAATAGACAAATCACCTAAAAAATCAATTGCAAAGCTTTCTCAAGAAGTTCATTTGTCAGTGGGAACATGCCATACCATTTAAAAAAAGGCCTTGTTTCATATCAAATTCAAGAATTTTTTGAACTCACACATGTAGATTTTGGTACAAGAACACAGTACTGTCAATGGTTTTTACATAACATAAATAATGATAACATTCTAACACATGCTTTTTTTTCTAATGAGGCTTGATTCCATCTTTCTGGCTATTTAAATAAGCAAAATATGAGAAGGTGTTCGGGAGAAAACCCTCACGAATTCGTGGAAACTGTAATACATCCACCAAAAATTAGGCAATTTCAAAGAGACGAATTATTGGGCCTATATTTTTTAACAAAACCGTAACTGCTGAAATATACCAAAACTATTATTACAACCTTTTATTAATGAATTTCAAGATAATAATATATGCGCATATACGAAAATATGTAGAACTTTTATTAAAATATGCAAAAATATGTAAAGTTACACAACTAAATAATTGTCAAAATATTAAATAATGTCAATCTAAATTTAGAGATACCACAAATATGTACTATATCAATATTTTATTCTAAATTTTACAAAATACATTAATAATAATAAGAATAATTAAGCTAAACAATGTAACCCTTTGTATAGTATTGTAAACATTGACAATCCACATCAGTTATGTTTGTAATGGTGTGATGTATTTTAAGATCATCTACATAAGCCAATACATTGCAGTCAAGTGATGCTATTAGGTCATTAATAAATATATTAAACATAAGCGGGACTAAATTGGAACCTTGAGGAACTCCAGAAGCTTGGTAAAAAAATCTTGACTTATAGCTGTTGTAAGTAACATAGTTTCCTCTATCCATCAAATATGACTTCATAAGCCTGAGTAGGGAATCGTTAAACCCAAAAGCTGACAGTTTTTGTAAGAGTAACATATTGTCGATGGTATCAAATGCACGACGTCCATATAGGACTTGAGGAACTCCAGAAGTCTGGTAAAAAAATCTTGATTTATAGCTGTTGTAAGTAACATAGTTTGTTCTATCAATCAAATATGACTTCATAAACCTGAGTAGGAAATCGTTAATCCCAAAAACTGACAGTTTTTGTAAGAGTAAAATATTGTCGATGGCACGACTGAAGTCCATATAAATAACTTCTAATTGACTAGCATCGTCTAAAGCTTAGGCTATATCTTGGGTTAAGCAGCACACATTTGTTAGGGTCGAGTGATTTTTCGCAAATCCATGTTGTGAAAGAGAATTAAAGGGCAGACATTTGAACGAGATGATTTTGTGCATTCGGTTTCAAAGATTTTCGCAAAAATAGTAATAATAGCTATTGGCCTATAACACAGGCCTGCGTTTTTTAACTTTCTAAAAATTGTTTTAAATTTGATAGCTGATTCTTATGTGTTTTTGGGCGCTGAATCTAAATATGAACTCTATTTTTCTCCATCACGTAAGGATTTTTCACAAAAAGGCTTCAAATTATATTTTTTTTAAATTAAAAATAATTAGTTACATTTTGAATTTATTTACAAAGGATATAAAAAACAAAATTACTTACAAATATCATTAAATCTAATGAAAAGAAACGGTAAAATACTATTTATGTCTTTACAAGTCCTTATAATATCTTTGTCTTTCCATACTCCTTTTTGTGCTTTTTCTTCTGTAATCTCGTAGTGGACCATCCCTTTTTAACATCCAACAATAATCAGCTATCATGCTTATATTCCATCTTCCTTGGTATCTTCTCTCCATCTCTTTTAGGTCTTGGTGGAACCTTTCCCCCTGCTCGTCACTTACTGCACCAAGATCTTCAGGGAAGTAGTCGAGATGCGAATCTAGAAAATGCACCTTCAAACTCATGTTAGAGCCTAAGGTTTTAAATTCTTCTAACATATTTTTATAATCTTCATGTTTTCTGTTGCCAAGAAAATTTGTAACCACATTTTTGAAGGCTATCCATGCTTGTTTTTCTGCTTCCTCCATTTTAGATTCAAAATTTTCATCTTTCATAAGCTTTCTTATATCCAGCCCAACAAAAACACCCTCCTTTATCTTTGCTTCTGATAAGCGAGGAAACTGGCTGCAAATATACTTGAAGCACTCTCCATCTTTTTTTAATGTCTTCACAAATTGTTTCATTAACCCTAGTTTTATATGTAATGGAGGAAGCAAAACTTTGCTCGGGTCTACTAAACTTTTTCTTTCAATGTTTTTCATTCCAGGTTGTAAGGTTTGTCTTGGTGGCCACATCTTTTTACAATAGTGCTGCTTTCTATCACGACTATCCCACTCACCCGGATATTTAGTATAACCGCTCTGTTGTCCAAGGAACAAACAAAGAATTTTCAAATCACCACAAATTGTCCAGCCTTGATCCTTGTAACGAATTTTAATTAAAAGTAGCTCAAGATTTTCATAACACTCTTTTAAATGAACTGAATGTCCCACTGGTACAGAAGCATATTTATTTCCCTTGTGTAGAAGAACGGCCTTAAGGCTCCTTTTTGACGAGTCAAAAAAAGTCTTCATTCAGAAACATTATATTCTACGTAGAATTGTTCCTTGCCCGGGTACATCATTACAGAAAACTAGTGCATCTTCTTCGGAATAATATCGAGCAAACTCTTTTTCTCTGTTCCTAAACCAGTAAAATGTTGTGCTAGGTGCTAACAAATTTTTTTCTTTCAACCTTCAGCCTAAAAGCTCAGCTGAGTCCTTAGGAAGGTTTAAGGCCCTCACCAAATCATTTAATTCAGATTGGTCAAACAGTTTTGGCTCATCACTTCCAGTATCATAGTAATCACTTCCCTCATCCAGTTGACTTGCGCATGTAGTGAAACCATTTCGTAATCAGATACATCATCTAATGTATCTGGTAGTGAAGGAACAGATACTTCTAGTCCATGAGGTCTAGGACGTGTTGCGGATCGAAGGTTTGGGTAAACGATGTCCTTTTTGTATTTTAAATTGAATCCGTGTACTACACACGAACAAAAATAACAATCATCGCTATGATTGATCGGTTCTCTCCAAACCATAGGCACCCCAAATCGAAAAGACTGTTTTTTTCCTTGTGACCACTGGCGAAGCTCTTCAACACACACTGAACAAACCTTATGAGGAGCCCAAGGTTTGTCTTGGTCTCCTAATTTCACACCAAAATATGCAAAATATACTTTTTTAAAAAATCTGTAATGTTTCTTTGTTGTTTTTTTACTGTAAACTTTCCACAAATATAGCAGAAGGAGTTGGGTACATCGACACAGCCTCTTGATGCCATTGGAATTTAATTTTAAAAAACTCGTAAAATAAAAATTAAATTAACTAAAAATTAACGCAACTAATCACAAATGTCAACTAATTACACAAATTCACACCACAGTTGTAAAGAAGATATTGAATGAACTAACTGTTTTGTCTAGAATAGAAATATGTTTGTAGTGGAGGTGGGGAGGTAGATATGCAGTAACAGGAAGATGATGAGTCATGTCTTGCGACATGCTCAATTATTTCTATTTGTAACTTCTTTATCATAAATCTAGTGTATTTTTATTCAGAATATCAACTTCTTGCATCATCATAAGTAAAAAAATTATAATAGTTTATTTAAACAACGGTTTAACAAAATTGTCCTTTTCAAAAAGACTAATACATGCAGATAGGTCAAAAAACCCCAGATTGTAAAAAAAACCTTACGTGAATTCCCCATTTTCAGCACCAAAAAATCTATTGAAATCACTGTATAAAATCCAGGCAATTTTACCATCGCAGGCCTGTGTAATTAGAGATGTCAGTATTATCACTCTTTTTAAATACAGGACAAATTCTAGCGATTTTCCATGCTTGTGAGAATAAAAATGTTTTAATGGATAAATTGAAGAGTTTGGAGAGTGGATATATAAAAACATTGGCGCAGTCCTTAACCGAATACATTGGAATATTATCGTCTCCAGTCTTCAATTTCCTAATGGCCTCGATGATATCATGCTGTGTAACACAACGAACGACGATAAGCGGATAACTACTAATAGTATAGTACTCACGTGATGCATCATCGGAGTTTTTAGGAAGATAAACTTCTGCAAATGTAGATGCGAAGGTGGCAACAATGGCTTGTGGTTTGGAATATTCCTGATTATTAAAATGTAAATTACTTGGAATTCTAGACATGTTTCGTTTTGAATTAACAAAAGTCCAGAATTGAGACGGATCATTAATAATTTTTTCTTCTATGTAATGTGTATAGCATGTAGAGCTTCTAGAAATTTCCGTTTTAGTAATTCTTTGAATTCTCTGAAACTCGAATTTATAATAATCATTACCAGTAGATTTCGACTTCCTATGATAGTGACGCTTAAACAGAAGATTTTTCTTTGTTTTTAGTAAACCACGGAGGATAAGTCTTATTTAAAGAAGATCTTTGCACAGGAACAGAAAGGCTAAATGCTATTCTAAATTCTCAACTAAAATTCATCTGCGATCGGTTAATAAATAGCTAATAAGCTGAAAAGCTTCGCTCAACGTCAACTGATGTAATTGGCTCATACTTATATTTGCAGATAATTGATGGACGCATCTCAATAGTTTCATCCTAGTTTCCTTAAAACACACTGGATATTCTACTAAGCTGATTAAAGCCCTCGTTTTTCTCTAGAACTTGTGTTAATTTAATTTTGAATAGCTCTCCTATGGTACCTCTCATACAAATTTTATTCTTGAAATTTTGAATCAATTCTATCGATTCACTGAGTTTCACTTTGAGTTTCAAGTTTTCTTAGTGTTTCACTAATAAAACCATAGTTTGTTTTGATAAAAGCTAACTCTTGGCGCATTAACGGTTTATTTAGTACGAGGGTAAGCTGAAAAATTCGCTAACTAACTATGAGATGGCGCTATGCAAAAGCAATATTTGACGCTATTCTATAGCTTGATGTTTCAATGATATACGCGTTATACTTCATGTCGATCTGTCAAGTAGTTTGTTGTGTACACTCGTTCAATGCAGAGTGCTTTTGTCGCTTCTTAAAAATGGATAATATCGAAATTCGCGCAGTGATTAAATACCTGTGCAAAAAGTATTCTTCGCCTAGTTAAATTCATGTTGATATGGCAAAAATCTTAGGCGAGGAAGCTTCTTGTTTTAAGACTATTTGCAAATGGGCTAACGAATTTAAAAACGGTCGTACGAGCGTAAATGATCATCCCTGTTCTGGAAGTTCTAAAACAGCCACTTCTGCAGAGAGTGTGCAAAAAGTTTTGAATTTTGTGGAAGCTGATCGCCGATACACATTGCAAGATATTGCTGAGGCTATACGCATCTCCAGAGAACGGGTGTCGTACATTTTAAATATTGAATTAGACATGTCTAAGCGGTGTGCTAGATGGGTGCCGCGTTTACTAACAACACAGCAAAAACTCAAACGCGTGGAATGTTCTACAGCCTTTCTGGAGCGGTTTCGGCAAAATCCAACAGATTTTTTGAGCAATTTTGTGCTGTGCGATGAAACTTTGGTCTACCACTACACACCAGAAAATAAACAGCAATCAAAACAGTGGACTAAATGTGGTGAATCGGCTCCAAAAAAGGCCGAAGACAGCCTATCGGCAGGAAAGGTGATGGCTTCCGTTTTCTGGGATGTGAAGGGAATCTTGCTTGTTGACTACTTGTCAAAGAGACAATCGATTGCTGCACTATACTATTCTAAACTTTTGGTCAATTGAAGACAGCTATCGTCGAAAGAAGACCCGGAAGAAAGCCTAAGAAAATTACTTTCCACCAAGATAACGCTCCAGTTCATACGAGCGGAATTGTCAAAGAAAAATTGGCCAAATTAAAGTTCGTAACACTTGAGCATCGCTCTTATTCGCCAAACTGAAGAAACACCTCGGCGGTATGAAATTTGCTTCGTCTAAGGAGCTGATGGCTGCCATTGGCCACTATTTTGAGGAGCTCAAGAAAAATTAGTACTGTGAAGGCATAAAGAAACTTGAGCATCGACTAAACAAATGTATTGATCTTGAGGGAGATTATGTCGAAAAATAAAACACATTTCACTGAAATATGGTTTTTTATTATGCTTTAGTTACCGAATTCTTCAGCTTACCCTCATATATCTTTGCAATCTGCAATTGCTATCCAGTCATTTGAAAAAAGAGAAAAGAAATTCTCTTATCTGTTCAACGGTATCTGCATAAAATACAGCGGCATCAAGCCACGTATCCCATCTTGTTATTATGGGTTGTGAAGGCAGTACCAGACAAGGTAACTTATCATTGTATGCTTGAACCCTTAGCGGTGCTTTAATAAATACTTTTTTTTTGTTAAATTAATCAATAAATTAATATCTGGAAATGTGTAACGGTTTTAGTCTGCTATTCTGTTAACAGCGTGGTCCAAATATAATACGTGCATCAGATTCGGGTAAAAGGTCTTCAAATTCTGTGCTGACTTCACCATATCTGTCGCAGTATCCGATAACTTGAGTAATACCTTGTCACTTGGAACGACACTTATCAATTAAAACCTATTTGGAATTTACTGCAAGTGAGAATTAATGAATATTAAATCACATTCTTACATGTAAATGTCGACTTATTTAATGCGTCCGAAACTACAATCCGACAAACTAAGTTTGTACTAGTATGCAGAACACACCCTTTCGCGACAACGAACTTCCTGGTGATTAGGTTAATTAAGAATTAAGAAATACTGAAAAAACAAGTCTATCAACGGGAGGAAACGCACAGACGACGTTTCGTTCTAGTTGGAACTTTTCAATGTACGGTATTCCCTCGATGACGGACATTGCTTTTTCATTTCTATACTTTCTGTATATATAGTTAACATTTGGAATTTACTGCAAGTGAGAATTAATGAATATTAAATCACATTCTTACATGTAAATGTCGACTTATATGATGCGTTCGTAACTACAATCCGACAAACTAAGTTTGTACCAGTATGCAGAACACACCCTTTCGCGACAACGAACTTCCTGGTGATTAGGTTAATTAAGAATTAAGAAATACTGAAAAAACAAGTCTATCAACGGGAGGAAACGCACAGACGACGTTTCGTTCTAGTTGGAACTTTTCAATGTACGGTATTCCCTCGATGACGGACATTGCTTTTTCATTTCTATACTTTCTGTATATATAGTTAACATTTGGAATTTACTGCAAGTGAGAATTAATGAATATTAAATAACATTCTTACATGTAAATGTCGACTATTTAATGCGTCCGAAACTACAATCCGACAAACTAAGTTTGTACTAGTATGCAGAACACACCCTTTCGCGACAACGAACTTCCTGGTGATTAGGTTAATTATTCTTAATTCTTAATTAACCTAATCACCAGGAAGTTCGTTGTCGCGAAAGGGTGTGTTCTGCATACTAGTACAAACTTAGTTTGTCGGATTGTAGTTTCGGACGCATTAAATAAGTCGACATTTACATGTAAGAATGTGATTTAATATTCATTAATTCTCACTTGCAGTAAATTCCAAATGTTAACTATATATACAGAAAGTATAGAAATGAAAAAGCAATGTCCGTCATCGAGGGAATACCGTACATTGAAAAGTTCCAACTAGAACGAAACGTCGTCTGTGCGTTTCCTCCCGTTGATAGACTTGTTTTTTCAGTATTTTTTAATTCTTAATTAACCTAATCACCAGGAAGTTCGTTGTCGCGAAAGGGTGTGTTCTGCATACTAGTACAAACTTAGTTTGTCGGATTGTAGTTTCGGACGCATTAAATAAGTCGACATTTACATGTAAGAATGTGATTTAATATTCATTAATTCTCACTTGCAGTAAATTCCAAATGTTAACTATATATACAGAAAGTATAGAAATGAAAAAGCAATGTCCGTCATCGAGGGAATACCGTACATTGAAAAGTTCCAACTAGAACGAAACGTCGTCTGTGCGTTTCCTCCCGTTGATAGACTTGTTTTTTCAGTATTTCTTAATTCTTAATTAACTTAATCACCAGGAAGTTCGTTGTCGCGAAAGGGTGTGTTCTGCATACTAGTACAAACTTAGTTTGTCGGATTGTAGTTTCGGACGCATTAAATAAGTCGACATTTACATGTAAGAATGTGATTTAATATTCATTAATTCTCACTTGCAGTAAATTCCAAATGTTAACTATATATACAGAAAGTATAGAAATGAAAAAGCAATGTCCGTCATCGAGGGAATACCGTACATTGAAAAGTTCCAACTAGAACGAAACGTCGTCTGTGCGTTTCCTCCCGTTGATAGACTTGTTTTTTCAGTATTTCTTAATTCTTAATTAAAACCTAGTTAAACTATCGTTTATAAATCCTGTTATAGTTAATTTATTTGTTTTCTCCAATTCTTCTGTACCAATTAAAAATAATTAGCCGGCGCAATTTTCATTTAAATGCCAGTTGGCAGTACAGCATCCACAACTGTCTGGTGTCTCATCGACTACGAAATAAATATAAGTTTCACCTATTCTTCCCTTAATTTTCATCAGTTTTCTCAAACAATAGATTAATATACTTTTTTCTTGTAGTTGGCAACTAGAAACTGACAGTTTCGTATACTCTTCTAAACAAATTTTAAACGTTGAATTATCCAACTTTGAAAGTGGAATGTACGCACTTAAGCAGGCTTTACACAAGTCGTAATGAAAATGATTCTGTTCTATATTTCTACTTGTTGAAGTAAACGATTAATTTTGAAAGGTTTTACCTATTCAAGTATGTTTCAAGTTATTTTGTTATACACGAATTCAGTTGGTCTGTTAAAGTGTGAAAACACGTTAACTCAGCTTCTGCAAGTCGCTGTTGTACCGTCAGATGGAAGCACCTGGCTTAATTCTGCACTTATTATTGAGACAGTGATAGTTATATTGGCGTTCCTCATTGAAGAGCGCTGAATGTTCTTCTACGTTCTGTCTTAATAACTTCTGTGATATAGCGAGGTTGTTGTTTTGTGAATTTATGTCTCTCCAGTAGGGCGATGATTCCGCAGTAAGATGAAGTACATGTTTATGTCTCTAGAGAGAGATGCATTCACAAATATATGAACTTATATTGTATTCTTCACACCAGATTTTTAATAATATTTTTGTTTTATCTCTCGTATTATTGTAACAATAATATATTACCGAAAAATCTAGCTTAGAAAAATCTGTAAGGAAATCTTTGTTATAGTGACCGATTAATGAATTTACATATAGAATCTTATACATACAATATCGATTAGATGATAAAAACACTTAAAATGTAAATATAAGTCTCTCGTAATAAAATAAACCACTCCCTTAACCAAACTCGAAGAAATTAAATGTGATAATTACCATTAAAAAGAAATTAAATTCTACAAAATCAAATTTAGGCCAAACTCAAACAAACTTCGGAACCTATTCTAAGTGCGAGCCAGGGCTCTAGATTGATGAATCTTTGAAAAAGTTGCTTGTTTTTGCCGGTATGCAGATAGAATTAATTAATTCAAGTAACTAAACCAATTTTAGAGATGCCCCGGGTATAGTGAGAGAAAATGAAAATTGTCTTGCGTATGAGCCGCCGTTCCTCGCAAAACCTAGAACTTTCCGAAGAGTTTTATTCATTACATCAAACTACTAACTCCTACAATTACTTTAACGGGCATTTTGAGACTGAAACTTCAGCCAACTACACACCTGGGTTCGTCCCATCAAATTCTTTTAATACGCATCGATCCAGAAGGAGTTCTCTCTTAAGTATTGCACGTCCTTTTAATGTATACGAAGAGCATTAATTTTCCGTTACGTCTTTTGTATTTTCTTTAAGTATACATAACAACGCTTAATGGAAACACTATAAAGAAGTTTTATTATTAATTATAAGTTTTCTGTCTTACTAAGAGTATTTAATAAAAAGTCAATATAGAGGAAGTTGTTTGAGTTTAACTTTTATGTTACATTTGCCATCGAAAAGGAATATTTAATTGTATAAAGAAAGACTTGATTTTGTGATTAGATATCTCACAGTGAATTCTTTTCTCCTTCATATGCTGGTGTTCGTCATGACCGTGATTCCTTCGCTAACCAGTAGATCTGCAGAGAAAAGTGTTGGTTTCTATTGGTGACAGCTTTATCAAATGATGTGACTTATGAAAGTTATGACTAGGCTTCGGATAATTATGTATTTGCATAAGTGCATATGCAAATGTATATTTTAGTTGTTGTTACATATAAGTGCATATTTTAAACTTTTTTCAGTATAAATGCATATTTAACCTTTTTTAGCAATTACACTTTTGCGATGTCTGTTGTTTGTATACCTACAGGTTAGTATTTCTTAACTAAGACATTTCGCATACTTGTAAAATAACATCCATTAACTGAATACATAACGCAAACAGATACTTTATAGCAGACAATTATATAATTTTCTAAATCATTGAATAGATAGGTGATGTGAATAGCAAGTTAAAGTTGGATTTACTATAAACAGCCAACACAATAGTTAGTGTTTTGAAACCACAATACTTGGAAATATTAAGAGGATTGACGCGGCTTACCCGGGTAATCGAACAATGAGAAATAAATATAGCGGGGATTTCCTTAATTTTACCATGTCAATTTACATTCCGGCAATCTATGTTAGTTGTGTACTAGTTACAATAGTATTAACATCCACCAAGATGCCAAAAGGTAAAAAGTGTGTAATCTTATGTCAATTTATGAAAGATTATAATGATTTTACAACAGATAGGCGTGTGTTATTCTGTAAATACAGCGAAGTTCCTGTTACAGCAAGAAATATGTTTCAAGTCACTCAGCATCTTCAAACTGGAAAACATGCAAGCAATAAAAATCGTAAAAGGAGAAATAGCGAAGGACAAGTGTTAATTTCTAAATTACTCCGGCGTGAACCTAAACACAGGGTATTCGGTGAAAAACTTTGAACGGCTTTTATTTGCGCTGACATTCCGTTAGATAAATTAAAGAATGAAGATTTTCGCAGCCTTATGGGGAAGTATACTATAGAAAATATTCCAAATGCATCGACGTTAAGAAAAAATTACGTTTCCAAGTTCTATAGAACACTGAACAAATTAAGAGAAAAAGTAAAGGATCATTCTATTTGGGTGTCGTTGAATGGAACAACCGACGTGGAACAAAAATGCATAGCAAATTTTGTATTTGGTATATTAGGAGTCAATGAAAAAAAGATAAATCATATCTGCTGACTTTAAAAGTGCTGGACAAAGTAAATCATTTAACAGTAGCTGCTTTTTTCAAAGATTCTCTAAGTTTATTGTGGCCGGCTGGGATTTTACACAAAAAACTACTTCTAGTTTGTAGCGATGACGAGGTATAAATTCTCGGCCTCATAGGCTTATACAAGGTCAAACGTGTTCAAAGTCCTTTACGTCATAGCTACATATTATTGTGGATTTTTCCCCGAAGAATATTTTTGAATATAATTATTAATTATGTATAATTTATTTTCTGGTTTATATTTAGTGATTTGTAATATTTTATTTAAAATTTAAATTGGAGTGTATTTTATGCCTAGACTGTATAGTGTTCGTAGATTGTTTTGAATCACGTTGTGGAACATTGCCGGACGTTGTATCGTTCGAGGTTCTTAGCTTGATGTTTTTTTATTCTCGGAAGAATGTTATTTCCGCAACAGAGATTTATGTACCTTCAGATGATTCACATGTGTTAAATTTTGAATAAGGACTTCTTCTTTATTTAAAATACTTTAATAAGTTCGGTTTATGTTTTAGTTTTTGATTATTGATGTGTTCAATTTAATTATCGATTTGTTACGAGTGTTTTTAACTTGTAATTTTGATTTGAAATGTATGATGATTCATCTGAAAAATCTCTCGTTAAGTTTTTTTTTGTGTGTGCTAAGGTTACATTAATTAATGTAAGTAGTCCTTTTGCAAATAAATTTATTTGATATTATTCTTGGTAATAATCTTTTATAATTTTTGAGCTCATAGTTTAATTGATTATATTTAATTTTGATATATTTTAATTAGTAGATGAATAGCAAGGAAAATTTTCATATTTCTTATGAGGGAGTTTTTTTTGCTATCATGTTTCAATAGTGTATTGAAGTCAGGATTTTGGAGGGAATTTTTTTATCATGTTTATGTTGGGCATGATCTGATCATTGACACGCGTAGTTAACAGTTTGTCTCTGTTGACGTTTGAAGTTTGGGGGTTAAAGTAAATATTTGAATTTGAAAGTTTTCCGACCTATTTAATTAGTGTAATTTTTGCTCGCGTTAATAAGAGATTTTTTCATTGTATGAGTTCATTACCATACAAGTTTTCCTCTGCTTATTGCATTGTTGTTGCAGTAGCACGTCTTTATACTTTATAAAGACGATTTTTTTATTTTTTTATTTTTTAATAAAATTTTGTAGAAAAGTGCTTCTTTTAATGTTTATATTTTGTTTTTCTGTCCACGTTCTTAAATGAACCTGAGGCTTTAGAGGACTCTATTAAAAGAAATAAACTCTCCGTAAGGCAGCCCGAACTCATAGTGGTGCACTGTGGATTATCTTCAATATATTTCCACAATACATAGCAATATGTGTGAAGCCTGGATTATAAATATGACGGTTCTACGAGAAGTAGCTTTTAGTAGCCGGCCAGATAACGTGACTAGCGCATGAAAATGTCCACGGTGATGAAAATTGAGCATCATGCAGTTATCAAGTTTTTAACAAAAGAAGGGCACACGCCTAGTGAAATAAAACAACGTTTATACGGCGTTTACGGTGATTTATCTCCTTCGTATTCCACTGTCAAAAAATTGTCAAAATGTTTTCGTTTAGGGCAAGAATCCCTGGTAAATGCTGAGCGGTCCGTTCAACCAATTGAAGTGATACCTGCACAAATTTCAATTATTGAGGACTTAGTACTAGAAGCTCGCCGTTTGAAAGTGAAGGAATTGGTAGAGATGACAAACATTTCTGAAACAAGTATTCGCCGAATTCTCCATGGCCATTTGGGTATAAATAAAATTAGTTCAAGATGGGTACCGCGTCTTCTTTCTGCTCTCCAACGTCAACGTCGGGTCGAACGTGCGAGATCGTTGTTAAACATGTGTTGGGACGGCCCAAAACCGATTTTGGAGTCCATTATCACGGGAGATGAAACAATGGTTCTGTTTTACGATTCTCTATCAAAAAAAGAATCAATTCGTGTCAAACGTCGATGTAAATTGACAAAAGGTTTTCGGTTATTGCACGACAATGCACCCGTCCATACTGCCGCCATTTCACAAGCTGCCATTCGGAAATGCTGCTTTCAAGAATTTAAACATCCACCGTATAGTCCGGAAATGGCCACAAGTGATTTTTATTTATTTTCTAATTTAAAGAAAGACCTTCGGGGACGTCATTTTAAGGACGAAAGTGAATTGCAAGCAGTTGTAATACATTTTGACGGAAAAACGGGTATAGAATTATTAGTAATAGTAGTTTAGGGAGATTACATTGAAAAATAAAAATTGTATTGTTCTAAGTTACTTTTTTCTATATGAGGCCGAGAATTTATGGTGCCTACCTCGTATGTGCAAAGCACAAATTTTGTACCTAAACATAATACATGTGATCTGTGTAGCGCATGCTTTACACCGAGTAGCCGATTTAGTTCATACTCTTTATCCAGACGTTAATATGCCGATATCGTCTGTGAAAAAGGTTTTTCCTCCAGTGTCCAGAAGTTTCGGGAAATTGCAAGGAACTTTCCATTTCCACCCCCAGGACGAGGAACTTGGATCGACGCTGCTGTATATTACACTAAATATTTTGAAATTCTGAAGAAAATTCTTGATGAATTCGACTCTGAAGAAGCACAGTGCATTGGTGAAGCTGTTCCTTACTTATGACTTTATTGATATTATATATTTAAGACGCTTTCACTGAATTGATTTATTGATTACCAAGATTACTGTGAAGGTTCACTATTATTACTACATGGTCCTGGTTTATATTCCTCCAGACTTGAATTTCAATTCCTTAGAATCTCTTCTCGGCTTACTTGAAGTTTTCATTTTGAATAAGAGGGTGGTCGTTGTTGGAGGTTTAAATTTGCCTAACTTTACATTTGAGTTTATTTTTTTGTCTTTCTTTACATCTGAGTTTGGTCTGACTCAATTTAATAATGCTTTTAATACAAATAATCCAACACTTGATTCTGTCTAACTTTGCGAATTATATTGGGGTTTTATATGATACATTACAGCTTGTTGTCGAAGATATTTATGATCCTGTTCTGGACGTCACTATACCAAATGAAAATCCTTCTAAATAACCTATTTTTCCTTCCAACAGCAATATTACGAGGGCGATTTTGTGTCAATTTCCTATCGCACAGCGTAAACGTTAGAGGAGCAGCATGTGGTCGGTGCACGCAGAGAGGAACTGCGCATCTTCCCAACCACCTGCTCTGTTACTGCCGAGTCCTTGACGCCATTCTCAGCTGAGCTGCAGCAGCGTAAATGTGGCTGTCTCAATTGATTCTCTCACCAAGTGCGAATTGCAAAGTGTTAGTTGACAAAGTAGTTACAGAAAACTAGAGGTCCACCATAAATGATTTGTCTATGAAATTATCGGAATTTTCGAGGTCATTTCTGTACTATATCGTAACTGAACTTTAGGTTTTAAAAGACAGTGCTCGCTGAGATGTTAAATGACAACCATAAAAGTCACCGAATAGCTTCAGCTTTGACGTCCCTTACCCGTTATGTCGCCGAAGGAGAAGATTTTTTGAAACCAATTGTGACAGAAGATGAGGCGATGAGAAGATGAAACGACAATCGCAACAATGGATGCACATAAACTCATCAAACAAACCAAAATAGTTCAAACTAATTTTGGAACCAAAAACTTCTGCTTTTGGAGTTCATATAGCCAAGGACTACGATTACTACAGCTGCTTATTGCAAAATTTTAGGAAGTCTGCAGACAGCCATTCAAAACAAAAGAAGATGTATGCTAACTTCTGGAGTAGTTCTGATCCATGACAACACCCGTCCTAACACTGCTGCTGTAATTCAATGACTCCTTGAGTAATTTATATGGGATATTTTCCATCACCCGGAATGCAGTCCCAGCCTAGCGCCGACTAACTTTCTTGTTCTGCCTGAAGGGAAGAAGTGGCTAGGAGGGCAGCACTTCCAAATTAACGGTTAGCTTCAAGATAACGTCAAGGCTCATTTCAATGCATTGGCGCAGCATTTTATAAAGAGGGTATTGAAAAGCTTATCCTCAGGCACGACAAATGCCTCAATCTCCAAGATGATTATAACGAAAAGTAACCATAACTGTATATAACTTTTAGTAATAAAATCATTTTTTTTATTTACATTTGTCTTTTCTTGATGGCCCATCGAAGGTTGAGAAAAAAACGACCTTTGTAGATATAATTTTCGCAAAGCCGATTATGATAAGCTCCACTTTTTTACAACAGGTTTGTCATTTCTTGAAACGATAGTAGTTAGATTACTTTTTTAAAAGGGACGTAATATTATTTGTCAGGGATTCACCATTCAATACAGCGTTTATGTATTTTACCTGCGTGAGTGAATCACAGCGACTTATACTGTGGTATTTGAGTTTTATGTGTCAGGGATTAACTTATTTATACTGTATTTCGGGGGTATTTTTAACTAGAGAATTCGTACATATGTATTTCCCTGTGTTTCGTAATTTCAAGATGTTCTGCTTAAATTATTCATGTCAAAGAAGAACCAGCCGATGACTCATGGTTATATTTAGAGCAAATTTAGATATTTCATGTGTAAACAGCTACATACTTCTACTAGCCATATGAGAAGAATCATTCAAAATGACTCGAAGAGAATTTTCTGTTAGTCTAGGAAAGTAACTTAATAACGACCACATTAAAAGAAGATATCATATAAAAGAACTGTCAAGAGATCTAAAATCAGTTATAAAAAATTTTATTAAAATTGACCCATTAACACAAGCTCGAGATCTAGGACTGATTCTTTGGCTGATGTTAATTTATTGCAAACAAATGCTGAAAAATGTATCAGTGGCGTTTATCTAATAATTTCAAATGGAACGTAGATATATTTCTGATCAGTACTCAACTAAACACTTAGGTGTGACATTGGCAGAAATTTACATTTTCGGATTATGTCGTTAGTGTCACAGCTGCTGCATCCAGATCTCTTGGATTCATTATTCGGACACACAGATATTTCAATAATATCGATTCTATTATTATTATCGATCTATTAATGTTGTTATTGGTAAGGTTGATTTACCCGACTTCTATCCAAAGTTTTTCGTTTGCTAAATGCGTTATGTGCTAGACCGATTCTTTTTTATGTATGTGGTCAATATGAATTCTATTGGATCTGCCACTGTTTATTGACTGGTTCTCTCAATCATTTTAATATTATTTTTGCTATCACCAAATCTATCAATCGTTCTGTCGTTAGTTAATTATCATATCCGTTATGTCTAGATTACTTTCAGTCTGTTATACACATATTTATTTTTAATTTTATTAAATTTAATTTCCGTGGTTTAACACTCTCTAAATCAATATGAAACAAACATGTAAATAATTTACATATCTGTAACTATGCACATGGACAATACACCTCGTATTTTCAGCATTTACTTCTGCTTAATACATTTGTTTCTGCCATCTAGGCGTCCTCAGTTAAGCTAGTGAAGCAATGTATACAAATTAATACAAACCTGTTATAAACAACCGGTTTGTATCTGTATTTAAATTTACTGAAATAGCCCGCATAGATCAAGCAAGTTCCGTCCTATAAGAAGACAACTATTTAATAATTGACATCTTACGGGCGAGAGAGACTTTGTCTGGATGTCTCTAAATGTTAGGGTATACTTCCCAAAATAATACGAGCTCTCCTAGAAACTAATATTTTCATTTAATAACTTCTTTATTTCTTTTACCATAAACATAACGTTCTTGCAGTACCTAACTTATTCTTGAACTCCAAACTTGTCAAGATTCAAGAAACGCTTATCGTACAAATTTTGCACGTAAAACGAGACTTAATGCAATTTTATTTATTTCATCCGCAATTATTCACTTAGTAATCGCTTAAGCTGCAATGAAGCTTTAATAATTCTCAAGTTTACACTTCATCGATCCTCGTGCAAGTTGCAACTATCACCCTATTTCATTTCCAAGCCATTTATTAAACTCGAACTTCCTCAACGAACAGTAACTTTTAAGGTCTAAAATAACATATTGCTCTGTGCTACTAAATAAGACTAATATAAAATTAATTATTTATAGAGTCAAGAATATATATATTTTCTGTAAGTAATAGTACATGCTGTCGGTTAGTATTCGGAATTGTTCAGAGAACAAAGAGTTCAGAATACATGTAGTATCACTTACAGCCGATTTTTCTTAAATATTGAAACCTAACTTCAATACGTAAAAAATTCACATTTTAATATACAGTGCTACGGAATAATATAAGTTTAAAAATACAGTGCAACTTTATGTCAATAATATAATATTTCCTTTTGAAAAAGGTTCTATACATAGAATCGAAACGTCACTATAGATTCAATATAAATATTGTTTAAATTACCTGGCCAGTATTCCCAAAGAAACATTTTTACGTTTTATATATATATAATGATATAAAACTATGAGGGTGTTAATTTAAATGTATAAGTAAAGTTATATTATGTATGAATGAATAATGAACGGCCAGTTGATTATGAAATGTAATCTTAGGAATACAATAAATGGCGCAATTCGGTTGGTAGAGCATGAAAAAGTAAATATAAAATAATATTCCGACTCTCTTTTACGGGATCATCGCAAGTATTCCCCACTTATATATAATCAAATCAAATTTAAATAAAACAAAGACAGACTGCATCACATATACCAATAAATCACAAATTTTTAATTCCACAAATAACGTGTGTTCAGAAACATTCGAAGTTAAGTAGGCTCTGAACAAAAAATCGTATATCTTTACTTAAGTATCTGATTTGTAATAATTATTAAATGTCAAATGTTGTCTGTCAAAAATTGTCAGAATCTAATACCGAAGATACTATCTTTTAATTTTGAAAATGGTATTTACTAACGTACACAAAGCATTCATGGTTGAAGCAAATTTTCGAAATGGTCAAAAGATCGATGGCCAGTGGAAGTATTCAATTCAAGCTTGTTTGGAAGAATTTCAAGATGAATTTCCCAACCTTGCTTTTGATTATAATACTTTTCAGTGTACACTAATCAGAATTGTTCCAGTTTTTCGACAAACTGGTAGCATGGGACGCCAAGGTGGGCGACCAAAAGTCCGGACAGAAGAAGTGATTGGGAATGTTAGAGAAATAATGACTGATGCCCCTAAAACTTCAGTAAGAACTCTTGCACAACAAACCGGGTTGTCAGTTGGTTCTTGCCATAAAGTTTTAAAAGAAGATTTACAGTTATTCCCATATCGTATAACTTGTTTGCAAGAAATCCTCGATATTGACTATGCGCGAGGAGTAGTATTTTGCGAATGGTTTACAAATAATTTTAATGATGATGTCCTAGCTTTCTTTTCAGACGAAGCATGGTTTCATGTTAGTGGATATGTTAACTCGCAAAACATGAGAATGTGGAGTGTTTCGGCAATGATGCCTTTATCAAGGATATAAAATATAAATGACAGAATAAAAATGTCAAATAATTGAGTTGCTACGTTTTAAATTATTCAAAGATACATTCCAATTGAATAATAATAAATTATGCCTTAGTATTCCAAAAACAGATAGCAAGGTGTGAACATATGTGTTGTTCGCTGCTAGCAGCTTGTGTCTCTTTCTGGGTATGAACTTGTGTGTTGGTTGCTGCTGGCAGCTTGCGTCTCTCTTTGGGTGTGTGGTTTTGTGTTTGTGTGAGAGCGTAAGTGTAGGGTTTTGTATGTTGGCGCGCTCGTGCGTGTTTAGTGACCGGTCGCGTAAATTTAGAGAGATCGGATAGCCAGCCGTTGCGCAGGGCCGCCAACCCTTTCCCGGCAACTGCTTTACTTTTCCGTGCAGTACTTCGACGGCCCGAGCCCCGCCCCATCGAGGCAAGGCGCAGACCAGCGAAGCGAACCCTGCACAGGATTGCTCATCGCCAACCGAGGGAACCCTCTTAGCGGCTACTTCGGTCGACGACGGTCACACTTGTGCCATCTTAACGTTTTCCGCCAAGGCGGGGGCACCGCACATACGTCGAACGTGTGTGTGTTGTTAACGGTAGCCTAGCCAGGTTGCCGCCCAGGACCGGTCCTAGTGGTGTGTGCAATGCGCGGCGCCGTGATTGGCACCGCGTAGCTTGGTTCCTCTCTCCTGCTGAAAATGCGGAATGGCACCTATCCGCCCATCGGGCAGACCCCCCTAGAGTTTGGTAGCGCATATGCTAGGCTACAACCCAGTAGAGGACCACATCACCACAAAACAAAAACAGGGAAAAGCAAGACATGAGTTTTTATTACGTATGCGCCCGTGGAGTGTCTTAAGATGCAAAGTTGTCGGCATTTGCCTAAACGAAAAGGAAAACCACGAAAACCTACTCGGACAACCAGACAGGAATCAAAATACGGAACAGTCAGCATGATAAGCAAATGTATATGATATCTAAATGTAATTGATATTTAAATAACTTAAGATATATAACAAAAAAAAAAATATTATGATGATAAATTGTAGATCGTTACACAATTAAGTTATAGTATATACTGCTTAAATTTTTTATATCATTTCTGTTGTTAATTGAATTTTTTTCCTGTTTAATACTAATCATTTCTTTAAATTGTCTTTTCATTGTGTGTTGTTCTTCATCAATTATCTGTGTGTTTTCAAAATCGAAATGGTAATCGCGTTGTAGTTTGTGTGTAGATAAAACAGTTTTGTCTGCTTTAGAGTATTTGTGGGCTTGTATTCTCTTGTATAAATATTGTTTCGTTTGGCCTATGTAGTAACTATCGCAATCGCGACATGGTATTTTATATATGACATGTGTTTCTCGATTTTTTTCTATTTTAGGTTTAAGTTTTGAAAATAAATGTTTATTAGTATTACTAAGTTTATATGTTGTAGCTATATCATATTTTTTTTTTAAGTGTATTTAATTTTTTCTGATAGTTTGAACATATGGAATCGTGATATATGTTGTGATATTGTTCAAATTTTTATTGGTGTCTGCAGTGTTGTATATTTGGTGTACTCTTTTTTTAATAGTTTGGTCTATAAGTTGTGGCGGATAATTATTATCAATTAAGATTGTTTTAATTTTTTTGATGTTATCTTTTCTGTATTGAGTATGTGATAGTTTTACTGCCCTATCAGGGTTCGCTTCGCTGGTCTGCGCCTTGCCTCGATGGGGCGGGCGTCGGCCCGTCGAAGTACTGCACGGAAAAGTAGAGAAGTTGCCGGGAAAGGGTTGGCGGCCCTGCGCAACGGCTGGTTATCCGATCTCTCTAAATTTACGCGAGCGGTCACTAAACACCCGCACGAGCGCGCCAACATACAAAACCCTACACTTACGCTCTCACACAAACACAAAACCACACACCCAAAGAGAAACGCAAGCTGCCAGCAGCAACCAACAGACAAGTTCATACCCAGAAAGAGACACAAGCTGCTAGCAGCGAACAACACATATGTTCACACCTTGCTATCTGTTTTTGGAATACTAAGGCATAATTTATTATTATTCAATAGGAATGTATCTTTGAATAATTTAAACCATAGCAACTAAATTATTTCACATTTGTATTATGTCATTTATATTTTTTATATCCTTGACAAAGGCATCATTGCCGAAACATGTAGGGTTTTAAATATATATACTTTGAATTAATAAACCAGACCTTTAATCGCCGACTTATTAACTATATTTACTATATATATATATATATATATATATATATATATATATATATGTTTTCTTTCAGGTTTCCGCGGGTAGTAGTATGTGTTGTAACTGGATTCCGGGTTTTCTTCCGCGTTTCCATTGTTTAGTCTTTGTAAAGACCGGTGCTGGTTTCTGGACGACGTTTCGGCAAAATCACATTTGCCAAGTTTACGAGTAACCAGAAGCAGAAGCAGACAGTTATCGCAGACCTGAAGATGGCAGATGTGATTTTGCCGAAACGTCGTCCAGAAACCAGCACCGGTCTTTACAAAGACCAAACAATGGAAACGCGGAAGAAAACCCGGAATCCAGTTACAACATATATATATATATATATATATATATATATATATATATATATATATACATATATATATATATATATATCTTACAATTTATAAATTATTGGAGTTTTTCGGCTTTTATATGAAATATTTACAAATATCAAGTTAGTATGTATGTAATTGCAAAGTAAGGGGGGATGTAACCATTGCTGTCTACAAATTACAAAGCAAATCATTCGCAATTTTTAATTGAAAAATATTGCCTATGGGACTCGAACCCAAGTCTACAGTTTGCCGGACTATCGGTTTTACCACTCACCCACAATAGACCTAGGTTCAAGCTATTTAGACATGCATTATAAAGTAACAGTTAATGAATCAGTTGAATTTCGGTTCAAAGAATAAAAAATACTTATCATATCTCGTTTCCCTTCGTTAGTGTATGACATTTTTGTATTATTAATGAACAATAAATGAAATGTTTAACAGATTGAAATTCCATGGCTACCTTATTTAATCTTATAATTTATTCTTTCAAATAAAACCTAATGTCAAAAACTTTAGTCAGCATGTGGTACATGGTTGAAATCAGAAAAAAACTCTTTCTAAAGATGTCTAAATCCAATATGGCGCCTATAAGAAATTAGATAGTTGATATGGCCAGAAGGAAACGAAACGCCGTAAAGAAATTTAGAGTACACCACTGGATAGAGGTTTAGAAATGGCCACCAGGACGTGTTTTTATATTTTCTCTACAAGGCCAAATGTCGGTGCTACAGGTAAAAGAATAAAATGGGGTTTTCGCGTTTTTTTTTTAAATAACGAAGGTCATTTGTCACAGGTCTATTTTCTTTACGGATTTATAACAAACACAAAATTTAACAACTTTGCCAAATTTAAACCTATACTCTATCTCCAATAATAAGCGAGATCCCCATGGTGAGGGCCGAAAATGAATCAGCCTGTATATATCGTGGACATAAAATACCGGACACTGTAGTAAATGTCTGTTGGTACAAAAATTGTTTTCTTCTTTTTTTTTAACAAGACATGAAACATTATCTACATAGTAAGAATTAGAAATAAAGAAAGGTATTTAACAATTTATTCAATAGAAAAAGTCCACGAATAGTAAATTGTGTAAAATTAACAGGTTCATTAGTAGTATCGGCTAGGTTTTTCAACTACAAACGTCACACGATTTAAGCGATTAATAGTGTGTATTACCTCCACAAACTCTAATGGCTTCTGCCATATGACGTGGTAAACTTTGAATGCAGTCGCCGAGCTCTTCTTGTGTAATGTGTTTCCATTCTTCCCGAATGGTTACCAGTTTGGGATATCGGTGCCGAGCACGTCGCCCTAATGAATCCCAGAGACTTTCGATAGGTAGGATTCAAGTCCAGGCTTCAATCTGACCATTGCATACGGCGAAAGTTAACCGAATCCAACCAAATATTGCTCAACCACCCGTGCGGTGTAAGGTCGCGCCTTATAGTCCATTAGAGTAAACTTCCACCTACGAAGGAGAGCAAAAGGAATGACGTGATCAGCTAATTCGTTGATGTACCTAACAGCCGTCGTGGTTTCATTTTCAGGGAACAAGCTCAGTTTTCGGGTACAGTGAAATGCCAGCCCAATCCATTATACAGCCTCTTCCAAATGCCATTCTTGGAGATATATAACACCCTGAAAATTGTTCACCAGGCCTTCTCCACACACGTACTCGTCCATCTGGCGAAGGCAGTCAAAAACGAGCGAATGATATTACTGCTGTTGAAATTTTACGTGAGACTGAAGAAATAGCCGGATATAATAACTACGGAATATGTAGCGCTATTGAAGTTGCAAAACGTCTCTAAATAAATTACACCACGGTTTGGCGCATTTTCAGAAGACATCTAAAAGTGTATCTGTATAAAATGTTAAAGCTTTATTTGAACTTCAAGAAACGGATGAACCAGTTGGGTATGATTTTGCTCCTCGTGTAGTGTATACAAATTCAACAAACTCCGCAGTGACTGGATATCGTTTTTTGGACCGAGGAGGCGCATTTTCAACTGAGTGGGGGTGTTAATACGCTTAATTATAGGATCTGTTCGGAAAATCATGCGCATACTGTTATTCAGCAAGGGATTCATGATTTGAAAGTAGCCGTGTGGACTGGGTTCACACCCCGATTCATTTTAGAACCATACTTTTTTTAGGAAAATCAAAATTGGAAATTAAAAACATTTACTGGAGAACGATATCTTACCATGCTGCGAAATTATGTTATCCCAAGATTGCACAAATACGATATTGAAAATATCATCTTCATGCAAAGTGGCGCACCCCTCCCCTATATTTATACTTCATTAAAAAATATGTTAATTAACACTTTTGAAAATCGTATCATACGCAGAAACTTTCCCAATCTTTGGCCAGCGTGTTCTCCAGATATCAATCCGGCAGATTATTGGCTATTAAGCTATCTTAAAGAAAAGGTTTCTTTAAGTCATCCTACGAATATCCAGCAGCTCAAAGAATCAATTTCAAGTGGCAGCTATTCCAGTTAATTTGCTCCACGATGTTGCCCACAGTATAGAAGAAAGGCTGCTTCTTGTTGAAGAAAAAGATGGCGGACATAATCAAAATTTGCGCTGAAGTGATTTGCTTTGTAATAAACGCCATTGTTTTACCAATAAAAACTTTCCTTTAATTTGTATATACTTTACTTTATAAGGAAATTAAATCGGTTTCAACATATTACTTACATAATATACATGTATAATATACTTACAAATACTAATATTTGTAAAATGTATTCGTTTAAATATTTAAACCAATAACACATCATTTCAAGTTTCAAATTTTAAGTTTTTGAAACCTAAAACGTTGCGTTCTTAATTAACATATCCGTTTTCTGGAAAAATAGAGATGCATATTTATTCTAAAGAGCGTATTTGAAAACACCTGGTACTGTGGACTGCGAAAAGGACATTTGTTAATTTATTACAAAAGAAAAAAAGAAGGTGAGAAGACTGGCAGGAAAAAGGGCAAAAAGAGTCTCTTTCCCATTACCACGCTCCAAAAAATAAATCCTAATTTAATTTGCGTCATATTTTATTTTTCACAGTGACGCGTCTCTTTTCAAATGAAAAATGTACAAGTGTCAGATTATAAGCGTATATTTTGTCATAAACTTGATTTAAATTTAATGAAGGGAAGGGAGGGGGATAAAAAAATTCGTAATGCTATCAAAAAAAAGCGAGAAACGATTATCACTGATGTGAAACAATAGAGACAAGTCCTCAAACAGAGAATCCTCGCAAATTTAGAAGAATATTGGGTAGAAAAAATGCAAAATAAAGGGAAATATCATTAAATATATCTATCTAAATTTTTTTTAAATACTATAATTGATATTTTACTCATAATTTAATTCATATTGTACATAGAGTTTGTTCCTAGTAACTCTTAGTGATACTGAAATTATCAATATACGCTTGCTTCATTAATTTCTGTTCATTGTTTAATTTTTAACTTATCTACAGTGTATCCACAGATTGCAACAGAGAACGGTGATAAATTTTTTAAACTATATTATGTTTTATTTTTTTTATTATAGCAGGGGGTATTGATATCTAGTTCTATATCTAACCTAGACCGGTTCCGTAGTTAAAAAGAAATGCGATACCATAGCAACGAAAAATAACATTATTGTAAAGTATCACGTAAAAAATTAAACCAAAGTTGCGCAATAAAATTTGAAAAAAAAGATGTCGATCGAAATTGTGAAAATCGAAAAATCATCATCAAGTACCTGTATTTGAAGAGGTTAAGAGGTAAGCAGATTTACGAAGATATGCTTAATGCCCTTGGCGTATACATTGTATACGTGTGTATACGAGTGTATAAGTGGACGCCGTGTAAAGTTGTTGCGTCATCAGTTGTGCTAGTTTTACTGTGCCCTATGTGCTACACCTTGACTAGTGATTTTTACCTACTGATGATGCCAACCTAGTTGTCGAAATACGTATTTAGGATACGATCAATAATTGTGGTAAGGGGTTATATACCTTTTTTACGTTTTTACTTAACCACAGTCTCCAAAGAAAGACTCTTCGAAGTTATGCCTGTATGATAAAAATAATTATTTCATTAAATTCCACGAAAAATAATTTTGTCGTTTTTTTTTGACCTGTAACTGCCTAATGGTTCCAAAGGGAACAACTATTTTTTGGTTTATTTAAAATAAAATGGCCTCACTTTATGTCATTTATAACAATTCTTCTATTAAAACCGAAGAAAAAAAATTAAAAGTTCGTCCCGAAAGAGTTAAGCAAAATCTCTACATTATGGAAAATATTCAAAACTAGCTTCAGTACTAACATTTAATAAGAAAAACACGTGTTTCCAGTGTAATTATTACCCACAAAACTAGTTATGTTAATAAATATTACTATATATATTATATGTTTAGATAATTTCTAAGCCGTTCATTAAATACATATATCAATTGATAAATTCTTTCGGCTTTGCAATTATATACTAATTTGATATTTGTAAATATTTCATTAAAAGCCAAAAAATTCCAAGAATTTATCAATTGATATATATATATATACGGATTATCTACGGCTGTCGCCGCCTCTCCGTCCCCAGTTTCCATATCCTTCTGTCGTAACACATGTCTTCTTCTAAATTTCTTGCATCCATAGCTTTGTTAATGTCATCTCTCCAACATCTTCTTGGTCTTCCTCTCTTTCGCTTTTTTTGAGGTATCCATTCTAACACTTCCCTTGGCCATCTCGTATCATTCATTCTTTTTGTGTGTCCGAACCAAGTCAATTGTTTTTTCTCTATGTCGCCAATAATATCCCTCTAGATGTTCATCCTTCTTCTTATTTCTATATTTTTTATCGTTTCGAGTCTCGATATTCGACAGCTTCTTCTTAAAAAATCCATTTCTGTGACCAGCGGCTTTCTTTTATTAGTTTTACTCAAATCCCATACTTCTGAACCATATGTCGAAATACCCTTAACAATTGACGCTAAGAAATAAGTAATTAAACTTCTAGTTTCAAAAATTCTTTTATTGTAAATACCACTACAATATTGTTTCACCATACAATGGCTTCATCAGGTGGATGAAATACTGAATATGTACAATACAAGTTTGAATATTTATGTGAAAATTATTGGGGAAATAGTAGTTGAAAAATTTTTACAATCTTAAATTTAATACAGGGGAGTTGTTTAAATCTAGTTGGTCATTTAAAGCTAATTCTAAACTATTGTATCTATTAATTTCTAAGTTTTCTAACAGGTTAAGTTTTTTACTTTTTTCTTGAATATGTAAAATTTTGAAATCTATATTAAATCTATGATTGATATCTATACAATGACTTGCGAAAGTTGAATCTGTTTCCTTTTCTTTATGGCTTCTCTCGTGTTCTTTCATCCTAATTTTGAATGTCCTCCCCGTTTGTCCTATGTATACCTTATTACAATCTTCGCATGTTAACTTATATACACCAGAGTTTGATTCTTTGTCTATTTTATCTTCTCCAATCAGTCGGTGTTTCTCCGCCATTTAAGCATCTTTCAAATAAAGACTTTAGTATTCTTAGCAGCTTTTCAGGTCCATATTTTATAAATTGCGGGTGTATCCTTCCAGGTCCAGGAGATTTTCTCAATTTTGTATCTTTCACGGATTGTAGTACTTGTTTTAATTGAAGATCTATATGAGTTAAATTACCTATTTGGTATTGTTCTCCCAGAAATTCAACGTGTTTTGCTTCCAAAGGGCTTTGAAGTGATGTACCCAGTCTTTTTTTGTTATGCTGCTCATGTTAAATCCTTGTTTGTTTGATGCTTTTACCGATTTGATGTTCTTCCAAGCTTCTGAGCTTGGGATTCCTCCTATTTGTTGTTCTATGTACACGCTCTTTTTTTTTCCAAAATTAATTATTTTTCTTAATGACTTCGTTTTTTACCTCCCTATTTTCTCTTCTCTATTATTCTCTTGTCACGTCGTCATTCTTTTGAAGAAGTTTTTGATAAAGTTGTTTCCTGTTACTATATATTCTCATATTTAGTTACATTTTTTTTTAATTTTAAGTTTAACTTACGTAAATATCAATAATAGTATATTACATACCGAGCGGAGAAGTGCTCTATAACAGCCGAGCGTGAAGGTAGCTGCAGACGCGAGGCTGGTATGAGTTCTCCCGAGGTATGTATACGATTTTACTCACAATCTACTATTAGTAATTCTATATAAGTTTTATTTTAAATAATAATAATAATAATAATACATTAGTATCGGTATTTATTTTTATGATAATTTGATAAACTATTTTAAGGAAGATACTTGTAAAATCGTTGCTAGGCAATGTAATAAGTTTGTTGAATCTGACAGTTAGGTAATTATTTTGACAGTTACAAAATATAGTACGGCATTTTTAATAATAAAAAATCTTTATACGTGTATACTAAGAAATATGTCCGACAGTGAACTTGAATGCACCCCACAGAACTGCGAGTAGCTCCAGAAAAAGCTCCTGAAGGCATGATTCCGGAAAAAAGCAGGGAGAGGTACGAGAAGACTTACGAAGCATATAGTAAATGGTGCGTGATTATGGGTGTGCAGCATACCTCTGAAACGGTACTCCTTGCTTATTTTGCTGAATTAAGTAAACAAAATAAAGTTTCCACATTATGGTCAAGGTATTCGATGTTGCGAGCAGTTCTTAATATTAGGCAAAATGTTGATATCAGTAATTATGCAAAATTGCGAGCATACCTAAAAAGGCAGAATGTGGAATACAAAGCTAAAAAGTCAAGCGTTCTGTCCAAAACAGACATTGATAATTTTCTCAACAACGCTCCGATAGAATATCTTCCTCAAAAGGTAACATTCTAATTTCTTCAGTGCATATTAAATTTATGTTAAATTACATATTTCTTTTAGGTTGCTTTAATTATTGGCATCTCTGGAGCCTGCAGATGCGATGAACTTTTAAAAATGTAAATAAGTGGTCTGGATATTTTAGAAAACCGAATTATAATAGTAATTCCTGTAACGAAAACCAACTCCTCCCGTACATTCGTAATCACAAAACCGGAATGAATGAAAGTAATAAAGCAATACTACGACCTTCGCAACAACATTGAATCTGAAAGTTTTTTTTTACAAATGAGGAATGGCAAAGTGACACGACAGCCTTTTGGGCATAACTCTATCGGAAATTTTCCCAAAAAAATAGCAACTTACTTAAAACTGGAAAGCGTTAATGGGTTTACAGGACATTGTTTCAGACGTACTTCAGCGACATTACTGGCAAATACAGATGGAGACATTCTACAGTTGAAAAGATTAGGGGGGTGGAAATCCAGTACTGTTGCTGAAGGATATGTGGAGAACTCATTACTTGGACAAGTAAAAATTGCTGATATGTTGTCAAATGTAGAACAATCAAGATCGTGGATTTCTAAAAATGAACAGTATAATTTTAAGCAACAACATGGTCTTTCTTTAACAGTTAACAATAATGATAATTCTAATGTAACCATTAATATTTACAACTCTAAATAGGTTTATTATTGTTTCTTTAAGTTTCTTTAAGACACAAACAAAATGCAGTTTTCTAGAGAGATTGGCTGTGCCACCTTTGGAAGGGCGTCGTTACTTCACATTAATTATGTGGACGGTATGCGGGGTACTTCGGCTGTCTGACAACAGGCAGCGCCGAATTTACTTCTGCGCCCGGTCCGGATAATTACGGTGATAGGGCGATGTGGTTCTTTTTTGTGAATGTGTCTGGCAATATCCTTTCTCCAGCAGAGGCGTACCGATGAGCCTGTAGAAAGGTGAAATACGTATCTACGTCTCTGAGGATAGGATATATTCGGATACGTTCACAAAAAATATTAATAGTAAACCTGCATTTGTGTTCTTCACTCCAGATTTTTAATAATGTTTTTTTACTAAATAAATACAGAGTTTGATTCCAATTTATTCTTAAAAAAATGTTTTAATGCCAAAATGTCAATGATGTCATATTTGTGACTAATGAACTGACACTTGCTAGCTGGGAAAACACTTTTCCGGCTATAGCTGGGAAAGTGAAGTAGGTAAGCAATAAGTCGCTTCCCGACTGTTTCGAAGGGTACAAATCTACAGATTACTAACCGATTGTGATAAAATATAACTTCGCTATAGTCTTTATAGCAAATAAAAACACACCACTAACTCGATTCTCGGTTCATTACACATTACATATCAAACATTTCAAATTTTATATAAAGAAAAATCAGAAAAAAATTGCCTACTAAACTTTCGAGTGCTCCTGACACAATGAAATAAATAAAGGAAAGAAAATGAAAATACGTCTCGTTTAAACTCGGCGAAAATACAATTTGTCGAGGTCGAAAACCTCGGTCACAGAGGGAGAAACTCCATACTTTGGGGTTTTCGAAATTTTCATTGCCCGCATGCTGACAACCGGTGACACCAACAGTAATACAACAAAAAAAAACATAGGAAAATTATATCGAATGCGAAACTCACGGCGACACAAGGGTCGTTTACTTCATGTGGTCGTTACTAACGTAAGTACTCTCGAAGCTTCCATCTGCACTGGATGTATAATGATAATTTCCCGTAATTGATGTCGCGGTGGACATGCACATGTACGAGTATGCCGTGTAATATGCTGCATCTGGAGGTGTTAGCGCGTGATTATTATTATTTGAATATATTATTAGAATATTACACTAACGTTTACATACAGGTCGAAATTGATATCAGAGAATTTACCACATGAGCTCTTTAACCCTATAATGCATATCTGGTTGAATAATTACTTTTTGATAAACCGGACCTCACAAGCCCTCTTATTAAAGCTCGTCATAAAATACGACAACACAAATTTATTGAAATGAGGCTGCATTCAAGAGGTAGATTATTTCACAAACGCAAACATATTTATTATACAGGTTGAGTTTCTTTTCATTTTTTTGTGTGGGGATCTCGGAAACTACAATACATAGAGATTTGGTTAAATACGCAAAGAAGTGCAGTTTTACGAGTGCTTCTTAACTTAGTGCTTCTGTTGTATTTCAGCGAAAGTTCACAGGTTACTAGACAAGTGCAAAAAACTAAATTTTTCCATTTCCTTTAATCTCCTAACAAATCGGAGACTGTGGCTTATAAGTGAATAAAATTAAATTAAAAAACCCTTACCACAATAGAATTTAATGATTATAAATACGTACTTCTACAACCACGTTGTCATCTTCAGTAGAAAAAACACTGTAACACTTGAACGCACAAAAACACTCACAGAAGGATTGTTCTGAACGTCTTCTAGTTTAACACTTAATTCTTAATAAATGCTACAAAAATTACCTACATTTTGGTAAACCCCGCCTATTCATGCAAGACCCATTAACCCATTATTTGTAAATTGTATAGAAAAACCGTTAAGAAATATTATAAAAGCCATAGTTTAACATACATTAAGAATCCAATTATGAAACTAATCCTTAAATTATGTTGAAATATAAATTTGGAAATTAATGTTGAGTCAGAATATTTTAATGGCAAATATTGTAATGAAACGAATTTAAAAATAAATTCCATGAATTCGAATATTTTTTAATGGTTTTCCTATTTTTCTTGCTTAAATAACATCTAACTGTCAATTAACTCAAATAAAGAAGAACCTGGTATAGGACCCAAATCTGCGTTAATTACGTTATTCCTATTTTTAAAGATAAAAATTCTCTCAAAACTATCTAATACGCGGGGGCGTGTGACGTTTTTTATTAATCTCAGACAGTCAGATGTTACGTTGTGATCTGATTCAAGATGTCGGGCAACACTTGATTTTTCCGGTCTATTGCATCTAATATGCGAAACATGTCCTATATAACGAGTTAGAATCGAACGTTTTGTTTGGCCGACATATTTTTTATCATAATCCTTACAATTTGTTTCATAGATTCCAGATTTGTTGTTTACATCAACTTTGTCTTTCGCGTTGCCTAAGAGAGATTTTAGGGAGTTATTCGACCGAAATGCTACTTGAACATTATACTGTTTAAAGGTTTTACTTAAATTTTTCGTAGTTTCGTGAAACGGTAAACTAATAAATTTTTTGCTCGAATCAATTTGAGGTAGCAAACATGTGGAATCCTGAATTGTTTTCCTTACTTTATGTTTTCTAACTAGCTTGTTTATTATTTCTGAATCGAAACCGTTGTAACTCGCGATTTTCTTAATTAAAGTTAATTCCTTTTCATGTCTATCCTTTGTCAATGGCATGCTTAACAAACGATTGATATGAAAATTGAAAGAGGCACTCTTGTGCTGAAAAGTATGGTTTGAATCTGCTGTTATAAATGTGTTGACGTTGGTTTCTTTTCGGTAAATATCAAACTCTCTAAGTTTTTGTCATTCCTAATTACTAAGGTATCTAAAAATGGCTAACCTCCGTTGTTTTCCTTTTCAACCGTGAATTTAATACTGGAAATTTTGAATTTAATTCTGTTACAAAATAATCTCAGTCGCACTTATTGGTATCAAAAATTGCAAACACATCGTCTACATACCTGACCCATATGTTTGGAAAATATTTGGCTGACTTTTTAAACTCAATCTCAAAGTGACTGATAAATAAATTCGCGATAAATGGAGATAAGCAATTATCCATGGCTGTACCCTGTTGCTGTTCAAAGAACTTGCCTTCGAATTGGAAGCAATTTTGGGCCATACAAAGGCTTGTTAACTGCAAATATTAATTTATTTCTTCCTTTTCAAAGTGATTGCTATGAAGTAATTCAGACAAATATTTTAACGTTTCTGGGATAGGTACTGAAGGAAACAAGGACGTTACATCGAATGAAACCAAAATGTCACCATCTTCCAGTCGACAATCTTTAACTTTCTGAATAAATTCTAATGAATTATTGACCGATAAACTAACTGATTTCTCTGGTAATTTTCTGAATTCATTTACTAACCATTTTGAAATCAAATAAGTCGGTGAGTCAATACCAGCAACAATAGGTCTCATCGACTTACCTGGTTTATGGATTTTAGGTAAGCAACATAACCTAGACACTAACGGATTTGCACATTGTAATTTATAAAGGTTGGAATTAGTTATTAAGTTTGGACAATTTTTTAACGCGGCTTTAGTTTTACTTATCATTTTGGGTAATGGGTTCTTATTCAGTTCTACATAAGGCCCTTCAGAAATTAAATTATTAACTCTATCAGAATAATCGATTTTGTCCAAAATGACTAACTTATTCCCTTTATCTGCTTTTAAATATAAACGATCTTTCAATCTGAGAGTTTTAATAGTGTTCCAGTCTTTCTTACTTGCTTATCTCCATTTATCGCGAATTTATTTATAAGTCACTTTGAGATTGAGTTTAAAAAGTCAAATATTTTCCAAACATATGGGTCAGGTATGTAGACGATGTGTTTGCAATTTTTGATACCAATAAGTGCGACTTAGATTATTTTGTAACAGAATTAAATTCAAAATTTCCTAGTATTAAATTAACGGTTGAAAAGGAAAACAGCGGAGGTTTGCCATTTTTAGATACCTTAGTAATTAGGAATGACAAAAACTTAGAGTTTGATATTTACCGAAAAGAAACCAACGTCAACATATTTATAACCGCAGATTCAAACCATACTTTTCAGCACAAGAGTGCCTCTTTCAATTTTCTTATCAATCATTTGTTAAGCATGCCATTGACAAAGGATAGATATTAAAAGGAATTAACTTTAATTAAGAAAATCGCGAGTTACAACGGTTTCGATTCAGAAATAATAAACAAGCTGGTTAGAAAACATAAAGTAAGAAAAACAATTCAGGATTCCACATGTTTGCTACCTCAAATTGATTCGAGCAAAAAATTTATTAGTTTACCGTTTCACGAAACTACGAAAAATTTAAGTAAAACCTTTAAACAGTATAATGTTCAAGTAGCATTTCGGTCGAATAACTCCCTAAAATCTCTCTTAGGCAACGCGAAAGACAAAGTTGAGGTAAACAACAAATCTGGAATCTATGAAATAAATTGTAAGGATTGCGATAAAAAATATGTCGGCTAAACAAAACGTTCGATTCTAACTCGTTATAAAGAATATGTTTCGCATATTAGATTCAATAGACCGGAAAAATCAAGTGTTGCCCAACATATTCTTGAAACAGATCACAACGTAACATCTGACTGTCTGAGATTAATAAAAAACGTCACACGCCCCCGCGAATTAGATAGTTTTGAGAGCATTTTTATCTTTAAAAATAGGAATAACGTAATTAACGCAGATTTGGGTCCTATACCAGGTTCTTCTTTATTTGGGTTAATTGACAGTTAGATGTTATTAAAGCAAGAAAAATAGGAAAACCATTAAAAATTATTCGAATTCATGGAATTTATTTTTAAATTCGTTTCATTACAATATTTGCCATTAAAATATTCTGACTCAACATTAATTTCCAAATTTATATTTCAACATAATTTAAGGATTAGTTTCATGATTGGACTCTTAATGTATGTTAAACTACGGCTTTTATAATATTTCTAAACGGTTTTTCTATAGAATATACAAATAATGGGTTAATGCTCTTGCATGAATAGGTGGGGTTTACCAAAATGTAGGTGATTTTTATAGCATTTATGATTGAAGAATTTAGTGTTAAACTAGAAGACGTTCAGAACAATCCTTCTGTGAGTGTTTTTGTGCGTTCAAGTGTTACACTTTTTTTTCTACTGAAGATGACAACGTGGTTGTAGAAATGAGTATTTAGAAACATTAAATTCTATTGTGGTAAGGGTTTTTTAATTTTATTTTATTCTTTAATCTCGTCTAATTACTTTATTATTAAATTTAGAGAAAAGTTGAAAATGAAAAATATTAAGGTATATACCCTTTATCAATCTGTTAATTTTTGATCGGACTTGCTATTTCCGAGTTATGACACAAACTTTTGTTTTCTTAAATGGCTATGACTTCATTAAAAAGAGCTTATTTTTTCCGTTACAACAATGTACCACTTCATAGAGTTATTGTGTTAAATTAACGATTTATAGCTATTTTTTATTTCTTTGTAACTGAAAACAGAGTTGGCCTTTGAAAAATTGAACAAACCGATATTTGAAAACAAAACAAAGTACGAGGAATGTACAGTATTTATTGTTCCTAACATATAAAACTATATTATTTTTCAACATAGTCACCCTGCACTTGAAGACACTTATTCCACCTAAGTTCTAACATATTTACAACTTTTTGAAAAAAATCGGGGTCTTGATCACAGAAGAATTATTCAACTGCTGTCATAACCTCGTTATCGCTATTAAATTTGGTCCCCCGAAGACTTTCCTTTAGTTTTGGAAATAAATAAAAATCACAAGGAGCTAGGTCAGGTGAGTATGATGGATGGTCCATCAGTTCGAAACGTGCATTGTTAATTGCACTTAACGAAACAAAGCTTTTATGCACTGGAGCATTATGCTGATGAAACAAAATTCCACGCGCCAACTTTCCTCTTCTTTTTTCTTTGATGCAATCACGAAGTTGATTAATTAGTGTAGTGTAGTACTGGCCTGTGACTATATGTCCTTGTTCCAGGTAATCAATTAATAAAATTCCCTTGGAATCACAGAAAATGGTGGAAATAATCTTACCCGCCGAGGGTTGGACCCTAAACTTGCGTGGTGGTGGAGATCCTCGATGTCGCTCCTTGCTTTGGACTTTCGACTCGGGATCGAAGTGAAGAACCCAGGTTTAATCAACGGTAACAAAGCGATCCAGAAATTTTTTGGATCACTGTTAAACAATTTTAAATTCGCATCTGAATTGGTGACTCTCTCTCTCGCATTTCTCGGGTGCCAACATTCGGGGTACCCATCTTGCAAGACACCTTATGAAGTCCTAAATAGTCACTGATTATTGTTCCAATTGCACCGCTTGAAAATCCTGTTATTTCTGCTAAACGTATACTAGTTAACCGGCGATCTTGTTTAATCAAGTCACAGACACGATCAACATTTTCCTGAGTGCACACAGTTTGGGGCCAACCAGCACCTTTTGCATGTTCGCAAGTTGTTTTTCCACATCGAAATTCTCGAGACCAATTCTTCACCACCTGATATGAAGGCGCATCATCCTCAAGTACACTAACCATATCTTCATAAATTTGTTGTGGAGGTAAAACTTTCTTTTGCAGATATTTAATGACAGCGTGAAATTCGTTTTTCTCCATTTTTCAAAATCTTTGAGCAGCTTCTATTTTAACTCAGGACAACTTTTTAACAAATACAGCTACACAACTCAACTTTGGCACTTTGTTTGCCAGGTAAACAACGAATGAATGAAATTGTTGTGGAATGTTTATTTCAACGTTTACTATAATAGAGACAGTAAATACTGTACATTCCTCGTACCTCAGTTTATTGCAAAAATAATAAATCGAACCTAAATTATAAAATTTAGAACAATACATTCCTCAAACTAAATTCAAAAATAACTGTTCAAAATACATTATTAAAAAATGCACCCATTTAAAAGTATTCGAAATGACCACCATTATTGTTTATGCAAAGGTTGCATCTTTTTAAAATTGAATTGGTAGCTTTACGAATTGGTTGTTGGTCAATTCTTGATATCTCGTACTGAAGCGCTTGCTTAAGATGATTTGGCGTTTGGTAGGTTCGTCTGTATACTTTTTTTTTCACCTTGGCCACAAGAAAAAATCCAAGATTGTGAGAAGAGGGAAAGAACCAGTGCAACTCTATCTATAAATTTTTCATCCAAGAAACGTCTGACCGTCAAAGTGTTATGTGGAAGGGCGCCGCCATGTTGGAACCATTTTAACATGGTTCTGGTCTCCAAATCCAACTCATCTAACATATCATGAAACTCAGTTTCTAGGAAATTAAAAATATCAAAAATATAGGGCCCGAGAACTCTTGTGCCGATTGTACCGCACCAAACGCTAAATCCAAATTTGACCTGAGGTCTTCTTTGTTCGAGATTGTGGGGATTTTGTTGTACCCATAAATGTTCATTGTGCCTGTTGCACATTACACAGTTTGTTACTCGGATTTCGTCGGTTTATATCACTTTAAATGGGAATTGAGGATCTGCTCCGTACATATTCGTGTACAATGTACGAAAGACCCTGCGTATCTCGTCGTCTCCAGGATCTAACATTTGACCCCTGGATAATTTGTGCGCCCGAAAATTATTTTTGTTCAACACACTTACTGCAGTGCGTTGGGAAACGCCAGCATAGCCAACTATGAGTGCCATTTAAGAAAACAAAAGTTTAATGCAGGTTGATAGAGGGTAATACCATCTATCTACCTTAATATTTTTCCTTTTCAACTTTTCTCTAAATTTAATAATAAAATAATTCGACGAGATTAAACAAAATGCAGAAATTTTTTGAAAATATCTATTAAACTGTGAACTTTTGTTGAAATACAACAGCAGCACTAAGTCAAGCTCGTAAATCTGTACTGCTATCCCCATTTAACAAATCTCTATCTATTGTAGTTTCCGAGATCCCTAGACTAAAAATGAAAAAACTCACCCGGTATAACAAAAATTGTTAATAAATTAGAATAGGAAGTAGTGCATATTATTATACAGAGTTCATTACATAGAGTGCCTTCAAGAACTTTCCTTATTAGACGGCCACGTTCATTCAAAATTATACGTTTGTAAAAGATTACGTGCACTGTCACCAACCATTATCAAAAAGCCTGGCACAGACAATTTTGCGTTGACGATCTATTTTTGAAGTACACACTGACTGATCATCTTGCTGTCTTATCGTTTTATTTGTTTAAATTGTAGGTGGATCAGAGACATGAATAAATTTTTTCATACATTCCATAATACTACCTCGTATGTTAGGGTTAGTAGATCATCTTTCCATATAGGGTATCGCCAATTGCTTTGCTAAATCTTTTAGAAAGATTCTACGTTGGTGAGCGACATCAGCTTTATAATTTTGATGTTCTTTGGTAAAGACAATAAACGTATTAAGTGCTGCCACGTTAGTTATATTCACCGAAAACGTCATAGGCCATCGCTTTCTTTGCCTTTTATATGTGTATGTGGATACCTTTTGAGCCATAGCGTCGTCACCGTCTTTGCTTTATTATGGTACTTGCCGTGGTTACGTGGTTTTTGAAGCAAAATAAAGAACATGTAACTAAATGATTTTTCGATGATTTCATCTTCTTTGGAATATTTCGCTTATTATGACGTAGCGTACCAACGAGAGTAATATTTTCTTTCAAAAGATACTCTGCTAATGCAACACTCGTAAAGAAATCGTCAATGTCACATTCAGACCAGAATTATGAAAATAATTCATACAAATATAAACTTGTATTGTATTTTCCACACCCGATTTCTAATAATATTTTTATATTATTCAAAACGTTTTTGTTTTATACAAAATATTATAAAGTTTTACCACTCAAGTACTGTCGTGTTAAAAAAATGAGCCATGTCTTATTGCGATTTTTACTTAATTTACTTATACTAATTATTACTTGCTGTTGGGCCGTTTTCATAACAAACGTTAGTTTAACTTTAAATTGTTAAAGTTACTTTAAATAAGAAGTATTTTTCATAACACAACTTTAGCACTTTAGCATAACTTTATCTTAAAGTCGTAAAACCGTCGCTTTAAGCCAACTTTAACCTGTAAATTTAAAACATTTTCTGTGCTTGTCATTCGTGCATTCGTTATCCGAAAATAATACAATGGAAATTAGTATAAATACAGATTCAGCGAATTATTATTGTTACTGCAGTTCTTCATAATTTAGCTATTACGATGAAGGAACCGCTAATTGAGGAAGTGAATGATCACTAGAGTGGACCAGTTCGGAGCGAAAGCAGAAGCGTGACTTTCAAACTTACTTAAAATACACTTATTTCTTGTGTCTTCTATCGAACATAGCTGTGCAACATTATTAAATACACAGAATACACTTTCCTGCTGCTATTATACGTGTACACACGATGACCGTGAACAACATGCTAAGTAATCGTGAACCAATTCGTTAGTCACGCCTCTGCTTTCGCTCCGGATTGGTCCACTCTAATGATCACATTGATCACTACATTGATAATTATCCTCCGGTGCAGATTCAAAATAATGAGAACAATGGACAACAATATAGAGAATATTTGTATAATTATATATATATAAACTAATTTCTTGGCATTTTCATTTTGCACCTGGATTAGCTCCAGCTGTTTCTTCTGTAATTCGTCTCTTTTCGCCTCTTCCTTTTCATGTTGTTCAACCCGTCTTGCTTCCTCATCTGCTATATGGTTAACCTTTTCCGTCAAATATTGCTCTTTCAACGCGTATAGCGTATTTTGTTGCTTCTGTTTCTTTTTTCTTTTCCCTACGGTTCTAATTAATGTAAGTTCTACATCTTTTCTAAAATTTGTTCCTCTTGAACGTTTTTTGGGCACTTCGCACGAAGACGTCTTGTAAATAACACGTGCACAATCCCAAACATAACCCTCAATTCTCTTGAAATCTAACGTCAGTTCTACCAACAGTTAAAGTTCTCTTTAGCTAAAGTTGTGATTGAAAGATTGTATGCTTCTAGGATTGTTTTTGTCTAAGTTATAATATTATTTTTATAACCCTAGTAAGGATTAAGCTTAGGATTTAAGTTTAGTAGACAAAGGAAGGATGTCACAAAAGTAGAGGAAGGATGGTCTAAAAGACGCGTTGTAGAAGAAGTCGGCATTAACAAGGCCACCGTGTGCAGAATTTATAGGAAATGGAGAGAAGAAGGCGTTTTGAGTACAAAAATTGATTCAGGTCGACCATGCAATTGAACACAACAGGAGGATGGCAATTTGATTACTCAAATTATTGAGAATCCATTTCTAAGAATAATTACTGCAATTATCCTGGGAGTCGTAGTACAACACGACGTCGAATTTTACAACGGACGAATTAAAGTTTATAGGCCAAGAGGTGCAAGATATAATAGTATGTACGTTAATGCTATTAGAACACACTCCTGTTTCTCTGTTAATCTATGGGGGTGAATATCAGAACGTGGGATATGTTTCTTGTGAAACGTTAAGGAAAGATTCAATTCAAGGTTCAATACGTTAACATTACAGAAAATATTACCTTCGGTTACGGAGTTATACCCCGAGTTAGATTTCATTTTTTAACAATATAACTGCGCATTCCATGTTGCTAATACTACTATGAAATGACTCCGTGTCATCAATATTCAGGTCTTGAATTTTCCATGTTATAGCCCGTATCTGAATCCGATTGAAAATGTATGGGGTTTAATGGTTAGAAATATCCAAAAGAAGAACATGCAATTTCACAAAAAACAACACCTATTGGATGCCGTTCTTGAAGCTTGGGAGGAACTATCGCAAGAATTTATCATCAACTATGCTACATCGATGCCTAGACGCTGTTGTTAACGCAGGGGGTGCATTTACAAAATATTAATTAAATTTTAATTTTCCTATTGCAATAAATGTTTCAACACATGTTTACATTAACTATTAAATTCAGGATTGAAACAAACATTTGCTTGTCTTTCAATTTATATTTATAATGAATAATATTAGACCACATTTTCTGTCAAAAATTCGCGATTTTACTGTCAAGTGATAAACAGAAATGATAAACCGAAATGTCAAATCATATATCTTCACTATCCAAATCAGTAAAATTAGATATATCTATAACTAACTTCATAAGTACTAATCACAATAAGTAAAAAAAATGTTCCGTTTTTTTTACATGACTGTATGTTTCAAATTATTTTGTTGATACTATATCTAAAGCATTATTTTCTTTTGGCAAAAACTGCACAACACTTGCTTATATTTATTCAGATTGTTATGTAAACATTAAGAGTTCATATTAAATCTGTATTATTCTGGAGGAGAACTACATCATCTAACTTATTAAAGCATACATATATAGTAATACATGATTAATCAATCAATTACTTACTTTGATAGCCTTATACGGCTACTAGCATCTTTATTACCTCTCGTAAATATTTATGACATGACAGAACTTATTATGGCAAATATAAGAAAATGTGGTAAATTAAAGTTTTGTGATTTTATTATTAAAAACTTTTATGATTATATGGTTGATAATGTTAATAGTGAAATTAATTTTATAAAGTGTTTTTTAAGAGGTATAGGATTATAAATTTAAATAAAAACCACATATTAGGGAAATTAATTTTGCATGACATTAATTACGGAAAACGATTTCGGGAATATGGTCACCACGGGAGTGTTCTTTTTTCTTCTGTTTCGGGTTGGACGCCAGCGCGTCCATGCATTTGAGCACACTGCTCTTTGTAGATGTCTCAGTTCCACTCCGTTAGTCTTCTATTCTCCTTAGGGGAAGTTTATCTCTTCTGAAATGTTTCTGTCAGAGTCCGTTCAGTTCCTCACCAGCGGAATCCTTAGCAATTCCACATACAGGTTCTGGACCTATGAAGTTCCTATTAGTAGCTTCTTTAGTCAGTTGGTCGGCCTTTAATTCCCTAATATCCTGGCACCTATATCAGCGACACAGTATTGTCTTGTGCCAGTTGATTGAGGACCTGTTTGCAATATTTCAAGGGAGTGTCTGAAATACGTCATCTTGGAGCATCAATTTTCGACTACTTTCAGCTGTATGTGACGCCCAATGTTTGTTTCCAAGGTCACAATAGTTGTTGGCTTGTTCCCGTAGACAAATGACTTTAAATAGTCCCACAAAAAATAGTCCAGAGGCATCAAATCACATGATCTTAGAGGCCAGTGTACAGAGCCATTTCTGGAGATAATTTATTTACGAGCACTTCCTTGAATAAATCGATGATTTCACGGACAGTATGATATGCGGCACCGTCCTGCTAAAACCAAAGGTCTTCCATACCATGACCACGCACTTTTGGGAACAAGAAATCGTGGTGATGGCTCTATACCGGTCGCCATTGACCGTGACAGTTCAATTTTTTTCGTTTTTGAAGAAGTATGTCCCGATTATATGTTCGGCCCACAAACCGAACCAAACAGTATATTTTTCGCGGTGCATTGGTTGTTGTTGAGTCACCTGTGCACTGGTTTTGCTCCAAATGCGACAATATTGTTTATTTACAAAGTCACCGTGCCAGAAGTGAGCAGAATTGATACAATTTGACAGTAAAGCAGTATATCGACTTCCAAATATTCAAGCGTCTAATTACTGAACTGATACCGAAAACGATTGGCTTCAATTCTTACATCAATTTAATGTTGCGTAAAATCTTCCACAAAGTCGATGGACACAGGCCGAGTTCTTGCACACGATGACGAATCGATGAATTTGGATCATCCTCAACTTTGGCCTTAACGGAGACGAAATTTTTCAATTGTGTTACGAATAGTCGTTTCAGTTGACCGATAATATATGCCGTAAATTGCGCGAAGCACTCTGTGAACATTTTTTACTGAACACTGATTTTGGACATAAATTTTCTCATTCTGTGAACGTCGCTCGGGCGTAAATCTTTGTATTATGAAATGTCAAACAATGCTGAATAAAATGGCGGTATAACTTATAAAATTAACTGTCATAATTTCAGAGTTCTTCTCTATTGAACAAGAGATATTAAAAAAACATGTTATTTACTTTTAACCTTTTTTTTTCTTCTGGTCGACATAGACTGCTTCTAGTTATTATTATCACTATGTCCTCACCTATCTTTAAGTCACCATCATAAGCAATTCCAGGACATACCAACAACTCAAGACTAATGTTCATAAATAACACAAAGAAATGGTCCTACTTTATACAGGGTTAGGCAAATATATGGATCCACTCGAATATGTTTGATATGGCTACTTAGATTTTAAAGAGACTTTCCACAATAAATTAAATGCAAAAATAAATTATATCCGAATCGGACTTCCGGTTTAGCCGGTAACAATGTTAACTTTTTAATTTTAAATGACATACCCTGTATATGTTTACGAATTTCAATGGAGCTCTGGTTTGAGAGTTCAGCAATAATAAGGTTTGGCACCCTTTTGTTTAACAACGACAGAGATATTTAATTAAATTTAATGATGTGAATTGAATTAAGACCAAAAAGATGAACACAGAAGATATAAACAAAATCAATATCAGTTAAGAAAGTTTTCGAAATGGTGAACGTTGATTTCTTGACAATATGCAAATCTGTGAACAAATTCTTGAATAACATTTGCCCAAGCCTCCTCACGAATTAATTGCGCTTCCTCAATTATTCTCTCCCGTAACTCGTCCAGAATATGCGGTCGTCTAGTATAAACCACAGATTTTAAATGACCCCAAAGGAAAAAATCTAGAGGATCTAAATCTGCAGATCGTGATTCAATGAATCCTCTACCACCAATCTACCGATTTGGGAATTTTAAGATTTAAGAATCAGACTTAAGGGAGATTATATTGAACAAGTAAAATTTTGTATTGAAATATTGTGGCGTTTTATAACGAGCCATCGAAAAAATTCATAATTGGAGTAGACTGTGAAATTGGGTTGGTACTTTAACCACTTCCACATAATGACATTTATTATTTGAAATTGAAACTATAAGTTTGCGTCAAATTTTTCAAAACTCTTATTAAGAAAATTGTTTGTGTTTAGATGTAAATGGACAACATTTTCAACAACTTATGCAGCTATATGTAAATTTTGATTATGATTTCGATATTAAATAAATTATTTGTTTTCTTTTTTGTTGTAGTATCATTTCAATGCCATAACCTTTTTTTTACAATGAAACTGTCAAGCATCAAGTAATGTGTCATTATGTGGAAGTGGTTAAAGTATCAACCCAATTTCACAGTCTATTCTAATTATGAATTTTTTCGATGGCTCTTTATGATAGCCCGTGTAGTTGCCGATGTTCCTTCGCATTTGTAAATAATGTTTATATAAATGGTGTCGAATCTAAGTGTAAAATCTGCATTCACAATTTTACCACGAACATGAAATACATCACGATTATCATAGAGGACATACAAAAATTACTACTAGTTGTATATAGTGCCAAAGCTAAAATGGGGTTAAAGGTAAATGTGGTAATACATTCATACATAAAATCGCGGTCCAATGTTGACGTAGTAACGAGAAAATGATTTTTCTTTATTCGAGTCTCTAGCCCTGTTGCAGGTAAATATATGGGTGCCAATACTGGCTTCCACCTCCAATTCATCAGCAATGCTCTTTAGCGAGTAATTATGTTCATCTCTCGGTATTTGTTGGTACCACCACAAATTTAAAGAAAACAAAATATATGTAAATAATCCCATACAAATAATTAAAAAATAGGTATCTATCCCTTTGGATGCGTCATGGACGGTTTTTGTTTTATTGTAAACATAACAATTATAGTTTTAAACGAAGTTTAACGTTCAAAGTATTTCATTTTATACATACATAATCAAAACATACATAATCAAAGACCTCTTATACCCGAAGGTGTCGAGGTGTAAAGTTCTCTTAATTACATTCCACAAATTCACGCCACTCTTTTTTGTTTCTGGCAAGGTCCTTCGCCTCGTTCCATGTTTTTCCTCTTTTTCTCAGAAGTTCATCCATACTGCTGTTCCACGTTTTTCTGGGTCGTCCTCTCCGATTTTTCCCAATTTTCCTTGCCTCCCATACCCGCTTCACCTGTCTAGTTTCATTCATTCTGATCAAGTGTCCCCACCATTTCAGTTTCTTTTCCTCTACTTTAGTTCTTAAGGATTTTGTTGTCAGCATCTGTCTAATGTCATCATTTCTTTTTTTGTCTGTTCTTCTAACGCCTAATGTTTTCCTCAGATACTTCATTTCACTGGCTTGTAATCGTTTTGTTTGTCTTTCATCAAGTATCCAATTTTCTGCTCCATAGGTTAAGACTGGTAAGTATACTGCTTGATACACAGTCATTTTTGTTCTTGTTGTTATCTCTTTTTTATTCAAAAAGTTTTTGCAGAGTGCATAGTACAATCTGGTTGCCGAATTTATTCTGGCGCTTATCTCATCTTCCTGGGTTCCTTTACTATTTAAGTTCATCCCTAAATACTTAAAAACTTCTACTTGTCCGATTCTATATTCTTCAATGTTAATGTTAATATTCGCTGTATTATTTGTTACTGCCATCACTTTAGTTTTCTCAGTGTTTATTCTTAGATTGTATGCTTTTAATTCTTCTGTCCAGATTGTTATGTTCTTCTCTAAGTCTTTCTCTGTTTCTGCTATAAGCACTATATCGTCCGCGAATACACATGCTTCTACTCTTACTGCTTGCATATTTCTGTACCCTGCAATATACTTCCTTGCCTTCGTCCAACTGGCTTTTATGACTTCATCCATCACACTTATAAACAGCAATGGGCTCAGTACTCCCCCCTGTCTCACTCCATCCTTATTTCTAAAAGTTTTTGAGGTCTTATTTCTTGTTCTTACTTGGTTAATTGTATGTTCATATAAACTTTGTACTACCTTCAAAAGTTCTTCTTCTACATTCTTGTTCTTTAAACTCCGCCAAATTCCTTCTCTGTCAACCATATCAAATGCTTTTTTCATGTCTAAAAAAGCTAAAAAAATTTGTTCATTTTTAACTAGTGCTTTTTCTGTTATTTGTTGTAAAGTAAAATTGTGGTCTTGTACGCTGTGCGCTGGTCTGAATCCACTTTGTGCGTCTGCTAGCTTTGGTTCTATCGCCTTTCGAAGTTTATTTTCTATGATTATCTCGTAAACTTTCAGTCCCGAGCACAGTAGAGAAATTCCTCTATAATTATCGCAGACCCTTGTATCTCCTTTTTTATATATAGGTAAGATTGTAGCTATATTCCATTCCTGTGGTATTATTTTAGTTTTCCATACAATATTTAGTATTTCCAGCAGTTCTCTCTTCCCATCTGGACCAAGGTATTTTAGTAATTCTGTATCTATTTGATCACATCCTGATGCTTTACCTATTTTAAGTTTACTTATCGCTTCCTCTAGTTCGTCCAGTTGTATTCCAATTTCCTGTACTCCGTTTATACTTTCACACACATTTTCCTTTTTATTTTCTATTACTGTATTTTCGCTATTTAATAACTCAGTAAAATATTCTTGCCATCGTTCAATAATTTTGTCTTCATCTGTTAAAATATTTCCATGTTGGTCTCAAGTATTTCATTTTAATTACATTCTAATTAATGCGGCATAAGTTTGTCGATATATTCGACGTAAAGGCTATTATTGATATCCACAAAAAAAACATCGCCATATGTGCGGCCGAGTATGTTTTGGTCAGAAAACAACAACATTCACTGTCAATGAATAGGAACTTATCTCAAATGTATCGTCCGGACTTTCATCGATTTTCTTTTGCTGGTCAATGAACTTGAAAGATAGCTGCATTTCGGTAAATATAGAATAAACAAAGATATTGACCGACTTTAACTACATTTTGACCATAAAAATTTGGAAAGTTTTGATGAATTACAAAGAAATTTTTTTTTTAATTTTAAGTTAGACATTTATACGTATTCTTCAGATTCGCAGATCTTGGGCGCTAGCTATTCAGCGATAGCCCTGTTTACTAGATTAGTGATCGTTGACCACACATCCACAAACTATATTGAATAGATAAGATATTTTTGAATCGTTATTTATAATATAAACAAGATTTAAGTTTTCTTTTTTTTGATAAATTTAGTTTTTATTTTAAAGCATTTTAAAGCAAGCGAGAATATATTTTTCTAATATTTCTGTACCTAAAACAATTTATTTTCTCTGTTGGTCAATATTTCGGAAATGTTACTAACTGAAGTGTTCTTCAATCGTCCCTTCCGTATCAAAATGATGTATTTTCGAGAGGGTCGCGGTCAATATTCCACATGTGCTACCGTAAATAACGAAAATTAATTTGAAAAAATAGGTGTGTTTATGATTAATCAATCAATTGTTTGTGTGAAAAACCTCATGCGGCTAGTGGCATTTTTATAACTCACTCGTAAATATTTATGACAGAAAATTTCTAATGGAAAATGGAGGAAAGATTGGGCAAATTATAATTTAGCGAGTTTATTATTAAAAATTTTTATGGTTAAAAGATGGATGTTGTTAAGGTGTTCAAAATGTTTATTCATCTAAAACGATGTTAAAAATGAAATAAATGCTAGAATCCTTTTAATTTATTTTCATTTGCTTATTTCCCCAGGTAGGTTTATAGGTTGTTTATTCTTTTATTACCTCTATCTTTTCCTGGATCTTATCTGAATTATCTCCTTGCTGATTATATCTTACTGCTTTTCCTAATAATACCTTCGATATTTTATAGATGTAAAAGCAGAATTAGACTTAAAATGTAAGGAATTATACAGGTTGATGACATAAAAATGAAAAAACAATTTCACTTAATTTCCACTTTATTAATAAAATACCATAATAATTGTTTCGACACACAGTCCAATGTTATCAGGGTTGGAGTTATTTTTGGTATTCAATTTAACATATCTCTGAATAAACCTTTTCTTTGAACACTGTTTTAGGAACCAAATATCTTTGATCTACAGTCTTGATTTTAAAACAAATTTGAAATACCATAAGGCTAAGAAACTTGTCGAAGCTTCAATAACATTTTGAATCGAAGTGGTTTATACTAGAAGTTAAGTAAAATTGTTTTTTCATTTGTATTTCATCAACAGTATGAATTTCCATCAAGTAAAAGGCTACGTCGATTCAAAATGATATTGAAGCTTAGTCAAGTTTCTTAGCCTTATGGTATTTCAAATTTCTTCTAAAATCAAGACAGTGCACTCAAAATATTTGGTTTCGAAATCAGTGTTCAAAGAAATGTGTTTTCTCGAGATATATTAAATTGCAGAACAAAAATTATTCCAAATCTACTAACATCGGACCGTGTGTCAAAACAATTGTTATGGTATTTTATCAACAGAGAGCGGACTGAAGCGATTTAAGGACAAATTACCTCGATAAAACGTTGTGGCGATCTCAGTCATAGTATGCATCTTATATTTGCTTGCTCGATTGCATTCCTCGAGCAAGTGCTGTTTTCTCTGTCGTTGTTGTGTCTATTCATTCATAAATTCTATTTAACAGTGGCGTGTAAGACGGAATATACATTTAAATATTACTTCGTTAACTTCATTTAAATAATCGCTTAAAAAATTATATCCGCTAATATCCAAAGTGTATTCTCGTGTTTACATGCTGTTATATATACATGCATATACATATATGTATTTATTGTTCTTGGGATAGTATATTTTCTATTCTCTTCTATAAGGGATTGTTTCTAGTTTCGTTTCTTTCAGAGTTATTTGGTTACAACTTTTAGTATTTTAAAAAATCCGTTTTATATTGTTATATTGCATATTTATTTTATAATTTTTTATAAATATTACATTTAATTAATTTACCACCTTATTTTTGTAGTAGTTTTCGTTTCTTCTTTTTAGTCCATTTTTTTCTGTTCTTCGTAGGGCAACCATGGTAGGATGGACTAGACATACAGATTGGTTGCATATTGGTAATGATACCGAGATATATTGCAGAGCCTGTTCATTAAGTTTGAGGCATCCACAAAAGTGAAATGTGCAGAGACATGTTTCTTCGCAAACTCATCTAGATAACATACGTCCATTTGCAAACTTTTAACGAAAAGCTGTGTAAAGCTTTCATAGCCGCCAATATCCCATTCAAAAAGCTTAACAATCCAGTCCTCAAGAGGTTTCTTAGACAATATACTGATCGTCATATACCAGATGAATCTACTTTACGTAAATACCACTTACCAAAATGTTATTAGAGAACGATCGAAAAAATACGAACCAACCTATCTAGTCGTTATCTTTGGGCAAGTGCAGACGAAACAACGGATGTAATGGGACGATATGTATTTAATGTAGTTGTTGGTATTCTTCATCCGACAACTTCATATCAACCATATTTAATTGTAACTAAAATATTGCCAGTCGTAAATGGTGAAACAATTGCAGAAGTAATTGTTCAATGTATTCATAATATTCTGTCATCAGATAACAACTATAAAAACAAGATGCTATTATTTTTTACTGATGCGGCTCCTTATATGTTATAAACAGGGAAGTTATTAAAGTAATCTTATCCTAATATGTTACACGTTACCTGTCCAGCACATTTACTACACAGAGTATGTGAATACATCAGGAGTCACTTGTTGATAAGTTAGTTTCATCATTTAAAAAGATATTTCTCAAAGCACCGTCACGAGTGGCATTATATAGAGAAATACTTCCAAATTTGCCTTTAGCCTCAGTTCTTGTATTAACTAGGTGGGGATCATGGCTAGAAGCAATATTTTTCTATTCACAACACTTGGATGAATTAAAAGCTTCGTTTTTCATCTTCAAGATGATGATACGCAAAGCATTTCTAATTGTAAACGCCTGATACAAATTGAAAATGTGCAAAACTAGCTAAACTTTATTAAAGCTAATTTCTGGTGTCTTACAGATACGATTACTGACATGCAAAATCAAGATATTAACCTAAAAGAGCCGATAATTAACTTAGAAACTGTTATCGATTGAATGAAAAGTATGCCTTCTGAATTTGGAAACAAACTGAGAATAAAAGTTGATGATATTTAGCAGAAATCCAGATTTGAATATATTATATCAATTCTACGCATAGACGATTGGAAAATCTATACATTTGAAGTATGGTGCACTTTTGCAACATTTTCATCACGCATCCATCACCAGTTGTGATGTGGAATGGACGTTTTCTATTTTTAAAAACGTTTTAACATCTAAAGAACTAATTTAACACAGGAACATATTGAACAAATTTTAGTAGTTCATAGTAATGTTTTACACTTTCAGTGTTTCACAGAAAATAAAAAATAAAATTGAGTTTTATTCTTTGTAAATTATTTTTATTCAAAATTCGATATGCTATTCACTTGTCAGCATTACTTTTGTTTCAGCAGTAGTTGCTGCCGGTTACCAAACCGTTTATTGCATTCCCTGTTGTGCATTGACAGATACCTATATATTAACTGTATATGTATCAAATTGTTCGAAACTCACGGATCGCTTACAGAAACAAACCTATTGCGAATACAAGGCAGACACCTATGGCCTATGAATCATCAATCGCTCCAGTCCGCTCTCTGTGTATGGAAATTTGGTGAAATCGTTTTCATTTTTATGTTATCAACAGTATGAATTTCAGTCAAGTAAACCTTAATAGAATTTTAAAAAATTACGCAGGTTATTAAGAGGAAATTTGTTCTCCGTTACAATAAAATGTTATCTACAAAAGTTTTAAAGCAGGTGAGAACGTATGGAATCCAACTATAGGGATCCATCGAAACAACAAACATTAACATAATATAGAACTATTCAATAGGTTTGTTCCAACTCGCTGAGAAAATCGTACAGTGACGGTCCGGTACATGCGCCCTGCAGAAAAAGCGTTCCAACTTCATTTCTGACCGTATATTGAACGATACCAAAAGTGTTCCAACTAAATTTTGACCGTACACAAACCAGTCACGGGAAGGTCAAACCAGTTCACAGACCGAAGCATATACCACTTGGACTGATATTCACATTACATAACATGATCCTGCTACATGATCCAACTACAGTTGGCAATAGCAATATCGCACAATATCGTAGGACAGAACAAAGTTGATTATTTCAATTATTACTGTTGGCAGTACTTCAAACTAGATTGACAATCAAACGATCACAAATACGTTCCAACTTCTTTATAATTATCACCGGTCCAAAAGCAGTGCAAGACTAATGCTTGTACAAAATGATCACCAAACGATACGCGTATCATAACGAACCTGGTAGTTGGAACAAACCTAATATCATAAAGGTAATTCTATCCTCACAGAGATCTACAAGTTGAAATAGTCACTGGAGAAATTAAAAATTTTGCTGAGATCCACGGGAATATAGCAACTTCATCCACACCCCAATATAGAAATAATCCAGTTAGTAAAAAAATACAAATTTCGTACTTTGACACAAGTGTCCTAACCCGTTCAGTTGGTGTAGCAGAAACGAAAGCAGAGTATTATGTACAAAGTTAACCATGTTAAATGCGAGAACGTAATCACATGAGGCAATATAAAGCATAACACACAACGAAAATAAGAAAGGAAATTTTTATGTAATGTACTGTATGAAAACAATAATAAATGGAAATGATTTTTAAACATCAAGTCGTGTGAATTTTTTTCTAAATTGCGAAAAATGAGTGATTCAAACATACAGAAGCGTCACAAAATTGTTAATTAGAGAGGAAAATGGTGCCAATATTGTTAGAATCTATTGAATATCAAAATAAGGTAGAACTCTCTAGAAGAACACAAAAAAAAAACAATAAAAAATTGAAGATTTGATGTTAGCAGATCGTACAATTAAAGTTTCGGTTATTATGAACAAAGATTGTAATAATTAAAGAGGCATAACGCTACTAAGTATAGACATAAAACTTTAAAAAAATATATATATAATAATTTTAATAAACAAATACAACCAACTTTATCAGGCACCCGGTCGGATTCCGAGAGAATAGAAGAGCGTAGGAATATACGAGTACGTAGAAATGATTTTTCATTTCTCTCTGTTTTTATTTCATGTCTAAAAATCTACCATCGTAGTTTTAGTTCTAGTAATGTTTGCGTAAATTGGTTTGTTTCTTGAAATTGAATAAATATTTTTGGTTTTCTTGTATATACAAGTAACAAAAAGTGCTATCTCTAATCATTACTTAATCCTTTGAAACTCCTGTACCTTTCGGTGTCGAGTTATGTCTTCAGATAATTTCTTTCATATTTACTTTCACGTTCTCCTAACCTAAATTGAACCTTGCAGAATACGAAATAGAGAAGAGATCTCAAAGGATTTGTAGCGGTTATAAAAAAAGAAAATGAATTCTGCTATTTAAGTAAGACTGCAGAAAAAGTAATAAGGAAGGGTTAGCCCGAACGCAGACAACTTAGTAACTAAAATTCCTTTATCAATTACATCAAAAACGGCACTATTATCTGTACAGACGAGGGACAAGCTGTAATTATTGAGAATAATACGGTTAATATTTTCTAGGATTTTATTTTAAATATGCTCAAAGTAATTCCTGTAATATTCCCTGGTCCTGGAGATAACATTGTTGCCGAGGCAGTTCCATTTAGATACCCGATTTAACGGTAGTATAAATAATATGCACGAGAACGATTAAATAATAACATTTAATTAGTAACGACCATAACAACAATAAATACTACATTGCAAATATGATGCACCAGACTGTTAGACCGATACTCTCTGTCGAGACTTCTTAGTCTCTAGTTTATATATCATCTGTTAGTACTACTAGCCTAGTGACCTGGTTACAAAACCTTAAACAATATGGTGAAAGACGATAACTAGGAAGGTCGTCTTGAATAAGTAGGACATTGAATGTTTGTAAATAGATGACTTAGTTTAGTTATCACATCTTCCCCCTGGTGGACAAGAAAAACAAAGGGCTTCTTTACCGTTTGGCTTTTCTTATCTGTACTGAATATATAACTAAATTTTTGTACTCGCTTATCAAAACCTGTCATTTCACGATTCGATTTGCGTGCCTAAAAAGTCACTTTAAACACGACTGCGTAAAAGTAAAGTTGGTACTTCCTGGAACTTGATTAATTTAGTGACATTTTAAAATCATAAATCCCTAACCTTAATAATATGCTACCCAGTTCGTTGTTTTTCTATGAAAATAAAAAGAAATGAAATAGAAATTGTTATATTTGGAAGGTATTTAATTCAATGTCAGAACAGCAACAAATATTATATAAATTACCATTATTCATTCTTTTCAGAAATTGAAACGGAACAATTATTAAAAATTTTGATTGGGCAATTTAGACGACCAGAGATTGATACTCCAGGGATTAACTGGTTTGTTTGAATTGATCTTGATTGCGAAGGTAGAGTAACGTTGATTGTATTATTACATATATCTTGTATTTCAGATGTCGAACAAGTTGCAGGCGGAGTCGATATCTCTAACGGGGTCATTGTTTTAGCTAATTGAATTCTACTATGCAGAGAATTTTCGATATATCCTTCGGCAACCGTAGATGATTTCCATCCACCATGCCTTTTAATTGAAAGCAAGTCACCTCCTTGGTTTGCCAACAATGTCGCTGAACTCCTTCGAAAACAGTGACATGTGAAGTTACTTGCGCTATCAAGCTGAAGGTACTCAGCTATTCGCATTGGAATTTTGCCAATTGTATTAAGACCAACAGGTGAACAAACACACTTGCCATTGCGATATGTTAAAAAGAATCGCTGCTGGCTGTCCGGTCTTGAATTTGCATATTGCCGAATTAATGCAATCCATTCAGGCTTAATGATTGCAAATGAACGGCTGTTACCTGTTTTAGTTTCTGGAATTGTTACGATAATTAAATTCGATTTAAATTCTATGTCTCGCAATGACATTTTGCAAAGTTCTTCACGTCGACACGCTCCAGAAATACCCAATATTAATACAGCCTATAAATACATATAGTGTTGTATGGAATTTAAATATATGGAAACGACTTTACCTTCATTAGTAGGAACAATGAATTTGGTGCTTCAACAATAAATTTAGTAATTTGTTCTTCGGTTAATACTGCTGATTTTTTAGGCTGATGTTGCTTCGTTATCTGTTTTAAATACGCTATGAGTTTTGCATATTTAGATATATCCGTATTATCATATATTATTAAGCATGATTTTAACATAGAATAAGTGGACCATAATGATTTATTTGATTGTAAATTTTGAAAATAAACTAATAAACAATTTTCGGAGTATTTTTGTATATTTTTAGATCTAGCCCAAGTTACGAATTTAGTATAAGTGCTTTTGTATATGTTTTTTGATTTTATGGGTAATAAATTATCCACTGCAATATTGGCAGCTTCGCGAATTTCAGGCGGTGTACATTGTATTTCATTATCAGAATTCATGTTGTTGGTGAGGTTCGCTCGCCTACGGCTCGCGCTTTAAACTGGTCACTCATTCGCGAAATATGATTTCACGCACTTGGTTCGTAAATAACTATTTCCAACATGCTATATGTGTGCTTAATCTATTATAAATTTAGTCTATTATGTTCTTATTGTACAACTACTATACATTTATTCTATTATTCATTATTACATATCTACTATACAACGTTGTATGTGCAAATGATGTACACTAAAATTATTATTATTATATACGTATTGAAACATATTATACATATACATTAAAATTACTATGTAAACGGTTGAATGGTAAATGGTAAATGGGCTCTTGTACACTGTCTCAAGTTTATTCTCTGATTCGTTTTACTTAAATTTGATCTCTGTAAAATGTGGTAGCAATTCAGAATAGTTGCCTCGTTTCGTCGTTTGCAATTCTTTGTCTTTAATTCTTTGTGCTCCCCTTAATCATATTTATTTTAAAATAATTCAACTCTCTCTCTTTTGCTCTATGCCATAATTATTTTTAGGAAATCACTGATTCGTGAATTACCCTTGACAGCACATATTTCGTGTATTTCATGTTCTGCGAAGAAATCCTTGAAGATAGCTAACGGCGCACGTTCTGCTGATTCCGATATACTACATTCTCTTTTTCTTCAATGCAGAAATTCTTGAGGGCAGTTAACAAACGCACGTACTGCTGTTTTTTGTTATAACTGCTTTCTCTTTTATAAAAATTGTGAGAGCGTCTTTGTCGTTTAAGGATAATTTCCTTGAAGTGCATGCCTGCTTTGTTACGACGTTGGAGCGACTTGAAGTTTTGCCTTTCCTATCACTCGATGTTCTATTGATTCTGCTGGTTTCCTTTTCAATTCCACAACCCTGGGATGATAAGTCCTAAAATTAGCGGATTTGATTGTTGTCGGTTTCGTAGTGCGGCCATCGATAGGCCGTCGATTGAGCTCTTGACGTGATAAGGATACTACCGGTCGTTCCATTAGTAGCCTTCTTTAAATCACTGGAATCTCCTTCTATTCGGGATAAGGCGCCTGCAACTACATTTTCGGAACTATTTGTACAATTAATAATAAAATCACGTTCCCTCTGGCAATGTTACACTTGAACATTTTTTCATTCCACTGTTTAAAAGCTCTCAACCGATTTTCTTTCGGAATACCTTCACAATAAGCGTGAACTGCGGTATCAATCTCTTCTTCAGACGAAAACCTTCTGCCATGCAAATGGTGTTTAAGTCCCAAAAATAGCTAAAAGTCACACATTGCTAAATCAGGTGAGTTCTATAACTGCATTATCATGGTGGAGCATAATTTCCTTATCTGGAACTCTACTGGATATTTCAGGCAAACATTTTTCAGTGTACCACATAGCTGTAACTGTCTTTTATCTATCTAGCATGTATTTACTAAGCCCGCATTTCTGAACAATACCTCATACATAACCTTTTTCATAGCTCGCTGGTTCTTAGTCATTGTGGGAATTTCCTCATCTGCGTATAATCCATACACGACTCTCTTGGCGGGTAGGAGGGTCGCAAAAGGGAATATAATGTAATGGGACACATTACGCCCATCTTATTTCAAAGCAGTTATATCCATTTGTAAAATTTTAAAGAATATTAAAATTAATTTATTTAAACTAAAAAAGTCACATTGTATAAATTTTAATGCTTTTCCCGCCATTAAATATTATTGCAGAACATTTCGCAATAATATTACACACGTATTTCGATCAATTCCTTCTATGCCAAATCATCATTTTGTATAGTTAAGTGTGTATAGTTAGCCATACATAAACTCTATTAGAATAACCTAGTGTCACATATACGAATCGTTAGAATCACTGTATTGCATCATCTACGAAACCAGTATGATCAAGAACTCTATAAGAAAGCCGGGGAATCACCAAGAGAAAACCGAAGCTCGGACGCATCAAGGAAAGCGAAAGTGAGGGAATACTGCAATAAAAGCTTGCTTCCAAGTCGCGAATCCGGTCAAACGTGCGACCCTATAAGCAAAAGTAAGAAAGGGATAACCGCATTTTGTGTACTTAAGTACAATAAATACACAGTGTAGAAAAAGTATCACTTGCCTACAAGTGCAGTCATTTATTTAAAAGTGAATCTCCACGCTTAATACATCAGGGCTCTTGTCGGGAATACCAGGCACCCTGAGGCGTGAAGAAACAGTGTTGATACAGTGAACAAGTGCATCACTCCAGACGCACCGATTCAACGATAAAGTAAAATGGCCATTAGTGCTGCGATGTAAAGGTTAGTCTTTATAAATACTGTTTATTAATCTGATCAGACTAAACAGTTCAAATCTGTGTTAAATTTACTGTATCTCGCCCCCATATGTATATTAGTATTTAGTAAACTTTTCAGAATAACCCTAAGTACATTTGTAATTAATCATATGTAAATTAACAAGCTTTATTTATCATTATAAGTATATTTAGTAATCATTTGTTCTTTTATTTCAATTCATGTAATCTAACCTATTGGAAAAGCATATTTAACAAAAGGAATTGATCGAAACATTTATTAAGTAAAAAAGAGGGATTCATTTCTTTTCACCTTAGTTTTCGTACACACTTTGAGAGAGAAAGGCGTAAGTCGCATTTCGACTTACCCGCTTTATTTAGAGTCTTTTTCTATATCTCTCCGCTATTTTTTTTGCTAACCGGCAATTTTAAAAGTACAATTATACCTTAGAGGGGGTAATCCTCTTGGCGCCCGACAAAGCGGTAATTGAATAAGTCAATTACTCAATATTCAACTTTAATCTATATCTCAATATTTAGGATAACTGCGGCATTTAAGTATTTTCAGCACCAAAGTTATCGTTTCTACAGCAACCCCGAATCCCTTGAAGCCCGGGACATTATTAATATAACGCCTAATGTTAAGGGTTAAAGAGGACTGTTACAATAAGTTTCGTTACCTGTCACTATTTTGGAAAAAGATTACTGCCCGCCATTATTTAAGAAATTTAAAGTTTCGTGGCAAATTCTTACATGCTCTGCTTTTTGGAAGTCAGAAAGGTGGTGCGGTACAAAACGACTTACCACTTTTTTTAAATGCAGCTGATCGTGTATTATTGTTTTAACAGCTGAGGTTCCAATCTTGAGTTGATGCTCTATTACCACATAAGTGTCTTTATTGTCCTCTTCAATTATTTTTTTAACAGCTGCAATGTTTTTGGCAGTAACAGCCACAGGAGGACGCCCTGCTTCTTTTTGATGCTGAACAGAATTTCAGCGTTAAAATTCCTTATACCGTCGGTAAATTATAGCCAAGGAGGGTGCTTGTTCACTAAAAACTGAATCTAAACTCTCTTTGCACTCAAAAGCGTATAAACCTCTTTTAAAATCATAATAAATTATGATTCGAAAGTGCTGTATGGTTAATTACATTTTCTTTTACTTAAAAAAAATAGGTTTACTGAGTAATAACGAACGTAACTTCAACAACAAAACGTCAAATGACAGATAAGGAGTTGCTCTAAACAAACACTGTATGATTGTTTTTCACAGTCTACCAGATTTTCTTATTCTCAATAAATTCAGCTTATCCGGCGTATGACTTCAACTTGGCCACGACTATCAAGTTGCTCACTAATAAGCTGGCAAGTCACAAGATTTGTCGCTGTTGATCTACCTCACATAAATTCATGTTGAAATAGAGAAATTTAGGATTTAGTACTATGGTACATACAGCAACAAATTATACTTTCAAATACTTTAGAAAATTTTACAATTTTGATATGGGTTTATAGTTATAAACATGAGCGTTATCACCTTTTTTTAAATACTGGACTTATTCTCGCTCGCTTCCATATGGTTGGCAAAGTAGTAGTTTTGAATGGCCATGTTAATAATAAAAGTCGATTTCACAAGGGCAAGTTTAACATCATGAAGGATAACACTAGCAATTAAGTCATCACCCGCATTATTTCTTTGGGGGAATTTTGCAATTACTTCGATACTAATAATAATAATAATAATAATAGTAATAATAATATTTATTAAATTGTCCAACAGGTCACCCCAATACATACAATATAAACAAATAATAAATATAATACATATATGAAAAAAAAATTAACAACAAAGTATAATTCAGTAGAATAAGCAAACTAGCGTAATACAAAAGAATAGAAAGTAAAGAAGACGACATTAAACTAAGAAAAAAACTAGCGACAAATATCTATAGAAAAATTATTTAAACTTTTAAAATTCTTGGTAGAATCTTGGGAGCTCATAGCAAAATATTCGTTCTAGCCGTTGGAAGTAGAAGCGCTTCATTCACTATTGAACTTGGATGAGGTACTCGAAAATTCACTTTACCAAGTAAATCAGCTGTATCGATCTCATAAAGAATGATATTTTTTTATGAAGTTTGAACTAATTGGGTGTCATCTTGCTTCTAACGAATCAACTCCGCGACGATCCAAGAGCAACTTATAGTCCAAACCGTGAGGAGGGCACGCCCCATCAAGTTTATAACTTAAATACTTTAGAAACTTGCGCTGTATAGATTCAATTGCATTAACCCTTTCTGTACCATAGCCGTATATATTAGTCAAAGTATGAACGGTTCCTCAGGACCACTGCCGTATATATACAACCAGGGTTGTAAGAGTTGTATGACTTTATGTAGACTATTGCCGTATATATGTGGCAGTATTAGATTTAGCGCCTTTACTAGGACCATTACCGTATTTATATGTCGCTTCGTGCTGCATCTGTAAGCCCAATGCCGGATAAATAAGGTACCTGAAGCAGTAAGTGCTGGCCGACTGCCTCATATAAACGGCACATTTTCGCAACACTACAAAGTATAGTTATTGTGAATGAAATAGGTGGGGGTATCCGTGTACAAGTTGGGACATGTTTTTAGTATTAGGTAAATTGCAGTATAGAGAAGGCGAGTGTACGCTATGGCTTCAAGTACGAGTGCTTCTACAAGTTATACAAGTGGTTCTAGATGTAAAAGGAAACGTGACAATGACAATGTAGGGATTTGTGGAATGACAACAGCTGAATAAGAATGCATTTTAGCGAGTTTAGATTCTGACGAAGAACCTTTTGTTGACAGCGGCGGTGAATACGAGCCTGATCAAAATGAATCCGATGCAAGTGATGACAGCTCGCATGAAACGGAACTGGAACAAAATAATAATGTTACAGCTGATGATGATAATTCTAAAATTAAAGAACAAAGTGCACAAAGAAGAGTTTTATCGCTAAATTGGCGTAATACAGCGTTCAAGCCCACAATACATACATTCGGCGATAAACATTCTGGTTTACAAGAATCTCTAGAAGACAAATCAAATGCACTTAGCTATTTTCTGTTCTTTCTAAATTCAGAAGTAGTAAGGCTAATTGTAGACGAAACTAATAAATATGCTTCGGAAAATAAGGAGAACAAAAACCTAAAATGGAAAGAAATAGATGAGGATGAATTTTATGTATTTTTAGCTGTTATGTTACTTACTGCACGTCATAGAAAAAATAATATGAAAGAACATTGGTCTACGGATGCACTACTTCACACACCAATATTTTTGCAGGTAATGCCCAGAAATTTTTTTTTAGCGATACTGAGCATGTTACATTTTTCAAATAACTCTGATCAGAAACAAGGTGATTCTTTCTATAAGATACGAGAATTGTTAACTAAAATGACAACCCGTTTTTCTGAATGTTTTTATCCGTTCGCAAATCTTGTGATTGACGAGAGTTTAGTTCTTTTCAAAGGACGTTTACATTTTAAACAGTACATCAAATCTAAACGCCATCGCTTCGGTATCAAACTTTTTCTTTTATGTGACTGCGAAACGGGATACGTGTTCAATATCATTGTTTATACTGGTAAAACAGCAGACGTAGAACTGTTTCAAAACCTAGGTATATCCGGTTAAGTTGTGGCACATCTTATGAAGCCGTATTTGAAAAAAGGCCATTCGTTGTACACAGATAATTGGTATACAAGTCCAACTTTATCAATGTACTTACATGAACATAAAACAAACTCCTGCGGAACAGTTCGTCCGAATAGGAAATGTATGCCGAATTTGACAACGAAATTAACCAAAGGCGAGACGGTCTCATCATCTACTGAGCACTTACTGACCGTTAAATGGAAAGATCGTCGCGATGTACATATGTTTACTACTTTTCATGAGGATAAAATAATCTCGCCGGACAAGTTGGATTTCAAGACTAAGGAACCTATCAAGAAACCAGCATGTGTTCTGGATTATAATGCAAATATGGGTGCTATAGATAGGTCGGACATGATGTTAAGTTCTACAGAATGTGTGAGAAAAACAGTAAAATGGTACAAAAAATTATTTTTCCACATGGCGGACCCAGCCATGCTCAACGCACATGCATTGTATCAAACACAAAATGCGAGAGAATCTTTAGCAAATTTTCAGCTGAAAATCATAAATAAGACAGCTTATTGAGCGGTAAGTTTTAGTTAGTGAGAAAACTTAAGCTTAATAGTTTTTGTACAATTTTAGATACAATGTACTACAGCCTAACCAAACCAGAGTAAAACCTATGACCAAAAATCCTGAGCGGCTTATTGGGCGGCATTTTCCTGCCCTGGTACCTGATAATAAAGTACGACGATGTATAGTTTGCAGCCAAAGCACGCTTCACGCAAAGAAAAGAAGTGAGTCTAGGTACATGTGTGCAAAATGTAACATTGGTTTGTGTGTACAACCTTGTTTTGAGGTGTATCATACAAAGCACACATTTTAAATATACGTACATATGCTATTTATAACAATACTATTATAAATAAATGAATTTTTGCACATTTTAATTTTTTTACACCTGACGCATATATTCGGCACGTGTCCTGGTGGCATGTAAAAAAAAACCTGGTCCTAGCGACATACATTGTTATTTCAAATCCGGTACTGAAAGGGTTAATATAACAGTCATATATACGATACCACACGATACCGGCATATTCTAACAACCAGCGCATAAAAAAGTGCCTTGAGTATTATCACATACGGATAATGAAACCTAATGATCGATATGCTGACGTAGTGACTTGAGAAATATGATCAGCGAAGTTCATCTTTTCATTAAAACTAGCTTTAAGATCATTGACATGCGTTTTTTCGGTTGACTGCGATGTTGTTAGAAAGAAATCTATTGAGTTTTCTGGTGTAGGATATGAAATAATATTTTCCGATGTTTAAATTTAATTTGTTTAAAGAAAGGCGGCATCTTGAGCACCACCAATTTGATGAAAATTTTTTAAATCGTCCGCATAAACCAAAACATGGGAATTAATAGAGGTTGTCAAATAATTAAAGATGTTAAATGTCAGTAATTATTAACATTATTAATGCAAAAGAAATATAATTAGTGTTAGGAATATAATTAATGATCTCATAAATAAGAGAAAATCTTACAATTCAGTAAAAATCGAAAGCTTTACTCACGTTTCAAAAGGGAAAGACGACCAGATATTAATTCAGTACAGTTTGAACATTTCTCTTTTTTCACTTTCCTCTTGCTACAATATTACAATTAACATATAAATTAAACATACAATGTGTCCGGGAAAATGTGGGAAATCGGATTCAGATAGAACATTAAAAAATAAGATGACAAGTTACCATAATTTTTTTCCTAGCGGCCCTACCTAAGGAGATACGGCCTCCTAAAGGACGCCACTGGAAATCAATTTTTCTTGAATAACTTTTAAACTACTTATTATAATTTAATGAAAATTTAACATGATAAACAGTAGTAAGAACGTCTTAAAATACTGCCCTTAAATTTAAATTAGCTTGTTTAGTTTACCAGGGGCGGACTAGGTTATATATTTTAATGCTTACATTTTTAACACCCTGTATGATAAAGAATTAAAAAAAACAAATTTAGATACCTTGAACATTAAGCTAAAGAAAAGGTACAACCGGAGAGGAATACACCAAGGTTTTGAGATGACCCCATAGGTGAAAATCCATTGGCGTTAGGTCGGGAGACCGTGGAGGCCAGGCAATGGGACCTCCTCTGCCTATCCAACGGTTTGGATAGACGTTATTCAGGTGATCGCGTACAGCAACGCTAAAATGAGGTGGGGCCTCATCATGCATAAAATACATGCTTTGGCGGGTTGCAAGTGGCAAATGCTCTATTGAATCCAGAAAAGCGTTCTGAAGGAACTGTAAATAAAGTTCACCATTCAATCGTGGCGGCAATACGCATGGTCCAATCAAGAAATTGCCAATTATTCCTGCCCAAACATTAATTTATTGGAACTGATGTTGATAATAATGAACGACAGTGGCATGAGGGTTTTCATCAGCCCATACATGCGAGTTATGTAAATTTACAATACCATTTTTGGTAAACCCTGCTTCATCGGTAAAAAGAATAGTGCTAATGAAGTTTGGGTTTGTTCGATGCTGATCTAACAGGCAGTTTGCGAACTGGATTCTACGAGGAAAATCTTCAGGAAGTAGTAGATGCACTTTTTGCAGATGATAAGGGTAAAACAACTATTCTTTAAGTACTTAATGAATTGTCGTTTTTAACGTATTAAGCTGCGCGGCTAATCTTCAAGTGCTTATTGAAGAAGTATCACCTACAGTATCCAAAATATTTTCCTCCAATTGCACCGTACGTACTGTTCTTCTCACACCAGCATCAGTACTTTTTTTCGCAAAACTTCCTAAAATATTAAAGAAAGTCAATAATGTTACCTTATTAAATGGAATCGCCCACCAGTCTCTCTTAGACGTTGGTCAAGTCGCTGAAATGTTTTCTAATTTGGAATATTGCGATTAGGATATCTTTCTTCATACAACCTTCTTGCTTCCAAAGCATTGCAAGATGCAAGACCGTACATAAGATGTGTATCCCATTATCAAATTAAATTTACCAAGATATTCAAAATTCAATAAATTAATATCGAAGTAAAGGATCAACGTGTTAACAATATGAAAGATTACAAGATTTAAAATTTACACGTCAATGCAAGATATTTATTAATTCGTGGGTACCATAGTAACGTTTGTAAAAACAACGCATTTTTTAGTACTGAAAACAGTTTTATTTCAGACTTTTGTATCACACTTTGTTGCAGACAAAAAAAAAATAAAAAACATGGTTCTTTTTAATAGAAATAAAACATTAATTTTTTATTTTTTTTTCCTCGAAAACGGTTCATTTTATCGACAATGAACAAGAGTACCTTTTCTTTAGCTTAATGTTCAAGGTATCCAAATTTGTTTCTTTTAACTCCTTATTATACAGGGTGTTAAAAATGTAAGCATTAAAATGTACAACTTAGTCCGCTCCTGGTAAACTAAACATGCTAATTTAAATTTAAGGGCAGTATTTTAAGAGGTCCTTAAATTTTCATTAAATTATAATAAGTAGTTTAAAAGTTATTCAAGAAAAATTGATTTCCAGTGGCGTCCTTTAGAAGGCCGTATCTCCGTAGGGAGGGCCGCTAGGAAAAAAATTATGGGAACTTGTCATCTTATTTTTTAATGTTCTATCTGAATCCGAGAGATTTCCCACGTTTTCCCGGACACATTGTATACTCGTATTTCCTGGGTTTATTAAGAACACACTCCAACTTCTAAGGATATATTTTCTACATTATTAACCTTATCCGTTTCATCTCTTTCGTCAAACACGTTAATATTTAATATACAAATACAGTACATACGTCAAGTGCTAGACGATGCCGTTGAGAACAGCCAGCCTACATATCAATAAATATTAGTTTAGAAACCTTTCGGGGAAGCTGTTTGCTCGAATAGTTGTTTCTGGTAGGATATCGATCCCTCGTATATCAGCGTTTCGCAGACGTTCACGAAAGCGTTCAGAACCAACAGTAATTTCCAACTTCCATATTTACTTCAAGCCATTATGATTGACATGCTTGAGATATTATTTAATATACTTAGTTCAACGATCGAGGATTGAAAAAAAAATAAATTTTCAACATCTTAAATTTTCAAATTAAATATATTATATTCATACGTAAGTGTTTATTGTATTGAAATTGAAATGTAGATATGAACTTAAATGTGATCTCCTTTCCAATATATACAGGGTATTATAAAACAACGATTAAAAACCTTAAGGTCATGTAGTACGCTCGACAATAAAGTTAAAAGTATTAATACATTTTGGTTCGCAAATTAACTGTTTATGAGATAACAGATTTTAATGCAATAGCAGAATAATTTTCTTTGTTTGTTTTTGAGGTGCTTTTGTATCGTTTATTTTTTTTTAAATACACTAAATACTCAACGATAACACATACCGTTAAACATAAACCTATCAGTTTTGTTTGCTGGAATTGGTCTTAACGTTACAAAATATTTTACAAACACAAGTTGTCATAAATTATTAATTAGAGATTATGTGCAATTTGTTTCGATCACAATTATTGTGTATTCAAATGCTATAATGAGCGATATGATGTTTACTAATGGAAATGGTTTAAAAGCATCTTGCCTACGTGCGGAAAGGTTTCCCGATCAACTGCCTTCGCATATGATGCTTCAGACAGTGCCTCAACGTCTAAAAGAAAATAGTACGTTTCCGAAAAGTTCTCATGATACTATGATACTCGACGGCAGAGAACAGTATGTACACCGAAGATAAAGGAACGAATTTTGAATGTTATTGAAGCAAATCCCTACACAAGTGTTAGAAGAATATCGGTTCAAATGGGCAGAAGTAGCTATTTTGTTTGGAGAAGTCTTCGCGAGGAGCTGCTACACGCCATCATATTCAATTGGTACAAGCTCTTACTGCTCCGGATCAATTTTGTGAGTGCATCTTACGTGAAGCTGCTGAATGGTTAAGCTTCGTTGCAAGCGTCGCTTTAACAGATGAAACCGGTTTTTGCTAAAAATATTTAATTTCTACAACAATCACGTTGTGTTTGGCAAGAATCTCCTAGCTATAATTGAATTCAAACATCAGCCTCGTTTCAGTTTAAACATCTGTTTAAGCATGATAGGGAACCAGTTGTTAAGACCAGTAGTTTTACTAGAACGCAGATCAGAAGCAACATACCTAAATTTCTTGGACAATACTTTTTACCACATCTTTTGAAGGATTTACCTTTAAATCATGTTTTTCTACTGGATCTGGAGTCTCCAGGTGGGGTTATTCAAATTTTGAATGTAAAAATATAGCTTCGGTGTCCGGTTGGAGTTAGGTTATGTGCTATTATTTTGCAAATCAGCAACTAATTTAATCTACTATATATATATATATATATATATATGTATATATATATATTTATATATATATATATATATATTTTTTTTTTTTTTTTCATTAATTGATGTAGCAGACACTTCTTGGTGAAACATTTTGTAATTAACAAATTATTATAAAAACACACTTGGCTATTTCACAATTTTTTATTAGATCTATGTCTAACATATGTTTCGGCTGTTATGCCATTGTCAAAGAGTATCTTAAAACTAACTTATAATACGTGTCCTTTTAACTTTTATACCTATATTTTAGTGCTAGGGTGCTGGTTGGGACATATTTACAATCACGTCTATTATGGGAGTGTTAACAAATTCTAACTGTGTATTCGTAATTATTCTATTTTGTTTTTGTGATTTTTTAATTTCTAGTATTTCTAATAAATCTAGTCTTCTACTTTTTATTACGTTATGTAACACGGTGGAGCTATTCATATCGGGCAAATGGTTTTGTTCGATACAGTGTGTCGAAAAACCTGTGTTTTTATTACTATACTTTATATCTCTTACATGTTCGGATATGCGTTTTTTAATGGATCTTCCACTTTGCCCTATATATATAGCTTCACAGTCATTACATTTTATTGTGTATACTCCTGATTTTTCTATATTTTCTATTTTATCTTTGTTATTATTTAACATTGTACCTAATTTTGTTTTATTGCTACATATGATGTGAATATCTAATTTTCTCAATATTTTGTTTACTTTGTCTGTGATTTGGGGGATATATGTACCATATACAGAAACAATAACAATCTAGCATATAAAATTTACAGAAAACCAACATTTGCAGATAATATAATACATGCGGAAGCGAAACAAGATACTAAAATAAAAATGTCAACATTCCACAGTTATATATATAGAGCAACTCACATACCATTGAATACTGAGGCTTTTAAAGAAGAAATAATATATATTAAAAAAATAGCAGAAAATAATGGATACAATCCCAACATAGTAGACAAAATATTAAATCGAAAAGAACAAAAGAATATTCAGAAAAAATTCTTATATCCGGAAATAAAAGAAAATAAACCCATTTGGCACGCAATTACATATATCCCCCAAATCACAGACAAAGTAAACAAAATATTAAGAAAATTAGATATTCACATCATATGTAGCAATAAAACAAAATTAGGTACAATGTTAAATAATAACAAAGATAAAATAGAAAATATAGAAAAATCAGGAGTATACACAATAAAATGTAATGACTGTGAAGCTATATATATAGGGCAAAGTGGAAGATCCATTAAAAAACGCATATCCGAACATGTAAGAGATATAAAGTATAGTAATAAAAACACAGGTTTTTCGACACACTGTATCGAACAAAACCATTTGCCCGATATGAATAGCTCCACCGTGTTACATAACGTAATAAAAAGTAGAAGACTAGATTTATTAGAAATACTAGAAATTAAAAAATCACAAAAACAAAATAGAATAATTACGAATACACAGTTAGAATTTGTTAACACTCCCATAATAGACGTGATTGTAAATATGTCCCAACCAGCACCCTAGCACTAAAATATAGGTATAAAAGTTAAAAGGACACGTATTATAAGTTAGTTTTAAGATACTCTTTGACAATGGCATAACAGCCGAAACATATGTTAGACATAGATCTAATAAAAAATTGTGAAATAGCCAAGTGTGTTTTTATAATAATTTGTTAATATATATATATAATATTTTCGTGACCTTGGTATGATATGGTAAACTTAATAAGCCGGCGATTAAAGGTCTGGTTTATTACTTCAAAGTATATATATTTAAAACCCTACATGTTTCGGCAATAATGCCTTTGTCAAGGACAAAGGCATCATTGCCGAAACATGTAGGGATTTTAATATATATACTTTGAAGTAATAAACCAGACCTTTAATCGCCGACTTATTAATTTTACTATATACATATATATATCGCCAATTGATTGAATTTACTATATATATATATATATATATATATATATATATATATATATAAGTGATTAGATAATTTCTTAGCCGTTCATTAAATATAACATTTGATAAATTATTGGAGGTTTTCGGCTCTTATATGAAATATTTACAAATATCAAGTTAGTATATATGTAATTGCAATGACGACAGCCCGGCAAGCTGTAGACTTGGGTTCGAGTCCCAACATAGACATTTTTTCAATTAAAAATTTCGTATGATTTGCTTTGTAATTTGTAGACAGCAATGTTTACACCCCCCCTTACTTTGCAATTACATACATACTAAGTAATACTTTTTGGGTGTAGCGGCTGGTTAATTAAAACAATATTTAATTTAACGTTTCGATATTATATATAGAATATTTTTCATAAACTGTTAAATTTATTTTAATAAAACTAAACTTATTTTGCAGGTAGACTGTTTTCAGCTATGTGTTTATTTTGGCGGGCGTCAACCTTTTAAAAGGTTGACGATAAACCAACATCATCTTAATTTAATGTTTTAAATTTGATTAATATTAACATGTTTAGTGTCGTTGTGTGCTGAACTTTAACTCTCAATTACACTCCTAATGAAGTAACAAATCCGTTATGAAATATAGAGTGAAATAAAGGAGTTTTTTTTTTATTTGACAGACCGCTCACCCGTTAATTAATTTTTACTTATATATATATATATTTATATATATATATTTATATATATATATATATATATATATATATATAATGATATACAACTGTGTGTACCAGCTCCACGTTGGTTCGTCAAATGATATACGACTGAAGGTCGTATAGTATATTCAATATCCAATAATAAAATATAGTGAAGCTGGTAAGGTAATTTTTAAAAATAAAATAAAAATATCTATTGATATAATTTCAAATGTTGCATACACATGGAGTTGTTTAAAATATTGTATCTGTTACATGCGTATAATTCAAATAATAAATAATCGTACATAAAACGAAATATACTTAACCTCAACAGCTTTTTATTTGTATACCTTTTTATTGCTTAATTTCTTGTGGGCTATAATTTATGTTAAATGTCCGGCTTATAGAACAATGAGACTCTTAGTTTTGTGCTTTATAAATACACTTACGATGTAGGTTCGGTACTCGACAGAAATACGTGTTAATAATGGTGAACAAGATAATATATGATGGTATATTTAAAATGCAATATCTACAAAATGAAACGAGAGAATCAAAGAATAATGTAAATGGTTTTATTGATGTATTGATTAGCAGGTAAGTGATTAATATAAGAATAGGAATAATATTTATTTGAAACAAGTCATGTGATAATATGAATACCATAAATTCTTAGGTTAAGTTACGATTAATAAAGATAATGAATTAAATTGTATTTATCTACTTAAACTATTATTTTTTTTTTTAAAGGAATTATAAACAGAGGAACTGTATTCTTCGACTTTTTATAAATGAATTCTTATTCTAAATGTACCTATAAGGCATATCTTTCTTAATATCTATAATAGTAGTTTTTCTTTATGAATTTAACTTATTCAATATCTCAAAATTTTTAGGAGATATAAATCATACTTAAATTGGAAATAGACGGGATTCGGGCAGTCAAGAGTATTCTTGTAATTCCAACGTTGAAGATACAGGATTTTGTAGCGGGTAATCTAATGGCGTCACCGCTTAGCTTCGGTTTGGCTGGATGTTATCCCCGGTGAAATGCAAGTTTCGGTTAATAAGGAACTGGATGATGTATGGATACGCAAACTACGTCAAAAAGGTGCTGGATAAACAGGTGATATTTTTATATGTTCGTAGTATAGTTTTTCTAATTTATTTAATGATTTTTCTTCTTATTTCCAGAGCGGCACTTAATAATACGTCGGCGTCTTTTTGAGAATTTTTACAACATGACGCTAACTATCGTTTGTTTAGAATGCTAGCTTCTTATTCGTCTAATTTGTATGTTTTAATATAATCTCGCTAATAATTTTAGTGAAAATGATAATTTAATTACACTGACCATATAGATATCTTACAAAAATTATATATTTTATTATAGTAAATAAATGATTGTCATGTGAATGTTAGTAATTTTATATTATGCTAATTTTTGATTGGGATATTTCCCGCTGTATTTAGTTTGAAAATGTACAGTTTTCTCTAAAGATTATGTGTCATTTATTATTGATCAATTAAGTTAAAATGTTTTTGGTTGTACAAAATATTGAAATAAAATGACTAAAGCAAATGAAAAGATATAAATAAATAAATATGAGAATTAATTTTGAACAATTAAGAACGCGAAATTAACTTTATTGATATGACAGATGAAGAATTCAGTTCCAAAATTATCTTAATTTCTAATATTTGCATACTAACTAAAATGATCTGTATTTTACAAAACTAGGGCATTCCTATGCGTAAGCTTGCCCTACTATATATATATATATATATATATATATATATATATATATATATATATATATATATTGATGAAACGCTGTGATGGTGTAATAAAAATGCTACCACGTTAGTTCGTCAAAATGAAGAAGTACGTTGTGTTGGTGTAACAAAAATGCCACCACGTTAGTTCGTCAAATGATAAACGGCGAATGATCTAAATGTGAATAAAAGATTAATTAATGTTGATAAAAAATAAAAGGTTATGAAAGTAAAAGTTAATTGAATAGAATTTATAAATTGGGCGCCTTTAATACAAAAATGTATACTTAGATCAACGCTATCTATGTTCTTTCTTAATAATCCAACGAGCAGTCGTGAGCATGAAATAAGTAAAATTTGACTCCTCAGGATCTTCGTCGATAATATATGTATGTGTATGTTTATCTATAGTAATGGTAAACACTAGCAAAGAAAAGAGTGAGTTATGAAATAAAAATAAATAATTTATTGAAGTAAATAAGGAATCTGTAACTTTGAAGAAATTAATGTGCCTAACTACAAAGAAAATAGTTTACAAATAGTGCCCGTGTGTATAATACAAAGAGGTTATGTTTAATAATGATATATGGTCTAATATTGAATACAAACAGTTAACACAATAATTCAGGTAAGTACCACAATGTTTAAATTATTTATATAGGTTTATTATCATGTGAAAGTCAACGATGTGTATAAAAGTAAAATTCTGGAATTTATTGTATTAAGAAGTTTGTTTTGAATAAATAATATTAACGTTTAGGACTTTATTGTAGGATAAAGATTGAAGTGAACCTGTTTTCAATCGAATTCTTCAATTATCCAGAATGAAAGCGATGTGATCGGGAAAATACAAAGTACGGGTCCTCCAATCTCAGATGACGGCGTTTGCGGCGTATATCGGCTTCGGTTCTGCCTCTTCGTCGGAACTCCAATACAAAAGATGCTCAGCTCGAATCTTATTAGTTTCCCAGCGATTGACTTCAGGTTTGTTTTCAAAAGATGGGCCAAGTATTAACGTTTCGATTCAGCATAAATTTAGAATTATATCACAGGTATTTTAATTTTTATTTAAGTTTACTTTGGAGTTGAACTATATTACGGTCATTTGTTGTAAAATTTTAGATAATGACGCCGATAGCGATTATTTATTTTCAAAGCCTAGTTAATATCGTCAAATAGCTTCGAAGTTTTACTTTTACTACATCCGTAAACATAAAGAATATAGATAATATTTTAATTTTGACATTATAATTAAATTTATAAAATATTTTTCAAACTGCCAGAACATGCTTTCCAATACTAGGTTATGTTATATTCGTGTGTGGTAAATAACATTTTCGCGAGTTAGTTGCATTTTAAAAAGTGGGCGGGTCTAACTAGTATCGATACAAAATATTGATGTAGATAAATTAGATATCTGTTATTTTTCGCTAAAGTTTTGAATTATGAAATTGGAAATTAAAATATAAAAGTAAGTTTTGAAATAAAAATAAGTTAATTTGAATTATACAAAGTTATCGTCATATTAATTTATTTACATTTCGATACTAATTTTACAAATTAAGTCCGCCAATTTAACCCTTCTTCTGTGAGTTATTTAATTGTTAATACTGTTTTACCCATTACAGTTGCTGGAATTAGGGTGCAGTTTACCCCATAACAATATATATATATATATATATATATATATATATATATACATTATATATAACTTAAGATCTTAAGAATTCTCAGCATTTCGTTAAATTTTAATTCATAAAAATTATTCTGCTCCTTCTGTCAAAAACTAGAAAAGACATAAATATCATTTTTGTAAAGATCTCCGCCTTTGGAAGTGACAAAGGTTTCAATGGCACCGTTAACTTCTTACTCATTAGGAAACGTTTCTTTTTTTAAAAAGAAACTTTGGTTCTTTAGGAAATGCAAATATTCTTGAGATAGATGGATGTACTGAAAAAATGTTGTACAGAGAACAAAATATTTGTAGTGAATATATTGTATTCAACTATAATTCAGTAAACAAAGACGAGGATTAAATCCAACTAGAGTGTAAACGTGCTACAAACAGTATTCTTTTGTCTTCTGGGATTGTGGTAGATTTTACAAATATTTGATATGTAAGTAAAACGATACCTTCGAAGTTAACAGGACTGCAGAGCTATGTAGATTATAACACAGTCCTGGAATCCTGCAAGTACGAATATGTTTGAAATTTGGCCCGGCGGCCAAAAAGAGTAGACATTGCTGTCTTACTTCATGTGAGAACTTCTAAGAAAATGAGCAAGTATTTATCTCAATAGGAATGAATCCGAACTACAAATGAGGTAAATAAAGAAAAAAAACATAACGAGATTGTGAAGCATTTGCAACAAGATGTTTTTATAGTTTACCCTGCAACTCATGCAAGATAGCTTAAATTTTCTAAATCTCTATAATATCATATCCCTGCATGATCACTTACAGATCATGCAAGATCGCTTAAATTTTCTAAATCTGTAAAACAAATTACAATGTTATATCCTTACAAACAAGATCACCAAAGTACATGCTTAACAGGATTGTTTCTGGGAATAAGTTTTCATGGTAGCAAATGCTAACGTGATGAAGGTATCAGATGCGCACTAGTAGATTGCAATCCAAAAATTTTATAAAGTAACGCTGACAAAACTTTGAGATACGAGTATGTCTATATAGTTCTATTGTATTATTGTTAATAAAAGAAATCTTGTTTTAAGTATCCATTCGCGATCTTTTTATTGAACATGCCTCGTATATTACTTAACATATGCATTTTATAAATAAATTTAAATGCCAGAATTATTTTTAGCATGTCCCATGTTACATGCTGTTATAGGAAGTTATATTAACTTTGTCTGAAACTTGACGTGAATATACCTCGAGGCTGCTCAATAGAAGCTTCACCAACAATGGAAAAAACTTCTTAGATTCCTCGGGGCGTATAACGTCACGACATAATTCCCGTTTCTTGCTCAATTAAAAATTTCAGTCAGACTGTTACCGCTCCTGTTCTCGAGTTAAATGATTACGGTTGCCCCGGAGGAGTGACTGGACGAGTTTCCGCAAAAGGCGAAGGTCTAAGACGACGATTGGCGTTGGCAGTTTCCTTTCGTGCGACCACAGACAAAAAGGAACAAACAATGCGGAACTAATTTCGGCCGGACGTGATATCCTTTGGTAATTCGAGAAAGGTATTCAAATTTTTTCTTTAAGCGAAGTCACCGGTCTAACTATATCGCAAGAAATTAATTCTTGATTCGAGTAGCGTAAACTTAGTTGTAATTACCAGACCAAATTACTCGAATGTATGCTGTGCTTTAATTGAAGTTTAACAAGTTTAGGTTGGAGGAAATTAGTTTATACTTAATTAATTTAGATGCTTAAAAAGAAAATAACACATAAGATTTATTTAATTAGAATCAAAGATCACTATAGTAAATATTAAGGTAATTCACACATATGTTTATTTAGTGAAATTAAAATAAATTACAAATTAACCCAGTAACTACTAAACTAATTTATTAATCGGAGTTTTTGAACCGCATTGACATAGCACCTAAACTTTAGAAAGTTTTTCAATTCTAGGTTTAAAATAAAAATGCAAATTTAATAATATAAATAATTCTACAATTTTTATCAGAAGATTATGGTAAATAATTAATGATATTTTAATAATAATAATTGTGTAAAGCCCAACTGGTGACCCCTAGACAAATTTAAAGAGGATCAGTAGGAGACGTAAGGAGGGCAGAAAAACCGCGAACAGGAAGAACCGTTGAAAATATTCAACGGGTACAGGGAAATGTACATGAAGCACCAACAACTTCAACACAAAGACGTTCTTTGCAGCTAGGGATCGAACAGCGATCACTGCAGCACATTTTGAAAGAAGATCTCCACATGTATCCACATAAAATCCAGCTAGTGCAACAACTGAGTCCACAAGACATTGATGCGCGTTTAGAATATAGCCGAGCCCTATTAAATCTTGCAGACATACAGGAAGGTTTAGTAAACAAATCTTAGATGCCAAACGAGGTACATTTTCACTTATGTGGCTTCGTAAGCAAGCAACATTCGCGGTATTTGGTTACACAGAATCCACGATTAATTCACCAAAGACTTCTCTATAGCAAAGAGGTGCAATATGGTGCGAAATTTCAGCCCAAAGAATAATCGGACCCTATTTTTGCCTAAATAAAGTTGGTCACATACTATCGGTAAATGAGATCGACACAGGAAAATGCTGGAAAGCTTTTTATCGAAACTACAAGAAGACCAACACTACTGGTTTCAACAGGTGATGGCACCACTGCCAATCATGCCAGAGCCACAATTGCCCTTTCGAGAACACATTTCCGGAATTGATTAATTTCGAGAAATGGAGACCTGAGATGGTCCTGAAGATTTCCAGATCTCACTGCTCCAGATTATTTTCTTTGGGGTTATCTGAAAGCAAAGGTTTTTGTAAACAAGCTGCAATGCTTGCAACAACTTAGACCGAATATTAGGCAAGAGATTTTGGGGATATTTCAAGAAGCTTTACGAAAGGTCATCCAAGGATGTGCTAAAAAGTGCTCATATTTGTCATCGCGAAAGGGGACATCATTTGTTAGACCTAATTTTTCGTAAATAGTTAAAAAAGAACTTGAAGAAACACAGTCTGTATTATGAGTTTCCAAATATAAATTTACTTAACTTTTCGTATACTTTTCTTAATTTAAAATCGCGAAGGTACTGTTAAACCACCCAGCATTTATGTCATTGTACAAGTTTTTCAAATAAAGTTTAATTGCATTGTAGAAGTAAGAGTTTAATTATGAGTTTCTTATATCGAAATTTATTTAATACATATAAATACATACATTGTACGGGACTTTGTTAGAGATACCTTACCATTAAAAACAGTACATTATCTGGGTACAAAATGTAATTATTTATAACAGAGAACATTACCCATAGCGAACACTGTTTAGAGGCAAAGGCAAATGCGGCAGCAATGAAAACGCTAAAGGCAAGACAAGAATAAACATTGAAACCATTTAATAACATTATGTATGAGCAAGAAGAAAATTCAATCTTGTTTACATCTGAAATAACAGGTTATAAGTTTAAATATATACGTACTTAGTAGAGTTCTACTATAAACAACGTCAAAATTTATTTTCAATAAAAATGCTCAAACCATTTAAAATCAATAGAAAATTGATGTGAAATTAAAAGTAAGAATTTTTATAAGCAAAGGTGAAGTAGCTTAATAGGAGATTCGGGCAAAGTCAAAAGAGGGATGGGCTAATACAGGGTGCGGCATTAGTCAGGCAACAGATTTTTACATTTAAATAACAAAAAATAATCTGTATTTAGAATAATAATCTTTTCTTGTTATTAAACAGTAAATAAAATTGTATTCTTAACGTTCATGCCCAATTTTCTTGCATAGTCTAGAGAAAGATCAAAATTTCTTCCAAAATAATCAGCATTGGTGCATTAGTTCCTACACATTTTATATTGAATTTGTTTCTTTATAAAGCTAGATCATCCTGGAGTCTTTCACGACTCTAGTAAATACGATAAATTTTAGGAAACCATGAGCAGAGAAACATCCGTAGACATGGAGCTTTAGCGGATGTTTGACTGTCTTTCCATATTCACATTTTTAACAATTTTAAGAATTGCGAAGACATAATATTTACCTACGAAGGCACCTTTTCCATTACTAGCAAAGGTGACTTCGTAGGTAAATATTATGTCTTCTCAATCCTCTTCCATGCACAGCACACATCTCTTTTTGAGAGCCGAATATATGCGATGTAATAAATGTTTATTATTTAATATTGTTTCCATTTCATCAATTATTACCTGTTTCATAAGTTTGCATTTAAAGAGTTACGAATAATTGCCGCATAATGACAAAGTGTACCATCTTGTTGGAAAATCATGGGTTTTTCAGCAAGTAAAGGGATGTTTCCAGGTTCAGGTTTTAATTTAATTCATGAAACATTCACGAAACAAATGGCAATTATATTGAATTCTACATTCATCCCTTGGGCCAGGGGCCCTCAGACTGAATTAAAGTCGACTTCAGAGCAATATAATATCCATAACCCACTTGGTATATAAATAACTATTTTAAAATAGAATAATTGAAACGTACATGAGTGGGTAAAACCTCACCAGTTTTGTATAATACAAAAGTATTTTTAATAATATAAAATATTATTAAAAATCTGGTGTGAAGAATACAAATACAAGTTCAATATGAGGTTTTACCCGCTCATGTATGTTTCAATTATTCTGTTACATTGCGCATGCGGTTATTCCGTAAGTATGAGTGAAGACACAAACTAAATACATTTTCTAGAGACAAGGCAGTGTCACCTCTGGAAAAACTACGTTAGTTCTGCATTAGTTATGTGGACAAGGCGAGTCAACAATTTGCAGTGCTGTATGTACTTCTACGCTCGGTTTTAGTAATTTCTGTGAGATAAAGTCGTTCTTTTTTGTGAATGTGTCTCAATATATACTTTCTCGAGCAGGGGCGTACTGGTGAATCTGTAGAAAGATTAAATACGTGTCTGCGTCTCTGGGGAGGGATATGTTTGGACACGTTCACAAAAATATTAATATGGAACTTGTATTTGTGTTCTTCACACCAGATTTTTAATAATATTTTATATTATTAAAAATACTTTTGTATTTTAAAATAGATTACACAGGCCTAAAAAAAAATTTTTTTTTTGGTGCATCTCCGTTTGTTTGAATTGTCGATAAAGTAGGTAATGTACAGTATATTGACATACGTCATTTTAACTCATCAGCTCTAGTTTACCTACTACCCTCATTGTGAATTGTTGTCGGTCTTGTTATGGTCTTGCTCGTAACTAGTCATTATTACAATATCATCGATAAAGTTTGTGTTACTATTTCATTATTGCTAGTACGTCCAGACGTTGTGTTAACGATCCTGATATATTTTGTTATGTTTGTGGTGAATACATACTGAAAAATCAGCGAAAATCGATTACAAACACAGTGCGTCGTTTGTATTTTGCTTACTTCGGTATTGAAATTCTACACCAAGATAAAGTGTGGGTGCCTCATAGTGTTTGTAAAATTTGCGTTGAACATTTGCGACAATGGGAGAGAGGGAAACGTAAGTCTTTGAAGTTTGGAGTGCCTATGATATGGCGAGAACAAAAAAATCATTATGACTACTGTTACTTTTGTATGATTAATATAGTGGGCATCAACAAAAACAATCGCCATAAATGGAAATACCCCAATATTTCTTCAGTACAAAGACCTGTTCCTCATTCAGAAAATGTTCCAATACCAACTTTTCACCAGGTAGTGCAGCAATCTCAGGAGGATGAAGCTGAAATACCTATTTCTTCCCAAGTAGATGATGACTTTCAATACTGCGGAATAACATCAGATCCTAAGCCATTTTCGCAGAATTAGCTTAGTGACCTCATCAGAGACTTAGATCTTTCGAAGGAACGTGCTGAGTTACTAGCGTCAAGACTAAAACAAAAAAATTGTCTTTCCTCAGATGTTCGAGTGTCTACATATCGCACGAGAGAGGGAAAGTTATTGAAGTTTTTTTCATCTGATGAAAATTTTGTGTATTGCTGTAATGTGAGTGGTTTGCTGGCTTTCATGGGTTTAACGATCTATCAGCCCAATGAATGGCGTCTCTTTATTGACAGTAGTAAACGAAGTCTAAAAGCAGTTCTTCTACATAATGGAAATAAATATGCTCCCTTTCCAATTGCTCACTCAACATGTGCAAAAGAAGAATATGAGGTAATTTCAAATCTTTTACAAAAAATAAAATATATTGAACATAACTGGGTGATCTGCGTCGACTTGAAGATGGTTAATTTTTTATTGGGTCAACAGAGTGGTTATACTAAATACCCATGTTTTATTTGTCTCTGGGACAGTCGAGCTAAATCACGTCATTGGACTGCAAAAAATTGGCCTGTGAGAGATGCTCTTGTTGTTGGGGAAAGAAATGTTATAAATGAACCCTTAGTTTCAAGAGAAAAAATCATTCTTCCGCCATTGCATATAAAATTAGGGCTAATGAAGCAATTTGTTAAGGCTCTCGATAGAAATGGTCAATGTTTCCAGTTTATTTCTCACAAATTTCCTAGTTTAAATACTGAAAAACTAAAAGCAGATATCTTTGATGGACCTCAAATACGTAAATTGATGAAAAACGCAACTAATTTTGAGACTTGCATGAATGATGTGGAGAGGCTTGCCTGGCAATCTTTTGTAGCAGTTGCACAAAATTTCCTCGGAAATCATAAGGCTGACAACTATGTAGAACTAGTAGAGGAAATGCTGGTGCGATTCAAAGATTTAGGCTGTAATATGAGTATAAAATTACACTATCTCAATAGTCATCTACATCATTTCCAACACAATTTAGGAGATCTAAGCGAAGAACATGGGGAACGTTTCCACCAAGACCTAAAAACAATGGAGAATAGATACCAAGGAAGGTGGGACAGTCATATGATGGCTGACTATTGCTGGAGAATCATGCGAGATTGCCCGAGTCAGTTTCATTCTAGAAAATCACTCAAAAGATAATTTCTTGATGTTTAATGTGAATAAAATATATTTTTTTTCGTGAATTGTGTTTTTTTTTCTCGGGAACTAGAGCTGACAGAAGAAAACGGGTAACATTTTTGATATCGCCATGTAAGACATACTTAAAATCGGGTCTAAAATCTCTAGCACCAAAGTGGTTGTAGGTCAGTGTTATTTATCTTGAACTATCATTAAATTAAATAAAGTGAAAGGAATTATATTGACTAAAGAATTGCACATGCGAAAGCTACCCACTCGTTAGATATCGCGCTTGCTCACTTTAAACCAAAAGCGCATTCGAATGAATATTTCCAAAGCCCTGCAGGAGCGATTTAAGAGAAATGAATTAGGTTTCATGCATCGATTCACAATTGTAGATGAAACTCGGATCCTCAACTACGCTCCTGAGACGAAAGGTCAATCAAGACAGTGGACTGCAAAGGGTGAACCTGTTCCGAAAAAGCGAAGACGGTTCCATCAATTGGGAAAGTAATGGCGATTGTTTTTTTTGGAATAGTCACGGAATTGTGTTCGACGACTATCGTGAAAAATGTAAAACAATAACGTGAGTGTATTAAGCATAATGTCTTGTTAAGCTGAAGGCAGTAATTGCAAAAAAACGTTATCATTTGAAGAAGAAAATGGTGTTCCATCAAGAAAACGCACCTGTTCACACTTCGATGGTCCCCATGGCCGAAATTCACGAACTACGCTTCGAATTGATTGACAACCCACTGGGGTCTCCACTGTTTCCTAAGCTTTGCTGGGAAAAGTGTATGTACTTAAAAGGAGACTATTTTGGAAGCTAAAACTACATTTGACCGGAAAAATACTTGTTTCCATGTTAGGCTCAAAACATTTCAGGCTATCCCCGTATATCTACCTTGAAATCGAAATTTATTTTCTAAGATGAATAGCATTTGTCATAGTTTTATTTGCTCCTGTTCCGTATTATAACGAGCTCGCGCGTGCATCAAAATAAATAAATGTAGTGCACTGTCACTGTCACACGACAAAATAAGAATAAACATTTTATTCTTATTTTATTTGGAATATTTACGTATTTGAGCAATGAATAAAAGAAAAAGAAAATTCACCAACCTAGCGGTTACTTAAAAAGTAAAATTCATTTTACAAAAGTTTCCTCAGAATCTATATTCACCAGGGCATTTGTGTGTACCTTGGCGTTTACACATGTAGGGAATAGGTACATTCAATTTGCTTTTCAACTTCTGTGTGATCTACAAATCAAAGTAGGACACCGAAGTTGCGAAGTATTTGTAAGTTCCTTTTTAACGCGGAGAAATCGACTTTTCAAAATGATCACAGTATAATATAATACGGTGCATGTAAGAAATTTCGTGAATGGCTTGAAAATGTGTACATCCCTTAAGAGCTTCGCGCGACATTGTTGATACATGAGCTTTTGAAAGATGCATATTTTCGTCAGATATTAAAATGAAAGGTAAACGATATGAAAATTCTTGGAATATTTTCTAGATTGTGTTAATAAATTGGAAAACATATTGTTGAAATGATTAAATCGCAGTAAAATTTTATTGAATAAAATATTGTATTTAGGAGTACACTTGTGTTTTATATACAAGTAATATTAAACAAATGAAAAAGCGCTTTTAAATTCGCAGAATGTGGGAAAAAGAGAGAAAATAAAAATACAAAACCATTTTTATTTTTCAATATACCGGGTAGTTTACAGACTGCAACTCCTCACCCGGTATATTTACGAATAAATATTTGAAATTAAAGTTGCTTTACCTCTTAAAGTCTATATAATGACGGAGTTAGTTTTGCATTTAGTTATCGTATTGCAGGTCATTCGAAGGTCAACTTTTTTTGTGGAATTCTATATTTTTAAATGTGGTTAATACAGGCTGGCCCAAAATGACCGAAGGGGTTTGAGTTCATTATAACTTCTTATTTAAGACATAATTATTAAATTCTTTTTATTTTAAATACAGTATATTAATGGAGAATATTTTTAATTTAATTATGAAAAATTATATCTCGCAAGTGGTGGCCATTTTCTGCTTCGCACATTCGTGCTCTTTCCAAAACATTTTCCATAACCTTTCGCAAAACTTCAGGTGTTATGTTGTTGATTTCGTCGCGTATATTATTTTTTAATTGCTGTATGGTTAGAGGCTTATTAATATAGACTTTTTCTTTCAAATAACCCCAAAGGAAACAGTCTGAAGCGGTTAAATCCGGTGAACGCGGAGGCCAATTAAAATCGCTTGTACGGGAAATAATTCGTTCACTAAAGATGTCGCGTCCATTGTGTCTCTCGCAGTGTGCGCTGTGGCTCCATCCTGTCGGAACCATACTTGCGGATGGTTTTCCACGGCTGGCCTTAAAAAATTTTCCAACATTGTCCGATATCTAACACCAGTGATGGAAACGGCGACACCGTGTTCATTTTCAAAAAAAATATTGGCCAATTATCCTTTCCGACGAAACACCGCACCAAACGGTACACTTAAGTGGGTGTAACAAACCCATTTAATTGGAAATGGGCTTCGTCGCTCATAATTAAATTATGAATAAAATCATGATTTTCTTCTGCTTTTTGACGAAAATAAATTGCATAATCAAGTCGTTACTGGTAATCTGTCGGTTTCAATTGTTGGACAAGCTGAATTTTGTATGGAAACATTCTTATTGTATGCAAAATTCTCTGCAGCGACCCTCTTTACAGGCCAAGTTGTGTCGAACGTCTCCTGGTTGATGTTTCTCCATCTTCCCGAATACTCTCCTGTACCCGTTCAATATTGTCATTCGTGTGCACCGTTCGTCGTCTGCCGGCACCAGGAAGGTTCCTTGCTGCCCCTTGTTCTCGAAAATTTGCAACCAGACGGTTTATTGTTGACTCTGAGGGTCCAACCCGCACATTAAAATAACGACGATATGCACGCTGAGTCAAAACAATGGATCGTTGATTTGAGAAATAAAGTTCAACGATTTTGGCACGTTGTTCAATTGTGTACTGTTCCATTTTAAATTCCCCAAGTCCTCTTTACAAAATACTGAAAACAAAAAAAAAAAATTATAATAAAAAAGTTATAAGGAATTAAAACCCCTCCGGTCATTTTGGGCCACCTGTATTAATAAAGAAGACGGAAATAATTTTCGTCTGGATAATTTTTTCTTTATTTTTGCAGTTTTTGAAATAATTATTGAGAAATTTATATCAACACTATAGAGAAAAGTTATTTGAACGCAAAGTATTTTAATCATTATTTGGCAATAAATTATACAAATGATAGAAAACAACTAACAATATTTTTTCTAAAGAAGAAAAATTTTACAACAGTTGTGCGAATTATGCGCGACATTTCTGCACACAAGCCTCCACACGCTCTGTTACATGCAGAAGTTATTATTTCTCGGGTTATTCTTTCGCAACTTTGACGAACTTTATTCTTCAAATTATCCAAGTTAATAGAACGCCCAGAATATAAAATTTCGTTTAAATAGCCCCAACGGAAGAAATCAAGAGGCTACAAGCCCGGAAAACGTGTGGACCAAGCAATAAGACCTCTGTTGCCAATCCAACCATTAGGATAAATCATCGTTAACAATACGTGCATTTTGAGGTGGAGCACGGGTGTATCGAGGACGATTTCCAGAACGTGCGCATCCATCGCACATAACTTTCAGTAAAGTGGAGTCAAAGATGAGAACTGGATCCTTTCCTAATAATGTAAAACATAGGATTCTTCGAGCAATTGCTAGAAATGAAGAAAACATTATCAACGTTTTGACCTACGTAGCGATAAACCCTCACATTTCTATTCGTGCTCTGGCAATTGAAATTGGAATTAGTAAAGAAATTGTACACCGAATTTTAAAAACACACAGGTACCATACATTTAAAATTCATTTAGTTCCACTTCCACTTCAATAGGCTGCCCGGCAGTGGGCCGTCCTCTAGTGATTCCCTACCTTGTTTAAAAAGTCTAGGCCACTTATAAACCATAGTTTTTCCCGGGCAATAATCCCCCTAAACTGATGACATCTCTTTCAGTATGGTTTGAACTGACCTTCCTCCTGGCTTTCTTTTGTGAGGAACTTTATAACGGAACGATACTTGGCTTTCTCCATATTTCACACTTTCTTCCCGATTGAGTTACTTGGTGGACGACAGTTCAAGCACCACTGACGCAATTATGATGAAACCTTATATTTATACTAGCTAAATCCGGCCACGCTTCGCTGTTGCTCAGTCTGATATGAAATGAATGTAAATGTAAATAAAATTGTTGTAGCGAACATAGGTACACCGAGAAAATGCATCATTTTATTCAATACCCTACTTTGTGTTGCTGTGGTTATGTGGAATGAAAGGAAAGGAAGAAAAAAATATGTTTTTCACAAAAAAATATTTTTTATTGTAAAGTTAGGGGATTTACTACATTTTTTGGCTATATTTTCATTTTTTCTTCTTATCACATATTTGAAATCCTATGTTAACTTGATTTTTTAAAAGGCATAAGTGCTTAAATTTGCCATCGTTGGAAAGATCATTTTTTTCGAAAGACAGAAATCTAAATATACCTAATATGTCTATTTTCCAAAATAGTTTAAAAGAAAACGGATAAAATGTGTTTCGGTCCCTTTTGGGATAACAACAATAAAATATCATTTATTAAATAAGAAACTAAATAGTTAATTGACGAAGGAGATACTTGTTGAAACTTCATTATAACGCTAAGAAATAAGTAATTAAACTTCTAGTTTCAAAAATTCTTTTATTGTAAATACCACTACAATATTGTTTCGCCATACAATGGCTTCATCAGGTGGATGAAATACTGAATATGTACAATACAAGTTTGAATATTTATGTGAAAATTATTGGGGAAATGGTGGTGGAAAATTTTTTTTTTTACAATCTTAAATTTAGTAGAGGGGAGTTGTTTAAATCTAGTTGGTCATTTAAAGCTAATCCTAAACTATTGTATCTATTAATTTCTAAGTTTTCTAACAGGTTAAGTTTTTTACTTTTTTCTTGAATGTGTAAAATTTTGAAATCTATATTAAATCTATGATTGATATCTATACAATGACTTGCGAAAGCTGAATCTGTTTTCTTTTCTTTATGGCTTCTCTCGTGTTCTTTCATCCTAATTTTGAATGTCCTCCCCGTTTGTCCTATGTATACCTTATTACAATCTTCGCATGCTAACTTATATACACAAGAGTTTGATTCTTTGTCTATTTTATCTTTGTTGTTTTTAATAATGTTCTGTATAGTATTGTCTGTTTTAAATTATATATGTTCGTTATTAAGTTTTTTAATGAAAGTACCAATTTTTTCCGAAATTTTTTCTAAGTAAGTGATTGAATTATAGGAATTAATTATCTTGTATTTTAATTTTGGATAAACTAAGAAAAGGATTTTAGATTTTTGTTGGCTATTTAAGATGTTATTGACAATATTTATAGAGTAACCATTGTTTAATGCTATTGTGTATATTCTATTTAGTCCAAGGTCGAAATTACTTTTACTCATAGGTACATGAATTAATCTATATACCATTGATTGGTATGCTGATAATTTGTGTGTTATAGGATGAAAAGAATTATTTCTTAGCGAACTAAGAAACTACTTACAAAACGTTTTCGAAATGTTAACCATTAACTTCCTGGCAGTAATGATACCAAAGCAAAGGATATCGAAAATTTCTTGCCGTATTGGTGACCTTGCCACTCATTCGATAATTCCTCGTAGGTCGATCCGTCAGTTAAGTAGCGTTAAGAAAATTTCTAACGTTAATTGCGTAATGTGCTGGTGCACCATCTTGTTGGAACCAGATTTCCTGCTTTTGATAAGTTAAGGGATGATATTTTCTTCAAACAGTTCTAAATACTTATCTGCTGTCAAGTTGCCATCAATGGAAAAAAGTTATGCAATATTGTTGCTACTAAATCCCATCCAAACATTTAATTTTTGGCGATACTGTGTATGAACCTGATCCATCCTGCGTGGATTTGTATCAGCCCAGTATCTACAGTTGTGTCTGTTAACATGACCATTTAAATAAAATGTTGCCTCGTCCGTGAAAATTATATATGAAACAAAATTTGGATTAGTAAAATTCAATCCTACGATATAAATCATCTTCACTTAATTCTTGCAGTAATTGTATAATAGCAAGGATAAAAATCTTATCTTATTATTCCTTGAACTGAGCGTCTACACATGTCACAGTATAAAGCGAATTGTTGGACAGAAACCTTACCATTGCCTATAACATCGGTAAAGACATTCAGTAAATTTTCATCATTAGCTTTTGTTTTTTGTCTTTCTAATTTTGGACGATTGTTAACGCTGCCTACATGTATCTATTCACCGTTTTTGATATATTGATGTTTCTATTTGGATGTATAGCAAACGCCAATTAAGTTGGCGCGAGGAGGGGTAAGTTCGCGCAGGATTAAAAGTAGTGGGGAGATTTGTATTTGGTTTTACATCAAATGTCAGATAACTCTAACATCTGAGCGTGTATCACTTTATGATCCCTAGCAAAGACATTATGCTCCGTCAAACGTCAATGACAAATGTATTCTGACAATTACTTGAGTAGTGGGGGTAGACGTTTTTAAAAAGAGCTTCTGTGCACCCCCTCCTCGCGCCAACGTAATTGGCGCTTGCTATACTTCATTAAATAATCGACAAACTTCAGCGTAACTGCGTTTTTTGTCGACGTATCAAAACCATTGCTTTTATTAGAATTTTTTCTCTTTTGGTCAAATACATCTTAATTCCGTATGATAATTGAAAAAAATCTAAAATTCACAGATGTATGTTAACGGTTGTCAAGTGTAATAAAATACTTGAGACGTCACCCGTAGTTTCATAGCCAACTAAACGAAAAATGCATTTAGGTACCACAAAAGAAACCGAAACACTTTTTATCAATTTTCTTAAAACTATTTCGAAAAAATGACATACTATATTTACATCACTGAATTCAGAAACGATGTTTTCAACGATGCCAAATTTGTACACTATTGCCCTTTAAAAAAGTCAAGTAACCCGTGGATTTCAAAAATGCGATAAAAAGAAAAATGAAAATATAGCCAAAAAGGTCTAAGCATTTCTTTATATTCGTATACAAAATTTCATTTAGACACATCGAACAGTTCTCGAGATATTTTACAGTTTCATATATAATAGCGGTCCTGTATATGTTCGCTCTCATTTACTTCAACGAAACGCTTTTTTCTACTAGAATATAAGGTATTATTTACCTTTGGGTAAAAATTTTTAAACGTGTTTTCTGACGGTGTTGAACGATTTGCATATAACACCCTACGTGCTCTTTTTAATGCACGTTCATTTTTGTGATTTTATATAAAACAGGTGCATATTTGCACTTTTTCATCCTCTCTGTAAACCATTTTAACTATTTTATTAACCGTGCAGAACTCGCGCCTATAAGCATTTCGCTCACGCTTAAGCCAGAATTGCTGTATTTTTAAAGAGGGTTGAGATATAGGAACGAGGCACCCTCTAGCCGAGTTTACGTATCACTTCTGTTTATAAATGCAACCTAAACACCAATTAGTCGTCTGTAGCAATTTCTAGGAAGAACTGGTCAATCACTTGCAGACTGCGTGAGCATTTCGCTCACGGCGCTAGTTCCGGCATTGGTGTTTTGTTTTGCCTATTGACGTTTCTCTCACTACGCGAGTTATAGCATTGACGTGTTTTTCTAACCTTATTTATGTAAGTATTGCATTTATTAGTATTTAGTCGTGTAGTAAATGTTTTTATTAGTGAAAATGACATATTTATATGACGATGTTATTTTTTTAGTATAATGGCAATGAGTAGAACTCAGAAAATTGTCGAATTAGCAAGACAACAATATGCAGAATTAAATACACAACCAACATGGATGGCTACTCAACCAGCCCTTGACCAGCAATCAGAAAATTTATTTGATGATGCAGATAATTATGAAGTGGAGAGGGACAATGTCAGTGAACACAGTGACCATAATACAGACACAGAAGAATCAGATCGTGATAACGAAAATGATGATATGATATTTGACACAGAGCCTCAATTTGATGGAGAACATCATTATATTGGTAAAGATGGCACAAGTCGCTGGTTGGTCCACTCGCCTTATCCTAACACTCGCACTCCGAGACATAATATTGTTAATCATTTACCCGGTGTCACCTCCATTGCAAAAAATGCAAAATCTGTAAGAGAATGCTGGGAGTTATTTTTTTCCGCCTGATATGATTCGACATATTGTGAACTGTACAATTATTTTTCTAGACAAGTTATGCCCAAATTATACGCGAGATAGGGATTGTCGTGCAACAAATGAGACAGAAATATATGCTCTCATTGGACTATTATATATGGCTGGCATAAAAAAGCTCAATATTTGAACAATCGGGAGCTCTGGTCGGACGATGGCACGGCTCCAGAATGCTTCAAGCTTACAATGTCTAGAGATAGATTTCACCTTTTATTACGCTCTCTTAGATTTGATAACGTAACTGACAGAGTGGAAAGAAAGAAATATGACAATTTAGCTCCAATTCGGCAAGTATTCGAGCAATTTGTAGAGAAATGCCTAAACAACTATCAAGTTGGTGAATACTGCACAGTCGATGAAATGCTGGAAAATGTTCGTGGCCGGTGCAAATTCAGGCAGTACATCGCGAATAAACCAGCAAAATATGGTTTGAAGATATGAGCCTTAGTAGATTCTAGAATGTTTTATACATGCAACTTAGAAGTTTATGCAGGTAAACAGCCTGAAGGCCCATTTAAATTGGATAACTCGACAAGTTCTGTAGTAAAACGAATAACGCAACCAATTTTCAACACAAACCGAAACGTTACGATGGATAACTATTTCACATCTATACCACTAGCCAAAGACATGATTCAAATGAAACAACTATTGTCGGAATGTTAAGAAAAAGTAAAAAAGAGATACCGCCTTTGATGTTGAATACTAAAATTAGACCACTAAATAGCAGCATATTTGCATTTTGCAAAACTATGGTTTTAGTTTCATACAAACCGAAACCAAACAAAATTGTTTCTATGTAATCTACATTTCATAGTGATGATAAAATCGATGAAGAATCTGGAGATGCTTCAAAACAAGAGATAATCACGTTTTATAATTTGACAAAAGGCGGAGTCGATGTTGTAGATGAGCTGAAGTCAACTCACTGTGTCTCTAGGTTCTGTTGTAGATGGCCTCTAAGATTATTTTTCTCAATTTTGGATATAGGCGGTATCAACTCTCAAATATATAAAAATAATACCGAAATTATTCAAGACCGCAGATTATATTTGAAAGAGTTGGCTCAAGAATTGATCAAACCACATTTGATAAATCGATCTTCAAAACAAAATTTGCCGGTGAGTTTACGTACCCGAATTCGAAAAATTTGTAACATGAAGGAATCAACAGTTGTGCGAGAGGTTGCATCAGGTTTTTGCGTGTTTTGTCCTAGGCGAAAAAATCGAAAAAGCAAGAAACATTGCGAGAGGTGCAATAAAGTGATTTGTACAGGACATGCTAAATATGTCTGTCCCTCATGTTCCAACGTCAATAGTTCCTCAGTGATTAGCATTTTAGAGAATACAGGATTTTTTGAAATTTATTTTCGATTACAATTTTATTATTTTTATTTTATTAGCAAATGTTAGAGATTTTAAACTTTTATAAGCAAATGATATGTTTAAAAAAACAATAAATATTGATTTTGACTTAAAAAATAGTAGTTTTATTTGCATCCTGGCGTTATATAAAAAAAAATATGAAACGTGAGAAAAATGCTCACGCGTGAGGGCTCACGTTCCACAGAATGGCGCGAGTTCTGCAGGGTTAAGGAAATGTCTGTTATCAAACATAATATAGTTGTCGAAAACGGTTTAAGATACAGGTATAGAAATATTGTATGTATTTTAAATTTGAAAAAAAAGATCATTAAAAATTTAGTAATATACAAGCTCTTCTATTTAAAACAATATATATTTTTTTGTATCCCATTAAATCTGCACATCACTTTAGTTTTGATGGTATGTGAAGAAACTTAATTTACAGCCACACAACATTTTTCTGTATATGCAATAACAACGATGATAAAGGGTGGGTAATTTATACCCTTCTACAAGGAGTGAGCGAATATTAAGCAGACGCAGTATTACAGTCTCTTTTAACATTTTCGGACCCTTAAAATATTGAGCACCTAATACTACATAAAATAGTACATAGGTTATTGTTTGGATATTATTTAATAAAAATGCGATGTCAGAAAATTCACTTTTAATTAATTTTTTTTGAAAAAAATGGGTATCATATATGATACATTTGGTGTTAACCTAAGCAAAAAAAATAATAGAAAGATACATTTTTATTTGTGAAATTTAACAAAACAAGTTTGATCAGTTAAATATATTACATGTTTGATATTTTATGAAAGTTAGAGGATAACGACATTTTGAACTTTATTTTTGCTGACTGTTCATAAATTTTGGCAGCTATTATGACTTTCTATTGCTACCGTTTGGCATTGGTTCCACTTGTCCTTGTTCCTTTCTAGGCGGTATTTTTTCGGAGTCTTCGCTTTCTGGGTCGTCTGCGCTGCCATCAAAATCTTGTTTTCGGGGAAGAAGCAAGGATTTAGCTATTGCTAATTTAAAATCTAGATAATCATAAATATCATTCTTGGGAAAACCAGCAACCATGGCGTCTTCCCGATACTCCAGTCAGCTTGCCACCGCGCAGAAATCCTTAAAATGGAAAATTGTACGTACTGTCCATTTGCTGGTTCTGTTCTTCATGGCGTATTTACTGATAACCCTATCTACTAGGTCTATTCCACCCTTGTGCTCGTTGTATTTCTTTGTGAGGTCGATCTACTTCAATGTATTTTTTCAAGTTTTGATCAGCGTTTGCAAAATCCTGCAGATTCAACGCCATACGCGGAAGAAGCAAAATGAATGGGTCGTGAGTCATGCCATTTTACTATTGCCACTTTCTGATATTCTCGTGCCAAAAGCTCTGATGAACCTCTTCCTGATTTTTTCAGTTGAATGTCTTTTGAAGGTTGCATCTTTGGAAATTCTGTTGCCCATTAAAGTACCGGTTAATATTATCAAACGTGATAACAGCACATCAATCAATGAAATTGATGTGAAAAACCTGTCTGTGAAAACAGAAACACTTGGTGGTAATGTGTCTGTGAGCTTTAGAATTCTCCCTCCCATTTTCCCTACTATGTCTAACTTTTAAGATGTAGGAGCAATAGCAGACTCAACTGAAAGACCTTTACCCTCATACATATAAAAATCAAGGGGAATACCCTTAAGTGTCGTCATCACAAAATTTTAAGGCCCAAATCTCATACTTCTCATGGAAGGGAATAATCTGCTCGTCGATGGAAATTTTACCTGTCCTGTTATTTAGACGGCATGCTTTTTAAGTCTTGTCCAACATAGGACGCACTTTTCAAAACCTATCTATTTCTCTGCATTCTTTGCTCACGGCGTCATCGTCAACAAGCTTAAATTTTGAACGCAATAAAAGCAACGGTTGCGAGATATGCTATTAGCCACAATAGAAACTCTAGATTCTAAGAACTAGTACATTTCCAACCTTATAAATACCAGTTAGCCAGGCTACATCTTAAAAATATTCTTAGTTCATTAGCAGAAGTATCGAGAGATTTTCCTGTTAGTTTCACTTGGTTCATGTTGGTAAAAGCTGCCATCGAATCGAAGAAATCGCAGTTGAGATATTTGCTTAAGTAAACATAGGGTTTTTGAATATTACTCACACTAGTAACTTCTGCTGGCTGATACAAACAAAATTGAAGTTGGTGGTCCTTCATCCGAATAATCGAAGTCCTCTTGAGTTTCTTGCTCTTGCTGAGGTTCACTTTAGTTGTAAATAGTTGTAAATTCTACATATCTACAAATTTCCCAAGGCATTGTCTATGATACCATAAATAAAAAACGTACTTGTTTCACCTGATATCGCAGAATGTTTTGTGTATCTCATGAGAATTAATCTAAAGCATCTATTCAATCACTGAATACGAGGAGATGTAATATACTCTAATACTTACGACAATTTTTCATTACATTTGTCATAACTATGTCACATATGCTGATTTAGTACCTAAACACTTACTTATGGCGAGGTTAAGTGTCAACGCATGGCCTCGTTGAATTTTGTGCGCACGCACTTATAAATATAAAATGTGACACCCTGCACAGGCAGGCGAATTTCACGTTCGGCCGAACAATAAAAATTAAGAACCTGATGTACCATATATGATACCTTTAGCCCGAAGAGGTTAATGAAACTATCCATTATCACAGATTCTTTAAAGAACTTTGGGAAAACATGTCATTGTATATCATTCAGAATGGAGTCTACTATAACTATTTTAAGCTACAGTTACAACATAAATTACGAAGAATTTAACTACAGATTATATCAGGAAGAAGGGGAAACATTAATATATCTAATATAGCACTGCACGAATCAAGCGAGAAAAATTTGTACAAGCGGATTATGAGACTCCCAATATTTAACTTCTAATGAAACGAACAGGGTTAGGGGTTATATAGTGTAATTAGTACCACATCTGAAAGGGTTGGAAAGAAAAAAACACACTCAGCAATTTACTTTAAATCTAAATTAAATAGAATAAACTTGTACAGAGGAAGCGATAATTTAATTAATGTAACTCACACGTAAAAAGTGATGTTAAAGCAAAATATTAATTAACGAAAAATCGATCTGAAGTATGGCTCATAAGACAAAAAGGTTTAAGTATATCGATACGTTATGCACGTATAACGCATTTGTTACAAATGAAACAGACATGCAATATACATATCTGTAACTGTACACATGGACAATTTAGCGTAAATGTATATACTAATACAAATCTGTTGTTAAAAAGATTTGTATCATTTGTATTACATTGCTTCACTAGCTTGACTGATGACGCCTATAGATGGCAGAAACACGTGTCTTAAGCAGAAGTAAATGCTGAAAATACGAGGTGTTTTGTCCATGTATACAGTTACAGAAATGTATATTGCATGTCTGTTTCATTTGTAACATATGGCTCATAACAAAAAAAATTCGTAAAATTGTTAAATTACAAAGTTATACGAGGTTTATACAAAGTTTACACATCCGGAATAACAAACAAAAATAAATATTTATCATTAAAAATAGCTATTTTTTTCATACTATCCTCTGTGGCAATCGTTACATGTGAATCAATTGTCATAGAACTTTTCCATTTCGATTGAGGCATCTCCAAAATATGTATTTTGAAGGCATTAACTGCTTCTTCTGTCGTATATTCTTCGCGTACGGGAACAAAAAGATATCATTGGGTGTCAAATCAGGGATGTACGAAGAATGCCTCATCAATTCAGTGTTTTGGCCCGTGAAATACTGAATTATTGGGATGATGGGCGAGAGCTCGCATTGTCATGGTGAAGAACGATCCTACGTCGTTGTTTCTTTTTTATTTCTTCAAAAACTTCCGGCAAATAAATAGTTGTGTATCATTCAGAGTTCGCAGTTCTACAATCGTCTAGTGACACTGTGGTCACTGTGGTCTATTTCCAGAAAAAAAAAATTTGCTTGGAAGTGCTTCTTGGACGATCAACTTTTGTTGGGATTCGCTCATTTTGATGGTTGCTCTGAACCGAACCTGTTCCTTTGAACCTAATTCGCGTGCCGGAGCAGGTGCACCTAGTTCGCATTTTCCAAAAGAGTAGAAGAGTAGATTTAAGGCGTTCACAAATTGACGAAAATCTTTGTCTTCTATGATTCAAAACGGTTGATAATCGAGAGTAAAGAGTTTGAACAATTGATCATCTATGTTTTTTTTCACATTCATCGGCATATTTTTAGGAGGAAAGAATGAAGATACGTTGGTTTGACGGGGTTTACAAATCCTTTTTGGGAAAATTGTTGATGTTAAAGTAGTACTAATGGCATCAGAAGTAACTAATGTTGAACTCGCTTTTGAAAGATCTTTCGCAGATATTTCTCTTACTTTTATAGGAGTTTGTTCTTGACTATCCTATTAATAAGATAATAGTAGAAACTTAGAAAATTTTTAAAATATATAACTTACATGTTGGTGAGGGATCGATGGTATACTTTGTGTTTCAATATTTTCTTGTCCTATAGTTATATTGACTGTTGGATGTTTGCGGTTAATATGTCTTTTCATATTCGAAGTAGAACTTTTGTAACACATTCTTGGCCACATAAATTACATTTAGCAAAGTCTTTATCAACTACAGAAAAAAAATTCCATACAATACTGGTTTGCCTATTAGAACTCATTCTTAAATATTTATAAAATTTAAATTAAATTCCACAAAACTACAACCGAAAACGACAATACTTATTATGCAACTAATCGAAATATATCCTATTTGGTAAAGGAAGGTAGAGAAAATACAAATAAACCAAGTGATGTGTTTATTTTAATACATGATACATTTCTAGTCTTCACTTTTTTGAACAGTAACATTATGTCTCTCGACTAGACATTATATTTTTTGTATAAGAAATAGGCGATAATACTATATTTATGGTATTATTTTTGTGATTAGTCTAACGAATGTTTCTTTTTGTCTAACTTTAAACATTCTTTCTAACCGCCGCCGTCAATAAATTCAATACATTCAACACGTTGCATATTAGAATGACATGGGATTTTCTAGTGTTGCATTGAAAAGCATACAAAAATTATTTTAAACCTATGTATGTATGTATATCGTATGCACTTTAATTTTTAAAAAAATCTATAAATTGCAATCTGAGACCTCATTTAAAATGTAATAATTTAACTGCTATTTGTATATCCAAGCTGTGTGCCTAAGTAAACATAAAGATTACCCTGACTGATCGGGCGCAATCGGTCGGTGTCGGAACTGATTTGTGCACCTAGTTTGCCGCACATAGTTCGGAACTGGAATCCGGGTAGGTGCACCTACTCCGCTCAAGGAGTAGGTTATATCATCTCTAGTTCCAAGATTCGTAACCTATGTAGATACTAGGCACGCATTTTTCGTGCACTACGATTGCTTTCTTTTGAATGATTGTCAAACTGTGCCAGATCAAAAGCGAACAAATCTTTTTCATGGCTAAATGTTAATGCAATATCTTGCTTGCTATGCTTGCCATACTAATGGTCAGAGATGCCTTAATATCACAATAGGTAATATGACGATCGTGTATTTCGCCAATTTCGACAATTCGTCCACAGCATTGATGGCTTCTGCTCCAAGAACCGATTTTGGATGATTTTTAAATTCATCCGTGAGCGAACGACAAACACGCTTGAATTTCCTAAACCATTGGTATACAGTGGGGTCAGAAACGAAGGAATAATTTACATAAATAAAATTTATTTTTGTACATATTCTCCTCTTAATTCGATACACTTGGTCCATCTGTGTTCAAGCCTCTTTATGCCGTCTCGAAAGTGATTTTCTTCTAACACTGTATAACAATCGTCCACTGTTGAAATTAGCTTTCCATTTGTAGAGAAAGGGAACTTTTTGCCTTCGAGAAAATCTTTTGGTGCTACGTCTGGCGAATATATGGGGTACGGTACTAATTCGAACCTTAATTCTTCAATTATTTTTGCATCAATCGTTCTGGAATGACAGGTACATTATCATGGTGATAGTTCTTCTTAGTAATTCTGGACGGTTTTTAGCGATAGCTGTCTTCAAACGATTTAGAAGATTTCTGAGATATTCGCCGTTTACGGTCTCGCCATTTTGAAGATCAATAATATTCCTTTTGTATTCCAAAATACCGATGCCGCCACCTTTCCCGCCGATAAATCTGTCTTGGCCTTCTTTGGAGTTGGTTCTTTACGTTTGCTCCACATTTTCGACTGTTGTTTAGATCCGGGTGTATAATAATTAATCCATACTCTCTTCTACAATATACGCCATACGACGAATAAGAAATATAGTTAATAAAAAAGCTGCAGTCACCACATATTATGCCCTTCTCTGTTCCCTTATGAGCTATGGTATAGAGCTGTGGGGTGAATCAGCGCATGCAGAAGACCTATTTGTTATACAACAAAAGGCATTGCGAGCAACTGCGCAAGAGAGCCGAAGCACCGCTTATCTTATAAAATAAGATAATGTCCTTAACATCCACCTACATCCTCAAACAAGTGATGCAAGCGAAATCGAAACTTTCCACATTGATTAGGAAACGAGATCTAACCAAGCCAAAGCTTAGCTCCGGCAACCAAATTGTGATTCCGGCTCATAGCCTCAAGAAAGGAGGAATGTAGGACGCCCGAATGTAACATAGAGAAGAACATTCCAAGAATAGACTAATATGTCAGTGGCAAGATTGGGATCTATAGCTGGAAATAGACAAGAATGGAGACAAACGATTTCTTCCCTATCTCCCAAAAGGGACTAATGGGTTTTACTACTACTACTAAGTGCATGGATGGAGAAGCCTTGTCTGGAGCTCAAGACGTTCCTAAAAACCCATCTGGTAGGCAATGGCTTCTACACAGTTTCTGAGTTTTTGGAGAACATTAAAAACGTTGAAACTAAGAGTGTAATCTTACACACTTTTAAGCACACACACACACCAACACAAACACTCACACATTACACAATACTGTACTTATTGATCTTACCGCTGTATATTTTGTTGGTACTATAAAGTTCCATTCAATTCTATTCTATTCATGTTTCGTCACAAATATCAAATCGGCGCAAAAAATCTGTTGCGTTTTGCATTTAAAAATTTCTAAATGATTCATCGATATTTGACAGCTAACACGCCTTTGTTCCGTCGTCAGAAAACGCGACAGCCATCTTGCCGAAAGCTTTTTCACTTCAAGTTCTTCGTGCAAAATATAAAGCACCCGTTCCTTTCACTTCCACTTTCAATCGTCGGTCACATAGCAACAAATCATGCACTTTATCCACAATTTCTGAACTTGTAACCGTTTTCGATCGGCCACTGCGGGGATCATGTTGCAAAATGCTCCTGCGGCGCTTAAATTTATTTTAACCCTCACCTGTCTGTCTCGCAAATCATCATGGATTTCGATAAAGCACATGCTTTTCTATGAAAGATACTTAATCATTGCACGATGTTCAAAATTATCTATTTACACGTAATTAGTAACAAGGTAAAATTGCCTACGAAACACAATTTGTCCCAAATTATCAAACACTAACAGTAACCTGACAAGGCATCGGTTATCAAAATGCGATGTGTATTTTTTTATTTCACAGCCTACTCAAGGCGACCGCGCGAATAAGGTGACCCGCCCTCGTAGATGGCTCTACATCACCAAAAGTTTAACGTGAGTGATCGATGCACTATTGTTGAGATAATCCACATCGGAAGTCGTACTAAATCATGCACGAAAATTTTCACGAGTTAACTAAATATCTTGATTGAGAAGAAATTGACTTTGAACAATATAAATAGAGTCCGTATCCCAAAACATTCTGAACACGTATACCGTTAAAAATGTCGAACTTTACGATGGATATATCAGATGGCGCCTAGCAACGCTAGTGTTGGCAGTTCCGAATACATAAATAGCATCCCTCGTATCTTCTATAAGAACAAATTAAACTTTCAACGAGGAAAGCTGCAGAACATGCACATTACTTTAATCACCCATCCAAAAATTTCTTTAATAAACCCACGAGAGCATTTATTCCTAAAATTGACAGAGTCATCGCCCTTTTTCCATATTGCGTACACCCAAAAAGGTACTAGCATGCCTCCGAGTCCTTTTTAACGCATTAACCGAATGAGATCCTTATTTAATTTATGAGGCGTGACGTCATTTCTGTATGTGTATGTGCGTCGCCCGGATTGCGTCGAATGTCATCAGCTATCCTTGTTTCCTCTTTTACAACAAAAGTAATTTTATACTTTTATGTTGTGCTTTTTTTATGTTTATAATATCGCCATTCTATTTAATTTCTCCCTTCCCAGGGACGTTGTTGCCACAACACACGTACAAACATTACGGCGTGATATAAACGATCGTCTGTAAAGTAGGACATGCAATATTAAATGACATGTGACATATAAAAACATATATCAAAGCGGCAAGTAACGTACGCCATATATTATAATGTTTTAGTATATGATTGATGTACACATATAACACATAACAATTGCAAACAATTTAGCGTTTAAATTAAAATTTAAATTTCCATTAACTGTCCTTCCGGTACATTTTTTTATCCTTCACATAATATAGAATCATTCTTTACGTGCTCTAATTTTTAACTATTCTTTTAATTAAAATAGTAATGGTATCGTCAAAATTAAATGGTATTTTGTCGGAATAGAATAGTAAAATCATACATTATTAATATTCCAAACAGATAATAAATAATATACTGGGTTTATTTATATGAAATATCGTATTATCTTGTGTTTATAAATGTGATAGCATTGTTGCTATACTCGTACTGTCATTATAAAGCATCTAACGTCAACATATTTTGACGGGTAATTATACTGACTGTACCTGTAAAATAACGGATAACTACAGCGTGAGTATAAAAGAATAATCGGTTTTCAAATACAACAGAGTCTCCGATAATCCGAACACCAGTAATCCGAACCCTCGAAAATTCAAAACAAAATTTTTATTTTATTTTCGGGGTTTTTATTTAATTTCAACGAATTCATGTTCCAAGCCTTAACTCTGAATAATAATAATAATCTTTATTTAAGAGCATGTAGCTCGTAAGTCTCAAAATATGTACAGTACAAAATACAAGATATAATATATACACCAGAGAATACAAGACATTGCAGCATATACAGTACAGAATACAAGATATCATACTATAAGTAGCAAACAACAATAATAATGTATCAGAATAATTGAAACATACATGAGTAGGTAAACCCCACCAGTTTTGTATAATACAAAGGTATTTTTAATAATATAAAATATTATTAAAAATCTGGTGTGAAGAACACAAATGCAGGTTCACTATTAATATTTTCTGTGAACGTGTCCGAATATATCCTATCCCCAGAGACGTAGATACGTATTTCGCTTTTCTACAAGCTCATTGGTACGCCCCTGCTGGAGAAAGGATATTTCCAGACACATTCACAGAAAAGAATCACCTCGCCCTATCACCGTAATTATCCAGACCGAGCGCAGAAGTAAATTCGGCGCTACCTGTTGTCAGACAGCCGAAGTACCTCGCATACCGTCCACATATTCGGACACGTTCAAAGAAAATATTAATAGTGAACCTGCATTTGTGTTCTTCACACCAGATTTTTAATAATATTTTATATTATTAAAAATACCTTTGTATTATACAAAACTGGTGGGGTTTACCTACTCATGTATGTTTCAATTATTCTGATACATTACACATGCGGTTAAGCCGTAGTATGAGTGAAGGCACAAACAAAATGCAGTTTTCTAGAGAGTTTGGCTGTGCTAACCTTTGGAAGGGCGTCGTTATTTCACATTAATAATGTGGACGGTATGCGAGGTACTTCGGCTGTCTGACAACAGGTAGCGCCGAATTTACTTCTGCGCTCGGTCTGGATAATTACGGTGATAGGGCGAGGTGGTTCTTTTCTGTGAATGTGTCTGGAAATGCCCTTTCTCCAGCAGGGGCGTACCGATGAGCTTGTAGAAAAGCGAAATACGTATCTACGTCTCTGGGGATAGGATATATTCGGACACGTTCACAGAAAATATTGATAGTGAACCTGCATTTGTGTTCTTCACACCAGATTTTTAATAATATTTTATATTATTAAAAATACCTTTGTATTATACAAAACTGGTGGGGTTTACCTACTCATGTATGTTTCAATTATTCTGATACATGCGGTTAAGCCGTAGTATGAGTGAAGGCACTAACAAAATGCAGTTTTCTAGAGAATTTGGCTGTGCTAACCTTTGGAAGGGCGTCGTTACTTCACATTAATTATGTGGACGGTATGCGAGGTACTTCGGCTGTCTGACAACAGGTAGCGCCGAATTTACTTCTGCGCTCGGTCTGGATAATTACGGTGATAGGGCGAGGTGGTCCTTTTCTGTGAATGTGTCTGGGAATATCCTTTCTCCAGCAGGGGCGTACCGATGAGCTTGTAGAAAAGCGAAATACATATCTACGTCTCTGGGGATAGGATATATTCGGACACGTTCACAGAAAATATTAATAGTGAACCTGCATTTGTGTTCTTCACACCAGATTTTTAATAATATTTTATATTATTAAAAATACCTTTGAACAATAATAATGGTCAACACAAAACACTGATAAAACTAAACAAAAACATAACATATGCCCCTACAAAACAATGTATATATATATACACGACAGGGAACTTAATGTAAAAAATTGTCGATCAATAATGCAAAAAAGGTCACAAAACAAAATAGAACAAAATAGAAAAGGGGATATATTATTACAAAGAATGTACAATGCCATACCAAAGCAGGGAACATTAGATAAGCCAATGATACCATCTATATCAAAACAATCTCTTTAATATAAATAACACACTTTTGTTTAAAGTTAATTATATTACTACTAGCTTTAATGTCATTAGGAAGTTCGTTATATAATTGTAGCCCCTTGTAAAAGAGACTATTTTGGCTGTAATTGGTCCCGACTTTATTTAAGTAAAAGTTACCCTTAGAATTACCTCGGGTATTGCGCTCGTGGACCTCACTAACAAACCTACAGTGACCCAAAAGATGACTCGGTAGTAATTGGTTAATCATTTTATATATGAAGAGCATAGTATTAAAGGTCACAGTTTGTCTTACACTCAATAAATTTGCGGTTTCTAACATATCAATTCGCTTGCTCGTTTATGACATCCTAGAATAATTCGTAAAGCTTTATTTTGCTTTTTCTGAAGAACCCCCATTTCTGACTTATTCATAAAAAATAGTAAGGTTGAACAAAAATAAAAATGTGGTGCTATAATTGTTTTGTATATTGTCATTCTTGTCCAAGAACTTAGATCGTTTGCGATTCGTCCTAATACGTTGATTTTTTTAGCTACTTTATTGGTGATATAACTAAAATGCTCCGAAAAAGTAAGATTCTCATCTATTATACACCCAAGATATTTGAATTTCCTTACCCTTTCAATAGCCGTATTGTTGATATTTAAGTGGGGATTGTTTGATAATGTTTTCTTATTATATTTATTTTGTAAAATCATCATTTTGGTTTTATTTGAATTTAGTCCAAGGGAATTGTTATTGAGCCATTCCAATATGTTATAAAGATCTCCGTTTAATGAATCTATGATATCCCGCACCGTATCACCCGAAACATATACCAATGTATCATCCGCAAAAAGCTGAATGTTACATTTTTTAATTACTTTCACCATATCGTTTATATACAAAATAAAAAGTGTAGGTCCCAGCACAGTTCCCTGTGGCACCCCATGTTCATTGGGTCTATGACATTTCTACGCCGCCGGTTCTTCGCCGCCAGTTCATCGCCGCCGTTTCTACGCCGGGACGGTTCTACACTGGCCGTTTCTACGCCAGCCGATTCTACGCCGCATTCAAATTATCGAATCATTTAAAAAGTAGCATTAACATTTATTTTAATTTAAGAGAATAAAAGAATTTCCGAATGGGTAATCTAAAACACCGCAGAAAAATTACCTAGGAGTTAACGGGTTTACAATCCAGTGTGTCTTGCTAAACCAACAGAAATGAATGATCCCGAGCGTGTTAAAAGAAAAATAGAACGCGAAGATACCTTCAAGTTTGGCCTTTCTACGCTACACGCTTGGATTCGCTGTATGGATATGATTCTTCACATTTCATACAATCTATCTTTCAAAAAGTGGTCTGCGACCACAGCAGAGCAGAAACAACAAAAACAAATCAAGAAACAACAAGTCCAGGAAAGAATTGTAAACATTATTATTGTTTCACATATTTTATATTTGGTACATACTTATATGTATACATATTTAGTTTTCCTATCAGTAGTATTTCTGACAGGCGAATGGTGTGTAATTGTACCTTACAATTACTAATATAAAATTCGCTCAATAAGTAATAATTTCTTTTAAAAATTACCTAGGAGTTAACGGGTTTACAATCGCCGGGATTATCTTAATGATGTTATGGTTATCAGCACAGACCCATTAGCACAAAGGACGTAATCAGAAATTTTAATCCGCTTAATTCTTAAATTCTTAAAATTCTAAAAACCGTTTAACAGTATTTGGTATAAATATGGGGCAGGAGCCCTTAACACATCACTTTAAGTGTATTCGCCACAAAGTAATTATTACGTTAGTTAACAGTGATCTTAATAATGTAAACAGCAGTTCTCAGCAAGAGAGGAAACGAGAAGTTTTCCTATAACGGATATTTGTACGTTTTCGACAAAGTTAGTAAAAGGAACCCTAGTTTACAATTTTGGCGGTGCGAAGAAGTGGGTCGCTGTAAAGGAAGAATTCACACGAGGGCTGGAGAAGTGGTCAACGAAATCAACAATCATTCTCACCCTTCCTCGGCAGCAGCCGTACAAGTAGCATCTGTTGTTACTAAAATGAAACGTCGTGCAGAAGAAACTATGGAGGGTACAAGTGTAGTTATAAATCAGTGTGTAATCGACGTGCCTGAAGCTGTTTTAGCATCGATTCCAAATAGTGCAGCCCTGAGAAAAATAATCAGAAGAAAACGGAATCAAATTAATGCTGCACCTGCTGATCCCGCAGACCTAAACGATTTAGTGTTGCCAAATCCATATAAGGTATATGTGCCTCAACCAGGAACAGAAGAAACTTTTTTGCTAAGCGACGATGGAGAGGGAGCAAACAGAATTTTAATTTTTGGAAGAGAAAGCTGGTTGCAGCATTTGCATAATGCCAATACATGGTACACTGATGGTACCTTCGCAATAGCACCGAGGCTATTTTCCCAAATTTATATTGTTATGGCAACAAAACACGGAGGAGTGCATCCTATATTGTATGCTCTGTTACCTAACAAGCAGCGTGTTACATACACACGTATGTTCGAACTAATGAAAACACTAGTGCCAAATTTAAGTCCAGGATCTATCATTTGTGATTATGAATATGCAGCTTTTAGTGCCATGAAAGATTGCTTTCCGGAAGTAAATGTAAAAGGCTGCTTCTTCCATTTAGCACAAAATATGAGGAAGCATTTAGCTCAGATTGGTGTTATTGGTCAATACAACAATGATGCTGAATTTGCATTGAGAGCTAAAATGGTCCTTGCATTAGCATTTGTGCCAATAGCTGATTTAGATGAATACATTGATGCTTTAGCAAATGATTTGCCAGTAGAACTTCAGCCGCTTCTAAATTGGTTTGAAGACAGCTATGTTGGCCGTTTAAATCGACGCGGGAATGGTAGGCGCCCGCCTATGTTTCATCCAACAATGTGGAATTTATACCAGAGAACAATCGATGGAGAAGATCGCACCAATAATCATGCAGAGGCAGCCAATCGTCGATTGCGTTCTGAATTAGGTATGCATCACCCAACTATTTGGAAATTTATAGATGGATTGCGAAAAGTACAAAAAGGACGAGACGCTTATTTTGAGCAACTTCTCGCCGGACATTTACCACCGATGAAACTGAAAAAATACCGTGTCGCTGATGAACGTATTCGAAGAATTGTCTTAGATTATGGAAACAGGGAACCTCTACATTATTTACGTGGCCTAGCACACAATTACCAAATGACGCAATAATCTTATTTTCCTAATTTAAAATAAATTTTCTATTTTATTTTATTTTCTATGACTGTATGTATGTGTTTAAACAATAAATTTTAATTGTAATTGTAATCTTAATTTGAATGCGGCGTAGAATCGGCTGGCGTAGAAACGGCTAGTGTAGAACCGTCCCGGCGTAGAAACGGCGGCGATGAACTGGCGGCGGAGAACCGGCGGCGTAGAAACGTCCCATTCCCTGTTCATTCATCCTGGAACTAGAAGTATTACCATACTTTGTCACCTGTATTCGCTCACTGAGGTATTCTCGAAACCAAGCCAAAACGTTGTCTCCAAACCCATACCTTGCCATTTTCAGCAATAATAGATGTCTGTTTATGGTTTCGAAAGCACGTTTAAAATCCAGGAATACCACTCCAATTAGTTTTCCCTCTTCTAATGTTGCTTTCCAGTCAAATATAACACTGTAGCGCACTCTCACATGAGTTTTTACCTCGGAAACCCGCTTGAAATTCACTTAAGATGTTGTTTGTCTCTATATAGTTTATTATTTGTTTATTTACACATAATTCCAACAATTTTTCATATGGTGGCACAATATTAATGGGCCGAAATTCTTCACTCCTTATGGTGCCATTTGTCTTCTCTATTGGAACTACGGTATTTAGTTTCCAGTTCTTTGGAAATTCCGCCTTCTCTAAACTTGTGTTGATGAGATTAAGAATCTTATCTCCTATTGTTTCGAATGCTGCTTTCAGTATTTTAACCGTAATGCCGTCTGTATTGCTTTCCTTGTTCGGCATATTGTTTATGATCGTTCGCAATTCTGACATTTCCAACCTGCGAAAACTTTCCATCCCACAATCAACTTGTATATAATCAACACTCCCTAGAAGTGCTTTACTTGGTATTATGTTTTCCACTATTTCCGTAATACTGTTTATGAAGAAATTATTAAAGGACTCACTTATTTGATCACCGGATACAATTTTATCGCTAAATACTATTTCTGCTTTGGGAAAATTTTTATTTTCCACTTTTAATAAGCTTTTTAGAGTTTCCCACATTTCATTGCAGTTATCCTTTGTTTTATCAATCGTTTCATTATAATAGGCAACCTTTGCCGTCCTTATCAATGTTACAACTATGTTTCTTTTAAGTTTAAAATTTTCCCAGTCGTGACCTGTCTTGGCTAATATTGCTCTTTTGTAGAAATTGTCTCGTTCCTTCATTTCAGTCATTATTTCTTCCTTCCACCATAATCTGTTAGCCCATTTCACCTTTATTTTTTTATTCTGTTCCGGTGCGTATTCATCAAGTGTCCTAATCAAATTTTCAATTAAGTTATCAGCAAGACTACTTGTTTTACTAGAATTTGTTAACCAAGTCATGTCTAATAATTTCAATTGGAATGCCGTCGTATCCATTTTTCTATAATTTCTGAAAGTTTTCATTTTAATGGATTAGATATTTTGTTCTTTTAAATCAATTGAGATTATGGAGTGATCTGTTATTTTGGGCGTCACATGTACCTTATGTTGGACGTCCTTTTTATTAGAAACAAGAAGATCTATTTTTGTTTTCGAGCGTTCTGTAATACGAGTGTAGACATTAATCAATTGATAGAATCCATGTTTGTTAATTATATCGTCCATTTTGGTAGAGTAAAATGCGCTGCCTGCCAAGTCTATGTTGAAGTCACCCAGTAATATGAATATACCATCTAGTTTCATGTTCTCCAATAATTCATCAAGATCTTCCACAAATGCTGCGTCGCTTGCGCCGGGTGAGTGATATAAACTGAATATATAGTATTTCTGTCCTCCCATTGCAATTTCAATCCCACTTACCCACATATTCATGTTATGATCAATGTTTATAGTTTCTTTGTACTTAAGATTTTGCTTTATGTATATTAGTGTACCTCCTGTATGGGCACTCTTCGAATGACTATATACTGAATTATAGCCCTCCATATTTATTTCACTATCCTTAAAATCATTTGTAATGTGAGTTTCCGAGAGACATATTACTGTCGGTTTGTATTGGTTTATAACCCACGATAGTTGAGTTTTATGTGTCTTTAGTCCTTGTATATTTAAGTACATTATTGACGCATTTGATTGCTAGAAAGAATCTCTGGCAATGTGCATCTCAGGGTAATCTATTTTTTTCCTGCAGCCTATCAACTATTCTTTGATATGCTGCGCATTTTCTGTCATACGCTTTGTGGTTACAATCTATATTGGGTATTTTCAGCACTTCTAAAGCATGTTTGCAATTTACACAGCATTCTATAGTTGCTTGACATACATTTGCTGTGTGTTAGGTTAATGAATGATTGTGTGCGCAGTTACTCAAGAATATTTTTATTTAGACTCTGTATAACATTTGGGTATCTCAGTGCGAGCCTTTTGGGTTCTGCGTAACTAGGCCTAGTGTTCAAAGTAAATGTAAAGAAATAATACAACAAGAGATAACTGGTTAATAATTCTTTTATTGTCTGTTTGTATGATCACATTTCATTTTGTTTCAACTTAAGATACTTAATTCTTAACTTAGAACTTAATTTATCAATGAAATTTTTGTACAAATATTATTTTATAAACAACACACGTTTGGTTTTGAAGTTTTGGTTTTGGATTCCCTCGAATCTCTCAGATAATTACGTTTAAGTATTTCACTCCCAAAGGGGGTATTTGCCCTCCTAATGTTGAGCTTAGTACTCAAACTGTATTTCTATTCTGAAATGTGGATCTCTGGCTTCTACTAACATTTATTTTCAATTCGAGTATGCTATTCAGCATCTATTTAAGTGTAAGTTAAGTTCCTAGAGAATAGTACGCTTATCATCACACTGTATAAGTATTTTATTATTTGCCACGCCTATTAATGAACGTTTAATTTACAATATCAATGACAAAGATATGTCGAGATTATTCGTGGAAGCCCTATTTCCTACTTATTGGTCTATAATACCTGGCCTAAGATACACTTCAACCGTGTATTTATGACTATTGAATTATTTAAACTAAGAATCCACATGCATTTTTACTGATTTAATTAACTCTATGTACTCAAATTCTATTGTGTGTACAGTCTTACTTACTGGAAGCTAAGTTCAGCATACAAATTCTCAAATTCCCCTTGGTACATTTTTAATCTTTTAGTTTTTCGTTTCAAATAATAATAATAATACTAGTAGTAACTACACTGTAGTTAAATAGCTAAATATCTATGTAATAACTCAATTCCGAAATGAAAATGAACTTTTATTTTTATTCTCAAGTAAATGTAATGTAGGCTTAATTAAGAATAGAGTGCTGAAAATAAATTGATGAATGTCTGAATGTAAATGAATGAAAGTCCTAATTCTGCCGTGCTTTGCTCTTTTATATCTTGCGTTCCGTGCTTCTCAGAATCGTTTTCCCACTCTCAGTGATTTATTTCTAAATTGTCTATTTTTTATACTTATTTCACATTTTTACCTGCGTATTTTTATGGTTATCTATAATAATAGAAAAGAAATATATCAAAATCACTTACCTAAGAAAATATAAATAGATAGGTACTGTAAGTAATTATACCTATTGGATAATATATTCACAATAATATATAGACAATATGGATTCAAGAAAAATGACTATTTATACATATTGTAGTGATTTTTTCCCCGAAGATAAATTTTAAATATAACAATTTAGTTATGTACATTTATAACCATGACTGTATATTTTGTATGTGTACTTTTGATTAGGGCGTTTCCGGATGTCTATGGAGCCTGGATCGTATTTTGATGTATAATAATATTTTTTACGTTTATCATGCGCTATGCTTATTTCCGCAGAGATATTTTTGTGCTCGAGTGGGTCAGTTCAATCTGAAGATAAAAACTTCTTTTTTATCTTTGATATTTTTGTAACTTCGGGTTTCTTTTGTTTTATAGTGCTTTGTGATTACAGTCATTATCGATTTAATTACGAGTGTTTGAATCTCGTATTTTGTTTAATAATTTAACCCACTCGATATCTCACAATTTTTTTTGTGTTTGAAAATTTTACGCTAGCGTAAGTAATTTTTACTATATTTTTTTTATTGCTTTTCATTGTAATTGAATTGTAATTTTGATGATTTAGATTTATGAATTTATATCTATTTTAGTTTAATAGATGATAGATGGTGAAGAAAACTATTATTTTTTATAAGGGATTTTTTTATTGTCACGTTATTCTAGAACATCTTGAATTTAAGGTTGGTGGGAGTTTTATACTCGTGAGATTGCGCACGAGTGAATGTTATTTTCACGTCTGCCAGTTGGATCTGTTTACGTTTTATTTGGGGTTAAAGTAATTAATGAAATTGAAAGTTTTCTAATCAATCTATTAGGATTAATTTTGCTCGCGTTTCATTAGAGGTTTTCATTGTATGCGCGTTAATTATCATACAATCTTTTTCCTCTGTGCTTCTGTATAAATGATACAGTAGCTGTCTTTACATTCAGTAAAGAATTTTTAAAATTTTTTTTTAAATAAAAGTACGTGAAATTGTTTGTATTATTTTGTAATTTGTATTTATTTCCACGTTCCTTTACGGGAAACCCTGGATGAAGAGGAGTCTCATTTAAAAAGAAAAAGCAGGCTGAGTTCAAGTTCGGACATATTGTGGTGAATACTGGACTATCCTTCTAATTAAACCCACTATACACAGCAATATGTATTTTAAAAAATAAATTAAAATTAATGAGGACCAGGATCGGAAGAATTTATAAACTCAGATTAAAAATTAAATTAGGAATTTGGGAATTGATTTACTGGATAATTAAAAATATTAGGGAAAAAGGGAATGGATTTGGTCTGATTGATTTATTGAAGGAAATAATAATGAATTTATGGAAAATTAATACAATAATTAGTGTTTATAAGGAAAATGTTATAAGTAAGAAGGGAAATTGATAAAAGGAATTGAGAATTGATTTATGGCATTTGAAATTATAAATATATATTTAGATGAGATTAAAAATATACATTGATAAAATATAAATTGATGTATAATAAGAAGATTGTAACATTATATAACAAAGAAGATTGATAAAGTTTGATTAAGTTAATTGGCAAGTGAATTGTTGGATGGAATGAATACAGTAGTTAATGTTTATAAGAGGAAGATTATAATTAATAAGATTGTTAAAGCGAATGAATTTGTTTATAAGAAGAAGATTATAATACTATGTAATTAAAAAGATTGATCAAGCAAATAAATTTGTTTATAAGAAGATTATACTATTATGTAATTAACGAAGAAGTTTTGATTGTAATTAAATACAATCAAAGAAAAGTTATGGTGATAGAAGATTTATTTAATGCAAAATGTTTGCGAGAAAAATTATTATAATGATGATTAATGAAGAAGTTTTGATTGTAATTAAAAATAATTTAAGAAAAATTATGGTGATAGAAGATTTATCTAATGGGAAATGTTTGCAAGAAAATGTATTATGATGATAGGGTATTTGTTTAATGATTATGATGACGATTTTGATTTATAAGTTTTTAAAATTTTGTTTTTTCTTTTGTTTATAATATCCATAGAGTGACGCATGTTCAGGAGATCGAGGAAGAGCTCGACTATTCGACGATGACTGTTACTCCGGAGTGTTCCTTCGTCTACGATGCATGGTGACGAAGCCTATTTTATTATGCCTACAATAAATGACATAAGCTTGATTTAAAATGTCAAATAACTATGACATAAGCTTTATTATTGAAAATGTCAAAAGTTAATATGACATTGCTGAAAAATTTTTGAAAATTTGGAAAATCTATTTTTAATAAGAAGATGCAAAGTAAATGGGTACTTTGAAATTGTTCGCTCCACTGTTGCACCTGGAGGAGGATGATCCTGCTTGACGTAGTGCGACAGATGAGTGCGGGGAACTTATATGACAGGGTTCGATACTGTCGTCAGTGGTACGAGTGCGGAAGACTATTCGATAAAAAAGATTTTGACTTGTGCTGGCTTTTCTTTCGGATAGCCTTGGGGATATGTAGTGATTTTTTTCCCGAAGATAAATTTTAAATTTAACAATTTAGTTATGTCCATTTATAACCATTGTTATTGTCACGTTATTCTAGAACATATTGAATTTAAGGTTGGTGGGAGTTTTATACCCGTGAGATTGCGCACGAGTGAATGTTATTTTCGCGTCTGACAGTTGGATCTGTTTACGATTTATTTGGGGTTAAAGTAATTAATGAAATTGAAAGTTTTCTAATCAATCTATTAGGATTAATTTTGCCCGCGTTTCATTAGAGGTTTTCATTGTATGCGTGTTAATAATCATACAATCTTTTTCCTCTGTGCTTCAGTATAAATGATGCAGTAGCTGTCTTTACATTCAGTAAAGATTTTTTATAATTTTTTTTTTAATAAAAGAGTACGTAAAATTGTTTGTATTATTTTGTAATTTGTATTTATTTCCACGTTCCTTTACGGGAAACCCTGGATGAAGAGGAGTCTCATTTAAAAAGAAAAAGCAGGCTGAGTTCAAGTTCGGACATACTGTGGTGAATAGCGGACTATCCTTCTAATTAAACCCACTATACATAGCAATATGTATTTTGAAAAATAAATTAAAATTAATGAGGACCAGGATCGGAAGAATTTATAAACTCAGATATATGAAACACGTGAAACTTTATTTGAAGAGAGTTGAATGCACAAGACATTTATTAGACAAAATATCAAAAGCTGTACAAATAATTGCACAAGAAGTTCACGAAAAATAATAAAATCCGGGTTTCTATAAAACAAGCTATATATAAATAAGGTAAATATTGATATTTTGAGTAAATATAATAGTATTTTATTTATTATGATCGAAAAGTGACATTTTAAAGAACGAAAAAGTTGTTTGCAACACACGAACATTTTTCGTTCGCGGTGAATACAACGGTTTATTTTATACTGCAAGTTTAACGAATTTAATTTAATGAAATGAATTTATTTTCAAAAATGACATTTATATCTCGTAGAACTTATTCGTAAAAATTATGTGGTAATTAATATTTCCATAGCGATGGAGGTTTGTTACAAATAAAAATGATAAAGTCGTGTGAATTTACGTGTATTTATTATCCTGATAAAATAAAAATAAAATTAAATTAAAAAAAAATTGTAAATAAGTTAGCTATATGTCTGATGCAGCTCAGGTTGGAGCGAAATGATCGTTACAGTGTTAATTAAAAAGTTAATTAAAATTTGTTTTATTTTATCCTGATAATAGTTATAATGGAATTTCATCAAGTAAACGCTGAAACAATTATATATTACGTGTATTTTATTCGATTATTCGTTTTAAGATGGATACAAATAGGATATCGCAAAATATTCTGGATGAGGCTGATCGTGTGAAGAAGAATTTGATGCTACATAAGTCACGAAATCGATTTGAATAAATTTGAATGATTCCTGTCAACAAATGACGTATAATTCTAGTGTACTAATATTTTAGTAGTAATATTTTATTTGAAAGTATTAAGACTATAATGTTGCATTTTTTTGTACCATAAATAATCAGAAAAATGTCATTTTCGAGATCTGTATGAAACAAAAATATTTATTGTCTGGAAATTATTTTAAATGTTAATAATATTGTAACAGTTCTTATTTCAATTTGCAGAATTTATTTACTTTGAAATAAGTAATATAATTCAATTTAAAATAAATAACATTAATTTTCTTATACATATACGAGGGCGATTCGTAAAGTAAAAACGTTTTTGCCTTGCGAACAGAGGATTGAGGATATCAGCATGATCACAACGCTGTGGTGTAGTCTGGTTCAGTGTGAGTCTGGAAGTGCTAGTGAGAAAATCGTTCGGACATTCTTTCGTGTTATTTTGGTCGTTTAAAATTGTTGCTGCAATTGAAAATCTTGCCAACTATATTTGCGAGCTGGTATTCGTCCTCTGTGTGTAAAGAACATGAAGTCTGCTGAGATTACTCGTGAACTTTGTTCTGTTTACAGTGAAAATGTCATCAGTGACAGTATGGTTAAAAGATGGTGCTGCATCTTTCGGGAAGAACAACCTAATATCCATGATGAAGAACGGAGTGGAGTGGAGGACTAATTGTGACGAACTGAATAATATTAAATAAAAAATTCGCGAAAATCGGCGATTCACTCTTACAGAACTGAATGCCTTTTTCCTCAAATTGCACGTACAGTTTTCTACGAGGTTATTAGTAAACATTTATGTTACCACAAGTTTTATTCACGATGGATGTCAAAACTTCTTACCGAAGACCATAAAACAAAGAGAAAATTGGATGACGCTGTGTATTTATAGTTTACTCAGAAATTCAGTTTGAGCGAACCTATATCTGGTCCACTTCTATGTGAAAAGGCCCTCCAATTAAATAAAAAGTTAAATGGGCCCTCGGATTTCAAGGCAAGTAGCGGATGGCTGACAAATTTTAAAATACGACACGGCATTAGGGAGCTTCAAATTGAAGGAGAAATTCTATCCTATGACAATGCATCAGAGGCATTTAAAAACAAATTCGACGAGATTGTAAGGACTAAAATATATTCAAGGAATTATATTTATAACGGAGACGAAACAGGCGTTAATTGTCCTGCGCTACTAACCAAATTTCTGGCATCTCGTCGAGAAAAAATGCTCCTGGGTATAAAATAAGTAAAGACAGAATTATGGCCATGGTCTGTTCAAATGTAAGTGACATGACTTCCCTTGCTGGTGATAGGCAAAAGCAAGAAGCCTCGTTGCTTCAAAAATGTCGCGCTTGGATAGAATCTGAAATTTTCTTGAAGATTTTCATATCCGAAGTAAAAAAATACAGGGAGGAAAAGGGTAGAAAATGTATTGTTCGTCATTGACAATGCGCCAACTCATCCCGGATTAGACCGTTTAAGTACAATTGACGAATATTTTAAGGTGATGCTTTTTCCACCTAATGCAAAGGCCCTTTTGGAGCCGATGGCTCAGGGAATCATTGTTAAATGTAAAAAAAAAGAAACTCTGTCGAAAGCAACTGTTACAATGCTTGTTTATTGCTGAACGGGACGAAGACAGCATGATCGCTTTTTCGAAACAGTTAAATTTAAAAGACTGTAGTTATATATTGGCGGACTCGTGGAGCAGTTTGACTACAGCTAAGTTAAAAAAATGGATGGAATAAACTATGGGAAGAAGCTGACGAAGAAAACGAAAGTGCTCTCATCCATGATACACTCACCGGCACAAAATTCGATTCATGTACTAATTTGTTTATTTTTTCTTAATTTTTTAATTTTAGTTTTCTCTTTTGTTGGTTTAAACGGTAAAACAAATAATTGTAATGAATTTAAACCAATTAAAAAAATATCTAACCGGAATAACAAAAATAATGTAAAAAATGGAATAGTGATTAAATGAACAAAATGTTTTTTTTTTAATGATAAATAATAAGGATTAATAGCGTCTATTGCCTCCCTGTGATTGAATTACACTCTCCATTCTTGTTGGAAATCCTTCAGTAAGGAGTCGAATGTCGTTTTGGTCAATATTTTCCCATTCTTGGACTGTTGCCGCGCTTAACTTTTGTATGTTTCTTGGTGCTGGAATTTGAGCTCAAAGTCGCATTTAGACCATGTCCCACACATGTTAGATCGGATTTGGGTCTGGACTTCTTGCTGGCCAGATCATACGATGGATTCTAAATTCTACCAAGTATTCATTGACAACTCGAGCAAACGTGAGGGCGGGTTATGCATTAGCATAAAATAGTTGTCAACAAATGGAGCAAAAGGCAACATATTGCTATGAATTGTGATTTTGAAATTTGCTTATTCATAATTCACCACTAATCTATCCAGCTAGGATACTCAGTCGGCTTATTTCCAAAATGGGTCTGCTTTCCCCTCAGGGTTCCAATCAGAAAAGTGGAAAATTATTGAATTAGTACAATAGTTTTTATTGGACGCCACTCAAAATTCGTTTGAGAAAAGTTCTGATAATGTCTTTAAGTTACTTATTAAAATGTGTAGAAAGGATTATTAAATTAAAGAACACAATATAAAATCTAAATGAAAATCTAATACAAAAAAAAAAAAAAAATCTTTATAAAGTATAAAGATTAATATTGCCTCATTTAACAATATTATAAAGGTAAAAATAACGCATGGAAATGACCGCAGAATACGTCTAAAAACCTTAATGACAGCCGATCAAAATTAAAAATAATAAATTACAAAGAAACTTTTTAATTTCTCCCAAGAGAACAAAATCAAAATAAACAAACTAACTTGACAGCCCGAAGCAAACTCTAACGTATGTGCAACCACATGTAACAAAAAATGCCCTTGAGATACCAAACGTATAAAATTTTACAGTTACAGAATGTTTTTACTAGAAATTTTAAAAATCCTTCTTTGTTATTTATATCAAATATCTAAGACTAAAATCTCAATACGATAATAATAATACAAAAGAAAATACAATATTCAATTCATTCAATATAAACAGATATCTTTAAATAATATATTTTACTTACGTAAAAAATATATATATATATATATCTTCGAGACACATGAGTAAGAAAGTGTAAAAATATAACAATTACGAGATTAACAAACTCGTAAAACTATCGGAAATGAAAATTAACACAGCACCAACCACTAATTAAATCAAAAATAACAGGAAGTTACAATAAAAAGATAAAGATTAATCTTTTTATAAACACAACTTTCTTATCTCAGAGTACACTTGTGTCTGTCTAAAGGTAAAATCAAGCACGCAGGCTTAGAATGTAAAACCAGTTTTTTCACAAAAATAATAAATTTCAAAATTATACACTTGCGTTCAAAATAATTGTTCAAAGATAAATACATACATTTTTATAATATTTATGGGGAAAAGTCCACAGCAATATGTTGTACAAAGATATCTCTAATGTATCTGTCTGCATTCTGAGCTCTCCATCTACCACCAATAAATCCGTACGAGCTTGCATATTAATTCGCCCCCACACCATAACTGATCCACCGCCGAAACTAAGCTTTGGAGCAATATTATATTGGGCAAACCTTTCACCAACTCTTTTCGCCATACTCTTTGACGTCCATCAGGAGAGCTGAGATTAAATCTCGACTCGTCTGTAAAAAAGATATTACTACATTCCTCATTAACCCAGTTCTGATGTTTACGACCAATGCGCAACCGCTCTACGCTGTGTTCTCTGGTCAACTGTGGGCCGTGTGCAGGTCGTCTAGCAGTCAGTCCATATTCCTGCAACCTTCTTCTTACTGTTCTTTTACTAACTGCTACACCATGTACCTCTTCTAAATCGTTTCTGACACAAACTGCTGTAGTGTCCCTATTTCTCGGGACTCTCAATGTAAGAGCGGGGCCATCCTGAACGCTTGCCCAGAAACAACTCGTCTAGAATAGCCACTAGTTACACAGAACAGCTCTACTGCTCTTTGAACGGAACACTTAGAAACACCTAAGACTCGAGCACGTAATATTGTGATCGCCGATCTAATATCAAAGCTATTGCTCTAGCAGTGTCTGTTAGATATAAGAGCATATTTAAATTTAAAAGACATTAAACAAACTTTGTTGAACACGGATTTGAAAAAAAAAGCAAAACCAACTATTAAAAAATAAACCAAATTAAAAAACAGTTTAAATTTAACTAACATTAACTAACAACGGAATAAGCAACCTTTTAATATTAAAACAAAAGGTTTTAAACAGTTCCAAAAAATTTCGACAAAGCGTAGTTGACATAATATTTATGGCAGATAACAATAACCTTCAAATTTATGGATGAAACGAAAAAAACAGTATATGGATCGAATTTTGTGCGGGTGAGTATACCGTATGTGTTAAATATCATTAGGCATAGAGAATAAACGTATGGGTACATACAATGTATACGCACATGAGAAAGCCAGTCCAATGCCAGCGAAGACCGTGATGACTGACGATTGTCTAGGATACCGATTGACTGGAAATTTTGCATTCAGTCTAGCTGCGGCCGTTACAGTTTGAAAGCGTACAATAAAATTAATGTATAATGGCTCTTTATACACCCACTGAAAAGCTTCAGTTAGTAAAATGGTTTTATGCTGGCAAGTCTGCAATCTAGTGCATGAATTTGTTTGCGCTGACTTTTGCTGACCGTTCTGTACCTTGCAGACAAACAATTTATAATATTATAAATAAATTTGAAACTTGTTTCTGTCTCAATAACTGTACGAAATGCAAACCAAGAGAGGTATCGCCACAAAAAATTGAGGAAAGAGAACGGCGGGATGTATTAATTTGTAATATTGTGGAAATTGATAACACGATATCTAGTAGAAGTGCTGCCGAGGAATTGGGTACAAGTAACACAACTATTTCACGTATTTGGAAACTTAATGGTTTAAAATGTTTCAAATATTCGAAAACTCAAGAAATATTTCCCGAGGACAATTTCCGGAGAATGGAGTTTTGTCAAGACGTTTTGGAAAAGATACATCGAGATGAAAATTTCGTTAAAAATATTCTCTTCACCGATGAATCAACTTTTCCATTACACGAAAAGCACAATCCCTCTGTTCTTCGATATTGGGCTTCGGAAAATCAACACCGGCATTTTGCAAATCGCACTCAGTATCATCAAAAACTAAACGTTTGGGCAGGTATTTTAGGTGACCATTCTATAGGCCCCTATTTTATTGATGGTATAATGCCGACAAGTATCTCGAATTACTAAAAAATCAAATACTTCACGCTATTCAGGAAATCGTTTGGTTTCAACATGATGGCTGTCCAGCACATAATGCAGTGAGGGTAAAGGAATTTCTAGGAAATACTTTTCCTGACCGTCTTATTACTGGAACAGGAAACATTAAATGGCCCCCGCGATCTCCTGATCTATTTCCAAATGATTTCTTTTTGTGGGGATATCTAAAAAATATTGTTTATACTCATGAAGTTGGTAGAGCAGAAAATCTAATTGCCTTGAGAGAAAAAATAACTGAGGCTGCGAATTCATTAACTACCGACATATTAGCAAATGTAAGAGCTAATTTCTACGACCGCCTAGGACAATGTCTTGCTGTGCAAGGAGGAATTTTTGAAGCTCTTATATAATTTATTATAATTTTTAGAATCCTTTTTTATTTATTTTATTAGGATTATTCTTTAATTTTATTAGAATTACGCTTTTGTTTATGCGACGCACAGCAGCTTAAAAATTTCCTACATCTACTGAAAGAAATAAGAAAAGCAAATCCCTTGCAATTCGTAAATGTTATTTTAGAACGCATTACAAGTACCTATGTCGATGGTCAAATGATTACTGCTAATTTGTATTTGCGAAACAATCGGAGACAATCGTTGCCGGCCGTCGCGGTCTTCGCCGACATTGGATCGACTTTTCCATATACATATACATCGTATGTACTCATACGTATTCCCTATGCCTAATTATATTTGACACATGCGGTATATCAACATATAAATATACATATAAATTGTAATATAGGCTCATTAAATTTGTACAAATTTCACTTCTGATATACTAGTAATTAACTAGTAAAATTTATTAAAATAGTTTATTATATCCCTTGTAAATAGGCTGAGATATTTATATATTTTTTGCCCTTACGTTAGCAAGAAATATGTTAAATATGTACACAGAGAAGGTTCTGCATATCATCAGTTTCAATACAATCTTCGGGGTAAGTATTATTTAAGATCGATTAATTTTATTGTAACCACTGATACCACTAATTCTTTAAGACTAGTATTTATTTTTATTATTATTATTATTCAAGAATTAATGGTATAATTATAATTTTAGCTATGATGAATATTCTTACAAAATCAGTTTCAAAAGTTATTTTAAAAATCCAGACGAACTCTTCTTAAGGAATTATTTATCAAAATATATAGTTACCATCATGTATGAAACAATACCTTTAAAATTCAAAGAACTGTTCTATCCCTTGTTAAGTAATAGCGGCTTCTAGAACTCGACGTAATTTCTGAAATCTAATATTAAATAATTACTTTTATCCAGACTTTACCAACAACAGTAATCATGAAAACTTAGGAGAGTTAACGTTTGCTTACTTGATCTATTTAATACCTAACACTTACGATGTTTTCAGTACATTTCATTTCTCTCTAATGTGCAGCAGAGTTTTGTATCTTCAACACAATCAGGCTTTCCCCAGTATCCCAGAAAAAAATGAGAAATAATTGTCGAAGGAAGACGTTGGAGTTTTCAGGATCTTTTGTGTTCGGTAGACTGTAATAACTAGCCTTTTTCTTCTATTTATTTGCGGACAGTGAGATCTCTTTCCTTTTTAAATAGAAACCATCTTTCGTGCTCGACCTCAAGCGCTCTCGACGACTGAAATTTCGCCGCTTTTTACCCCGAAGATAATATGAACGGGAAATTTACTTGACAGGAAAACGTACATTTTACAATTCTCGAGGTTTTTCCATTCTTTAACAATAGGCATTTTCAAATAAATAACCCATCTCATTATTTTCCCCTTGATGTCTAACTAAGCAATTAATCTAATAATAGTGACTGAAAAATCGGAGACTGTGGCTTTTAATTTTTTATTCTAATAATAGTGGTTGTTCTCCTTTAAATTGAAATTAAATTGGTTAGTTAAATGACGTAGTTGCCCATACAACGTTTTGTCGTGATATTGGAGATTTTAAATTAAGAATTTAAAGATAATGTGTGGATGTAAAAGTATAAGTTTTTTTAACACGTTTTAGGAAATTTGAATATTCACTGCACCACCACTTGGCCAGCAAAAATTACGCAATCAATTAGCTAAACTGTCAATAACTGTCTTCGAGTTGACGTAGTATATACAGTTTTTTTTTCATTATTAAATCCCATATCTTTCTATTTAAGTTCTCCTTTATGTTATGTGTTAATGGTTTTCACTCTCCACATTCTTATCCAAATCAGATGTACGAGTGTGGTTTGGAAACTACGCGGCCTAACAAAGAAAACGCTTTTTGACAAGAAACATTTTATTTTTCAACATAGTCTCCTGCTCGGTCAACACACTTATTCCAACGATATTCAAAATTAGCCTTTATTATAGGTCGATGAATCCAAGTCCTCGAAATAGCTATTTACAGCAGCGATTACCTCGAAATTAAACAAAAATCTCTTACTGCCGAATCATTTTTTCAGGTATGGAAAGAGATTATAATCGCTTGAAGACATATCTGGGGAATAGGGCGAATGAGGCACTAATACAAATCGCAATACATGAATTTTTGGCATTGCAATCGCAAACTTATGGACAGGTGCGTTATCCTGATCGAAAAGCCCTTCCTTCTTTGTCAAATGAGGCCGTTTCTTTTTGATTTTGTCCCTTAATTACTATAACAAATTGGCATCAACCTCCTCAATTATTGTTTTCCACATTTCTAAGAAGTCGACTGAGATAATCCCATGAGAATCCCAAAAACCAGTTGCCATAACCTTTCCTACTGATAAAACCGTTTTTGCCTTCTTTGGTGGCGGAGAACCTTTCTTTGTCCATTGTTTGAATCGTTCTTTAGTTTCGGGAGTGTAATGATGGACCCAAGTTTCATCAACGGTAATGAAACGGCGTACTAAGTCCTTGTGATTGCGGCGAAAACGTGCCAAGAAGTCGCGAGAAACACTCAAACGATTCAGTTTTGCTCCGGTGCGAGTAACCGTGGCACCCAACGCGCCGAATATTTTCTCATTTCCAAGTCTTCAGCTAAAATTATGTGCACACTGTCATTTTTAGATACCTACAATGTCTACTATCTCGTGCACTTTTACTCGACCGTCATCCAAGACGATACGGTGGACTTTTCAATTATATCCGGAACAGTAACAGTTTTTGGACGTACCACTATAGGGATTCAACATTTGTTGTTAACAATTGAAAACAAAGGAGCGAATTCTAATAGTGTTGAATCAAGCTCTGTTTTGGTTTGGGTTTGTGTTAAACCTTTCAAATGAAAAGAGTTTATCACTGCTCTCAACTCAGTTTTTTCCATTATTACAAAATCACGTGAGACGTTCACTTTGGCATACTGTCAAAAACAAACTAATTGACAGATCGCTCTGTACTGTCATATTTAACCTACTAAATTGTAAAAAAGTGTTGGGTTACGTAGTTTCCGAACAATCCTCGTTACTCTAAGACTCTAATTTGTGGTCTTTACTTTTTAGTATTTTTCTTAACAACCTATTTTGATTGTTAGACTTCGAAGTTTTGGTTTACGCGGATGACCCCAAGATCCAGGAAAAGTTACTAGCGTCGTTAATTGTTACGAGCTGAGCAACAACTTGAAGCTAGTGGTGTAACATACAAAACCATCTTGATAAAGGTATTGAGAAATGCATAATTATTACATATTCCAAAATTGCCAACACACTTCAATTTCGTTATAATCTAGACCAAGTTTTGGGATTCCTCGAATGTTTAAAGGAAAAGACTTGGGGAATCTGTTTTGTATTTCCCTTCAACTTAACGGCCATATTTTTTCTGTCTGAAACGCTGCCTCCAAGTCTTTGGGCTTCTTGATTCATACCCGCGCAAACTATAGCAACCTATGAATTTTAAAGTATCTATAATATTCCTATGTTTATAGCAAGTTAGAATATGATATCTATTTACGTCTACCAGCAGATCGTTTTCGAAAGGATACGAAAGAGTTTTCTTGAGCACCTCAGCTATGTACGGTAACTGTTATCCTGCACGTAAAACCAGTTACAACTCTCTGCTTAATAAACATAGTTTTCGCTACTATCACTAGTAGAAGAAAGACGTCGAAGGTTACTTTAGTTTTGCATCTTGACCAGTTAACAACTGCGCAGATATTTCAGGTCTTCTATCACAGGTAGATTTGACTCCGCCGGCTTACTCTATACACTCGTTTTCAAGTTTTTCTAACCAACTTTGACTATTAAATCTCTAATATACTAAGGAAAACATCTCTGGTGCATATGATGCCAAATTGCCAAAGCCTGTATCTGGATATTTATGTGATCATCATCTTTTCCTTTTCGTTGTTCCTTTCTTTTTAATATAGTCCAATCAACTTTTTACTTACCTATATAAATTTGATATTAAATTTGAACTTATTTCTAATTAGAGTTGACACACTCTTGGAATCGAAGAAACTAATTTTGAAAACATTTCTTCCGTGTTTCCTTTGAAAGAATCAGATATTCATTAGCCGAAACAAAACACATTCTTTGTGACATATTTTCGACATGTGATGATACAAAGAAGTTTTTGAGTGCTAGATTGAGTATAAAGTCGATTCAATTTTACTTGTATAAATAGTCCACTGTTCAAGCAGTGATGTGTGGCTAAGCATTATCGTGATGTTTCTTTTTAATCGACTAAAAATGATCCTTGGAATATCTTTAGGAAAGAACGCCATTCAAAATTTATAATCACCTTGGGCGATAGTAGTAACCTGGCTAAATAAATGCCAAAGCCATTGCAAAATTTTTCATGAACAACTGTTGGAGTCTTATTTTGAGGGCCCAAATACACTATTGGCGGTTTTTTTTTTTCGGGTTTATATACCGAGTGGCAAAATGGCAAAGCTATTTAGACGTACGCCACTGTGCGACTGACTATATCATAAATACTATCGGAGAGGATATCTAAAAACTGACGGATAATAACAAAAATATTAGCTTTCTTATTGTCAGTGTCGCATTAAATTTTTAACAGGTGACTTTTCTCGAACCTTTAGCATACAAACAATGTTAGCTTCCAGAGTTTTTATAAACTTAAACATTGCAGCGTAAATTCAAGAGCGGCATCCTCAATCCATATTTTAATATTTTATATTCATTACTTCTGGAAACAAATAAAAAACATTAACGTAATACACATGAAATTATTAATAATTCACTTGAATGTATAAACAGCTGACTTTTGTACGAGGTTGTTGGCCGTAGCATTCAACAATGTTGTAGTTTTTATCATATCGACAGCTATCGCGTATGTAAACATACGCTGTAGCGAATATGTGTGTATATATCTTAAATAGAGGTATTTATTATTTATACACATTCTGAATATTTTGAATTCATAGGCGGAATATGATGCAACTTTCAGGGGGTTTTTAATTTTGGGGTTCACGTCGTAATTGACTATTTCGGATTTATATTCTTTATAATTACATCTTTTCATTTTCTAAATTGTCTCTTTATTCAAGGACACCCGTATATATATATCTAGAAGATCGTTAACAAATTGGCAGAGATGTGAGAAAACTGGATAAAAATTTTAGTACGAGTACCTCCAAAGTTGATTAACATTCATTGCTGTTGCTTTGAAATAATATATTTAAAAGCAGGGTGCTCAAGTGCCTGGACGTGCTGGCGTTCAACCCAAAACAAAAGAAAAAGAAGAGGAATGTATTTAATAAACGATTTAGTTCATTAAGTTAATTTAATTAATCAGTCTCTTGTTTTGTTTGCTTGTTGAAATTACTTCCCTAGAACTCTTTATTTTTGTCAATATTAATTTGGATATGTACACTGCTCAAAATAGTACAGGGATATTTTTAAAATTAAGATGTAAAAACAGAATATCGTATTGTATATAAATATTTTGAACAAAAATAATATGGGCAAAGGTTTTATCATATTATCTTGCTAACAATGGAGCGATTGTGTTTTGTTGTAACATCTACTTATTAGTTGTCATAACGGCGTTATTTGTCACTTTCCGTTTAACTACATTGTGGCGTCATTTCTTCCTTCAGAGTTTAAAAACATTAAGTTTGGTGTATAATTTGAGTAGTTTTATCAATGGTAAGGCGTTATTTACCGCGCGTAAAAATGACACGTGCTGTTGGCATGTTGCAAGCTGAGCGGCCTCAAGCTGAAGTTCCAGCTGAATTTCAAATTACACAAAGCGTCATAAGTCGCTTATAATACCGCTATAGGGATACTGCTGAAGTACGTAATCAACATCATGGTAACGGTTGGATTACAACGGCCGCCAAGGGCGTTACGTCCAAATTATTGTCGGATGTAATCAAACCTGCAGTCTTTGGCAGATGCAAAATCAGTTTAACCAAACATATGGCGTACTGATTAGCGACTAAACTATTCCCAATAGATTACATGAGGTACACTTAAGGTCTAGGCGACCCTTAAGAGTTCCACGTGGAGAACGTCTTTCATGGGCACTGGATCACCGAAATTAAACAAATGAACAATGGTCATATGTAATGTTCTCTGATAAGTCTAGATTTGACATGTACAATGATTCAAGAAGAAATCGAGTTTGGAGGCAGCCAGGACACGTAAATAGTTTGAATGCAGTCTAAGAAGTCCATTTTTTCAGAGGTGGTTGCATAGTATGGGCCGGCATAAGTATTGGTGGAAGAACAAATCTCGTTTTGATTGAACGTAATATTACAGCTCAAGTTTATGTGGAACAGGTCATTTTACCTGTCGTTGTGCCATATGAAGGAGCAGTTGCAGAAAATTTCAATTTCATGCAAGATAATGCACGTTCACGTGTAGCTCGAATTGTAATGAATGTGCTAAAACAAAAACACATTTCGTTGTTAGCGTGGCCAGCTCAGCCTCCGGACATGAATCCGTTAGAGCATCTGTGGGATAAGTTACAAAGAACGGTTATAAATTCAAATGACCACACTAATGATTTCCGAGACCTTTTTAGAGTTCTTCAAAGAGAATTGAGAGCAATACCACAGGAAGAGGTTGACAATTTAATTTTAGCTATACATAACTGTATTAGGGCAGTAATTAACAATCGTTGAGGTCATACTGATTACTAGAAGTTGCCTTTGATGATATGTTTAGGATCGTTTTTCAAATTTAAACATCTTTAAGATTTAATATTACATCGTTGTTAACAAAATTCGTATTTGCAAACTTAAGTTTATTAGAACTTTTTGAATTTACATTTAATTTTGGAATTTTTTAGTTGAATTACGCTATAAATATACAAATCTGGTCAATAAAGTTGGTTAACAATATATGATAACGTTTTTTCTTTTAATTATGTAAATATCCCTGTACGATTTTGAGCAGTGTATTTAATCAATTATGGCTTTTTAGTGCATTTTGTACGGCATTATTTATTTATTATTAATCTTATTCTTTTTATCTTGTATTATGCTTCTAATATGTGTTTTGTTAGTCATTTTTCTTCTTTTCTTTTCTTATTATATTTCTTTTGAATTTAACTTTTCTTATACTTTTGTTATAGGTCTTTAAGATTAATAAATTGTTATTATTATTATTATTGATTATAAAATTGATTTCCAAGTATTATTGAAGTATATTATTTTTTCGAAGCTGCCTGAAAAGGTTGCTGGCTCCTTTCTTTAATTCTCAAAGCTTATTTAATCTCCTTTAAATCCTCCTTTCAGGTTAAAGAGACAATGCATTTTTTCACGAAATGATTCTGGGTCGCGTTGGAAATGAATATGAAAAGTAATCTAACCATTCGATGACAAGTTTCTTCTTCACGATAACATATTGGCATAAGCGTCTTTACTTTTTACTCACTTTCTAGCAAAAAAGTGTGGTAGTGTTTACCCACCCATCGAATCATTTATCAGATCTAACTCCAAAAACATTTTTTCTGTTTCCGTAATTAACTGAAAATTATAAAAAAGGAAGAGCTCTTTTATTATAATTTATTCAAGGAGGCGAGACTTGACCAACTGCAAGTATACAAGAAAACAAAGTTGGCAAAACAAGAAGTGGTAGATGTAGAAATATACCTACAGACCAGAGGTCAACTAAATCGAAAAATACTGTCAAATAATTTAAGAAAAATAATTAAAATGGTTAAGCCATATGCAAAGAATGCGGACGAAATACTGCCCAAGCAGAAATCAGACCCGATAAGTTGTGAAAACTGCAAGATCAAAATGAAATATCGAAGATAGAATACAGATAATCGCACAGAACAGAGGGAAAAAGTGTGACAAGGGAAAACAAACAAGAGGGGGGATAGGAGAAAATATTACGTGAGTTTTTTATGTTATCTACCTAGTTATGAAAGAAACGAAAATTTTCGACGCAAGAATAATTAACAGTAGCACACTTATTCCAACGTTTCTTTAATAACACTGTGCCTTCGAAAAAAAAATATTTTGGTAATTCCGCCACAGAATTTTCCACTAAAAATCGACGCCATGAAATCTTTTTTGAGTTCTGGAAAGAGATTACAGTCACAGAGGGCGTGATCGGAACTGTAGGGTAGATGTTGTAATTCCTTGAAGCCGCATTCATTGATTACTGCTTGAACAATTCGTATCTTATGCACCCTGCAGTTGACGTGCATAAGTGATGAGTTTTCTGAGCAGAATTGTTGGGTCTTTCTTTCGCGTATAGCCGTGTTCAAGTTCTTAATTGTGTCTTTGTAAACATTTCCGGTTATTGTAGTCCCTTTTGCCATATACTCAATTAAGAGGATCCTCTTCGCGTCCCAGAAAACTGTGGCTATTACTTTTCACGCAGAAAATTGCGTTCTTGTCTTCTTGGGCGGTGCAGAGCACTTATGTGTACATTGCATGAATTCTTGTTTTGCAAGAGGGCTCCAGTGCTGCACCCGAGTTTTATCCCCTGTTACAATATTATATTTAAGAAGTCTTCATCTTGAAATAAAACAGTCAAATTATTTCCACAAATTTGTCATCTACACAATTTTTGTTCGGGACTGAGCAGCCTGGGAATCCATCGTGCCGGCACTTTGTTTATACCCAAATCATCTTCTAAAACTTTTAAAACACTCGTTTCTGATATTCCCATTCCTCTAGCAATAATTAAAACTCGGGGGTTAGTCAACTCCAAATCTTCGACTTGTTGATGATTTCTTCAGTTCGAGCTTTACGAGGGCTTCGTCACGTTAAGTCATCATGAATGGATTCTCTGCCCAATTTGAACTACTTACACGAAAATTTGACTTGGAAATAGGACGTGCTATTTTTTCCATACACTGCAACCATTCTCTCATGAATATTCTTCGGGCTACTGCCTTCTTTTGATAAAAAGTTCATGACACTTCTGTCTTCAAGTTTAAAATCACCCATTTTCTCTTCTTTAAACGAATGTAAAAGTTACAAATGTTATGCGATTCAAACCAAACTTGGAGATTATACTATACGAGGTGCATTCAAGTTCTAAGGCCTCCGATTTTTTTTCTCCAGACTGGAAAGAGATAGAAGCATGTGCATTGTTTTAAAATGAGCGTGCGTTCGTTGTCAATACGTCACAGAGATGGCAGCACTGTACGGCAGATGGAATTGGAGCGGCAGCGTCGAGAATGAGAACTGTTTTAGATACTTAAAATGGCTACGTTTTCCTTACTTGAACAGCGTGCAATCATTGGTTTTCTGAATTTGCGTGGTATGACACCAATTGAAATTCATCGAGAGTTGAAGGAGACATGTGGTTATGGAGTTATGGATGTGTCGAAAGTGCGTTCGTGGGTGCGACAGTTTAATGAAGGCAGAACATCGTGTGACAACAAACCGAAACAACCTCGGGCTCGCACAAGCCGGTCTGACGACATGATCGAGAAAGTGGAGAGACTTGTTTTGGGGGATCGCCGAATGACAGTTGAACAGATCGCCTCCAGTGTTAGCATTTCCGTGGATTCTGTGCACAGAATCCTGCATGACGACCTGAAAATGCGAAAAGTGTCCTCCAGGTGGATGCCACGAATGCTGACGGACGACCACAAGGCTGCTCGTGTGGCATGTTGCCAAGCAATGTTGACGCGCAACCAAGGCATGAATGGGACTTTCTTTTCGTCGATTGTGACAATGAATGAGACGTGGAGGCCATTTTTCAATCCATAAACAAAGCGCAAGTCAGCCCAATGGAAGCACACAGATTCACCGCCACCAAAAAAAATTCGGGTAACCGCCAGTACTGAAAAAATGACGAGATTACGTCGAGAATTAACACCAGTTTCATAGTTTTCGGGTGAGTAGTTAGTTAGAAAAAAAATCGGAGGCCTTAGAACTTGAATGCACCTCGTAAAATGTCACCAAAACTTGACGTATGAAAATTGTCACGATAGCATATTTTTTTCGTAGAAAACATAAACAACTCCTCTCGTAGATAGAGAATTCAATTCAGCCTACGCCGCAGAGACAGATAGACTATAGATAAAAAAAAGAGGAATCCATTCAAAGAAGGGTAACTAGCATTTTGAAGAGCTTGTCAGCACAATATATCACACAATTAGAGAAATATGTCGAAAATTAGATAAATGTTTCACTTTTACGGTGCACAAAAAATACATTCCGAAACTTTTTAAGTGCGTTGTGTATATTTAGCAACAATAACAAACATAAACTAGTTTCAGTTGATTGTGTATTATAATTACTAGAGGAATATAATAGTAGGAAAATATTTAATAAAGTGCTGCCTGATTAAATACCACTCCAACTATATTAACGAATCTTACGTGATAAAAGCAATAGCTGTCTTGCTTTCAAAAGACTGAATTATATTTATTGTTTAGAAGTACATATGTGATTATCCACCGACAAAAGTCGGAAACATAAATATATACTCTTTAATATATACCTCTGTATGTATTCAGGGTCAGAACATAAATCTTCCCTAAGAAAGGAAAGGTAACGTAGTATATTGTTTATACACTCCTTTACCTTCTGTACCATATCCTTTATAATTGACATTAATGGCCAAATCGTGTGCATAGAGACAAAGAAAGTGTCAGTGTTTCTTGCTTTTATTTCACTTTTATATGACAGTTTCTGGACTTGTCTACAATAAATTCAAATAAATTATGTTCGCACGTATTATAATAATCGAATTTCTTTTTCTTTCAAACGTATATGTAAGTAAAAATATATCAATTAGATGCTGTTCAAAATATTTTGTATTAAGAGAACACAATTTAAAGTTTTAAAATACAGGAATATTGCAATCGAGCATTATTTTAAAATACTTTTAATTATTTTATTGGCATTATCAAAAATACGTATTTATAACGCTAAATAAATTTTTGCATTATTGAATTGATTATTATCGAAAATGTAAGCATAACACCTGCCTGAAATTGCTTTTATATAGGCAACTTGTAAAATGTTATTTAACTATTCTTATAACTGTTTTTTATATAGAAGTGTCCCGTATCGTTATGTTCAAATTTTAGGAGTGTAAAGTAGACTTTATATCAAGTAACAAAAACGCAAAACTTGTATATCCATTTTTATTTATTTCAAAGTTACAGATCTATGAATCTGATTGTAAAATGTAATCCTAAAGTCAATACAAACTTATTTTATTTAAAAAAGTTATACGATTCAATAACAGGCCTGTGATTGTTAACGTCTCATAATAAAATGTTATCCTAAAATAAATAAACACGTGTCGTAGTGCATACAGTAACTTCTTGGAGATCTACAAAAAAGAGTACTGGAAATTGATTTATGATAAAGAAGGTTCTTACTTATTTCGTAAGTGCTGAACCATGAATATCATACTATAAGCAAATGTTCAGATGACTATTAAGGTTGCAATTTTTAATAAAGGATTACATTACGTTTCAGTTCATACACCAGCTTATTAGTGAGTGGACACGTTTTGACACGTTTTCTTTATTCAAAATGTCTTACCTGCATTTTGTGTATGGCTACTGTAACGGCAGCGCACGTCAAGCAGTTATTGAATACCGACATCGGTTTCCCGATAGGCGCATTCCTCATTACAGAACATTTCTGGAAGTACACAGACAATTTCGGAAATGCGGACTGCGTGATTATCTTTTCGACCGAGGAGTAAATTTGCCAGCAGACTTAGAGGTAGAAGCAGTAGCTATTGTTACAAGGGATCCAATTCTCAGTGTACGTCGAATCGCTAGACAACTAAGAGTGCCACGAACGACAGTTTGGCGAATTTTAAAACGTGAGGACTTATATCCATATCGCTATCGCAGGGGACACGGTTTGCCTGAGGCAGACCACTATGCTCGTCTAGTATATTCTACCTGGATATTAAGACAGTCACGGCTTCATTTTAATTTCTGCAGAACAGTCCTCTGGACAGATGAATCTACGTTCACGAGAAGTGGTGTTACAAATCTGAGAAACCTGCATAGGTGGTCATCAGAAAATCCTAAAGCTATACGCCCATCTAAATTTCAACATGAATTTTCTATTAACGTTTGGGTGGCCCTAATCGATGACTTGTTGATTGGTCCTGTCGTTCTTCCTAGGAGGTTAAATGCAGACAATTACCTTCAATTTCTTATTGACAAAATGTCAGGTCTTTTAGAGGATGTTCCACTGAATATTCGACGAGACATGTGGTTTCACATGGATGGGGCACCACCACATGTCGGAATTGCAGTCCGAAATTGGGTTAACGTCAATTATTCAAGATGGATTGGTCGAGGTGGTCCTGTTGTATGGCCACCCAGATCACTCGATCTTAATCCCCATGACTTTTATTTATGGGGGTACATGAAAAATTTAGTCTACGCACAAGTTTCGAACACAAGATAAGAGTTGTTGGATCGTATTCACCAGCCTGCCGAGCAAATCCGACAAAACACGTATGAAATTCGGATAAGTACTTCTTCTGTTGGCCTACGGGCACAAGCCTGCATTCAACAAGGAGCTGGACATTTCGGAAATATTATTAATTGAACTTTTTTTAAATAAAATCAGTTTTTATGGACTTTAGGATTACATTTTTTTTCATGATCTGACAATCACATTCATAGATCTGTAACTTTGAAACAAATCAAAATGGATATACAAGTTTTGCATTTTTTTGTTACTTGAATCGAAGTCTGTTTTGCGTTTTTTGTTACTTGAAACGAAGTCTACTTTACACTCCTAAAACTTGAACATAACGATACGGGACACTTGTATATACATATATATATATATATATATATATATATATATTGTGGTAGGTCAAGCTAACACTCGGGAATGCCTCAGTAAGCAAGAGACAGAATTTTAGAATGTATATATATATATAAGTTCTAGAGTTATTTAAAATATATCAAAAACTGAATTCTTCACGTGCTAAATCAATAAAGTTGATTTCGCGTATTTAATTATTTTTAAAAGTCATTCTCACATTTATAATTTATATCATTTCATTTTGTATCAGTATTTTCATTTCGATAATTTGTATTACAAAAATATCAACTTAATTGATTAATTATTAATGACGCCATTTATTTAGGCATAACTGTATATTATTTGAATTGTTTACCGCGGGAAAGTTTCCTACAATAAAAACAGCATTATGTACTATATTTGACATTCAAACAACAAACACTTTATCATCAAAATAGATTAAATATTTATTTCTACTTATAAATATATTTAAAATTATTAAATTGTCATTTTCATAATAAAAATATGTCGAGATTAATTGAATACATACCGATGGACGAATCAAAATTGGGATACGAAAAAAAAGAAAGTTAGCGTTACTAGAAATATGGCGATTAAAAAAACACCTCGAAATACTGGAGTGTCTCTCTGAAAGCAATAAGAAAAATACAAATAATTTGAATAAAACCATACGTCCGCTTTAGAAAGAAACTTACCAATATTCCCAGCTTCCCTTTAACATTTTTTTTTCAAGACTATACGAACACCAGTGTTGAAGATATCGCCGAGTGCAGTTTGCCGGGAAGAGGTTCGTTGGACCGGACATCTAACTGGGATGACGCCGTTCAATTGCCGCTGAAAGAACCTTGCCTTTACAGGCCTATAAGTGATCCTGTACACCAATTTTCCTGTCCAGATTACTTAAGTATTCTTATAATCTCCTATAAACATTGAAAACGACAAATTAATCAACATATTAGTAAAGAATACATCATATTTTCTACATCTGATAAGATAATCATTATTAATGTCATAATATAAGATTTAGGTATTCTATTTCTAAGATAAGGAAGAATACAGTTTCTTTTAATTTAATTTTATTATATTATTATTCAGTAAATTTATTATTCATTAATTTATTTATGTCACATGTAGTGCTTATTTAAATTAATCTAAAAGCTTCACCATATTTGTTTAATCACGTGACATGTTTGATATCAAATATTCTTTACATTAGTATACTTTTCACTTACCTGTTTTATTTGAATATTCAGTTCATTAAAGTTGTTTTTCATTAATCCGATCTCGACTTTTTTATTTTGTAGTATAGAATATAAACGAAACAAACAGTCTATCACTTTAAAATCAGTGAACTTTATGAGTGTTTGATTGGAGTTACCGAACTTGCACTATTTAATTTGGACATATCTCAATGCCCTATCACAAGAGTCAACATTGTTCTTGAGTTTAGCCGGATCCTAATCACAACTTACGCCCACTAATTAATGCTTATAAGAAATCTATACATCCGAACAACTTTTTAAGGTTAATGTTATGGAGTTGTTTACTAGCATGTAACTTTGTATCATGCGCATATAATTAAGCATTGTGCAACTCCATCTATATGTTATTTGAAGTAACCTAGCTAAAGTTGAAATTGATAATTCACAAAATTTAATATAAAAATTACCAAGTTAATTATTTTAACTTAGAATCTTTGTATTTACAAACCGATGAATATTTTATAGCTCTTCCGTTTCGTTACAATATATATATATATATATATATATATGTATATATATATATATATATATATATATAATATCTTCGTGACCTTGGTATGATATGGTAAACTCAATCAGTCGGCGATTAAAGGTCTGGTTTATTACTTCAAAGTATATATATTTAAAATAACCCTACATGTTTCGGCAATTATGCCTTTATCAAGGATACAAAAAATATAAATGACAGAATATAAATGTCAAGTAATTGAGTTGCTATGGTTTAAATTATTCAAAGATACATTCTAATAGTAATAATAAATCCTGCCTTAGTATTCCAAAAAATAGATAGCAAGGTGTGAATATATGTGTTGTTCGCTGCTAGCAACTTGTGTCTCTTTCTGGGTATGAACTTGTGTGTAGGTTGCTGCTGGCAGCTTGCGTCTCTCTCTGGGTGCGAGATTTTGTGTTTGTGTAAACGCGTAAGTGTTGGGCTTTGTACCGGTCGCGTAAATTTAGATAGATCGGATAGCCAGCCGTTGCGTAGGGCCGACAACCCTTTCCCGGCAACTTCTTTACTATTCCGTGCAGTACTTCGACGGAAAACGTTAAGATGGCACAAAGTGTGACCGTCGTCGACCGAGGTAGCCACTAAGAGTATTCCCTCGGTTGGCGATGAGCAACCCCGTGCAGGGTGCGCTTCGCTGGTCTGCGCCTTGCCTCGTTGGGGCGGGGGTCGGGCCGTCGAAGTACTGCACGGAATAGTAAAGAAGTTGCCGGGAAAGGGTTGTCGCCCCTACGCAACGGCTGGTTATCCGATCTATCTAAATCTACGCGACCGGTACAAAGCCCAACACTTACGCGTTTACACAAACACAAAACCTCGCACCCAGAGAGAGACGCAAGCTGCCAGCAGCAGCCTTAAAAAATATAAAATTGACGTACAAAATATAAAAATGATTCAAATGAATCATTTTTATATTTTGCACGTCAATTTTATTATTATATAATATAAAAATGATTCAAATGAATCATTTTATATTTTGCACGTCAATTTTATTATTTTTTAACTCTACATTTTTTACCCCAGAAGAAGCGACAAAGTCTGTCGCGAAATATAGGGTAATTTAATAAAGGAGTTTTTTAATTAACCGCTTACCCGGATTTTAATTAATTTTTGATTAAAATGTTGTTGGTTTTTCATTGTCCAGCCTATAGCTTTATTATCAAAAATACAAAAAAATGTTAAGGGAAAATGTTTTTTTTTTATCTAGAAATGGTCAATTATATTTCATCATTAGTAATCTTTCATAGCTTACTAATTCTTAGCAGCGATAATCAACTTTATTCTTTTAAATGGAACACCTGTATATTTTTACGGGATATGATTCTAAATAAAAAATAAAGTAAGAAACTGCCTCTAAATTATGCCAAATAATTGGAAAAACCAAATTATAGTATTCGACTGTGATATTCTATTGTGTATACTTGTAAATATTTTACATCAGTCAGTTAGATGTGTTTAGTAGTGACAAAGGTATTGCGGTTCTTATTTAACTAAGAAAACGTTTGTATAAGAAAAGTGAACATGGGGTTCACAAACAGTGAAAAAGTCGCTATGCTGTGCTGTTTTCACAGATCAAACAACAATAAACATCAGGATGCTATCTTCTATTAAAATTTATATTCTGACAGAAGAAAATTCTCTGCGATTAACTGGCACCTGGCACAACAGAATTATATTTTGTGAATGGCTCGTGAATTTGAACATTTGGACAGACGAATCTAATTTTCACAGAAATGGAATTTTTAAGAAAAAAATACGCATTACTAGGACGATGTAAACGCTCGCGTAATTGTTGAAACTCGTACGCAAGTGCGTTTTTCAATTAATGAATGAGTAGGGATAGTCGCCAATGAAATTTTGGGGCCATATTTTTACGATGGAACTTTGACTCAGAACCGATATTTATTATTTTTACATAATGAATTTCAAGACTACATAGACAATCTCCCATTAGCTTTAAGACGAAACTTGTGGTTCCAACATGACGACGTCCCACCTCATAATGGAGCTGCAGTAACAAATTATCTACAAAACGAATTTAGTCAAAACTGGATCGGCAACAGAGAACCAATTTTGTGGCCTGCCAGATCGCCTGATTTATCAATTCTTGTTTTTTTTGTATGAAGTTTTTTGAAACCCCCAGGAACTGAAGAATAAAATTACCACACCTTGCTGTGTAATTACACCTACAATGCTGCAAAGCGCCAGGAAGAACATAATTACACAGGCCTACAAATGTTTAAAAATGTAATGGTGGACAAATTGAACAGTTGTTATAAGACACGCTACCCTAGTATTTAATTTTTTTAAATTTATAATAGATGTTATAATGTTGTTAATCATAGCAAATAATTAAAATTATAATGTCATAATTGCTAGAAATAGCAAATTTTAGTTTTCCATATTTTTTATTATTATTTCGTTTCCGTAAACAATTGCTACACATATGCCGACTTGTCACATATCATAATAAACAGAATTTAATGAGGATTCATTTTTACAGAAAATATACAGGATGTTCCTTTCAAAAAAATTAAGTTGATTGAAAGATTACTAATGATGCAATATGAGATAAAAACATTTTTCCTTTAACATTTTTTTTTGTATTTCTGATAATAAAGCTGATATAAGCTGGACAATGAAAAACCAACCACACTGTATATATATATATATATATATATATATCGTTGGCGATTTAAGTCTGGTTTTACTTCAAAATGTATATATTTAAAACAATCTTACATGTTTCGGCATATGATGCTTTTATCTAAGAAATTTGAAATATAAATGACAGTATATTAATGTCATACTATACAGGGTGAGTTTTTTTGAATGTTTAGTATTGGGTTTAAAGATCAGTGTCAAAACGATCCACACATTTCAATGAAAATATTATGGACTGATGAATCTCGTTTCACAAATTGTGGAATGTTTAATAGGCACAATGAGCACATATGGTCTCAAACAAATTCACTTCACGTTGAACATAGGAGACCACAAATTAAATTTTGGTTTAATGTTTGGTGTGGTGTTATAGGATCAACTGTTCTTCCTCCTTTTATTTTTGATGGATCACTAACTGGCAATCGTTATCTTAATTTTTTACAACAAGATTTCGAGGAAATGTTAGATAATTTAAATTTAATAACCCGAGCAATGCTGCAATGGTTTCAACATGATGGAGCGCCTCCGCACAATCAACTGAATGTTAGAATTTATTTAAATTTGAACTTCCCTAATCAATGGATAGGACGAAATGCACCCATTGAATGGCCGGCTAGATCCCCTGATTTATCAGTTTTGGATTTTTTCTTGTGGGGTGTACTGAAGGACACAGTATACAAAAGGACATATGAAACAATCGACGATTTAAGAGAAGCTGTCTTAGTTGCTTTTAATAACATCGATAGGCGTAAAGTCCGCAATGCTACAAATTCTGTTGTGAAGAGATGCAATTTGTGTATTAATAATAATGGAGGTATCTTTGAACATTAATAATGTTGTGTGCCCTTAATAAAAGTTCTTATAGTTTTCATTTTATTACTACATAAGATTTCAAAATAAGTTTTCGTTTGGTTTGTATTTTATCAGTTCGAAATTCAATTCTTTTCCATAAAAACCATAAAAATGTCTATATCCTCTTTATTTTTTAACATATCAAACCTTATTGAATGAATTTAATAAAATAACCATATCAAACCTTATATCATTGTAATCAGCAAAAAATAAGCTTTTTAATGATGTCAAAACCAACTATAGTTTCCATTTAAAAAAACACAAGTTTGTGTCATCGATAATGGTGAACAAAAAAAAAATATTAGCTACAAAGTTTTATTTGGCCTAAAATTATATAAAACTTTTGTCTTAACACTTTTTCTCTAAAATTACTATTAACGATGCTAAGCATGTTTAAAGAAAATCGTAAAATTTAGTTTTCTTTGAATATCTAAGAAGCCATGAAAGTTATCGGAGAAACAAAAGAAGTTTTAAATCAAACTCGTAAAGCTACGCATCTTTCCCCATTTAAGCGTTTTTCGTCTTCAGTAGTTTCTGAGATCCCAATGCTAAACTTTCAAAAAAACTCACCCTGTTTATATGTAGTTGTGATGGATAAAATTATTCAATCATATATTCAAGTTCAATAATAATAAATCATGCCTTGGCATTCTCTAAACAGTTAGACAACAAAAACGGGGGAATGGCAAGTTATGAGTTATTATTATGTCTGCGGACGCGGAGCGGCTTAAGATGTTAAGCTGTCGGCATTTGCTTTAAACGAGAAGGTAAACCACGAAAACCTACTCGGACAGCCAGTCAGGGATCTATATACGGAACTGCCAGCATGATAAGCAAATGTACAGATATTTAACACAGACGTGCAATACATCTGCACCAGAAGAAATAAATATAAACTAGTTGAAGGATAAAACGTTGATTTTTATCATTGCTTTATGTCTGACAGAATAGTTAATAGCTTATTCATTATATTTTGTTCCGTCCAAAATAAAAGTTAATTGGATCGTTTTATATTATCTTTTTATATCGCACAGTTTATCGTAGTGAAATCGATCATTAAAGTAATCCAATTTTCAAACTGCATGTATTAAACTATATATATATATATATATATATATATATATATATATATAATAACTTCGTGACCTTGGTATGATATGGTAAACCTAATCAGTAGGCGATTAAAGGTCTGTATATTACTTCAAAATATATGTATTTAGAAAACTCTACATGTTTCGGCTGTATACGCCTTTTTCAAGAGAATACAAAATATGAATCAAAATTCATATTTTGTATTCTCTTGAAAAAGGCGTATACAGCCGAAACATGTAGAGTTTTCTAAATACATATATTTTGAAGTAATATACAGACCTTTAATCGCCTACTGATTAGGTTTACTATATATATATATATATATATATATAATATTTCGTGACCTTAGTATGATATGGTAAACTTAATAAGTAGGCGATTAAAGGTCTGATTTATTACTTCAAAGTATATATATTTAAAACAACCCTACATGTTTCGGCAATGATGCCTTTGTCAAGGATATAAAAAATATAAATGGATAGAATATTCTGTCATTTATATTTTTTATATCCTTGACAAAAGCATCATTGCCGAAACATGTAGGGTTATTTTAAATATATATACCTTGAAGTAATAAACCAGACCTTTAATCGCCGACTTATTAAGTTTACTATATATATATATATAATTTAAACGAAATTATCGACCGTAATATATTGAGTCAAATAAATTACAAGCGGGCAAGCGGTCTGTCAATTAAAAAACTCATTTATTAAGTATCCCTATAAAAATGTAGAGTTGAAAAAATAATAAAATTGTCAATTTTATTATTTTTTCAACTCTACATTTTTATCTCCGGAAGAAGCAACAAAGTTGTTGCGAAATATAGGGATACTTAATAAATGAGTTTTTTAATTGACAGACCGCTTGCCAGCTTCTAATTTATTTTATTCTATATATATATATATATATATATATATATAACATAATGTATATTAACATATTTATTAGAGCGTCTCGGATTCTATTTAAACGTCGTCACATCCGTTGTTTGTTAATATCGAACTTTCAATGTAAAATAAACAGTATATTGTTTGCTCATTATATACTCTTTCTTTCCTCTTTCTAGTTAGAGCATTTTAAGTACATAATCCCACGTACTTTATTTATGATTATCAATGTATAGATTTCAATTATCATTTTCAGACGCCCTAAGAAACTATTGAGATTTGAGCTATAATAGTTATTTACGTATCAAGTATTATTTTGCAGTCGAGACATGGATATTGGGCTCGTGGCGAAGCCGAGAGCGTAATCATGTCGAGACTGTGATATTACTTTGCTCCCGTGTTGCAAACATTTTTTCGCCCGCGCCACAATTTTGCAGATTAAGAAAAGAAACGAATTCTCAATTTTTTAATTTTTTCATAGTCACTGATGTGGTCGAATTGGATGTAAGCGGCCGTGATGATTGTATTCGTAATTGTGTCGCATATGCAACACAATATACACGATAACGGTTTTTATTGTTTTTCTTTCACTATGTAATGAATTTTGTATCTATCTGTCATTGTTCAGCACGGGGATGTAATGTATTTGATTCCCATAGGTCCTTATGACTCAGGTTACGTCTTTGATAGTAACTCAGTTATGTTTTTTTAATATAGGGAAGTGAAGGCCGGAAAATATATTTTATTAAAACTCAAATGTTAGGTAAGTATCTATATTAGTTTCTATTAAAAAGTAGGTTGGAAATTTATTTACAGTTAACATATAAAAGTCACGAAAAATCTTTTTTACATTCTTCCAAGCCAAACTTCCGCCATTTGATTTTGCCCCACTTTGAACCAATCCACCCTTTCATTCTATATAGTTCAAGTTTTTGTACAAATACATTTCCATCTGACCATCTCTCCATCGCATCGTACTTTAAACGAACGCATTGAGTTACACGGCAAACATTAGAACTTCTCGTTTGCCGATGGACGACGACGTTTTAAAGACAAACAGCAAACAAGTTCGTACGGGGGGAAGGTTCTAGTGTGTTGTATAGTTCGTGTATATTGTTCTACAAAAGCGGTGGTAGGTGGAGGTGGTAGGGATGAGACCATTTATATACAATGAACGGACGAATCCCAATCTTTACCCAGAAAGAACCCCGACGAAATAGTTACGACTACAAACTACTAAACAAATAGAACAATGAAATTTCTACCGTTTAAGTTAAGAGTGGATGTTTCGCATTTTAGTATTGTTTCAGGCATTAAAACAGGTTTAATAAATTCTAGGGAAAATATTTGAAATAACTACGCGTTTCCCATATCTCGCTTGGTAGATTGTTAATATCCAGAAAGATTTCAATTTCTGTGTTTGGTGAAATAGAGAAAATACGTATGTACAGTCCGTTACAAAATGATTTTGTAGCTGATATTTATACTTTATTTGTTTTCTTAAACTATACAAAAACTACATAAAATGTAACAAAATAATTTGAAACGTACATACTTAAGTGCGTAAAACCTAACCATGTTCTGTATAAAACAATACCGTAAAATGGGGTTACTTTGATATTAAGGGGTTACTTTGATAACAGTTTACTTATTCTTGAAAAGCGCGAATATTGAGATTGCTGAAACTGCCAAATGTTTTCTTTTTAAGGTATTGGCAACACTGATACCGATTTAACAGTATGGTGGATTTTGTTTACCAACGGCACAGTGTATCGTTATAAGTTTTGTGTTTTTGTAGAAAGTGTGCATAATACAGGAATTTGAGGTGTGTAGAACTCTTAATGTACTTACAAAATTACAATAATTTTATTTTTACCGTCTTAGTTATTGGTAATTACGGTTTCCTTTGAATACTGTTTATGTTGACATGCTTTAAAAAACTAATAAAGTCGCCATGTTTTAAACTTGAATGTGTATTCGGGTATCTTTGATCAGGTGTACGGAGTTACTTTAATCACATGATCAAAGTAACCCCACATGTTGAAGTAACTACGGTTTACGATATATTTTCGTAAAATAGTTTTTCTGCATAGTATTAACTGGGTTGTTCTTAGTACAGAATAATGCCAAAGACTTATAGAAAGCCGCTTGGAAGTCGACAATGCAAAAATTATTCAGATGCAGTGATTGAAAATTCGCTGCAATCTATATTAGACGGACGTTTGACGATTCGTGGCGCTGCAAAAGAATTTAAAATCCCCTATGGAATTCTTTACAATAGGTATAAAGGACAACACATAAATAAACCTGGAGCTCAAACTGTGTTCACTGACGCTCAAGAAAAGGCTATACTTAAATCAGCAGCAAAGTGTGCGGAATGGGGGTTTCCTCTTAGTTTCTTTGACTTGCGTATGTTCGCTAAAGCTTGTTTAGACCGAACTGGGCTAATTGTTGCCAAGTTTTCCAATAATGTGCCCGGTATTGACTGGGCCTACTCGGTTTTACGACGTCATCAGGATTCTTACAGTCAGCGTGTTGCAGCAAATATAAAAAGGGCTCGAGCTGGAGTTAAAAAAAAAACTATAGAAGAATATTTTAAACATTTCGAAACTGTTGTTAAAAACGTGCCTAGTAGTAATATTTTTAACTACGACGAGTCAAATTTAAGCGACGACCCGGACAAGAAACGCTATATATATCGACGAGGAGTCAAGTATCCAGAAAAAATAATAAACTTTTCCAAGAGCTGCACGTCAATCATGGTTTGTGGGTCTGCAAATGGTGTTCTTTTACCACCTTATGTGATATTGTGATGACTCATCCATTAACGCATAGCGCGTCATACTATCTAGCGTTTTCTCAATCATTCTGCCTGCGTCTAGAATATATTCACGACAATATAAAAGCCGCGTCGAAGAAGGGATGGACATTCATTGAATCCTACAGTCTCGCGAAGTAAACTTAAATATAGTTACATAAATATAGAATACATAAATGTACTTATTGTTGTTAATAGTTAGTTTTATATTGTTATACGTTTTAATATTAATATAGTGTGTGTGTCTAAAGTTATTGTTAGTTTTATTTAAGAACCCGAAAAGACAAACTTTACAATATACAAGAGCACACATCTATATGACACTTGGAAGGAGAGAGGACCGTGTGGCTCACCGTGTTGCAATGAACCATGTTGCTCACGTGGAACTAGATATAACCGAACTGCAAGTGGCTGGATTGACAGCGTAACATTTCGGGATTGGTTTATGACATGTTTTTTGCCACACGCGAAAAGACTAAACGGTCGTAAAGTGTTATTTGGAGACAATTTGTCGTCTCATATCGATGAAGATATGTTACGATTATGTGAAGAAAACGATATCAATTTTGTTTGTTTGGTACCACACTCCACCCATCTGTTTCAGCCTTTGGACGTAGCATTTTTTCGTCCGATGAAAGAGGCATGGCGAAGTACATTGACGAAATGGAAACTTGAGAACTTAAGGCTGACCACTGTCCAAAAAGACGCATTTCCGAATCTCCTCAACAAGACACTTCTAAGAATGGACGAAATTAAACCGAAAAAAATTGTGGTACCCCTTTGGATAATGAAAACGGTGCCATCAAACGCAATCTTATAAGTGCAATTGATGCAACAGGAATATTTCCGTTTAACCCTGATCAGGTGTACAAGCGCTTACCATCTGATGATAGTAACGTTGAGGCTGAAACTGAGACTGTTCTGACTGAACTATTAAGAACTCAAAGATTTGGAGAATCATCCCATACTGTAATAAAGAAAGAAAAGACTAAATGTTGCTGCTGGAAAGAGTATTTCGACAGCGGATTTAATAGATGACCCCTCGCCAAGTGTAGAAAAAAAGCGGAAGACAAAGAAAACTAATCAGACGATTGACACATCACTTGAAGAAAACATATCTGATGACAATGAGACTGTAGAGGAAACATTCGAAGAAGAGGAAAACGAGAGAGAGCATGAAGAGGAAGAAGATAATATATTGACCGAGGGTCGTTATGTATTGGCAACATTTACATCTCAGCGAGGAAAAAAAACAAATCGTTACGTATGTTACATTAACGAAACCACTCCGCTGGTAGTTACCGGCTTAAAATCGTGCCGAAACAAAAAAACATTGAGATTAATTAAAGACGACATTTCTGAAATTGAACAGTCTGCTATTGTTGCATACCTGCCTATGCCTACCTTTCAAGAAGGGACTGAATTGGTCGTGTTTCCACACGAGATCAATGTTAATGAGGTTTAGAGCTTAAAAATTTGATTTTTTGTGTTTTAAAATGTTAATTTCAAATAAAATTATAACTAAAACATTATTTTTGTCTATATCAAAGTCACCCCAAGTGTTTTAAACAGCTTTATTAAAAAAACCTGCGGACAGATTTCAATTTGTTTTTAAATTTTATGTTCATTTTGGGTTTACTTTCAAATGACATGGAAATAAGCATGGTAATAAAAGTAACCCCGATCAGTGTATAAATTTGATCAAGTGGTTTAATTTCTTTTCTCAAAAACTAAATAAATTGATAATTTTTTAAGTTAAGTTTCTGGTAGAAGACAAAAAACCGACATTTTGGTTTTTTTACGTATTTTTCTGCCAATTTATACAAAAGATACAGAGTTTTTAAAATAAAAATTGATCAAAGTAACCCCATTTTACGGTACCATTTTTAGTAATATACAAATATTATTAAAAATTAGGCGTGGAGAATACAAGTTCATATTTGTAGTAAAAATATGAAAGATTTTTAATAATATTTCTGTTTTTAAAAATGTTTATATTTCATAAAAAACTAGCTGAACCCGGCAATGCTTTGCTGTTGCTCGATTTGCGTATGTATACCGGGTGGCAGCCGAGGTATCCGAGATACTTCGTATTGTAACCCGGGTTTCTGTCTTACTTTGCACGTCCCTACTCGGGCACGTCAAATTGTCAAGTTTTGGTCGGATTTCTTACTTTAAATTAATTATAATTGCTTACAATTAAAATAACTTATTAACTGTTTAATAAATCAACGTGATTTTCTTTTGACGATCTCACATTTGGGATAGTCCAGTTATAACTTATATCGGTTGCATTGTACTTTAATTGGAATCGGTACAATTAACTAAACGTATTAATTATAAAATATACTTTCACTTCTTAAAGTGAATTAAAATACAAAAGACAAAACTCATGTCAGTGAATGTACATAAATCGGTAATTCAAAATAATATCCTGGCGGCGCTGTTAAACTTTTACATCAACAGAGAATTTTGAATTTGATAGATACAGAAACCAATAAATTTATTTGAAACTAGCGACTGTCAAAATTAAACCATAAACATCGTTAATTTCTACACTAATTACGAGTAGTTTCAGTCGTAGTTAAAGGATTCTGTAAATCTTTATTAACTTATATCGGCTGTTATGTTTTAAGAACTTCATTTTTTTATCACAACGTGAGTGCTATTCTTAAGTTGAGTTCGTTTTTTTTTGGAATATTCTTTTAGTTCGCTAGTGGATTTTTTTCTTTAAATAAAAAAACAATCGGATAACAATATTCACAAGTAAGTTTTTATTCTCTATTTCTTTGATTATATTTTACATACGAAACTCAAATGAAATCTAATATTCGCTGATAAATTTACATACATATCATTTTTATACATTAAACAATTCGCATGGATATAGTTATTCAAATTTACTCAGAGTACATACTTTATTTTTATAAATACACAAAAAACAAATAAATCAAATAATTTCAACTTGATAAAAGTAAAACATGTATATTTTGAACAGCTGTTCAAGATACTTTTTCGTATCTATTTACTTTGAACTTGAACAGATTATTTCACATACAATTCCTGCAAGAAAAATTCATGACCATATTTATCGTTCATTCACGGATAATTCGATTCTTGGATCAGTCTTACGAGAATGATTAAGAATGGGTCGGTCGTATCAATGACATATCGAGGAGAAAAATTGCATTTAATCGACTTGAAATATATAAATTCAACGGTCATGGGAATTCGATATCTATCTGTGATAATAACTTTAATACTGTTTAATTGCTAGAGATTCGGAAATTCTAATCAAAGAATATTTTCTGTGTGTTACAAATACTATCAATCCAAAAACTTTGATAAAAATACAAAATGTGATTTCTAAAATATACGGGGGGCGCTTTCAATATATTTAAATCAATTTAATTGTTAGTAATCGGTTAAATATTTATTGAATATTTTATATAATATCGTCGATAACAATACGGAGATTTGCTTATAATGCTATGTGAGCTTTTAACTTTAATTAATGAAATCGGGTAGTTTAACTCATTAAGCCTTTTGTAATACTTTCTTATATTTGCGTTGACAACTTTACTACTAGAGACTTTCATGCTTACGGTTATTTCGGGTTCCCCCGACTTCTCTTTCGTAGAAAAAAGACAGGGGTTTATCTCATACGGTTCGGTATACTTCTTCAAATTCGGAGAGCTTCTGAACGGAACGGTTGTCGCGTTTTGTGTAATATTAACGCAATCGGTACACGCTTTTACTGACGTACAAAATAGTATCGTAACGTTAGCAAAATAATGTTTCCCTAATTATGTACCTAATAGTATCGAAACATGATTAGGGGGGTCGGAAAGATCGAGGGTATCTCTAGTATTAGTCAGAAAGTCTTTGAGAGACTGGTTGAATAATTCCTCTTTACTGTGAAATTCGGGGTTTATATGTGAAAGTTATCTAGTAAAAACGATCTTCTTTGGAAGGGATTCCACTTCTATAAACTAAAAACCTTTAGTGTAATAACTCCACGCCAGCGTGAACATTAAGAAATGAGTAGAATATTCTCGTGCAGTACACGAAGCGAGTGTACGAGCAAATTACATTTACTAGACTGCGGAACAGACGCTATCCTCTAATGAATCATGCAGGCGCAGAGACAGAGTCGGTTTCGCTTAATAATAAGATTGATGCAATATTCGCTTGTAGTCCTGATTTTAATGTCTGTAGTAATGTTCAAATCACGGAAATCGGTAGATATATTAAATTTAAATATTATTATTTCTATGCTTCAATCCTAGCTCTGATGTTGAGCGAAATTTTTCTATATTTAAAGACATACTGTCCAATAAAAGAACGCACTTTACAGAACAAAGTTTATAATATATTGTAATAATTAAAGCATTCACTTTAATTATAAATGGTACAATTAATTTCAAGTTTATACTTTTTCAATATTATGAATTTTTTCACTGAATGAAGTAAATGCATTTTGTATATATACAGTGTGGTCATAAAGTTTGGAGCCAAGCTTATAACCGCATTATTTTACATTTTTAGGAAAAACGCTCGGACAGGTAAATTTTCTTTTTTAAAACGCCATCTTTTGACATACAATTTTTTCTATGACGTCATTGGTTTTCGAGTGATGACATTATCAACACTTTCTTTAAATGGCAACCATATTCTTTTTTTCTAGTTTTTGGTAGATCTTTATATCCACCAAATAGTGATATAAAACAATTGGTATGTTGCATCACAATTTTTTTGAAAAAATGATATAAATTTAGAAAAAATGCGATAATTTTATTTTTGTACAAAATTAAAATTAAATTAAAAAAAAATCTGAACTTAAATTTATTGTAACAGTTAACATAAATTTTCAAAATGGACCCCACCAACCAACTGACACTGTCCTAGCCGTGTGTAAATGCTTTGCGATCAATAGTAATCTGCGTTATTCGCTCCAGGTCACCAGGCCCAATCGGCCAATTACTTATTAAAAAATATTATTTAACATTAAATAGTTTCAGAATAATTGAAACATACATGAGTAGGTAAACCCCACCAGTTTTGTATAATACAAAGGTATTTTTAATAATATAAAATATTATTAAAAATCTGGTGTGAAGAACACAAATGCAGGTTCACTATTAATATTTTCTGTGAACGTGAAAATATTAATAGTGAACCTGCATTTGTGTTCTTCATACCAGATTTTTAATAATATTTTATATTATTAAAAATACCTTTGTATTATACAAAACTGGTGGGGTTTACCTACTCATGCATGTTTCAATTATTCTGATACGTTACACATGCGGTTAAGCCGTAGTATGAGTGAAGGCACAAACAAAATGCAGTTTTCTAGAGAGTTGGCTGTGCTAACCTTTGGAATGGCTTCGTTACTTCACATTAATTATGTGGACGGTATGCGAGGTACTTCGGCTGTCTGACAACAGGTAGCGCTGAATTTACTTCTGCGCTCGGTCTGGATAATTACGGTGATAGGGCGGGGTGGTTCTTTTCTGTGAATGTGTCTGGAAATATCCTTTCTCCAGCAGGGGCGTACCGATGAGCTTGTAGAAAAGCGAAATACGTATCTACGTCTCTGGGGATAGGATATATTCGGACACGTTCACAGAAAATATTAATAGTGAACCTGCATTTGTGTTCTTCACACCAGATTTTTAATAATATTTTATATTATTAAAAATACCTTTGTATTAAATAGTTTCACAAAAAAGGGCCAAAGAAGTTTAATTTATTTAAAAAATTGACATGATGTGGCAGACCATTTCTTAATTAAAATTATCGCCCAAAAATTGAAGATTTCAAAAACTAATTAAGCTTACAAAATTTACTGAAATATGTAAGTAAGTTTTTTTCACACTTCTGTCTTGTGTGAGGACTTAAATATTCTTCTTGAACAAACCGGATCGTCAAAAGCACATGTACTCAGGTTACTATGCAAAAAATTTACAAAAACAAAAACACGCACTTTTTTGCAAGATATTTCTTTATGACATTCTTGCTTCTTTTTATACAATTTATGTACAAAAATTTTAGTTTGAAATTGTTTCTATGGCGACAACATTGTTGAATTATTTACTTCTATTTTTGACGTTAGATTTTTGAGATATTGCGTAAAAATTGTTCATTTTCGCTAATATAAAAAATGGCACATTTATCTGAGCGAGAAAGAATCGAAATTTTAATTATGGTTGGGTATGGGGACAGACAAAGAACGCATGTAGAAGCATGCGAATTGTCTAACCATGAACACCCTGATAGACCTCCAATTACCAGGTCTACGGTGACAAAACTAGTTGGAAAGTTTACCGAAACTGGATCCGTAAAAGATCGACCACGGCAAGGTAGACTTCAAGTAGGAGAAGATGTGAAATTAAATGTGCTTCTAGAAGCAGAAGAAAGGCATCATGTTTCCACCAGACAACTTGCGTTAGCCAATCAGGTGGCTCACTCATTTGTCGTCGTCAACTTATTTAAAAAAGAACACTATCGTCCTTACAAAGTTCAACTTGTACAGGAATTACATGAGGATGACGAAGATCGTCGACTGGAGTTCTGTGAAGACGTAATGTTACGTTGTGACCAAAATCCAAATTTCTTGGAAAACATCGTCTTCTCAGATGAAGCTACGTTCTGCCTAAATGGATCTGTTCACCGCCATAATTGCAGATATTGGTCGCAGAACAATCCGCATTGGACTCAAGCGTGTCATACTCAGCGCAGAGGAAAAGTTAACGTATGGGTTGGAATGATTGGACGACGCATTTTGGGACCATATTTTTTTTGTAGGAAATTTGACTGCTGTGCAATATTTAGAATTTTGAAGATTTGAACTGGTTCCAGCGCTCGCTGTTATTTTCCCAAATCACGAGGATGGTGATGTACCCCATCCAAATATTTGGTTTCAACAAGATGGGGCGCTTCCCCATTATGGTGTAGAGGTTCACCACTGTCTTGACGAAATATTTCCCTATAAATGGATTAGACGGAGAGGCGCCATAAAATGGCCACCTCGTCCTCCTGTCCTGACTCCGTTAGACTTTTTTTGTGGGGTTATTTGAAATCGAAAGTGTATTTTAATAAACCGAACAATTTAGAAGATTTAAAAGAACGAATTCGCGTAGAACTTACACAAATATCCCCAGACATAATTGAGGCGAGTATACGAAGTGTTTACACTCGGCTGGGACAGTGTCAGTTGGTTGGTGGGCTCCATTTTGAAATTTTACGTTAACTGTTACAATAAATTTAAGTTCAGATGTATTTTTTTTAATTTAATTTTAATTTTGTACGAAAATAAAATTTTCGCATTTTTTTCTAAATTTATATCATTTTTTCAAAAAAATTGTGATGCAACATACCAATTGTTTTATATCACTATTTGGTGGATATAAAGATCTACCAAAAACGAGAAAAAAATAATATGGTTGCCATTTCAAGAAAGTGTTGATAACGTCATCACTCGAAAGCCAATGACGTCATAGGAAAAAATTGTATGTCAAAAGATGGCGTTTTAAAAAAGAAAATCTACTGGTCCGAACGTTTTTCCTAAAAATGTAAAATAATGGTGTTATAAGCTTGGTTCCAAACTTTATGACCACACTGTATATATTGTAATAGCGCTGATGTTGAAATAAGAATAATAAGAATAGTAATATAATAATATAATAGATATTTAGTAATTTATGATAATATAAATTATTAATAGAATCGTACGGTAATTGTACGGTAATTATGGTTGGACGCCTTGGTTCGGTTACAAACCTATTACACAAGTTCACCAGCTCTTCACATATAATAATTGTATTTGCGGCTAGATGTCGGTGAGTATGAATATATTTTTAGCAAAGTTAACTATTTTAGGCTCTTCGTCGGTATGTTTATCCTTTGGTGTATGGTAATATATAGTTTAATAAAATACTAAGTTTCTCCAGCTAAGCACTAATAAATAAAAGAGTGGTTTAAAGAAATATGCATAAAAGTTTATTTAAAATAAGGTTTCTGTAGACAATAACATATAAACGTGCCTAACGACAAATTGTGGAAATACTATTAAATACGCGTGTGAATAGAAAAAGGTTATGTTACAATAGATATGATATTTTCATGTAAATTATAATTGAAATAAATCGACAACAAATTCAGGTGAGTACTACAGTCTTTTATAATAAATGTTCTTTCACAAAATAAGAGCAATGTTGAAAATGTAATTTTCAAAGTAAAATTATGAGTTTTTTTAATTTAGTAAAATTTTGTGTAGTTATGAAATGTTTAATAAGTCTTTTTCGAAATAATTTGAATTAATAAAACCTGTTTCTCGAAGAATAAGTGCAAGTATCTTGGATGATGTCGGCGTTGATCAGTGAATTCGTTGTAGGGTACAAGTACAGGACATTCGATAATGCGATGCCGGCTTTGCCGAGCTTCGTCGGCGTTGGTTGTTCTCGGGCCGGTGTTCAGATAGTAAAGATGCTATGATCGATTACTGGCCGCTCTTCGATGTTATCGCCTTCAAAAATGGTTTAAAAGTATCTCCAAATTTAGGTGTTTCTTTTCAGGACACTTTTAAATTTCTCTCAGGTATTTTAGATTTTATTTAATTTTAAACTTTGGAGTAGCACTTTTCTTGGCACTTGTAATAAAATTTTTCTACTGACGCCTTGATGGCAATTATTTCTTCCAAAGCCTAATATACAATTATGAAATAGCCTCGAATTTTACTTTAAATTACAGGTAATAATAATTTGAATATCAATAATGTATTGGTTTAAACATGAGAACAAAATTAAAATAATATTTTACAAATAAATGTTATGGGTTTTTGAGTATAGGGTTATGTTTTATGCGTGGAAAGAAAATAACTCATTCGCGGGTTTGTTTACATTTAAAATGTTGGCGTGTCTAACTAGTATCGATACAAAATTATAATGTAGATAAATTAGCTATCTGTTTATTTCGCGCTAATGATTTTAATTATGAAAATGACAATTTAAATAAAAAATATAAAAAATAAATTTTGAAATAAATATAAATTGATTAGAAATATACAAAGTTATCGTTATATTAATTTATTTACATTTCGATACTAATTTTACAAATTATGTCCGCCAATTTAACCATTCCATTGTATGTTATTTTTTGTTACTTTCTGTCTTTCCCTTTGCAGTTAGCTAGAATGATGGTGTAGTTTGACCCACAACAATATATATATATATATATATATATATATATATATATATCTTGAATTAATTTCAATTAAAGTTAATTTAAATTCATTTAACTTCAGTGTTTTATTTGTTTTCCAAAAAATAAATTTCCAAATATACATTTCATTGGCTTCATTACGACTCTGGCGAAATATATTTCGCACTCTGTCTGTTTGCATTTAAAAACGTGCAAACAGACAATTTTTATCAATATCATCGCGCTATAACAATCATATATACTGTTAAGTTGATCGATTGTACATTGTCGTCGCCGATGAGTCACACCCGATACGGGATAGTGCCGGTTCCGCAGTCTAACTATTACATATTTTTACTACAAATATTTTTACAAAAATAAACACCTCTTCGCGAAACTTAAGAATTCTGATTGAATTAAGGAAGTGCAAACATTCCTAATATTCTTAAGTTTGCGGGCGAGGTTGGTTACAGTATATGAATTCAATGACTAATTTTAAGCAACAATGATTGCATTTACTTTTCCCGAATTCCTAACGGTTCTTGAAATATTGGATTTTGTAGTTGACAGGTCGTATGGACAGATGCAAAAAAGAAAATGTTGATTGTCAGTTCGTAAATTGTCATTATTGGCAGTTGGTATTTTAAATTACATCATTTGTGTTGAAATCATGTCAGTAATTTTTTTCAAATGAAGAATATGCGGACATGATTTTCGTGTATGGATACTGCAACGGTAGCACCACCGCCTCACTTAGGGAATAACAACGACGATATCTAAACAGTCGTCTTCCAGACAAGCAAACGTTAACTAGAACCTTCACAACTCTTCGATTAACAGGTGCGTTCCCTAAACCGACTTGTGAAAGGGAACCTTTTTCTATACCAGTGCTACTTCGACACGAATCAGTCTTCTCTTTAGAACCATCGTACACATCTTACCCACCGAAGTGGTCAAGTACCGGCTATGATACACTTGCCCTTGCACCTCCGCACCTAGAAGGTAATCTGTAGTGTTCAATATATATATTATTCTTTGATCTAATTCACATTAATTCAACTAATTAATTTCTTGTTCCTCCGGCCAAACATCGTGTCCAAGTATATCTTCGCAGACCACGTGGCCGACTATCTTCGCAACTCAAAGGTAATTCTGTATTGTTCTATACAGAGGTTATTTTATATTAATTCACATTTAATTTACTGCCCAATTTAACGCTCCTTTCAGTATATTTTGTGTTAATTTTTAATTACTTATTTACCGCTTATCGTGTATATATTGCTTTTATTCAATTACTTTCAAATATATCCAGCTTAATTTCTTTTATGTAAATAATAAATATAAACTTTAAGGACAACGCTCCTCCTGTGTTTTATTTAGTTAGTAAGATGTAATATATTTATTTAGTTTAACCATTATCACACAAGTCCTGGACCTTTAAAGATACTTCACCAGCACCACAATTATTTTATTTTAGAGTAATTTCATTATTATTTGCACACACAGCAGCCGGCCAACCAGAACGCTTGTTAGTAATAAATGTCGCCCAGACGTACAGCTTATTAGTAATAAGGACAACCCAATAACGCAAAGCCCGTGCTTGTAATAATACGAACATTGTCTTTCATATGTATATAGATATAGACCCACTTAAATATGTTTCAAATTATTTTGCTAATTATGCTATCGGATATGTCCGATGTACATGAGTGGATGTACACTAAAACAGTTTCCGTTCGTTACAGCTGTGGCTGTACGATGTAAACCTCTTTGCAAGTCTTTCACATGTCATGAAGAAGGCGATGGTTGTTTTGGCGATCGTGATGTTGACATTAGTCATTGAGCAGCGCTTATTGTTCTTCTAGGCTGTGTCTAGATTACTTTTTAATGTACTGAGAATTATTTCATCAGAATCTATCTTACAGGCATCATGTACTGATAATTCTATAGCAAGATGAAACACATGTCTCCATGCCTGGAAAGCAACTTTCACACAAATATTAACTTGTTTTGTGTTCCCCACACTCAATTTATAATATTTGTTTGTTATTTAAAATATTTCTTTTTGTTTTATATAAAATGCCTCACACAAAATTAGTATGAAGCTACATTGTTGAATTTTGACAAATTTAATTTAATAATGTTAACAGCTTTGTGCAGAAATTGTCTTTTAAATGGTCACTTTATTCAGTTTAGTTCTTCTTTATTACGGTTAATACATTGTAAAAATGTTTTTTGTAACTATTAACGCCTTGTAGATATAATATATTTACAAATAATAGTACTCCTTTTCATAACCATAGTAGCAAATTGAATTACCAACTTGTCATGTTATAATTCGAACCCTCTTAGAATGTTACATTACCCAGATCAACACAGTTTGGTTTTCTTATATACAAATATGTGTAGTTTATGTCTTTCGTCATCCTGATTCTAAATCTGATTTAAAATTTGCTCCATTACGTCAGGATTTTGAGATATTTTCTTAAATAGTTTTTTTGTAAAACCGCATTCAATTTTACAAAATTTCAAAGTTACTTTTATATAAGATAGATACTATAGCAAGCGCCAAATATGATGGCGAGCGGTGGCGATGCGCCGTAGTTGTTTTTAAAAACACGCACGCCCACTTACCCACTTACTTGCAACTTTATATAAAATAAAATACAATGTTTCCCACCATTTCTAATGCTGCGCGGACTTACACCCACCGCTCGCCATATTATTTGGCGCTTGCTATACTAAAAATATTGTTCTGTCGAACATTGATTGGACATGTCTTTGCAGGTTTTCTACTTCAGAGCACTTAAACTATGCCCATTTTTGCTCTGGAACCAATCATATTAAGAATCTGGCTATGTGGGCATATAAGAGCTACTTTAGATTCAATGTAAGTCGGTTTGTTATAGGTGAACGTCTTTTTATTTCAAACTGTCGCTTACGTTTATAAATAATCCAAACAGCTTCTGTTATATATGTGGAAAATTCACTGCCCACCAGCATAAGCGGAATATTACACCTTTAACAGAAAAGTTATATTTTCACTATTTTAGCTTAACCATTGGACATCAAGACAAGTCATTGGCTCCCAGCAATTGCTGTGCACGCTTTAACAACACAACGTGCCCCTCTAAGGGGCTAATGAAACGGTAAGAAAAGCGCTATGCCATTTATAGAGTTATGATTAGGCGTAAACAAACGAACCATTCAAAGTAATTGCTACTTTTGCTGCACAAAATCTTTCGGATTTTTCAACGAAAATAAGGAAAATAGTAACGAGCCATCGAAAAAATTCATAATTGGAGTAGACTGTGAAATTGGGTTGGTACTTTAGCCACTTCCACATAATGACATTTATTATTTGACATTGAAACTATAAGTTTGTGTCAAATTTTTCAAAACTCTTATTAAGAGAATTAAATTTATTTATATAAATGGACAACATTTTCAACAACTTCTGTAGCTATATGTAAATTTTGATTATTATTTCGATATTAAATAAATTATTTGTTTTCTTTTTTGTTGTAGTATCATTTCAATGCCATAACCTTTTTATACAATGAAACCAAATGAAACTGTTAAGCATCAAGTAATGTGTCATTATGTGGAAGTGGTTAAAGTACCAATCCAATTTCACAGTCTACTCCACGAGTGCCGCAAAAGGCCTTATGAAACGAGTTTTGTATACTATTTTTTTATATTTTGCATTTTTTACATGAATAAATTGGAATTATTAAAGATGACTTACTGAATGTTGTAGCAAGAAACACCCACCTGAAACAAAGAAAAATAATCAATGTTCAATCAATACTATGTCAATATAGAATACTTCTCGGTTTCACATAAAATAACTAAATTCTTTAAAATATTCAATTTTTAGTTTTTACTTATCTTCGAAATCTCAGTAAATATTATTTTTTTTAAAATAGAACGAACAAAATTCCTCAACATTTCTAGTTTGTGTCTAGTGTGTTAATTAAACTTGCAGAAACAGTTTTGCATTAGATTTATCTGTTTAATATATTTGTAATATTTTATTGAAAACATAAGTATATTATTACATTGCATTTGATTTTGTATGAAAACCTAGCCTGACAAAGTAAAACTGACAACAGATTTGAATTTAGAATATTCATATTATATATAGGTGTAAAGTTTGAAAGTTCAGAGTTTAATTTTTATATAAAGCATGAGTTGGTCACATTGATACTTGACATTTTCAAATTTAAATATTGCTGTCCGCGAAGTATATTATATTATATATTATTTATTAATTACTTTTTTTTTTTATTTAAAAATATAAACATGCGTGACATAGAAACTAACATATCTTGTTGTCATTGTATACAATATACGTTGATTGTGTAGAGTACGTACATATATCATATCTGTCAATGTACTTAAATTCTTAAAATCAAATGACAGCAATGATATTTATTTCTGCGTTCGAACAACGCCAACATTGAAAAATGAAAAAAGCATATCGAAATTAAGCTCATTTCGATACTGTTTTTGGTGTCATAATGAGTACATTTCGAACGTAAAATAGAAAATTATTATTTAAGTTATTAAGAAGTTGAAGTTTAGGTGTGAACATGTGTACACGCATGAAGTGTTGAGCTGTTATTAAACTAGTTTTGGGGACTAAAAAATATTCGTACTGTATCGGGTCTTACAACTGATTATTCACCAAAACTTGGTGAGTAACAATATGTGACTCTTGTGGAAATGTGAATTCTTAGACGGGAGTAAATAGCAAATAAAATTACATATATATAATAATAGTATACATACATATGAGTAATATTGCCGACAAAGCGTAATAAAAAGTGGGTCGCAAAAACACGCGTTTGTTTGTTTACTATTAATGCTAGAGTGCGTTATTTATAAATTCAAGAAAAATGAGTAAAAATGTAGGGCATGCAGAAATGATTTTAAAAGAAACGAAAAAACTATAATCTGTTTTGAATGTGAAGATGAATTTCATATTAAATGTCTGGGAATAAATACAATCACAGATGAAAAACTGCAAATAATATTTCAAGTAGACAGCATTAAGCTTGTGTGTTTTCGATGTCGAAATAGTAGTATGCGTTTACAAATAAAAGAATTAACAAATAAATTTGATTCCTGTATGGAGAAGATTAATGATCAAAACAATGTTATTAGCAAAATGAATTTAATGCTAGAATGTTTAACCAATGGAGAAAATATAAATACTAATAGACTGTATAGTGACATAACTAAAAAGAACTCTGAAGTACTTGTTGTGAAACCTAAGAATGATAAACAAAAAAGCGAAATAACTAAAAAAGATGTAAAAACTAAAATAAATCCAGGTGAATTGGTGGTCGGAGTCGAAACGGTAACAAGTACCAGTAGTGGAGGAATTGTTATAAATTGTAGCAATAACGAATCGAAAGAAAAAATAAAAGATATAGTGAGAAAAAAATTGGGTAATAAATACGAGGTTATTGAGCCAAAGCTTAAGAATCCAAAAATAATTGTAGTGGGAATAGAGAGTGAAATAATAGATCAGGAAGATAAGGAAATTCTAGATAGTATACTCAAGCAGAATGCATTAAGAGAGTTTGATGATGATATAGATGATAAAATAAAAATTATAAGAAAATATAAACCAAAAGCTAAGAAAGATTATGGTAACATTGTTATAGAGGTAGAGACTAATTTATATAAGAAGTTGATAGATATAAGCAAAATAAACATAGGGTGGAGAAAATGCTCTTTATACGAATATGATGATATAATCAGATGCTTTAAATGCGCGGGATTTAACCATTTTGCCAGGGATTGCAGAAATGAAGTAGCGTGCAGCAAATGTGGTGGTAATCATGTAAGTGCAAGCTGTAATAATCTTACGGAGAAATGTATAAACTGCGTAAGAACGACTCAAAAATTAAAAATTGATTTGGATTCCAATCATACAGCTTATGATAAAAACTGTCCATGTCTCAAAAGATGATAAAATTAGAACAAAGGTGAAATATGAATAGCAATTAATAAAAGATGATAGGAAGTATTACATCGAGGAACGTTTTTGTGAATGGTTTCATATTGTTTGCCGCGGGGTTTGAAATATTGTAATGACTTAAAAAACTTTAAGAGAAATCTGTTAGAATATGTTAAACAAAAATTTGAGTGATCCATGTAATTTCGATGTTGTAGCAGCGTAAAATAGTTAATTAAGTAAAATGTAAGAAATGTTATAGTTGTAATAATAGCTTTGCTAATAAAATACTTACTTACTTACTTACTTACTTTATGCTTGTCTGCACTCTGCTACTGGTGCAGTATCTCTTTCGGAAGCCTTGCCAGTACCTAGACCCATAGTGTATTTCGTGTGAAGAATATAATGTTACAGTGGAACAGTGAAGTATATGCTCATTATTATTAGACATTGATATCAGAAAGTGTCGAAGAACAGTATTAAAAAAAATTAAATTTAATCAAAAGCGGGACTATTAGAGACAATTTACAGGCAGTAGGAAATTTCTTCCTCAACAAAATCAGATTAAACGCATGCCTAAGTGGTTTCAGCAAGGCATAACGACAAACTTTAATAATAAAGTCAGATATCCCATCAGAACCTGTAATCAACTTGTCCTTCAAGACTACCAAACCTTTAGGAATATCATGTGAAAGAATATTAGCAATTTTAACAATAGTGATAACCCAGAATTTACCAATTAAAATATGTTTTGTAGCCATTGCTCCAAACTCTATACACACATTTTACATTGTTGTTAATTTTGTTAATTTGTTTAAAGTTTTTTCATATTCATATTTTTTATGTTCATTTTACCACGTACTATACTTCTACATAACGCTTTTATAGTTTCGAACGACTATCCCAATGTAACATACTGCAAATGAAATATCGAATTTTAATCAATCCAAATCGCTAGTACTATGGGTTCTGTTAATAGCACTTGTAATATTGTTCAATCCCTGGTTTTGTATTTGTATGGTAAATTATGTTCTGTCGTTTAACTACAATGTACAACTTTTAATTGTCGCATTTATATGAAATAGTTGGTACTAGATGTAATATTGAAATTTCGAAATTGATTTTATGATATATTGCGGTTAGATATTAATGAAACATTTCTTCGACAAGATGAGATACATTATGAAATTTGTAATTGGCGAACTTCATTTGTAATCGGCGACATCCCACTGTCCAACAAATCTATCGGGTAGTAAAAGAATACATCGAAACTTTAAGGTAAGTAAGTTTTACATTGCAAATTTTGACAAAAGAGGTTATTACACAAACTGAACCATTCAATGCCTACAAACCACGTTTTATTAGAATATTATACCGTTCAGAAAGACATTTTTAAGAAAAATATCAAAAAAATTGAATATTTAAAATACAAGTTTGAATATTTATGTACAAATTATTGAGAAAAATGTTAATGGAAACATTTTTACAATCTTAAATTTAGTAGAAAGGAGTTGTTTAAATCTAATTGGTCATAAAGCTAATCCTAACTTATTATATAAAAGTTTTTTGTTTTTTATCTTAAACATGTAAATTTTTTTTGAAATCTGTATTAAATCTATATATATATATATATATATATATATATATAGTATTTTCGTGACCTTGGTATGATAAGGTAAACTTAATTAGTCGGCGATTAAAGGTCTGGTTATTACTTTAAAGTGTATATATTTAAAATAATCCTACATGTTTCGGCAATGATGCCTTTGTCAAGGATATAAAAAATATAAAATATATATTTTATATTTTTTATATCCTTGACAAAGGCATCATTGCCGAAACATGTAGGATTATTTTAAATATATACACTTTAAAGTAATAACCAGACCTTTAATCGCCGACTAATTAAGTTTACCTTATATATATATATATATACGGGGTTGGGCAGAAGTAACGCATAAGTCTAATAATTCCGTAAATATAAACTTTAGAACAAAATGTTGTCAACAAAAGTTTTTTGACAAGTTATTTTGTATTGGCTTCAATCATTTGCGTTTTTTTTTCATGATGATTGCATATGACAGCAAAAATTTTTTTTTTAAATGGAAATATTTTCTTTTGGAAAATTCGGAATCTTTATTAATTTCTGAATATGAATATGTACTTTTTTCATGGGGTTAGATAATAAAAATATTGAGAAAAAAATAAAATTTAATAAACGTACATTTGGACTAGTGCAGTGTTTTGTAAATTGCTTTGGAAATTGTAGATTTTTTGACTGTCATTAAATTATTGACGTTTCACAATAAAATAGTTTCCATCGTAAAATTTGTTTTTTTTAATACGTGTTTTGTGTGAAAATGGCCAAATTAACTACTAAAGAAATAATAGAAATTCTTATGATGGTCGGATATGGTGACAGGCAACGTTCACATCACGAAGTTTGCACTTAATTCAATAATGTTTATTTGGATCGAGATCCTATAGCTCAATCAACAGTTTCGAGATTGGTTACTAAATTTAGAGAAACGGGCGATGTTAGAGATATACCTAAAGCTGGCCGACCAAAATAAATCACTAATGAAGACCGATCTCTTCATGTTTACTTGCTGTAACGGAAAATCCCACTACGTCAACCACTCAACTAGGATTAGAAAATGATATGAGTAGCAGATCTATTAGACGAATACTAAAAGCGAACAAATACAAGCCCTATAAGATAAAACGATAAAAACACACAATGTTGTATTAGATTTACTTACTGCACGAACTTAACGAAGGTGACCTGGACAGAAGATTACAGTTTTGTGAAGCAATAATGGAATTGTCCAATAACGATCCAAATTTTTTAAACAACATCGTATTTTCTGACGAAGCTACATTTTGTCTAAATGAATTTGTAAATAGGCAAAGCTGCCGTTATCGGGTGACTGAGAATCCACATTGGATGCGAGGAAATCATATGCAGCATCGCCACAAACTTAATGTGTGGGCTGGCATTGTTGGGCAACGCATCATAGGTCCGTACTTCTTGGAACACAACCTAAATGGTGATGGATACTTACATTTATTGCGTAACCATATTGTACCAGATCTGTTGATTTTATTTCCTAACGACAATCAACCAAGCATGCCAAACCGTAATCTATGGTTTCAACAAGAAGGAGCACCACTAAATTATGCTATTAATGTTCGACAGTATTTAGACACAATTTTTCGCGGTCGTTGGATTGGACGTCGGGGTTTTATTGATTGGCCCGCTAGGTCTCCCGATTTAAATCCATTGGATTTCTTTCTTTCGGGACACTTAAAGTTGCAAGTATACAAGGAGAAACCTAGAAACCTAGAGGATTTGAGAGCAAAAATTACTCGTGAGATACAAGCCATACCACCTAATAGTTTACAAAACATAATCAGTCCTTTTTGGAATGTTTAGGACACTGTCAGGTCGTAGAAGGACGTCACTTTGAGCATTTAATTTAATTTTGTAGTTTGTTTACTTTTATTAAACTTAATTTTTTTCTCACTATTTTTATTATCTAACCCCATGAAAATAGTACGCATTCATATTCAGAACTTAATAAAGATTCCGAATTGTCCAAAAAATATTATTTCCATTTAAAAAAAAAAAAATTTTTTGGCTGTCACATGTAATCATCATGAAAAAAAAAACAAATGATTGAAGTCAATACAAAATAACTTGTCAAAAAACTTTTGTTAACAACATTTTGTTCTAAAGTTTATATCTACGGAATTATTCGACTGATGCGTTACTTTTGCCCAAGCCTGTATATAAAAATCTATATTAAATCTGTGATTAATTTCTAATTTCTAGAAAGATTTGCGAAAGTTGAATCTGTTTTCTTTTCTCTATAACTTCTCTCGTGATTTTGCATCCTAATTTTGAACGTCCTCCCCGTTTGTTCTATGTATACCTTATTACAATCTTCACATGTTAACTTATGTATATACACCAGAGTTTGATACTTTCTCTATTTTATCTTTGTTGTCATTAATAATGTTCTGTATAGTATTATCTGTTTTAAATGATATATGTTCGTTATCAAGTTTTTTAATGAAAGTACCAATTTTTTCCGAAATTTTTCATAAGTAAGTGATTAAATTGTAGGAATTAGTTATATTGTTTTTAATTTTGGGTAATCTAAAGAAAGGGTTTTAGATTTTGCTATTGATAATATTTATAGCGTAACCATTGCTTAATGCTACTGTATATATCCTGATTAGTTCGACATCGAAATTACTTTTACTCATAAGTGCGTTAATTAATCTATAGACCATTGATTGGTATGCTGATAATTTTTGTGATATAGGATGAAACGAATAAGGATGTATTGTGGTGTCTGTATGTGTTGGTTTATGGTATATAGCTAACTTGTGTTTATTGTTTTTGTGTGTTATGGTTAAGTCTAGTTTGCGTCTGGGTCTAGGGTGCATTAACGCTGTTGTGTAAAGGATCATGACGAGAGGATAGAGGTATGCGCTAATAATCGCCAACATATTAAATGTTCTGGCGTAAAATTTTGTCGTCTTTCAGCTAATTACAAACAAATTAACAGTCGAAAGTTAATTAAATTTATTATTTTCGGCCATTTCAATATTTTTAAGTTTTAGTAAAACTTTGGAATCAGGTTTTTAAACAATTTAGTAATATTTCCCAATAATAAGTGGCTAGAATGATAATTTGATTTTTCTTTTTTTTAGTGTTGCCGATAGGAAAAAACGTAATTTTGCGTTTTGTGCTTAGAATTCAATCTCGAATCCAATCTCTCTTAGTATAAATTACCTTGTATAACAAAATAAAATTATAAGCATCGTCCCTAAATAACTAAATTAAGCAATTTGAGTATTATCCATTATTGCAATAAAATATAAAAATTAAATCCGGCATATCTGTAATCAAGTTTTTAACTGGCCGACAGCCTTTTATAGTGTAAGGTCCTTTAAAAAGATACAAAAGTACATCTTCGTAAGGGAAGTTAACTCACTCTTCTTCGACTTATAGAATTTAACGTTTAATTACGGATCAGCCAATTTTGCCGGTTGCGACTCAAGAAGGTTGGGGAAAATTTATCAACCGACTTTGTATTTTTTTTTGCTTGGCGTTCTACTTCGACTTCGTTTTCGGAAAAAATATTTAACTTTCCGCGGAAGACACTACCGCCTCTCCATCCAGGGCAGTTCATTGTTATCTAATCCACCGAACAGCGATACACCAGAGGAAATTAATTACCTTCTCGGAGACGAATAGGGAAAGGATACAAGTAACTCGTACTGTCAAATTTTCCTTTGTGTAATTTAGATTTCCTCTAATAATTTATATATATATATATATATATATATATATATATAAATATAATAACTTCGTGACCTTGGTATGATATGGTAAACCTAATCAGTAGGCGATTAAAGGTCTGTATATTACTTCAAAATATATGTATTTAAAAAACTCTACATGTTTCGGCAGTTCGCCTTTATCAAGAGAATTCAAAATATATATATATATTTGATATTTTGTATTCTCTTGATAAAGGCGAACTGCCGAAACATGTAGAGCTTTTTAAATACATATATTTTGAAGTAATATACAGACCTCTAATCGCCTACTGATTAGGTTTACTATATATTGTTGTAGTACAATTACTGCTTCAATTATTCCTGTGTTGTTTTTTTTTTAATCGGCTATCTTGTACAGGAAAGTTATATCTGAAATTACATGTTTGGAAAATTATTACCTTATTGTTAAGTTTGTATATTTGATGTTAAATCATAATTAGTTTTTTTTAATTAATGTTATCATTTAATTCATGTATGTTGTTATTTGTCGATTTTTAAGACTCGTTTATTATTGATTACCTTTCTTTTCTATTTTGCAAGGTATTGAGAAAAAGGAAAACTGATTATGATTCTTCTCGTTTACTTGTTTACATTTATATCGATATTTACTTTGTTCTTTTCCTTACGAACATAATAAGGAATAACATGAGTGGACTTAATTAACATTTTAACTTAAGTTTTACAAGGAAGTTACTTTTCCAGATCTTGTCTTTTATTTGTCAAAATTATTTCAATTTGACTTTCCGAATACTATGTATAATTTTCCAAGGAAAGATTATTTAGCTATTTTTAATATTTACCTAGACGACAGAAAAACACAAAAAATAATAAATAGTTTTTTTGATAGCATCAAGTCAAAAATTGATAAATGTGATGATTTTTTAAGTTTATTCTTTGAGTTTGCATTTAAAAGTGATTCCATCCTGCTCCTTTTCGTCACTAAGAAGAATATCATATATAATCACTTAGTACATTAACCAAACCTGAAGTTCTACCATATGTAACAAGTTCCAGGTTCCCTTCAAATACCATAAAGAAGTTCAAGCATTTTTGGGTTGTTTTTGGAATGATATGCACCTTTAATTTGACCTGAATTCAGAATCGAACTTTACGTTGCAGTTACCTCGCTCTAAGGAAATTCTAGCAGTTTTACAACTTAAAATATCAACCAGTCGGACTTGTCCCGCTTGGCGTAACACACCTCGTCTGTAATAGGATGGATTTCTTCTAGAATTACTACAGTTAGAAGATACCTAGGATTGTTTTTCTTGTCAGATCAACCTATAACTACAACGGTATAGCAAACGCCAATTAAGTTGGCGCGAGGAGGAGTAAGTTCGCGCAGGATTAGAAGTAGTGGGGAGATTTGTATTTGGTTTTACTCTATCATATATTTGAGTTATTTAAATTTTCCAAAGATATAACTTTCCACCAAAACTTAAGACAGTTCATTTGCACTCACGTTATTTCAAGCCATTAGTTTCTCTTCGTTTTACCTATTTTACTACAAATTTATTTTAACGTAACTTCATTTTTATGTCATTTTGATGTCTCGATTTTTGTGTCGGTTATTAGGGTTTGGCTTCCCAATATACGTACTTTACGTTAATTGTATTTACTGCCATTTTATAAATTGAATATATATATATTTTGAACTTGCTTAAATCGTTTTACTTTATTATTTTTATTTGCAATATTCGACCCTGAGATTTTTAGTAGTTTCCTTGACTTATTTAATTTGTTACCCTTCAACTTAGCTAGCCTATAAAGGGGTATTCATACTAATTATTATAATTTTGATTTAGTCTTCGAACTCAGTTGTTTTCTTAATTTGACACCGAACGTTATTTCATTAACAGTGCTCAGCACTGGTACAATATATATATATATATATATATATATATATATATATATATATATATTGCCATCATATTTTGGTCGTAATCAATTTAATTTCTTGGGCATAACTTAAATATTACTTTTTTACTCATTAAAACTTTTATTATCATAACTTATATATCATTTTTGGACATGCTAAGATATCTAATTAGTTTTGTTAATGCCGAATTCTTAGGTCATCTACTTGAAGTTATGATCTAAATTTTTAAAACATATATAGCTATCGATACATTTTATAGATATATCGTCTGCAGTCACGATATTTTTTGTGCCACCAGAATTACTTGTTTGTCACAGGTACACATGCAGGTGTTCGATAGACGCCTATTTGTAAAACAATAATTTTTGATTTCAAGATTTAAGTCATTAGCATATTTGTATAAGATACTTTTACTACCGCTTTTGCGTTTTTGTAAATTTGATGCTGGATTATACAGTCGGTACTTATACAGTGTCAAGATTTGATTTTTAAAATATATTTTCATTAAATCCATTTTTGCATATATTAATATTTTCATTTAGTTTAATTTATTTTATTTATAATATTTAAATATTTCTTGGATAGTGAATATACAAATTATTTGTTCCCAAGTATTTTCTTAGCCCTTGGCACTTACCTTAGCAATTTCTTTACAGGTATCCTATACAGCCATCTGGTATAGTACTTAGGTATACAGTAAAAATCTCTTCTATAGTCACTTATAGAAACGTTATTACGTATGTGTGCGTTCGAGATGCGAGGAGTGGGGACGCACGTGGCATACATATGGATGTAACCACAAGCACATACATACATAGTATAAACGTCGATGAATGTGGAACTAGCGGCAATAATAGGGACTTTATGTAATAATTAACACAAATAAGTGTGGACTTTTTGGAAGATTTTAATATTTTTAACGTTTAAAACAATGTCAGATATACCTATAACAATAACAATAAGTAAAGCGGTAAATCATAATAACTTCTATTTTCTATACATAACAAATAAAACCTTCGTATGTTTTAACGGATTTAAACAGCCATATTTTTCAAAATTTTTAATTATTGTCTAATCGTTTCAAACGCAATGGTACGTTGAAAGGTAATTTGAAATACCCGTGCAATTTCTCTTATGCTGCGACCAAGATGATACTGTTTTACGACAATTTTTTTTTGTTCAAGGGTAAAAATATCCATCGTGAATACCGACACAAGTTAGCTTATACGTAATCAATAGCCATAAATTTAATAAAAACAAGAAAACAAATACTGGAACTTTGATAGAATAAATAAACGTAAGAAAGGCGTGCATCGCTGCTCGTCTCCGCGCTCCCCATCCCTACTTCTCATCCCTACTTCTCACTTCAGGAACATACACATACGTAATACACGTATGTATGCATATTCTACTGACTATAGGGAAGAGATTTGTACTGTATAGTAAGTTTATATCTACTGCGTGTTTGAGTAGTTTGTATGCGCATGCGCCTGAGATCGCGCTATCTCTTTTCTCAGTTTTCAGGCTGAGCTTCTGTAAGCAAAACAGAATGACGCTACCTCCTATCCTTTATTTTAGTCACCCACACCGGTCTCCACTGACTAAGTTCAAACATAATAAATAGAAGCTCCGATATATTATGCGATACAACTACAGTCTTTTTTGATCCCAACCATCTCCTGGCGCTTTCGCTGCACCTGCTTCGCGGTAAGGTAGCACCACCTAAATTTTTTTGTAATTATTAATTTTTGTTACGCCGATATCAATAATCTAATTCATGTATTTTTTGCTTAGACTACTTCTTGTCAATAAGTTTTGATTTGTTTTTAATTTACGTACAATTCATAATGTCGGATTAACAATTAATGACATTTTTTTTTACTTTATATTCTTCATATTTATAAATTGAAATTTACCTAAAATATCTTATATTAGAATATAATAAAGCTTTCCTCTTCAAAAATTCCTCTTTCACATATTTTGAACCTCAATATTTCCAAAACATAACCCGATAGGAAAAAATGTTATTTCGCATTTTTTGTTTAGAATCCAATCTCACAACACGAATTTTCATTTTTCGTCTTCAGATATAAATCACCCTGTATAACAAAATAAAATTATAAGCTTCGTCCCTAGATAACTAGATTAAGCAATTTGAATATTATCCATTGTTGCAATAGAATATATTAGTGTGTTCGCAGCTTAGAACTTAACTAAACCGCTTCTTGAGAAATTTGCATGAACTGCACATGCATACGAATGCAGTTGAGTGGAAGATATCTTTCGTACGACGAAGTTTCATGAAACTGTAAAAATATTTACACTAGTCAGAAATGGAAACCTCAAATGATCGACTTTGGATATTTGCGTAACAAATTAAGTACTACCAAATGGTTTAGGGTCTCTTTTAATGAATAATTCATTGCTTTATCTACATTTTGTGGTTTGGAAATCCGTCAGTTTGCGGACTGTCTCGCCGCCCCTCTCCTCTCGTCCCTGCTCTGACGTGGGGGGTGTAATTACTTTATCTCTCGCACTCTCGTTTGTCTCGAATTATAAATTGAGGAAAAGTAACTTTGGTGCTAAGACCTGTTCGCTGTGAGTAAATGGTCTTTTAATGTTAAGATTATGCACGGCTTATTTGACGGCATTAGCAGACTTTTAACTTAAGTAAGCGTTAAATAAAACAAACTTGCACGTTGAAAGAAAATTAACGTTAAGATACTGGGTACACAGGAAATATGACTCATTTAATTAGAAATTTAAGTGTAGACATTTAATTTCTTTCTGTGGAATATTATTTGGCAAAATGATATACTAATAATAACCATAATCATAATAAGTGCTTATTTGTCCAGAAAAGTACTCCATTACAAGTTCAAAATGAAAAATAATACAAAATTAAGAAGCTTGATACGAATACTCAAGACTGATAATCCACAATAAAAAAATATATACCTGGTGCCCTTGAAATAAAAAGACAACGCATGAAAAATTGAAAGATTAAATTATATAGAATATACCGGGTGTTCCACAAAAATTTCCAAAAGCTACAACATCTTCATTTATTATCTGATTTTAGTGATCGATACATCAAATATTAAACGGTTTCGGAATGACTACATACAACAATGCGAATTATATTTTTGTCACAAATAATTTACCAGAAACGTAAATTAATTTTTCCCTCACTTACAGTGTGCCATGAGTTGGTGTAAGCAGTGGCACTGACAACGTCTAGATCACAAATCATATATATATATATATATATATATATATATATATATATATGTAGCTTTATAGGCGATCCGTGTATAATTTTGCGGGGTAAGACATCCGAATAAGGCGAGGGGAAGGAAATTAGTCATGCAATTTAAACATCAGAAGAGTTACAAATGAAACAGACATGCAATATACATATCTGTAACTGTACACATGGACAATACACCTCGTATTTTCAGCATTTACTTCTGCTTAAGACACGTGTTTCTGCCATCTATAGGCGTCATCAGTCAAGCTAGTGAAGCAATGAAATACAAATGATACAAATCTTTTTAAGAACAAATTTGTATCTGTATATACATTTACGCTGAAATCGCCTACAAGATATAGCAAATTTCGTCCTATACGGTGGCACTATTTAATAAGTGACATCTGACGGACGAAAGAGACTATGCCGAAAAAGGCGACCTTTCGCTTGACCAGCTATGCTGGTACATAAGCGAAAAAATACGTATAGGTGTAGTCCACTAACACGAGCCAGAAATCTGTTCTTAAACAGATTTGTATCATTTGTATTACATTGCTTCACTAGCTTGACTCATGACGCCTATAGATGGCAGAAACACGTGTCTTAAGCAGAAGTAAATGCTGAAAATACGAGGTGTATTGTCCATGTGTACAGTTACAGATATGTATATTGCATGTATGTTTCATTTGTAACAAATGCGTAATACGTGCATAACGTATTGATATACTTAAACCTTTTTGTATATCAGAAGAGTGTTGCATTTAGAAGTTGTTCTGGGGTAGGAATTTAATATGTTAACGAAAAATTTAATGTTGGCTATCTTGGTCGATTAGTATTCGCCGTATTTAAATTTTATGACTTATTGTTTGTTTGTTTAAGTCTATGGATAAAAGTGTATAGTTTCACCATTTTTTTGATATTATTAGTTGTAGATTTTTAGATTAATATTAACGGGATAGTGTCATATTCTGAAACGTCATACTATACAATTTTTGATAACCCTATTGTATTTCTTTTAATTCATCTGGCATACGAGTTGGTATAGATCCTAAATATATTTTTATACGAATTACGTTTGTTTGTCATTTTCATTTAAATATACATTTTATGATATATTTTAAAGATATTCAAGAAGGTGGAAAAGAATTAAATAGAGTATGGAGAAAAAGAATGATTCATTCGATTAAATTCTGCATTGAATATGTCTAAAAAATTTATGTAATGGATTCTAAATTACATATATTGATTGAAATACAGAAGATAATCGAATGAAATATTATTTTTCCTTCATACATAAAATTTGAATAATCTCAATAGTAATTTAATTACAACTATGTTGGCTGCATACACAATTATCCCCTTTCCCCGCATGGTGACCAGTCCACAAGCTGTACATAGGGATCTATTTTACTAGTAAGTTACATATCTATATTATTACTGATCTGTGGTTTAGATATTAATCATTTACTGTCACTGTTAATTCGCGTGAATCTTATAGCATTATTCAGAAACTCTATTAACGGTAATAATTAAACTGCGGAACAGACGCTATCCTCTAATGAGTCACGCAGGCGCAGAGACAGTCTCGGTTTCGCTTAATATAAGATTGATGCAATATTCGCTCGTAGCCCCGATTTTAATGTCCTAAAGGCTCTTTTGTAGTAATGTTCAAAATACGGAAATCGGTATATATATTAAATTTAAAGAATATTATTTTTATGCGCCACTCACTAGCTCTGATGTTGAGCAAAGTTTTTCTATTTTTAAAGACATACTGTCCAAGAAAAGAACACACTTTACAGAACAAAGTTTAGAATATATTGTAATAATTAATGTGAATAAAAAATGTTTACTTTGGTGTGACAAAGCATTCACTTTAATTATAGGTGATTAAATTAATTTCAAGTTTATACTTTTTCAATATTTTGAATTTTTTTACTGTATAAAGTAAATGAATTTTGTATATATATATATATATATATATATATATATATATATATATATGTATATAAGTAAAAATTAATTAACGGGTGAGCGGTGTGTCAAGTAAAAATAAAACTCCTTTATTCCACTCTATATTTCATAACGGATTTGTTACTTCATCAGGAGTGTAATTGAGAGTTAAAATTTAGCAAACAACGGCACTAAACAAGTTAAAATTTTCATTTTATGTATATTTGTTTTTAAAAGGTTGACGAGAAACTAACAGCATATTGATTTGATGTTTTAAATTTGATGAATTTTAACATGTTTAGTGCCGTTGCTTGCTAAATTTTAACCCTCAATTACACTCCTGATGAAGTAACAAATCCGCTATGAAATATAGAGTGGAATAAAGGAGTTTTATTTTTACTTGACAGACCGCTCACCCGTTAATTAATTTTTACTTATACAGTACGGTTGATAATACTTAATAGTCTATATGTATATATATATATATATATACATATATATATATATATATATATATATATATATATATATATATATCTTGAATGAATTTCAATTCAAATTAAATTAACTTCAGTGTTTTATTTATTTTCCTAAAAATAAATTTCCGTGTATACATTTCACTGGCTTTATTACGACTCTGGCGAAGTATATTTCACACTCCGTCTGTTTGCATTGAAAGACGCACAAACAGACAAATTTTATCAATACCATCGCGCTATAACATTCGTGTATACTGTTAAGTTGAGCGATTGTACATTGTCGGCACCGATCAATCACACTCGATACGGGATAGCGCTGGTTTCGCAGTCTAGTAATAATAAATATCTAATTTTCTGTAAGTTTTCTTCATTTTGCTTATCATTAATACCTATAAAATATGAATTTTTAAAATGTAACAGACATGCAGGTTTATTTTGAATGCGGTAAAAGACCGTGTCACGCTATTAAAATTTATCAGGAACATTTTCCTGATAGGGAATCACAGCATAATAAGAAATTTGCGCAATTGGAAGTTAATGTTTGGATCTTCGAAAAAGCCAAAAAAAGGAGTACGGACTGTATATGAAAATTTAAGTTTAACCATTTTGTTGAGCGTAAAAGAAAATCCCTGGACGTCCGTTCGAGAGATTGCTAGCAACGTCGCATCTTCCAGTACAACCGTACACTCTATTTTGAAAAATATCATTTGCTGCAAGGCAATTATCCGCGCAGAATGCAATTTTGCAATTTTTATTTAAATAAATTACGGGAAAATCCACTATTTTAGTCTAAAATTCTGTGGTTTGACGACTGCACCTTTAACAGTAACGCCGTGTTTAATAGGAAGAAACCTTAGATTCGTCGTTGAAAATAATATCCAGAGAAGGTTTACTTTAAATGTTTGGTGTGGAATTTTAGACAGTAGAGTAATTGGACCATACTTTATTGATGGTAACCTAAATCAACAAAATATTCGTTCCTTGGAGATATAGAGGAGAATTTAGAAGAATTACCTGTTAATTAATATGAACAACTACACTTTCAGCAAGATGGAGCTACTCCACATAATGTTGTAATAAACAGAGAATTCTTAAATAGATAGTTTGATCGAAAATAGATAGGTACTAACGGACCTATTAGATGGGCCGCCCGTTCACCAGATATTTCTCCTTTAGACTTCTTTCTATGGAATCAAATTAGAGAACTTGTTTACGCGACACAATCTGAAAACATAGATAATCTACGAAATATAATTATTAATGCTATTTTGTTGTTTCTGTAGAAAAGAGGTGCAGACTACGCATTGATCGCAATGATGCCCAGTTCGAGCAATATTTATAAGGACAGTGTTTCTATTATTTCATTTGCTTTTTTTAATAACACAATAAGGAATGCTAATTTTGTTGTATTTATTTTTCATTTTAGTAAATTTTTCTTTCTTTCTTTCTTTCTTATTAAAGTATGTCCTTTATTGATGAGAATTACATAAAATAAATATGTACATATTTAGTCAATTTGAGTTAGTGTACAACTGCCTACACCAACTCATGGCCAATTGTGAGTAACAAAAATTTGCAAAAAACTCGGATTTATATTTTTATTTATCCAAGTAATGTGTTTTTATTACATTACTGGAATCTGTAAAGCGATTTCTTTTGTAAAAAACAGTTCAATTTAAGAGGGAAAAATTGACTCACGTTTCTAGTAAATTATAATCTGACAAAAAGATAATTCCCATTGCTGTATATAGCCTTTTCGAAACCATTTATTTGATGTATAGATCAATAAAATCAGATAATAAATAAAGACGTTACAGCCTTTGGAGATTTTTGTGGAACACACGGTATACACAAAATATTTTCTCAAAATTCCCTCTCATAGGCGAGAAAAAAATGACAAAAATAATTTAAAAAATTTTGTCGCGCCACTGTGCGATGGACTATATTATAAAAGACGATATCTTAAAGTTGACAAACAATAATAAAAAGAATAGTTTTGTTATCGTCAATATCGCTTTAACTTTCATTCGGTTGCCGATCGTTACGTACGTACGATACGATTTACATTTACGCCTTCGATTAAAGATAGCTTGTTACCAAATAGGACGTTAAATCCCCATAGAGCACACATCTTACATCTTTTTTTAACACATCTTCTTTAAAAAATTATCGAACTCTTAACATAAAAAGCTGTCTACCCAATGTTATCTTCTTGTTTTTATAAACATAAACATTACGTTCAATAGTGGTATTCTTTATAGACAATCTAAATCAATTATATTTCTTACTTCCCGTCACAAAAAAAAACATTTACGTAATACACGTTTCGTTTAAATTTAATAGTTCACTTGAATGCATAAACAGCTGATTTTGTATGTGGTTTTATATATATATAAAAGGCTGTACCTTAGTTAACGATGCTAGCTTTAACACTTCCTCCTTTTTCAGATTGTTCTGCTGAAGATGGCAGATTAGTTGCCGAAATACATTTTTTGAGTTTATACTGTTTTTTCTTGTTTCTATTTGTTTTTTATATTCTAGAATTATTATTAACATAAATATTGCAACGTGTGTTTGTGTGAAAATTTAATAGCGGTTTTTATAGACATTCTGAATCCATATTGATATTTTATATTTGTTGCTTCTCGTAACAAAGAAAACATTCACGTAATACACATGTAATGAAGCTGATTTCGCTTAGTTCTAAAAGTTTTCGTTCACAAATTATTTTTTACGTATAATAGCTGATATACATAAATATATTGAGATTATTCACCTTAGCATACAACAATATAATAGTATTTATAACATCGACAGCTGTTACGTGTGTAAGCACATGCTGTGGCGTATGTGTGTAACTTCAGTAGAGGTATTTACATTCAGAGTATATTGAATTCATAGACGTCGCGTAATATAATTTTTAGGGTGTTTTTAATTTTGGTGTTCGCGCCGAAATTAACTCAATATAACAGTATTTTGGGTATATATTATATATAATTTAATCTTTCCATTTCTTTATATCTTGTCGTTTTATTTCCAAGACACCTGATATAATTTCTAGTTCATTAGCCAATCGAACATGTGTGGGATATGATTGATACTCGACTGGGTAATTTACCCCAACCACCAAATAACCTACTTGATCTTCGACATTGAATTGAAAAAGCCTAGGATGACATTCCCCAAGATACGATAATTCATTTAATTTCAAGCATATCTTAAAGAGCCATCGAATGTATAAGAAACCACCAATATTTTAATTTGAAAATGTAATAATTATTTAAGTTTGATTAAACAAACATTATGTATAAACTTTATTAAAATTTAAAAATCGAATTTTTTTTTCAAGTCAGTATATATATCTGAGAAAAGCGCTGTAACCAGCTCTTGTTAATGTTATAAGCTATGCTACCACATTTGCTCCATTTCTGCAATTTAAATACATTTTAAAGTACATTTCAATTCCTCTCTCCTATTTTGTAGATATCTTACAAATACTTTTATACTAATTTTGTATAAAATCCTCAACTAATATCGTGACCATTTGTTTGTTACAATTTCCCAGGTGACTCGATCCCCTTTACCGAGTTGACAACATTGTATATATGTATCTTATTCTATTTTATTTGATGACAGCCGTATTATATCTGCTATGTACCCATATAATATTTCGTTTGAAGTTTGGCAAATCCTATTACACGCTCGAGGACTTCATATTGGAGAGAAAGCCCTCGAACAAGAACTTCGAGGCGTCCTATATATATATATATATATATATATACGTATCAATTAAAAAAAGCCCGTTCCCTTTACACAATTTCGAATCAATTCCGATAATCGTTTCAAACTTTTCACGTCAAAGGGGATCACAGTATTGGAAATAAAATTGGACATCGGTCTCTTCCATTCCCCACTTCATCACTCCACTTTTCACCCGCTGTACTACGAAACAAGGTTATATCTAGCGAAATGTTAAATTTATTTTTGTTTCAAATGATGTAACAAAAGCAACAGCAAGGAAGCCAAATTAAAAACTAATAGTGTTCATGTTCTATCAAAATCTGTCATTTGAAAGGCTGAATTATTAGATGACCAACGCAGAGAGAGGTTGGCGAAAGATTAGAGGATACTCGGGATTAACGTAAATTGTTTCTGGGTTGCCGATAATGTACACTAAAGTATCCGAAGCGGCGATTTGGAGTCGGACTGATCGGTTTTTAAATCTAGAATTTTTATTCCGGGAGGTTTATGTATTCAAATGCCTTTTTGTTAAGCTGGCTTGAATAGAGTAAACGTTGAAAGGATATGTGGTCATTATTATTATATAGGATTGTGTTAATCGTGAGGAAATAACATTTATTTTTTAGTGGTCGATAATGTTGAATTAATTTGATTTCACCATTCATATTTGGTAATAAATTAATAGTTTTAATTCAAATAGAGAGGATTAAATTAGATAGATGAGAATTTAAAAGAAAGATATTGTGGTATACAATAAAAAAGGAAACAATATAATTTCTTGAATTTTTAACTACTTGGAAGCCATATTTATTCATTAAAGCACATATATATTCACATATCCTTCTTAGTCACTGACAGGCTGTCCTTGAAATAAAGAGACAACGTATGAAAAATGCAAAGATGCAATTATATAGAATGTAAATCCAAAATATGGTGAGTCAATTACGACGCGAGCCCAAAACTTAAAAACTCCTTGAAAATAAGGAGGGTGTACCACTGGTACCGCTCTTATTTCTGATTTATGTCGATGACTTACCTACCATTACAACACATGGTACTATATTATTTGCTGATGATTAGGGACCGGAAACGAGAGGCCGATGACTCATCGCCCACATGCGTACTATTAAAAATTTGTATTTTTAAAGAGTTTTTAATTTTATCTATAAAATTAGAAAACAAACGGCTGGTGATCTATCAAATACGAAATACATTTTTGTTTGTTCATTTTGTAGTTCAAGTTGAGTAAAGGAGTATTAATACTAATTAGCAATACTTTCTCAAGGTTCTCTTCTCTAAAATTTGTTCTCTTTGAATGTAATACATCCTTGTAGATAGAAAACGTCCTGTAAATCGCAACTGCTTATAGATGCGTACTGGAAATATTATTTAATTTCAGCATATTTAGCGGTTAGATTTTGAGGCATTGTCCCCATACACAATTGCCGCAATGTTATTAAATCTGGATTTCTATTAAAAACTACGTCTAACTTTTGCCGATGGCCATATCCGAAGTCACTTGGAATATTTTTCAAGTTATTAATAGCCTCATCTAATATGGTTAATCCATCAGTTAATTTGAGATTTTGATTTTCAAAATAGGTGATTAGTTTCAGGAAATTTCCAGTGTTCCTGAAGAAAGTACAACTGATGTTTTAAATTTGGAATTTGTATTAGTTCTTTACACTCAGGAATACTTCGAGCATAGTCATTTAAATATTTAACGAAATTTTAGAAAGTATCGAAATTCTCAGCACAAAAATTAGCAATTTCCCATCTAGTTATTACTAGAGAAGGAGGTAGTGACAAAGATGGAAGCGCTTCCCTGTAAAAAGCTACTCTCAATAGTTCTTTTCTGAAAACTTTTTTAAAAGCGGATACAAGTCTATCAACTTCCGGAACGGTGTGTCTGATATATTCACAAATTCTGTGGAGAGCATGTGCTACACAAGTGATATGCAGCATATTAGGATATGTTTCCTTTATGATCGGCCTGTTTTTAACATATATGTAGCATTAAGAAATACTGAAAAAACAAGTCTATCAACGGGAGGAAACGCACAGACGACGTTTCGTTCTAGTTGGAACTTTTCAATGTACGGTATTCCCTCGATGACGGACATTGCTTTTTCATTTCTATACTTTCTGTATATATAGTTAACATTTGGAATTTACTGCAAGTGAGAATTAATGAATATTAAATCACATTCTTACATGTAAATGTCGACTTATTTAATGCGTTCGAAACTACAATCCGACAAACTAAGTTTGTACTAGTATGCAGAACACACCCTTTCGCGACAACGAACTTCCTGGTGATTAGGTTAATTAAGAATTAAGAAATACTGAAAAACAAGTCTATCAACGGGAGGAAACGCACAGACGACGTTTCGTTCTAGTTGGAACTTTTCAATGTACGGTATTCCCTCGATGACGGACATTGCTTTTTCATTTCTATACTTTCTGTATATATAGTTAACATTTGGAATTTACTGCAAGTGAGAATTAATGAATATTAAATCACATTCTTACATGTAAATGTCGACTTATTTGATGCGTTCGAAACTACAATCCGACAAACTAAGTTTGTACTAGTATGCAGAACACACCCTTTCGCGACAACGAACTTCCTGGTGATTAGGTTAATTAAGAATTAATTTTCAGTATTTCTTAATTCTTAATTAACCTAATCACCAGGAAGTTCGTTGTCGCGAAAGGGTGTGTTCTGCATACTAGTACAAACTTAGTTTGTCGGATTGTAGTTTCGAACGCATTAAATAAGTCGACATTTACATGTAAGAATGTGATTTAATATTCATTAATTCTCACTTGCAGTAAATTCCAAATGTTAAATATATGTAGCACATAAAAGTATTTTTTCTTTGTACCTCTCGTTCGAATGAAGCATTTGGTGAATATTCTCGTATATGGTTTTAGCTACTGTTTCTGCATCAACTGCATTTATATCTTTTGTAGCTATTAAATATTCGTTGTGTGAAATAGTTGGATGTAATACACCAACCACAACATTTACCACCCAGCCTCCTAATATATCGACAGTTTCATCGGCACTTATCCATAGGCAGTGATTTGAAATATGGCTTCTAATGCGTTCGTTCTACTGCTTTCGTATGGCAGTTAGAAACATAATATTTGCGTAAAGTGGATTCATCAGGAACATTTCGACCGGTATATTTTTGGAGAAATGTTTTGAAGGTGGGATTGTTGAGTTTATTTAATGGAATATTTTCCGCCATTAAAGTTTTACAGAGTTCTTCGTTAAAATTGTCAGATTCCAACGGGTCTAATTTCTGTGTATGTGTTTGCGATGCTTAGTGATGTTTTACGTGCGATTTCGTGGTTTAACGATATTTTACAGACTTTCCAATAAATTTCGTAATCACTGGCAATGGACTTACAATCAGTTTGACCCTTAACCCAACTCACCATTGTTTGACGATGCCATTCCCGACCTTGTTCCATATCATGTCTGAAAGAGTAAATTAAACAATGTTCTAGATCTAAATAAATGAAAGCTAAAAATGTATGCGACTTATATCTGAAAAAATAACTTAAACAATGTTCTAGATATAAATAAATGAAAATTAGAAATCTATGCGTAAGTTATTGAAACTTAACGAAATTCACAGGACACTTAAAATTAAAACAATGAATAAAAGAAACAAACTCACCGTAAGGTACTTTATTTATCATACGAAATATAAACAAATAAATTAAATAAATTATAAAAACTCCTCACGCTTCTATCTACGCCCATGAAGAAAGGAATGTTACTGTAATATTGAAGTAATTGCGTTACAATTCAACGATATAAAACACATGCGCGGTTAACCTAATGCATAGTGCTATTCAATAACTGCGTGTTGTACAGGCTGGCCCAAAATGACCGAAGGGGTTTGAGTTCATTATAACTTCTTATTTAAGACATAATTATTAAATTTTTTTAATTTTAAATACAGTATATTAATGGAGAATATTTTTCATTTAATTATGAAAAATTATATCTCGCAATGACCGAAGGGGTTTGAGTTCATTATAACTTCTTATTTAAGAGATAATTATTAAATTTTTTTAATTTTAAATACAGTATATTAATGGAGAATATTAAAAAAAAATTATATCTCGCAATGGATCGTTGATTTGAGAAATAAAGGTCAACGATTTTGGCACGTTGTTCAATTGTGTACTGTTCCATTTTAAATACCCCAAGTCTTCTTTACAAAATACTGAAAACAAAAAAAAAAAAAATTATAATAAAAAAGTTATAAGGAATTAAAACCCCTTCGGTCATTTTGGGCCACCCTGTACTTAGCGATGTTATAGACTATTTATATGGTCCATCGTAATTTTGGCCTGTCTCTACTGATGATGCATCAGTAATAATCAAATCGAAGAACGTAAACGTAACAGATGAAATCTCTAGAACATTGAATAAAGTCGACCGATAGTTTTCCCAGAACGATCTAACTTTAAACGCTGAAAAAGCATCACTTCTTGAATTTTCCTACTTCAAAAGCACTCGTAAAATAATAAGTTACAAAGATGTAGAACTACACAAGATGATGATGAAATTTAAAAGATAGTTTATTTTATTAGTCGGAATACATGTTATGATACCATCAACATATCTTTTGAAGAAAATGGGATGGAAGTCTAATGAATTGATAACGTTTTGTTCCAAATGTTCGATTACCAGGTTTGCATAGGCCAAACTAAACAATATTTATACAAAAGAATACAAGCCCACAAATACCCTAAAACAGACAAAACTGCTTTATCTACACGCAAACTACAACGCGATCACCTTTTCGATTTTGAAAACACACAGATAATTGATAAAGAACAACACACAATGAAAAGGGAAATTAAAGAAATGATTAGTATTAAACAGGAAAAAAATTCAATTAACAATATCTATACATTTGCATATCATGCTGACAGTTCCGTGTTTTGATTCCTGTCTGACTGTCCGAGTAGGTTTTCGTGGTTTTCCTTCTCGTTTAAGGCGAATGCCGACAGCTTTACATCTTAAGACGCTCCACGGGAGCATACATAATAATAACTCATGTCTTGCGTTTCCCTGTTTTTGTTGTCTATCTATTTTAGAATACTATGGCATGATTTATTATTATTGAATTGGAATGTATCTTTGAATAATTTTATCCATAGCAACTACAAATGTATGACATTAATACACTGTCATTTATATTTTATATTCCTTGAAAAAGGCATCATTTGCCGAAACATGTAGGATTGTTTTAAATATATATATTTTGAAGTAAAACCAGACCTTAAATCGCCAACAAATTGAATTTACCATAACATACAAAGGTCATGAAATAATTATCTTTATATATATATATATATATATATATATATATATATATATATATATATGCATATATATATATATATATATATATAATGGGCGTTGCTTGTCCGGCGGAACTACGACCTCTCCATTGATCGGGAACTTCGGCCATGTATGATACAAGACTGATAAAAGTTCGCCTTCCACTATAGACAAAGAAGGCAAGAGTGTACTGGTGCGGATGGTGAAGATCTACAATCACTTATCAGGACATAGAAAGAACTAAAAGAAAGGTCTTTTAAGCAAAGCCTATACCGACTGACAATGTGTTTTACAACTCTGATGACTATTTTAACTTTAAATTTTAATGCTATTTTAATATATTGTATGATATTAATATGTTTTTATTATTTATATTTTTCAATGTCACTGTGCAATTGTACCCGACGTTTCTATATATATATGCCATGTAACACAGTAGTAATGATAAAAGTAAAGTAAAAGTAAGTAAATAAAATTATGTGCCGCCTATAGATAAGAATGTCTATCAAAAATATGTCGACACGAAAATACGGTGCAATGCTTATGTTTATAAAAAGAGAACATTGTTTAGAAGGCTGTCGATGTTATAAAAACTCTGCAATGCAGCAGCTTTGTTTGCTTAGGGTTCAATAACCTCAATACGCTTACGTACGAATACATTAGCTGTAAATCATTTATAAATTCGATTTGTAAATAAGTGAAACAGGTGGAATGCTCAAATTAGATGTTGTACCAGCCCGCCTTCAACGTAAGACGCGCTAAAGGAGGCAAATATTTTCTAAATATCTTTGTCATTCTTTTATCGCGTTTGCGAAGGAAATTACAACAATTGAATTACAATTGAAAATATTTTTTTATCATTATACATAGGGAAATGTATGTGTAACGATAAAAAAGAACCCGGTATATATATTTGTATGTACCTACCCTAAAATCGCTATATCAATCTTGTATGTGATTTTTATTATTATTATTATAACAACAGAGATATTTTACTAATTCACTTTTCTTTTTTTATGATTGTCTATTACTGCATTTTATAAAAGTATTTTTGTTTATTTTAACAAAATTATGTACATATTTTTTTAATCATCGGTGCATACATACTCGCGCATTAGTGATTATTATCTTTGACCACTTATATTTATTAAGAAAAAAGGTATCTTAATAAAATTTAAATTTGAGATACAGCGTGGAAAAAGTATAGCAATCCATAAATTTTAAGACGAGGCGTGTAGCCCTAGTAATTGTATTTAAAATTTTTTTTTAGATCAAAAAGAAAAAAGAAGATAAAACGCTGTAAAGGTTAAGTAGCAATTTACCTTAATAAAATTTTAATTTTTAATTACGTAACAGAGCAGTACAAGTAATACTACATTTTAAGTTTTTTCTTCAGCAGCTTAAAATATAGCCTCATAAATTTTATCCCGAAATTTACATCAGTGTTCTTCTTCTCGTTGTAATGGAATATGATGTATCGGGTTTGTAAAATAATTTATTCATGGCGCTTTACGAATTCATTTAATTACACTTAAAATATATGGAGAATGTCGAGGGCACGTTGTATCTATACGATAACTAATGTAATGTTGTTTCATTCTTTCTTTTTGGCATCGTTTATAAGATTCTTTTTGGACATTCGGGACATTTTACAATAAAGTAGTGTAATTATATTTAGCTACACTGCATATGAATTTATTTAGGTTATGCTGTTTGTTTGTTTTTGCTGTATGTGGAATTTTGTTTTAATTCTGTTGGACAATCAAGACTGGAACTAATTTAACAACCTTTTATTTATTGCCTGCTGGGGAACCAATATATCAACACCCATCTGTTCCTAAGATTCATTCCGGGAAATCGTTCAGGTTTCCTCCAGGACAAAACAACATAGAAAAAAAGCGCAGCAACCAAATACTGAACAAAAAGATTTATTATGAACGCTGGTGGTATAACAGAAAAATGCGAACCAGCAAAAATGAAAAGAATGTATTATATATCAAAGTATAACGATGGGTTAACATGTGAATATTTATATTTAATTATAATTAAATTATTACAACAATAAATGAATGCACCGAAGCTAATTAATGACAATTTATTCTTAAAAATTCAAAGCAATAAATGTACCAAAAATTTTGAGTGTACTGGTAGATAACCAGACTGTATATTATATAATAAGAATGGAATATACGTATACTAGAGATCCCGGGTATTTGTTCACAAGCAAAATACAACATTATGTACGAAATTTACTACTACATAAAATGCAACTTTAAATATTTATATAACTTAAAAAAAACATCAACACGAAGATCCAATACAAAATAGTGGACTGTAAAATGGTGTAAACAATAAGATATTATTAAACGTTTAAAAGGATTATAAATATCTAGAACAGATTCAACAAATTGATAATTTATAAGTACCGTTAAATATACTTTTACGAATTTATGTAACACAAAACTTTAGCAACCTATTAATTAAATAATGTAAACAAACAGAAACTTAACCTTCGCATTGCAAATGTAGGTCGATGCCAACTCCTCTTTAGTGGCGATTCTTCCGCTACCCTGCGATATTACGTTGGGTATTTTTTTCCTTCCAACGGCATTCTCGTTCTCATGGGTGTTAAAATTATCGAAAGGTACCGACGACAGCTAACGATAGAAGCCTGTAAACAAAGCCAGTACTAAAAGTCCTAAGATAATATTTTAGTCGTTAGCAAAAGCGAAATACGTAAATGAATGCACAGAAATGTCGTAAAGAAAGTTGGGCGATAGCGTTATTTCTCACCCATATTTGGCAAGCGCACAATAAACACCAGCGTAGGCAACGACGTTAATCTAATTAGATATTGGTGTTAAAAACGTGTGTATGCCACACTGTGTATATTCGAAACTTACAATACGTTACACATTAATCGAAAAGCTGCAAACACATACACGTAGCCCTAGCCAAAGTACTAAACGGAAGTGTTCCAAATAGTGTTACCAACCTATAAATCCAAAAGTCAGTGGAATTAATCGTAAAAAATCGGTAGATATTGGGAATAATCGGTAGGTTGGAAATATAGACGCAAACATTGTTACAGAAAAAATTGTTTTTATTAAAAAACAAATGCAAAAATAAAATAAGAATTAAAAAATAAAAGAAATCGAAATAAACTAATTTAATTTTCGCTTCATGAAGTATAAAAATTTTGCTTGTTCATATGAATCGATAATTTTTGATCAACAGGAAAATTGTAGCAACTATTACTTCCTTTTGCACTTTTTATATTTATGTCCTTATTGCAAATTTACAAAAAGCAAATTGGTAACCTTTTTTATCTTTTTGTAACCATCATATAAATTCTGGTATTTTTCCCATGCCTCCCTATAACGCTGAGTATATTTCATTCTTTTTATGCTTTGTGTGTTTAACAAAGAAATAAATCACAACAATTCAGAAGTATTTCTCAAACTAACAATACATTTTTATACTACTGATATTCTCATATACATATAATATGCTTTTGCTGTGCTTTTCCTGATCGATGGAAGAAAGCTAAAATTACAGCGGCTCACAGGAAGAGTGATGTATCGTGCTTGGTAAATTATACACCCATAGCGATTTTGTCAAATTTTAGTAAAATTTTTGAGCAGATTTTATACAACACTATTCTCTATAACACTCGTCCATACATATCCAGCAATCCACATGGATTCTTGCCATTTCGGTCAACCGTTACCAATCTAACGATAGTGACTCAAAATATTTGTTAGGTATTGGGTAATAATGGTCAACTAGACGATGTATACATGGACCTTTTTCGAGTCTTCGATACTATTGATCATCAAATTTTATTAAACAAATTGTGTACTTTCGGCTTAAGTCCATCTGCGCCATACGTTGTGAATCGAGTTAGTTATTTATTCTATAACGGTTTTTACTGTTACCAATTCATTTAAACATCTGGTGTGCCGCAGGGGTCTAATCTTGGACCCCTTCTTTTTCTGCTTTTCTTTGATGATCTCCTTACATCTTTTAATTGTTCTGTGCTGGCCAACGCTGACAACACTAAATAATACTTATCCGTCGAATCACCGAACGATGTTGATGTGTTGCAAGATAATATTAATGTGTTTACGGATTGGTGTAATAAAAACACGATAAAGATTAATGTGAACAAATGCTGTGTTGTATCTTACAAGCGTAAAATTAATAAAGTGGAGTTATCATATAGTATCGGTGGTCAAAAGTTAGTGAAAAGGAACTCCATCAGTGGATCTTGGCGTCAAATTCGACTCGAATATGTCCTTTAACTTGCACCTTTCGTATACCATCTCGTCTGTTTCGAGAATATTGGGCTTCGTTATGAGGTCTACCAGCCAGTTTCAGGATTTAACTATTCTGAAATCGCTGTACAAGGCCTTTGTTTTAAGTAGATTGCAGTATGCTTCGGTAATATGGTCTCCTTACTACTCAACGCATGACTCCTCACTGGAACGGTTTCAAAAGAGATGAAGTGCCCAATCAGTATATCGGTAGATTATCTTCTAAATCGGTAGAGTTGGCAACACTGGTTCCAAAACAAGACGCTGCGTCCCACAAAGGATCGGGAGTGGGACGCCTCGATCTACGATATTTAGTCGCACGATTACGTCGAACGAAGTAATAAACATTACGCTTCGTGACTTCTAAATCATCATCCATTGCGCTTGCAAATACAGTAAAATTAGTGTAATGCACCGCCAAAAACTGACAACGAAAATAACATCAAATTGGCAACTACGCACAAGAATCAATCGTGATAGTTCAGAAAAATGCAGGCGTGCGTCTAGATCCAAAATAAACAATCAACTGATATTGTCTAGCTGTTGACAACAGGCAAGAATAAACTTGCTAGGGAAAATATTACGCATGCGTAATGGAAATCTATAGTTAAACACATTAAAAATTATTGCATTGACCAAACTTCATTGGTAATTATTAATAATAACTGGTCAATGTGATAAATTCGCCCGTTATTATTAACCCTAGTGAGCCTGTATTTGTGTTCTTCACACCAGATTTTTAATAATATTTAAATTATTAAAAATACCTTTGTATTAACCCTTAACCACAGACGGGAGTCAGGTTGTCTCCGCAAGTGTAAATGACAACAAATCTTGCAGTGCTCTGTTAGCTTTTTTACTCTGCCGGGTGTCTATTTTCAAATATAACTATAGTCAGTGTACTCTGCAAGTTGGAATAATTAGTATTCACGTTTGTGTAGTGTACGTCAATTGAATTCGTTGGCACCAAGTCTGGAGTGAAATTGACTCCACTTCTGTAGGTATGTTAATAATGAAAATAATTAGTAAGGAAATTGTAGGTTATGAAATTTCGATTTATTTGTATGATATTAATTATAGAGGTTTATATTTTTATGATTTTGAAATCGTAGAATAATGTGTAAAATCCATTAAAATATTGTAAAACTATAAAATATTCATAAGTTTGTTCTTAGTATTGAAGTATAAAAAATAATTATTATCTATAAGCCAAAACCCTGCTTTTGTTTCAGTGAAATGGATTCTGTACCAGGCCCATCTAGAAAACATGTTCGTGCACTCGATCCAGATTTTTAAGAAATTTAGACGGTGGGTTGAAGAATGTGATGACGACAATTTCAGTGACAGTGACATTGATACAGAACCTATAATGAGCGATGACAATAGCGATAGTGAACAAACAGCGCAAGATTCAGAGGAAGAAGAAAGAGTCGAAATGGAGTACGAGTTACGTTCTAGCGAGGAGGAAATTGTTGATAACAATACAAATAGTTATTTTTATGGGAAAAACAAATTCTGCTGGTCAAAGAAACCACTGTCAGTAGTCGTACTAAAACTCCTGGGCACAACATCGTTGTTCAGATTCCTAGTCTTCGACATCCCTTACGCAATAGCACATCAGTTACAGAAAGAGGGGCTTGGGCCGCTCTTTTCACAGAGGATATGTTAGAACAAATAGCGAGATGTTCAAATCAGAAACTTGCAAAAATGAGGCAAAAATACTTAAATCCCACACAATCAGATTTTGGAGATTTAGATAAAATTGAGCTAAACGGTTTTTTAGGTCTGCTTCTTTATACGGCCGTGTTTCGATCAAATCACGAGAATATAAAGTAAATCTTCGCTACCGATGGCACAGGTCGGGAAATTTGCCGATGTGTTATGAATGTCAACCGTTTTGAAATCCTTCTTCAGTGTTTGAGGTTTGACGATACGGACAATAGAGAGGAACGAGATGACCCAACAGCACCTATATCAGATATTTTTGAAAAATTTGTCAGAAACTGTCTTCCTACACTATTGGATTACTTGCGTGTGTTGATGAGATGCTTATAAGCTTTAGAGGTAGATGCAAGTTCAAAATTTATATATCAAATAAACCTTGCAAATACGGAATAAAGCTAATGGCAATTACCGATGCAAGAAATAATTACTTTTTAAACGGGTATATATATAGCGGCAAGGATTCGGGTGGTCGCAGCCTTCCTGCAGAACTGACAAAATTAGCTAAACCAACGCAAGCGGTGTTGCGTTTGTCCGCACCTATTCATAATTCCAACAGGAATATAATTCTAAGTCCGGAATTGATACTTTGAATCAAAATGCGCTACTTATTGTACTGGACGAAGAACACAAAGATGGTCCGCTGCAGTCTTTTTTCGACTCTTGGACATATATGCAGCGAACGCATTTATTCTCTTTTCAAGCACAAAAGACAACGTAAAGGCGAGTAGATTAGATTACATGGAAAATCTTGCAATGCAACTTGTTACTGCAGAATTAGAAAGAAGACAAAACTGCTCTCAGCTACAGCAAGAAGTTAAATTACACAGGCCTGCATTTGTCAACTCTTAGAATGTTGATTTAAAAATTTTAACTGTTTTCTAGTAATTGGGTAGCGCTGATTTCAAATCTGCTTTTATTTTTTTTTGTATCACGTAAGGTTATTTGTCAAACCAGTAAAATCAAAAAATATAGAAAAAACACGATTTATTTCATTTATAAGCTGGTTTTATATTATATTAAAAAAAAATACAAAAATATACACATAGAAACTATTAGATATAGTTATTTATTCTTTATGCTTCTTAAAAAAAATGTTTTCATTTTTCAGAAAAGCTTCGTTTGGTTGTTTTTCTGTCATATTCAGCTAAAGGAAGATCTGAAGGTAGTTTCTGCGGCAAGCAAATTTTTTTGTTTCAACCTAGACCCCAGTACTTCAGAAAGATCTTTTGAAAGTCCCAAATCTCTTACTAAATCATTCAGTTCGGCTTGTGAAAATAGCTGAGGTTGGTTTTGACCTGAGGTTGATGGTTCAAAATCACTATCCATCTGTACGGAGCCGGAATTTGAAGAGGTTTCAATATCTTCTTGTATTACTTTGGGGGGTATAGGTATAGGTACATGATCACTGTGAGGAACTGGTCTGATAGCTGATTTAATATTGTTTGGGTACAAAATATGTTTCAAACTTTTTCTATTATGCCCCTTAATATCACAAAGACAAAAGTAGCAATCTTCATGATGATTTTGCGGTTCTCTCCAAACCATCGGTATTCCAAAAGGAAGGCATTTTCTATTCCCTTTGGTCCAATGTCTTAAACCTTCTTCACATACCTTACAAACAACGTGCGGTGCCCAATCTTTATCTTGATCTCCTAATTTGATTTTGAAATAAGCATAATATGCATTTTTCACAAATTCACCATTTGGTCTCTTAAACTTTTTCAAGACGAAATATCCACAAATATAACAGAAATCATCTGGTTTGTTTTTGCAACACCGGCTAGACATATTTTTAAGCAATGTTTATTTATCAAGTACCACGCACAACACTAAAGACAAATTAATTTTACTTGTTTACTGATTGGCACTCAGAGCTATAATGAAGTAAATGACATTAAAATATACATTTTGTTTGGAGTGATAAACTTGAAATCCTTCTTCGCAGTACTAATAAAGTTAAAGCATAATAAATAGGATTTAGCAGGTAAAAATTCCCGAAATTCTTGTCCAAAATTAATACATGTAATAAAAGATTTACATCAGGTAATGAGAGCCTATTTAACAAATTTCTTTAAAACCACAACAGAAAATCATTTTTGGGTTAATACCTAGAATTTGAAGTAGTACATTCATTTTAAAATGTATTAAATCGCCTATTATAAGATTCTTTTTATATTTTTTTCTTTTTCTTTTGTGCAAAAAAAAATCTGTGTGTGGTAGAGACCAACTGTATTTTAATTAGTTATTGCTATATAAAAACTGAGCTTAACAAACATAAATCACGTCATCACAAATTTTATGCAGGCCTGTGTTATCGATCAGAAAAATATTGGGCAAAGACAGCGAGCTATCAGAAACTGAAGTTGAAAAATTAGCGGTACGAAAATTCTGCACAGTTTGTCCAAAAAACTAAAACGTAAAACATCGACACAATGTGGGAAGTGCAAGCAACCTGTATGCTTACAGTGCTCCTCCGTCATTTGTAAAAGATGCATTTAGGGAAAGTGTTTTGTATATTGGTTTTTGACTTTTTCTTTTAATAAATAGCTTTTAATTTGAGATGTTTTTCTTTGGGCCATAAAAATATCATATGCTTTGTTCTTAGTTATAACACGTGCAAGGACATATATATGTACATAATATGGCTCAAGTTAGAGTTTAGATGTCCGGAGTCAGTTTGACTCCTATCTGTGGTTATGTAACAAAAATTCACCTCTGTGGTTAAGGGTTAATAATAACTGATTAATCACATTGACGCTAACGTATACATACCATCTTTAAATTTGAATATTCAAAATGAGACTATGAACATTCTAATAATCTCCAAGCGTTGAATAAATTAAATATCAGAAAGAATAGAACATAAACAAAAGTAACAAATACAATATACGCATTTTTCTCCACCTATCTAAACAGTGTGGAAATGCCGCTTTTTCAATGTCATAGTAAAAGCGGCATAAAGGAATCTTCTCCTCATTTATCTCATTCTCTTCATTCAACGAGTTGCAGTTTCAAGTTTTAAAATTACATTTTCTTTACAACTTGAATATTTTATTCGTGCCTCGCGCACCTCCAGCGATGATATATACTTTTTTATTTCTATTTTCGCCTATCTCTACCTTCTCCGTTTCGTTGCCTCTTTCCGCTAATTTTACTTGCTTTTAACGTTTTTTAAAAAAATATATATTTTAGACGTATCTTATGAATATTTCAAAGAATGCCTTTCGGTGGTCTTTTTAAAATATACATTTTAAATAGTTAATTGACGAAGGAGATACTTGTCGAAACTTCATTATAACGCTAAGAAATAAGTAATTAAACTTCTAGTTTCAAAAATTCTTTTATTGTAAATACCACTACAATATTGTTTCGCCATACAATGGCTTCATCAGGTGGATGAAATACTGTATTTCATGATGAAATACAGTATCTGAGGAAGCCATTGTATGGCGAAACAATATTGTAGTGGTATTTACAATAAAAGAATTTTTGAAACTAGAAGTTTAATTACTTATTTCTTAGCGATATACATTTTACTTTAAGCGAAGAGTTTCAGTAATTTTCTAATTAGTGGATCAGCTCGGATTATACAGTGTGATAAAAAAATTGAAGCTTTATTTTTAACTGAAAATAGTACGCACGAAATAATGACAATTAAAAAAAAATATATTAATAAAAGTTGTAAAGTAACAGAGATATTCACACTTATAATATTTTTACGATAAGAACGCAGTTGCGTCATCAATGTGCGTCGCACAACGTTGACAGATCTATTGTTTACATCTTGCAAATAATTTTCATTTGATTTATAGGTTATAGTACATTTATAAACTTCAACATTTTTTTTACAGAAGGCATAGGTTATACCTTAAACTACTTAGAATGTTAATATTGTATATTTGTCACTCTATATTCAGAAAAATACATACTTTATGTTAATTAATAAAGGCAATTGTATTAGTACTATTATTCTGCAAAACTAATAAATAAAATATCAGTGTTTTAGAATAAAAAACAGAAACAATGGAAATAGTTTAATACTATCAGTATTAATAATAATGATATAATATAGCAGTACATACGATATATTAATTAAACAATACAATATAAAGGTCTTATATTTTTTAGTTTTTATCACATTACGCTCACGAGTTTCTCTTAGGTACAGGTAATAATCCATGCTGTATTCGAAGTTGACTAGTAATGTGCCTCTAAAGCATGTAAATATGGTGTAATATAAAGTCAAATAGATATTAAAATCGAAACACTATATTGGCTCTTAATTTCACAAATATTTTGATAAAAAGGTAAAAGTGCAATCGTAACTTAAAAATCTAAAACCACTATTCCTATGTTATGAACCAGAATAGTTAGTTCTTTAGCCCTAAATACATTAAGGAAGTATACTTTTTTCTGGATTTTATTTTTATTCTTGTTTACACGAAGAAGAATATTATTTCATATGATTGAACGTCAAATATTTACGAGTTGCTCTAATTTGTCAACAAAATTCAAAGCGACAAAAAGGGTTAATCGCTTGAGCATAAAACATCATCTTCTCCCGCGGACGATATAAAAATATTTGAGAAAATTTTATCTATATCTGCTAGTAAAGCACTGAGGAGGAATTTAAGTTCTCTCAACGATTGGTGTCATAAGAACAAAATGAAGCTTAATACTAAATAAATGCGCCGTTCACTTATACTACTTGAAATAAGATGAAATTATAAAACTACAGACTTATTTTTATTAAATATGGTGAAAATAATAAAATGTTGCTTTTAACCCCCAGCGTGTAAGAATCGGCTGTGGAGGTTCAGAGATGTCGGGACAGTGTCTGTGAAATTTGTGAATACCGTTCGGAGATTTGAGAAATACTGCTTTCGTATGCGTTATTAAACCGTCTACGTTTGGATAACACCTTCGAATAGCTTCCGCCACAATATGTACCTAATGAATAGATTTTATATGTCACATGTAACGAGATACCACAATGTTGTTTAAGAGACCGGCCTACGGAAAGCATATGTGCAGCACTATCAGCCATAAACATACAAAGTGAGTTTCTTCAAATTTTTCAATATATGTGACACCTCTTTAGCAATTACTTTGGTAGTATATTTATCTAGTCTTTTACTGGCTAGTAAAATTGAAGCTGGCGGATTCAGAGGTTCCTTTGTTTGTACCATGACATAAAAAACATAATTTTTTGAAGATCAGTGATTTATTCAAACATACCTAATCAGACTTTTTTTTAAATTTTGATGTGAAACATTTAATGGCGCACCACGGGGAGGGGGGGTAAAATTTTGAATGTCGTCACGGGATGGCCGCTTGTATGCTAGCGCCCCCCTCTGCTATCCCTACAAGCTATGCAGTAGGCGTTCGCCGCTTTTATGTGTGTGTGTGTTCATCGGTGCGCGCTATAGTTGCTTTACTTGTGTACAATGAGCGACATATAAAATCCATACAACTCTTATCAGCATAAAATCGGAGTTTTTTATTTGCGTAAACGGGACAAATATATTCATACTGTCACTTATAGACTTCATAGGTTATACATATATACTGTAAAACTTAAGTCAAATTTGACAAGTCAAATAAGGCGTGTCAAATTTGATAAGCCTGGCTTACATTGATAACATGTTGTTGTGCGGGTTGGTCTTTTCGAGCATAACAAAGTATTTCCAACCGAATACGTTGTAACTTTTTATTGATTTTAAATATGAGCGATAGTGAAAGTAACAGTAAGTAATAGTGACAATTTAAATATTTCTTTACTTTACTTTATATTCCCTTCTTTAAATAACAATCGATTTCGATGTTTCACATATGCCAGGCGTCCCGTGGCGACTAATTTTTTTTTAATTGTAATTTAATGCTGTATTCAGTTTTATCACGCACTGATATTTTTTCATAAAGTTGTCTGATTAGGTAATTTCCAGTTTGAGTACGTATTCCAGAAAGCGTAAAATAATTCCTTATCTAATAAATTAAACGGCAGATTACATGTACTCAATGTTAAACGCAAATCGAATATAAATTGGCTGTTCGACTCAACGTCTTTTTTAAATTTTTGTCCTTTGCATTATCCACGTGTTTCTTATATTCAAATCTACTGCGCAACATAAAAGCTTGGTGACAAACTTCACAAATTAAAAGTTTAATTAGAAAATATTAAAAAATCATGCTGGGAAAATGCTTTTATTAAGCAAATGTAAAAATGCAGGCGGCCGATTTCACAATATAGAAAAAGCGGCTAAGTTGGAATAAGTACTAGGGGGTATTGATATCTAGTTAGCCTAGACCGGTTCCGTGGATTAAAAAAATATTGCAATCACATAGTAACGAAAAATAACATATTAGAAGTGCCAGTGTAAAGTATCACGTCAAAAAGTCAAACCAAAGTTGCGCAATAAAATTTGAAAGAAAAGGATGTCGATCGAAATTGTAAAATTCGAAAATTGGTGTATCGAGCTATCATCAAGTACCTGTATTTGAATGGGTGAAGAGGTAAACAGATTTACGAAGATAAGCTTAATACCCTTAGCGATCAATGTCCTTCGTATGCGACCGTGAAAAGTTGGATTGCAAGCCTAAACTAATTATGAAAGGTTCGATATCATTTGGGTCAAAACCCACTTCCCTATCCCACCATTTTTCAATCTCAGCTTCAGTGTGTGTAACACTTTTAGCCCATGCATCAGCAGTTACTTGATGTAGTGCTTCTTGCCACAACCTTTTACAGCCTTCATTAGTCCTACTATATTTACCTATATTACTAGAGTAATATCTTTTTGTAATCCCACAAATTAATTCTATAGGGTTATAAATACAGTGATATGGAGGCAGTCGAAGAACTGTGTGGCCATATTGCTCTGCTAGTTCATCGGTTTCATAAATAGGTGACGGCTTATACCTTCAAATGAAATTTATTAACTAATTGAACTAAATTCAGTAATTATTTTATGTACTAACAGTCTAACCAACTCCAGTAAATGTATTTTTAATGTTGTCTTGTCGAAGTTAATTTTATTGTTAGTTAACCATTCCTGAATTTGATATTTTGTCGAAGATGAAGTAGGAGATTTATTTATTATTGTCATATGATATTAACAGTTGGTTTATCCTTATTACGTTTTCGTTTATTACTAGTTACAGCTTTTCCTTGTTTGGCCATAGAAGAAATCCGATTAATGGTATTAACTTTTATATTAAATACATTAGCCACTCTCTAAAAATAAATATACATATTATATAGAAATAAAACAAACAATTCTTAATAAATTACCTCTCGTACACAATTTAACGGCAATAAAGGTGCCTTGTTATCGCGTTCTGTCCCGAAATATGTGATTAGTGATAAAACTAACTCTCTTGCCTGTTTTCCAAGCGGCATGATTAGGCATGATTTATTAGTTTTAAGAAGAACTAATTGTGAAAGACGAAAAACAAAGATAAATAAAATGAACAATTATAATATGAAACAGTGACCGACAGATGACAAGCGGATATCATATGATAATCATACGTGACAACACTACGGAATAGGTAACACTGAAAATCCAAATTTTATAAAATATCGGAGAAATTATATGTACTACGTTAGTAAATTGAATTTCTTAGGATCTTGTATCTGATATTACTGGTTATGACGTGATTCAACACTTATCGTAAAAATACTATATGGAGCAAATGATCGAAGTTACTGCCTCCTGCTTGAACATAAACTTGTGCTCGTCATATCCACGAATTATAACACATTCGGATATCTTGCCTGCTTATTGTGCCTGTGAAGATATATGGTCAATAATTTAATATTTTCAATTTCATTATCGTTATTGTACACCAAATTTTTCATATGTCCCCATACATAAAAGTTCAACGGGTCAAAATCGGGTAATCTAGGTGGCCATGCATCAGACACCTATCTCTGCCTATCCATCGGTCTCCAAAACGTATTATTGAAATACTCACGCACTTCGTAACTGTTATGAGGTGGATCACCATCATGCAAAAACCGCACGTTGCTCTTAGAGGTGTTCTTGCGTTGCTCGCATAAGAGCGAATATCTCTGTTATTTTACAACTTTTATCACAATTTTTTTTTCGTTTTTCGTCATTATTTTGTGTGCATTATTTTCAGTTAAAAATAAAGCTCCAATTTTGTATCAGCCTGTATACCCTGTATAACACATATGTAATGCTTTTAGTGTTTATTGTAGTACATGGTCATAGGTAATTAAAAAAATAGTGTTGCACATCTGACGATCTATGAACCATTGTTAATTACCTGCCAGTAGCTATCATGTATATCTTTGCTAAAACAGAGCAATGTTTTGTTTTTGCAATTTACCCATATACACTTGCGTGCATAGAAATCGACCCACTGTAAACTTGCGACTTTCACTATATTTTGTTTCAAATCTCTGTATCGGATTAAGAAAAAATATATGCTGTTTGAATGAAAATTTAATATGCATTGATATGGGTTTATATTTATCGGGTGTGCTTATCGTCTATATGCGTAGTAACCGGTAAACAAATGAAACGTATTTATATTGTGGTTATAACGATAATAACAAACTTGTGACAGATTCAAATTTTTATCTTAGCAATTGAAATTTGCACATTATTCGTTTTTCATAATTGAATTTAGTTTTCTAGTGTGTTAGTTTAATGCATACTATACCGCAAAAAGCCGCTCAAGTAAATGCTTTAATCGAAAATGGTCTGAGCCAACGATCTGTTGCTCGATAACTGCATATGTCACGCGCAGCTGTTCGAAGAATGTACCAGCGTTATGAGGAGACTGGATCCTTTCATAGGTGATCTGGTACCGGCAGAAAGCGATATACAATGGATCGTGATGACCGCTTTATTGTGTCAACAACAATAAGAAATCGTCGCCTTAATGCAGTTCAATTGCAGTAACAGGTCCGTGAAATACGTGGATTGGCAATTAGTCAGTAGACGCAGTAAGACGAAGACAAAAGGAACAAAACCTGACATTTAAAACACCTGCACTTCGTCCAAAACTTACCGCAGCTCCTCGTCAAGCACACCTGCGTTTTGCACGGAAGCATCTGAATTTAACATTAAAACAGTGAGGGTTTGATCTATTCTCGGATGAGACCAGGATATGCCCCTATGGCAGCGACCGAAGAAGAAAAGTGTACCGGAGACCAGAAGGGCGATTTTCAGAATGCTGCATTGTAGAGCGGAATGCTTATGGAAGTGGTTCTTGTATGATCTGGGATACAATTTCTATGAGAGCACGGACCGACCCAGTTCTCATGCGTAGGGAAGACGGGGCACGGGAGAAAAGGTTTAACGGATGCTAGGTACATCGAGGTGATTTTAGCCGTTCATGCGGTATTTTACGTCGACTACATTAGAGACGAATTTATTTTTACGCAAAGACAATGCTAGGGCGTACACCGCAAGAATTTTGCAAGATTATATTACAGAAGTCGATTTTCGGGTTATGGATTGGCCTGCATGGAGTCCTGGCCTTCATCCGATCGAACATGAATGAGGTGAGCTAAAACGAACAATTCGCGCTAGATTTCTTGCCCCAACCTCGATCCCAGAGCTTATTATTGCAGTAGAAGAAGAGTTGGTTGACACTAGAGAATACAATCCCGAGCATGTCTTTCAATCCCGGGAATACGGGATTTTTTAAGCATAATCCCGGGTGCGCGGGATTAGACTATGTGGTTTCTAATTGGGCTCAAATGAAAAAAAAATTAAGTAATTTCTTAAAAATTATTTATTAATATTGTTGCACCACACAATACACAATATACTAAAATAAGGAACAAAAAAGACAATACAAAAAACTATTTAGAATTTCGAAAATACAATCGCAGAAATATTAAAGTATCCAATGTTTGACTTCCAAGCCTGCTTCGTAGTTTATTGCTAACATAAGCAGCAGCTTAAAACGCTCGCTCAGATTCTACACTGGTTGGAGAAATAGACAATATATATTTGTATGCTAATTTTAAATAATATCCACAAAATCCTCCATTTTCGAACAGGCTCATTTCGCGTCTAATACTATTTACCAATCCCGATTCATTTTGTACTTCAGGATCTGGAGATTCCATGCTCTTATTAATTTCCAGCTGTAACTTTTCCTTTAGTGTCAATTGGGGTTGGGAGGTTTATTGCTTTGGCTCATCATCTGTTTGTGATCCTGACCTTTCTTCCTCTTTCGTATCATCTCGACTATTTAGTCTTTTAACAATACTCTTTATTTGTGCCCTCACTAAAGCCTGTGTAGGAACTAGAAATAAGCCATTCCAAACCCGATAATAACTGATTTTCATATTCTTTTCGTGGATTTTGTAAATAATTCAACACACCAGTAAATCATCATTTAGTCGTTGCTTTATACGTTTCACTAAGAGTCTTTTCATTTTATTGGTGAGTGCTGAGTTTTTGCTAGACAATTGTTTTATAAGAAATTTCAAAGCGGCATCAGCTGTGCCTAAATTAACATCTCGTCGACAGATTGCTTCTACTGCTAATTTAATTGGGGTCAGCATATTTACCAAGTCAAAATCAGCGTCTTCTGAACGGATTGGATGATTGAGATCTATAAGAGCTTTTTGAATGCAGGTTTTTAAAAGAGAAAATCGTTCCAGCATAGCTAAAAGACTATTCCACCTGGTTTTCCAGTTCAAAAGAAGTGACAACGCTTTTGCATGTTTAATCTTCACATATTTTTGAAGTACTGTTTCATTTTTCAATGGTGATCTTTTGAAATACAGTACAACTTTGCGGATTTTCTTTATCGGCTCATTAATGTTTTCATCTTTCGTTAACTCTGGTATGTGTTTTCGCGCAAGTTCGTTTTGTGACTTAAGATTAAACCTGATTCTGGACAGTCTAAGTCTTCTAAATTGTCATCATCATCGCTATCGTTCATATAATCAGCAGTTACAGCTGGTTCATTTATAGTATCATCTGAGTCTGAGGTAGGACTGTCTTGCCTGTCTTGAAAATAATTCTTTATTTTGTAAAGCACATCGCGGACGGCCAAATTGATACCATGTGCGAGACACAGTTGTTTTTCAGTCAAAACAAGCTGTCCCACCTTTATCATAATGTTCGGTCCATCGGTTACAGTAGCCACGATGTCAGTTTTCAGGGAAATATCAAATTTACTTAGACGCTCTTTCAATATATGAAGACAGTTTTCAGCCGTCATACTTCCATGAATAGGAACGAGTTCTAAGCTCCAAATTTCTTTATATGAATGAACGTTGACAGCCATGTATCGTTAATTGGAAGTTGATGTCCACTCGTCAAAAGATAGACTGAATCTTTCAGCTGCACTTTTCAAATTTTTTAATTCTGCAGTAACTTGCTTTCTGATTTTTTCACTGTAATTCATAACACGCTTTCGAATTGTGACGGCCGATTTTGGTAAATCCTTGTATTTTGCTAAGAGAAATTTTCTCAAATCGTCTATAGTTATGAATACACTGAATGGAAATCTATCTAATGCAATCATTCTTGCCAAAACAGCATCCAGTCGGCACTTTTAGTAAAATAATCTTCTTATATATATATATATATCGTATATATATTATACGAAATTTTTCAATCAAATTTCGTATAATTAGCGTTGTAATTGTAGATAGCAATATTTACATTTCACATTACTTCGCGAACTAACATTCTAATTTCAATATTTAATATAGTCGAAATTACAAGATTTATCAAATGATGTATATATATATATATATATATATATATATATATATAATAATAACTCATGTCTTGCGTTTCCCTGTTTTTGTTGTCTATCTATTTTAGAATACTAAGGCATGATTTATTATTATTCATTGGAATGTATTTTGAATAATTTTATCCATAGCAACTACAAATGTATGACATTAATATACTGTCATTTATATTTTATATTCCTTGATAAAGGCATCATTTGCCGAAACATGTAGGGTTGTTTAAAATATATATATTTTGAAGTAAAACCAGACCTTAAATCGCCAACAAATTGAATTTACCATAACATACAAAGGTCACGAAACAATTATCTATATACATATATATATATATATATATATATATATATATATATATATATATATTGAAGAGATGCCGAAAGGCTTAATGATTGATACATACAAAATTTAATATTTAAATAAACTGGTAAGATAAATTTTAAAAATGTGAATTATAAATCTCTATATTAAATATGCTATCAAATGTTACACATAGATGGGGTTGTATAACATTAAATCTTAAAGTCACTAGATACATATAAAGTACCGCAATCCATAAGGCCAAAGAGTGCGAGAGAGAAAGCGCTACTTTTGCCCAAACATGGCCACCAAACGTCAAATCACTTGTCGTTGCATCGTTGCATCTAAACCCACCGTTGGCAACATAAAGTGTAATTATGCCTGGTTGTTGTATTATCAATTGCAAAAACAGTGTCGCCAAAGGTTTCCGTTTATTTGCATTTCCCAGTGAAAGGAATGCAGACAGAAGAAAAGTGTGGTTATGTGACATTAATCAAGACAATGTACCGGTAAATGCGAAGATTTGTGAGGTGAGTACATATGTAAAAGCAGATCACTTGTTATAACACTTAGTTACTTATGTAAGGTGCATTTTTCTGATTCCCAATTTGAACAATCAAGAGCAGATGACATGAAAAAACTAACTCCAAATGCACACCCTGATCTGGTTGTCAACCACAAAAGGCGAAAATGCGTGCTTTAGTAAACCAACAATAATAAATAATGAAAACAGTGCTTGCTTGTTTTAATTAATTGCCTTACTATCTGCGGTTCAATTATTAACGCATGTTCATACAGTTGCGTTCTTTTACGAATACAGTACTAAATTGATTTTTTATTTAACACAGCAATTCAATTTTGACGCCAAATTTTTGCCCAAAAATGGCGGAGGTTTGCGGTACTTTATTTATCTAGTGACTTTATTAAATCTGTTACTTGCGTATGATCCTAAGATACATAATTGTTAATAACGAAGTATACTTAACCTAAACAGCTGTTCATGTATATAATTTCTTATAAGTATATTCGGGTGGGCTAAAAAATGTGTCCGGCTGTGAAGAACAATTAGACTCTTGTGAGGGCATAGAAAAATACACCTTAAAAGGTAGGTTCGGTGACTGCAATAGAACACTTACAAAATCAGCTGATGCCAAAGCAATAAATAATGGTATTCTTTATATTCAAATCTACTAAATAAAACGAGTGAGATAAGGAATAATGTAAAGGACTTTAATGAAGTTATTGAAAAACAGGTAAGTGAATAAATTAATTAAAATATGGATATTTAAACGTATCAGGTCACGTGATAAACTAAACATGAAATAAATTCTAGATTAAACAAAACAATTAAATGAACGTGACATCAATAAAGCTAAATGCATAAATAATTCTATTATTAAATTTAATTATGTCTAACAGGAAACTGTATTCTTCCAGACTTAACTTAAATTATGTTAATATTTAAATGCAACATAGGTTATAATTATTAAAAATAACTTGATAATGGTTTTATTTTGTGGAAGTAAATTAATTTATCATTTTCAAAAATTCGTAGGATGTTTAAAGAATATTTATGTGGACATAGACAGGAATTGGTAATTCTGGACTTGGCTGGTAGATCCGTGAATGCAGGATACAAGTTTGAACGGGCAATCGGATGGCGTCCCCCCGCTTGGTTTTCGATCTAACGGCAGGCTTTCCCGGTGAAGTGTAATTTTCGTTTTCTTGGGCAGCGGTTACCGTCTGGACTCGCAATATGCGTTAAACAGGAGCTAGATATACTGGTAAGGTTTGACTAGGTTCGATGTATAGGTTTTCTAAATTTATTAATGCTTTTTCTTTTAATTTGCAGAGAGGCACTTAAATACGTCGAGGTGTTTAATGGAGATTTTTCACTAGTGACGCCAACTCTCATTTGTTTTGAATCCTAACTGCTGATTCGTCCAACTGTATGTATTTCTATAATCTCGACATTTTATAATAATGAAAATGACAATTTAATAATTCTAAATATACATATGCTTAATATAAATTATATATTTTATTTTTGTAACCGAATAATTGACGTGTGAATGTTGCTAATTGTACATAATGCTCATTTTATGGTTGGGATAATTCCCGCTGTAGTTATTTTAAATTAGTACAGTCTCGCCTAAATAATTGGCGTCATTTATTATTGATCAATTAAGTTGAAATATCTTTGGAAATACAAGATCTCGGAATGAAATGACAAAAGTAAATGAAAAGATTAAAATAAATAAATGTGAGAATGAATTTTAAACAATAAAAAACGCGAAATCAACTTTATTGATATTACATAAGAAGAATTCAGTTTCAATATTTTTTTAATTATTCTAAAGATTACATATACATGTTAAATTTCTGTTTCTTGCTAACTACGGCATTCTTATGTGTAGGCTTGACCTACATCAATATATATATATATATATATATATATTGTTTTAAATATATATACTCTGAAGTAAACCAGACCTTTAATCGCCGACTTATTAAGTTTACCTTAAATATATATATATATATATATATATATATATATATATATATATATACAGATGGTGAAGCAACGATGGAGGCGTGTCCAATTCCCTACTACACTTATTATATTTGTCAATCGTTTCCCCGATTCCCAAGTCCGACGTTGATGTATATAATAACGCATAAAAGTATCTAACAGCATCACTCCCGAAATATTAAGTACAGTTCGAAATAGCTTTTACAACAGATTGGAATACTCTTGGCTAAATGCGGAGACATTCTTGCACCGTTTATTTAAAAAATCTATCTGGATAAATAAAATCAGATGATTCTCATCTATGCATAAGAAAAGAAATTTTGTTTACTTTTACGACGAATAAAATTTTGTTTTCTATTGTTTATAACAAGGAATTTTCCGTATTGTTTTGCTTACAAGAAAGCGTTTTATTTTAATCTCGAGTTTAAAGGACTTGTTTTTGGAAGTTAGTAATTTTACAGTTTATCATGGCTTATGATGTTACTAATGAAACTGATTTTCAGGAAGTAATATTTTAATCTCAATAGCAAAGTCTCCTGTATCCTAAATTTAAAAAGCCATTAAAAATGTAAAAATATGTAGGTGTTCCATTTAAAATAACAAATTTGATGTCTATTTCCGGTATAACCGGAAGTGAAACAGCAAACCTGATATTATTTTTAGGATCGAATAGCTTTTTGTGCTGATTTAAAGTATTAAAAGAATATATATTGCGACATTTCGTATTCACAGCAGCTTGCTTCAACAACAAAACTTGCTTCAATATGGTCCGACGTTAATCTATTTCATGAAAATTCTTTAATTCGATTCGTGTGGTACGCCAAAGGTGGTTAGTGTACGTTGGAGGAGTACATATTGTAAAAAACATATTGTTGCCGATTGGAAATCAATCATTAAAATGATCAATGAATCATTAAAACCTAATGATCTAGTCTTTCCAGAGTCAATAGAAGACTTTAGATAAATAAGTTTATAATATATCTTCTTTTCTCCAATTCAATAAAATTTTATTAATTAAAATTAAAATTAAAAACAAGAAATCAAATAAATGATATTTCAATAAGTATCAAAATTTAGAATGTACCCATTTGAATTAATTTATTTTCTACAAAATATTCACTAAAGGATTTACTCTGCAGCGAAGAAAACTGAGTGCTTAATTTTCTGGAACAGATGGCAGCTGTAGATTTACTTCAGGTAACAACAATTGCTCTTATATATACGATTACTTCCTGACAAATTCGAGATGTTTTTCGTAGAACTATCTCTCCGATGCGGCGCTCGAAGCAACGTTATCCAATTCTAGTTGAAACTGTCTTAAGTTCGCTGGGGTTTTCTCGACTAGTTCAGACAATTTCCCCGGAGAAATATATTCAATTACCAATTTTACCGCTTTCATGACAAATTTCTGGTGAATAAATTTAAAATCCACAACAAGCTCATTTCGAAGTTCACTCAAACAGAAGACAGCGAACTCGCCATAAATTTCACTGTACGTATACATGTATATTGAGAATAAATATTTATCTGACGCGTATTTTACAACACGAAAATGGGGAAAACGCCTTTCGTCTCCTTCCTATATCACAACGTGCTCTCTCCGCCTGCTCGAAAGATTACGGTCAATATTTCAACATCAATTGGAAATTTAACAAAACCCGCCCGCCGCCTATACTGATGGTTTCTCTTCACAACCAGCCCGTTACCCACTACGGCTGTAACATTTCCATCTGATCGGCTTGTAGTAACGTCAGCGAAATGTGGAAACGTGATTGAAATATGCCGCTTTGGATAAGTCACTTCATACACGGTACGTACGTTTTATTGTAAGCCCCGCCGACGCCTCTGGTGGAGTCCAGGCTCTAATGTATATAAAATGACGAGGGTGCTTCGCCTTTTAGCATAAACATAACCTCACTCTGTTGACACTCTCAGTTTATAACTTTATCCATTAGAGTAGTCGGAGCGAACTCTACATAATTTATATTAGTCTCTCTTAGATAGTTATATTAATAGTGTTGGAAGCTGAAGTCGTTGTTTTCGCATTATACATGTCAAGTACCGTTTCCGATGAACTCGTACTAAGCACACAGGATCTTGGCAAGTATAGTTTGTAATTACAAAAGAAATGCAATAATTTTCACATTCGCTTACTTATTTTAAAATATTTGACTAATTGTAATACAAGTTTTGAGGTTATGTTTACAAAATATTAAATTCCTATCTCAATGTGTCTTCGTATGTGTATAAATACTCAACTAACTCGTGATGTAAACAAAGAATAACAAATGGTAACAAATAAGGGAGAGTGTGTCATGTCTTATATGTATATATATAGTATTTAAATAATATAACTATGGAGTAATAATTGGCAATTTCAAAGATTCAAAACTGACATCTGCTTTCAAAACTAACATCTGGTTTCAAATACTGACATCTGCTTTCAATATCTGACATCTGCTTTCAAAACAGACATCTGCTTTCAAAACTGATATTTGCTTTCAAAACAGACATCTGCTTTCAATAACTGACATTTGCTTTCAATAACTGATATATGCTTACAAAACTGACTTCTGCTTTCAAACCTGACATCTACATTCAATAACTGACATCTGAATCATTAACACTGTTACTTTATAATGCATTTCCGAATAGCTTGAACCAAGGTATATCGTGGCTGAAGTGGTAAAGCAACGGTCCGGCAAACCGTAGGCTTGGGTTCAAGTCCAAACATAGACAATATTTTTCAATTAAGAATTTCTTATGGTTTGCTTTGTAATTTGTAGACAGCAATGTTTACGTCCTCAGTTACTTCGCAATTGCATACTAATTTGATAACATTAGTAAATATTTCATATAAAAGCAGAAACACTCCAAGAATTTATCAATTGATATATATATATATATATATATATATATATATATATATATAAGGTAAACTTAATAAGTCGGCGATTAAAGGTCTGGTTTACTTTAGAGTATATATATTTAAAACAACTCTACATGTTTCGGCAATACGCCTTTGTCAAGAGAATACAAAATATAAATGACAGAATATAAATGTCAAATAATTAAGTTGCTATGGTTTAAATTATTCAAAGATACATTCCAATAATAATAATAAATCATGCCTTAGTATTCCAAAAAATAGATAGCAAGGTGTGAAAATATGTGTTGTTCGCTGCCAGAAGCTTGTGCCTCTTTCTGGGTATGAACCTGTGTGTTGGTTGCTGCTGGCAGCTTGCGTCTCTCTCTGGGTGTGTGATTTTGTATTTGTGTGACCGCGTAAGTGTATGGTTTTGTATGTTAGTGCGTTCGTGTGTGTGTTTAGTGACCGGTCGCGTAAATTTAGAGCGATCAGATAACCAGCCGTTGCGTAGGGCCGCCAACCCTTTCCCGGCAACTTCTTTACTTTTCCGAGCAGTACTTCGACGGCCCGACCCCCGCCCCAACGAGGCAAGGCGCAGACCAGCGAAGCGCACCCTGCACGGGGTTTCTCATCGCCAACCGAGGGAACACTCTTAGTGGCTACCTCAGTCGACGATGGTCACACTTTGTGTCATCTTAACGATTTCCGCAGAAGCGGGGGCAATGCACACACATCGAGCGTGTGTGTGCTGTTAACAGCAGCATAGCCAGGTTGCCGCCCAGGACCGGTCCTAGTAGTGTGTGCATTGCGCGGCGCCGTGATTTGCGCCGCGTAGCATGGTTCCTCACTCCTGCTGGAAAGGCGCTTCTGCGGAAATCGTTAAGATGGCACAAAGTGTGACCATCGTCGACTGAGGTAGCCACTAAGAGTGTTCACTCGGTTGGCGATGAGCAACCCCGTGCAGGGTGCACTTCGCTGGTCTGCGCCTTGCCTCGTTGGGGCGGGGGTCGGGCCGTCGAAGTACTGCTCGGAAAAGTAAAGAAGTTGCCGGGAAAGGGTTGGCGGCCCTACGCAACGGCTGGTTATCCGATCTCTCTAAATTTACGCGAGCGGTCACTAAACACACACACGAGCGCACTAACATGCAAAACCATACACTTACGCGGTCACACACACGCGGTCACACACAAATACAAAATCACACACCCAGAGAGAGACACAAGCTGGCAGCAGCAACCAACACACAGGTTCATACCCAGAAAGAGACACAAGCTTCTGGCAGCGAACAACACATATTTTCACACCTTGCTATCTATTTTTTGGAATACTAAGGCATGATTTATTATTATTATTGGAATGTATCTTTGAATAATTTAAACCATAGCAACTTAATTATTTGACATTTATATTCTGTCATTTATATTTTGTATTCTCTTGACAAAGGCGTATTGCCGAAACATGTAGAGTTGTTTTAAGTATATATACTCTAAAGTAAACCAGACCTTTAATCGCCGACTTATTAAGTTTACCTTATCATACCAAGGTCACGAAGATATTATATATATATATATATATATATATATATATATATATATATATATAATATGTTGTAATTGGATTCCGGGTTTTTTCTGCGTTTCCACTGTTTGGTCTTCGTAAAGACCGGTGTTGGTTTCTGGACGACGTTTCGGCAAAATCACATTTGGCATGTTCAGGTCTGCGATAACTATCAGCTTCCGCTTCTGGTTACTCGTAAACTGACGTAGTCGAGTTTAGGATGGTGGTTTTATACCCGCTTAGCGTTCTGGTTGGTTACACTTGGTTTAGTGTGTGCGCGGCTACGTATCGTTGGGCCTGTAGCTGGAGTGTACTGGTTGGGTTGCGGTGTACAATGTACTATAAATTTAACAAAACAAGGACCAAATAACAAAAAATTTTAGAAACTAGTGCTATTATTTTTGTACATATTAAAAATTTGCCAAACTTATGGCCATTTCAAAATGGAAACTTACTTTAGAATAACCTTGCGTATCAAAAAATTAAAAATTTTTTATTGGAAAATGGTCGGTTGAAATACAAGGATCGTGTATTGAAGTCAAAGAAGCCTTGGCGGAAAGAGATTAGGTTTCAACGATGAAATGATCCCTCAAACATACCCCTAACTTGGACACGTTGATAAATCTTGATAAATCTTTTTAGAAGGAATCAAAAATTAAAGTAACGTTGCACTATAGCGTATTGACCTCAAAGGAGACTATATAGGGAAATAAAACGATTTTTTTTTGCCGAACAACTATCTTTCATTCAAAAGGTCAGACAGATAACGATTGACCCTCATAGTATAGTAATTATTTTATCACTACTTGTGTCTTGTCGCATTAAATGTTTTTATTAATTATATATTATACCTAACATTTAAGTCTATAAAAGTATAGATTTTCCAGTGTTAAACGGGAAATTTGTTAACAATATATAAATCGAACTAAAGAAGACTTACATGTTGAGTACGAATCTTTATAAAAACAATGGAGGTGGAATTCACATGACTACTTGCACAATATTTCAAACAAATGAAACAAGTTGGAGTTTCCCTTCGATATCCATCTAAATATTTATAACTTTTCCATACATTTCCATAAAAATTCGCAAGCGTTTTGTCAGGAAGATAAAGTACGTCCATATATACGTACTATAAAGTTTCCTCTGCGAAGAATATTAACGATCTTATTTATTTTATGCAAATTTATTCTAGTGGGCCATTTTTCGTTTACGTACCTCTGATTGCGATTCGACGATTTCGTTACGCCGTCCCGGCTTCGTAAAATGATGTTCTCATATACATTTGAAATCGAGATAAAAAATCGGAATCTCCATAAATTTTTTTGTAAGCGCGACTATGATAATTTAGTAGGTGACAAGTTCATGATGATTAACGTGTTCGTTGCTGACAACTGTTTCGCTTAACGTGACTCTAAACCACGCTTAAGTTACTACTTAGTACGGGGTATTACCAAGAAATCCTCGGAATGTAAAAAAAAATATAATCAATTGTTCTTACAACTTATTCACTACTATCCCCTTCAATGTATTCCCCTTCCGCATCAATACATCGATCTCAGCGACTCGTACATGACTGGAAGCAGTGCTGGAAGTTTTCTCGTGTTAACGTGTTCAACACTGTCTGTGATTCGATCTAGATCTCCTCAATCTTCTTAAAACGGCGCTCCTTAAGCTTAATTTTCAACTTCAGAAACAGGAAGATGTCACAAGGGGAAAGATCTGGAGACTAGGAAGGGTGGGGTAGTTCTATCGAATGTTTTTTTTAGTCGCCGAAGAACATGACAATAAAATCGTCCATTAACTGTTTCACCTGTTGGGGTAAATTCTTTGTGCACGAAGCCATCAGCGTCAAAGAAGCAAATCAACACCGATTTGATGTTGCTTCGAACTTGCCGTACTTTCTTCGATCGTTGAAAATGGCGTCTTCCCCTGCGATGACTGCTGCTTTGTTTCGAGATCATACTCGTATACTCATGATTCGTCACCAGTAAAGATTCCGCTACTGAAGTTCGCATCCCTTTCGGCAGTTTCTTTCAGCTCTGTGCAAACATGAACGCGCAAACACAATTTTTTTCGCTTTAAGAAAAGCAATATGTCATCATCTTGATCGGTTAATCAGACAAGTTATATGTTCATTTCAAACAGAATTTCAAAAAAGCATATGAGACAGTAAGTCACATTATTAATAATTTTTAAAGCTATGGCCGCTTATGTCCGTAACAACACAAACGGAAAAGAACTTCACAAAATAAAGAACGAGAAATTATCATTTGCGCTGCAGCAAGAGGATAGCCGCAATTATCTAGCAGAAAAATTGCTAAGCAACTCAGACAATACTGTTCGCAAGGTTTAAAGCTAAAGTAAATACAAACGACAAAAACTCAAGGTTTGAGTTTTGTGAAATAGTTTTAAAACGTTACAACAATGACGACAATTTGGTTAAAAATATATAGTCTAGTTCCCTCTATATGGTCATCATAATTATGCTCTCGTGCAGTATTGGTCTAAGGAAAATAAACGAATGATTTATGATGTATGAGCGCAATTTCTGCAAAAGGTTAATGTTTGGAGAGGGCCTTTACGGGACTAAATTGTTGAACCCTCTTTCAATGAAAGAACTTTAAACTAACAATATAATCACTTCTTTTGGATAGGCATCATGCTTTGTGTGCGAAGCAGATGTTACGATGAATGGAAAGATATGCTATGATTTCAGCAGGATGAATCTCCTGTTCATAATGCAGCAATTGTGCGGCAATGTTTAAACAGTATATTTGATACCAGACTGACACCTGGTTGAAGCGCTATTCGCTGGCTCGCTAGGTCGCCTGACTTAGATCTAAGTGATTTTTTCTTATGGGGTTATGTAAAATCATCTATTTACGGTTTTAAAAAGAACACAGCTCGTATTAACTCTGATTTAACAGATAACATTGTCATTGCATGCAAAACATATTACTTTAGATATTGTCGAATGTTGACAAATTGAAGTATTGTGCTTTTAATTAAGGTGATCATTTTGACAATCTGTTCTAATAAAGTTATTCGGAGATTTTATTTTTTTTTTAAGAGAATTGTTTATTTAATTCTCATTGGCTTCTGCTGAAGAAGAGTTATTTAGTTTTTAGAATATTGCAATGTATATTTATTGCGTCTATCACTTGTCTATAGTGCGATTCATTTGGTGGGCGATATATTGGACCACGCTTGAAAGGGCTAATTTTGTGTATCATCGGGTGACTGTAGGACGCTCGCTCATACGGTATAAGTACTTCAGGAGATTTATATATTAAACTCCTATCGTTTAGCTACATATACGAATACATTTTTAAATTATATCATCACTTTATAGAATGCTTACCACTGCTGGTACCACGAGGGTGGTTCGGAATCTACGTGGCTTAACAAAGAAAACGCAAGTATTTTGACAAAAAAACATTTTATTTTTCAATATAGTCTACTGCTCGTTCAACAGACTTATTCCAACGATATTAAAAATTGCCTTCATTGGAGATCGATGAATCCAAATCCTCGAAATAGCTATTTACAACAGAGATTATCTCGGAATTAAACGAAAATCTCTTACCAGCGAGACATTTTTTCAGGCATGGAAGGATATGATAGTCGCTGGGAGCAAAATCTAGGGAATAGGGCGAATAAGGCGCTAATTCAAACCCTAATTCATGAAGTTTTACCATTGCATTCGCACAAGTCTGCGTTATCCTGATGGAAAATCATTTTCTTCCTTGCCAAATGACGCCGTTTCTCTTTGAGTTTGTCACTAGATTGTTGCAACAAATTGGTGTAATACTCCCCATTTATTATTTTCCCCTTTTCTAAGTAGTCGACCAAGATAATTCCATGACAATCTCAAAAAACAGTCGCCATAACCTTTCCTGCAGATAAAATCGTTTTTGCCTTCTTTGGTGGTGGAGAATTTTTTTTTGTCCATTATTTGGATTGTTTTTTGGTTTTATTGACGGTAATGAAACGCCGTACAAAGTCTTTCTGATTGCGAGGTCACGAGTTCATATGATTCCGTTTTTGTCCTGTGTGAGTAATCGCGGTACTCAATGCACCGAATATTTTATCATTTCCAATTCTTAAGTTAAAATTATGTGCATACTGTCATTTGAGATACCTACAATGTCTGCTATCTCGCGCACGTTTACTCGACAGTCATCCAAGACGATACGGTGGACTGTTTCAATCATATCCGGAACGGTAACAGTTTTTGGACGTCCAATACGAAGTTCGTCATTTGTGCTCATACGACAACGCTTAAATTCGGCAACCCAGTTTTTAACAATTGAAGACGAAGGACCGCTCCTTCGTTCTAATAATAATTCTAATAGTGTTGAATCAAGCTCTGCTTTGATTTCGCTTGGAGTTAAGCCTTTCAAATGAAAGTAATTTATAACTGCTCTCGACTCAGTTTTTTCCGTTATTACAAAATCGCACAAGACGTTCACTTCGGCGTACTGCCAATAATAATGTTTTATATTGCTACATGCGGCGCGCAGGCGCAGCGATGACCTCTGAAAATGGCCAAAATCACACAATAATCTGGGAGCTTCTATTTATGGTGTATGCCCTTAGACAGTGGAGAGAGGTGTGGGTGACTAAATAAAAATTGGTAGGTAGCGTCACTCCGTTTTGCTTACGGAAGCTCAGTCCGAAAACGGAGAAAATGGATTGCACGATCTTAGGAGCATGCGCATACAGACTACAAAAATACAAACGCTAAATACAAAGACGAAACGGCTAAATGCTGCACAGGATATCTGCGACCTAAAAATATACACTCAAACTCCAACTCGCTAAACTGACAAAAAGACAGAGGTAAGGAAAAGCCTCGACACCAGTTAACTCGTGAGTTAATAATTTTAATTTCCTAAAAATAAAGCAAAAGAACAAAATTCTGTTCAAAGTGATACAATCAAATAAAACATGTACCCTGTATACGGATCATACTGTATATGTAAAAATATTAAATTTTGAACGTAAAATAAAAAAAAAATAGAAGGGCGATAATAAATGAAATGTAACTAATTTTTCAATACAATGAGTACAGAAAAAAAAACTAATAACATAAATTTTCAAAAGAATAAGAATTATATCGCAAAAAATAACCGAAATGACGTCAGTCCAGATTACAGATTAATTAAATAAATTAGTCTTTTTTTCTATGATACAAATGAGAAAACTTTACAAAGGAATAGACATTATATACGTATTAAAATTGTCATACGTATATTTCAAATATTTTCCAAATTAAATAAACTAGATTATATTAATTAGCAAGCACACATGTAGACAGCTTTTTTGTTTATACTGGCGACGGCCGAGTACAAATGTACACCAAAAAAGACCCAATTACAGAAATGAAAAATTCTCACGTGAAAACTAATATTTATAATACCAAGGCAAATAAAGTTGAAATCAAAATATATATCCAAATGCAATATTAATTTACAATGCTACTTAAAATTTTAAATTGAACAGATTATTAACTGAAACACAAAAACTATAAAATTTGTGATTAGACAATTACAAAACATACGAGTTCACGTGTTGTCCTTCGGGCACGGAGTTTGCTATGGGCGTGTCGGTTTCTGCTTTCAACCGCCGGGGTCGGGTTATACGACGGATTCCCTCAATGCGAGATTCAAAAATAAACGTCAGTGTCTAGATTACAACTTCCCGAGGGTTTACAGTTGTTCCGATGATTATGTCCCAGAAATGACGTTCAAAAAAATGCAAAAAGAAGGTTTTTTCTACTTTTACACTTCTCACACGGAACGGTATCGGCAATTTCTAATTTTGTGTACGTTCTACGTTCTTATCCGCAAAGCAAATTTTTCGAAAATACGTATAATTACGTAAGACTTAATTCCCTCAAGAATGTAACTGCACTTAGCACAACCTTACTTACGGCTGGCACACGAATGTCACTCCCCATGTCACGACTGCATCGAAGACAGTGCTGGACTGTTACGATTATCAATATCTACACGAGAGGGCGATAGCGTTCTCGTGAAAATGGAAATTAAACCAACATGTGACGGAACTAGTATACCATGGGATAAAATGTTAAATATATATGACGAAATTTTAAGCATAACAACGATACAGTATATAAAATTGAATTTAAAGCGTAACAACTACATAATATATACAAGGTGTGTATAAATTGGCGGACCCACTACACGCGGCGATGTTCCAAATCCAAAATCCTGTCCAAAATCCTAATACGAAAATGTTGTACCATGCTCCATATCTTTGCACGAGGTTCCTAAAGTTCGGACTTTCAGTCTTGAAATAAGCATTATTACTCGATATTTGTTGACAGAAAGAGCTACAATTTAGAAGAAAGAAGAATTGTTGTTATTATCCTTTCGTTAAAGTTTTCTTTTTGATTTTAAAGTTTGTTTTTAATATTTGTTTATTAACTTATTTTGACGAAAAACACATCTGACAACGTTGTAAAACAATAAGTAGGCAGCCTAATGTTGTTCTAGTCAAATACATTACTACTGTCAAATTCATTCTGAAGACAAAGGAAGCCTGATACATCGTTTTAGGATTAGGACTTTTAACTCAAAATTTGACCAAGAATGTCGCCACGTGTAGCGGGTCCGCCAATTTATACACACCTTGTATATGCTAAAATTTAAGGTTCAACAATATTATTAAGAATATATTTGTTTTATACAAAATTGGTGAAGTTTTACCTACTCAAGTATGTTTCAAATTATACGATATTTTTGCTTATCCAACTTCAGAAAGTACTTTATTCAACCGTGCCTTGATCGCGCTTTCACTACTGATTTTCGTACCATACCACAATTTAGTTTTTCCGAAACAATTCTTATTAATTCTAAGAATTTCTTCAAAGTTAGGGGTTTATCTTCTTGTGTAGTACGAGTATTAAGCATCTGTGATATGATCAAACAGAATTTTTTTTTGAAATATCAATTTAAAAAACTAAACAAATTGTGAGAAACGACTCTTTAGTCTTATTTTGAATATGATTGTAGTGATATACACAAACCTTCACATTTCTACATTTTATAGTTTTCGTCAAATTGGGAGGAAATGTTTCTAACACCGAAAATACTGTAACTTTTAACGAGATTTGTTGCAAGTTCTGATCTATAAACATAAACATTCTATAAGCATTTATATATTTTTATATATTTTATATATATTTTATATATTTTTTATTCCCTTGACAAAGGCATCATTGCCGAAACATGTAGGGTTGTTTTAAATATATATACTTTGAAGTAATGAACTTATTAAGTTTACGTTATCATACCAATGACACGAAAATATTATATATATATATATATATATATGTATATACAGGTTCGGTCTACAATCATCTTGCATGCGGCTTCCCATGCATAAGGCGTGAGAAGTTGCCAAACCGTACCTACCTAACAAATATACATACGAGAGTCGGCAAGTAGACCTTTAGAGAAATAAAAATGTTCTTGTAGATTAGTGGTTTGCAGAAGCAGATGTGATAGCCAACGTACTTTAATTTTACCAGTTATTTTGTTGGAGAATTGACAAATGAATATGAATGTATTCCGTAATAGTGATATACTATACAGCTATGCACATGTACAATATTGTTAACGAGCGCAAAAAACATAATTTGAGAATCTTTTAGGTAAATAGTCATTAAATACAAGCTGTAAAAAAATAGTAAATGTATAACACTACCAAAGTAGACGTATTGAAGTAAGAGAAAAAAAAATTCTCTTCTAAAGGCAATAAATTTTAAAATAAAATAGATAAAAAAAATAAAGAAAATTCTTGGAAAACAAAATGAAAAAATTAAATAAATATAATTTCTGGGGAAACAGGAAGAGTACGATAAACTAAAAGAATAATTCTAAATAATGGAAATTAAAATATACTTCTAAAATAAACGGAATTCTTGAAAAACCAAATTAAAACTTCTCAATTAATCAAATGTTCGAATAATCCACCTCTTTGCTCCTGACAGTACGCAAGTCTATGATAAAAATTATTTCGTACATTCGAAAACATTTCCGGGGTTATCGTATTTGCACAATCAACAATTTTTTGTTGTAGTTCCCCAAGATTACGTGCTCGATTGTGCTGATGACTATACAGGGTTTGTTTTACATACCCCCAAAAAAAGAAATCCAGGGGCGTTAGGTCGGGGGATCGTGGCGGCCAAACAATTGTACCAACGGAACTTATTAGACGTTCATGAAATGTTTCCCTTAAAAATGCTTGAACCAGACGAGCAGTATGGGCAGGACAGTTATCCTGCTGGAGCCAGATATCGTCAAAATTAACCTCAAGGGCACGAAGAGCTGGTATAATTTGCAGCATTTGCAAATATTTAGCTGCTGTTAAGGTGCCGTCAATAATAAAAGGACCAATGATGTGATCCCCCAAAATGCCGGTCCACACGTTCAATTTTTCGGGATACTGGGTACGCAGAGGTAGATAGATATGACAATTTGCTTTAGACCAATATCTTGTAGCCATTGGATTATGACGCCCATGTAAATAAAAGGATGATTCGTCCGTAAACAAAATATTTGCAGTAAAATTGTTATTGGCAATGACCTTCTCCATAACCTGTTCGCAAAATGCAACGCATTTTGATTCATCGTGAGGAAATATTTCTTGACGTTTTTGAATTTTAAAGCTACGGTATCTTTGCCTATTCAAGATTTTTCTTACAGTTCTCGCTGGTATATTGACTTGTTCGGCAATTTGGCGCGATGAGCATGGTTCATTATGTTCAACCGCGCTACATACTAAAACTTCCCGTTCTTTTCTTCCTTCATTCAATACGCGCATTCTAGGTACCTTATTTATACATTTTCGACAATTTTGCACACACCCAGTAGCTTCAAACTTATGAACAATACTCATTATTGGTGGTATTGTAGGCACAGGTATATTTTGGAAAGAAAAAATAAATCGCCCTACTACCTCTTGAGCAGTACTACCAGAGTAGTACCACTTAATAATTTGTATCGTTTCCTCGTTTGTATAAACCAACATATTGAATAAAAACTATAAAAACAGGCCAAAATCAAATAATACAAAATATAACTGCCAATTAGAAACAAATTAAATTCAACAATAAAATTAATAAATGTGAAGTAGGTAATTCTTATAATATTAACTTCAGATACTTATTAAGAATATCACGAACGTGACTAATAATATAAAAATTAAGAAAACAACCACCAACATGCACAATATTGGTCTCTTATGACCGAAATGATCGGATCGACCTGTCTTTAAGGGTTCCCACTACTTTTCTCGAACAGTACTTGCGAACTTGTGTATTTAACTTGGCAACTACGTTCGTTTATATACATGGACTTGTAGCTCGCATTTAAGGTAAAAACGGGCCAAACGTGTATATATATAAATATATAGATAATTATTTCTTGACCTTTTTACAATATAGTTGATTTAAATATTCGGCGATTGAAGGTCTATCTTACATTGATATGTATATATTTAAAATAAGCTCTTACCTGTTTCGGTAAGTATTACATTTATCAAAAAATTGAAAATGTCAGATGTTAATGTCAAAGTTATATAAGTGATGTAATCATGGTGAGAGATACAAATTCTTAAATACATTCAATTCAATTAATATTAATTCATGACATTACAAAAGTTTGATATCAGTTATAAAGAGAATGGTAAGTCATGAGTAAAGACCGCAGACTATGTGCCCCAGGAGTAGCGTTGCGTGGAGAGTTTAGCAGAATAACAGTGCGCTTACTTAAAAATAAATATATCGAATCCCTATACAAAACGTTAAGAAACTAGTGCTGCATATCCTTGAAGATGAAAAAAGTGATTGTGTCCGTGAAAAATTTAACAGTGTATTAGATAAAAATGTAGATTTTACAAAATTAGGGCAACTTTTTACCAATACTGAAGATCCGTTGTACAGATACAAAGAGCGCTTTAACTATGCAAATATAACATCTCTCAACGTCGAACAATCCTTCTCTGTATATAAACATATATATATACGTCGCTACGTACGAACCTTTCCGAGACTAATACAGAAACATATATTATGGTGCAGTTTTTTCATCGCGCACATCCGCATTTTTTTGCAACAATGTAAACATGTTGGGTAAGTTATTTATGTTTTTTCTTAACGTTTTGTATAGGGATTCGATATATTTATTTTTAAGTAAGCGCACTGTTATTCTGCTAAACTCTCCACACAACGCTACTGCTGGGGCACATAGTCTGCGGTCTTTAGTCATGAATTATTATTACACTTGCGTCCGTTGAGCGACGTGGCATTGTTGTATATTTGTTAAATTCTTTTTTTAATTGTTTGTTCTATAAGTTGTGGTGGGTAGTTATTATCGGTTAAGATCGTTTTAATTTTATTGAGGTTATCTTTTCTGTATTGAGTATGTGATAGTTTAACTGCTCTATCAGTCAAATTATTTATGATCATTTTATTGAATACTGTAGGTATTATCTACGGCTGTCGCCGGCTCTCCCTCTCCAGTTTGCATATCCATCTGTCGTAACACATGTCTTCCTCTAAATTTCTTGCACTTCTTCTTCTTTCGCTTTTCTGGAGGTATGCATTCTAATACTTTCCTTGGCCATCTCGTCTCATTCATTCCTTTTGTGTGTCCGAACCAAGTCAATAGTTTTTTCTGTATGTCGTCAATAATATATCTTTCGATGTTCATCCTCCTTCTTATTTCTACATTTCTTATCTTTTCGAGTCTCGATATTCGACAGCTTCTTCTTAAAAAATCCATTTCTGTGACCAGCAGCTTCCTTTTATTAGTTTTACTCAAATCACATACTTCTGGTCCATATGTCGAAATACTCTTAACGATAGAGTTGCAAATACGAAGTTTTGTGTCTCGTCTAATGGTGTTTTCTGAAAGTATGGAATTGAGTGCTCCAATAGTTTTCCCATCTTTTGTAATTCTTTCCTGGATCTCATCTTTGTTGTTTCCTTGCTTATTGAAAATTACTTTTAAATATTTAACTTTGTCAACATTATTTTAAATTCTGACTGCGGATCTTTCAAATAAATAATGTATGTTTCATTTTTCACTTCTAATTGTAGAGTTGAGAATTAATTGTATCAAATTTTGCTATACAGTGAAGTATTTAAGGTTGCTTATATATTTTTTCAAATTTTGATTTACAAAGGGGTATTTTAGTTGCTTATATTACTCACATTTTAATATAGAGTGAAGTATGTTAGTTTTCTTATATTTTTCAAATAATGATGTACAATCAGTTTTATGCAAAACCCGTTTATGGAAACGAAGGAGATCTCAGAAGTTTCTTTTAGATAATGCTTGTTTAATATTTTCGCTTGTTTGTATTAAGCCATAAGTAGTTAATTATTATTTTTATTATAAAATTTCATTTCCTTGTAAACTAAATTTGCTACCATAATTAGTCTCTGAATATGTACAGGGTATTGTTTAGAGATAAATCTTTTTGTTCGTTTCTTCCTTTGAATAAAAGGAACGTAATCATAGTTTATTACTTTTTTATTAGGTTTCCATTAATTACATATTCTTTTTTTACTCTGTATGCTCTATCCGATGCAATTTAAATAAATTTAGAAGTAAGTCCATTTATGTGTGAATTTTAATAGCTTCCTTCTTAAACCATCTTTCTTTTATTTTCACCTGGTGAGTTATAAATACTTTCTACGATTTCCGTGTTGCGTAGTTTACAAGTTTACAGGCTAACAAAATTATAAAATACACGGTGGCACCCTTTCTCTCATTTAAGAGCTGGTTAATTTGTGATGTTTTCCAAGAAACCACACACCGTCATTTTTATTCAACAGCAACCCGCTCACCAAAGGTAAGTCCCTGGAACACTGCCGAGTTTTGTAAGATATAAGAGCCATTTTCGAGTTATTTATTTAGCGTTACGTTTATATGTAACAACCTTATGTCACTTTGAACTTTTCTACTTATGCGAATATTTTAAACCAAAAATTCCCAAATAAAATTAGATTACAAACGTATCTGCTATCGCTTTATTATTATTATCAAAAACCTTTTCAGTTTAGTCATTCTCACTACTAACCATTCCTTCCAAAATAAGGAGCAGAATACTTATAAACATAATGCTAATATATACGCCATATTAAGAAGTAACATCTGGTATTTCTCGGAGCTTTAATAAAAGAACTCACTCTGCGAAAGTGAAAGGGAACGATCCTAAATGTTGAGAAACTCCGGAAACTTTAGGTTACCGTAAACGGTTTAGGGAGTGTATAAGTCGAGAATCCCACTTCGGAAATAAGACCATGGAGAATGAAATAGAGATACCTCAAAGTGGAAAGCAGCGTGCAAATTTCTTGTTTATTGAACAAATTTGTGTGAGAAAATATAACGTTTCGTACGTCTATTCAGTGTTGATTAATTCGAATTAATTATTTGAATTACATAGGGTAACATCGAAGTATTGAAATGTTGTGTCACGCCTATACTTAGCGTTCGAATAAAGTTAACGTCGAATTCGTTTATAGAAATATATAAGTTTGTTTGTGAATGTCTTTTTAATTACTATACTTCCTGAATTTTCACTTTTCTTCAATGATTAACAATAAGCCATTAATTCTACTGTCGCACAAAAGGCTCCCCTTCGGTTCTCCATTCATCTCTATCGGCTATCTTCCCAGTCCATAGATTTCCCGTAAATGCACTAATTTCATTGTTCCACCTTATCTTTTGTCGCCCTACATTTGTTTTATTAAGCTCTAGGTATCTATATTGATGCCACCGTTGCCGATCTTCTAACCTCATTTCGATTTTCTTTGTTTTAGATCTAGAATTCGTTAAATATGAGAGAAATTTTATATTATATATTTATATTATTACTTTCAATTATATTACACTATTTAGTTTTAATATTATTATTGCTATTATTTTGTATAAAAAAAAACATTTTTTGTAACATAAAAATATTATTAAAAATCGGGTATAACAAGTTCGCATGTGGGTGAAAATTGCTATCGAGACATGCAGACTAGAGACACTATAAGCTCGTAAGTGAATGATGCTAGGATAGACAAAATTCACTAAAATAAGTATAGTTTATTTCAAATTATAAGAATATGACTTTCAACGGCTCTAATGCTTTTATTGCACCACCTTCTGTGATGATAATTATATCATCACAGAAGGTGGTGCAATAAAAGCATTATTATACCTGGTCTCCTTATTGATCGGGTACGGTAAACTGGTAAACCGTACCCGTTCAATAAGGACACCAGGTATAATAATTATCATCACAGAAGGTGGTGCAATAAAAGCATTAGAGCCGTTCAAAGTCATATTCTTATAAATTGAAATAAACTATACATACCTTACTACATACAATCAAATCAGAAAAGATAGCATAGAAGAACATTCAGGGCCACTCACACACTAATGTTAACAGGCTTGTTAACATTAGTCTGTTAACAAAAAATCCTGTATTATTCAAAACAGTTTAAGATTTAAAAATTAACCAGAACGCAAACTTAGTTACCGCCATTTTTAGTTAAAGATTTAAAATTAGTCAAGAGAACGTAACCTTACTTTTGTTATTCATTTACTACATGTTGATATTTATATTTTATTCGTATTGGATGTTTTTTTTTTCATTTTTCATTTTTGTTTTATATACCCAAGTAATACTATATAATATCAATACAATATACAATTCGTTTTTAGGGTGATGCTTTAAGAACTCAGCTGTATATATTGCTTGTGAAACTATTTCATCAAAAAATAAATTTAATTTATTCATATCGATATACAATCAATATACAATTCAAACTAACTTTGAAGTATTCAGAAGCGTTAAGTTAAGAATTTAGAAAATATGCAAAACAGACCGTGGTAACTAATAGGCATGCATATGCAAAACTGTTCGTAGTTGCCCAAGAAAGTTCCAGCTTCGAAGTAAGGACACTAGTGGACGATTTTTAATAATCCAGGATTATTTTCAAGTGAAACCAGGACACAAATTCATTTCGTCCGAAGTTGTACTCTTCAAAATGAGAACACGTTTAAAGAACTGCGCATGAGTCGGACGTCCCAGGATGCTTTTCTTTTAGAACCAGACCAAACCTAGCATCACGAATGCTAAATCTACCATCGCCATTACGATGGCGATAGTAGGTTTAGGGTAAGTGTAAGATTTTGGAGGTAAAAATATTTTTGTTTTATACAAAAAAATGGTGAAGTTTTACCCACTCAAGTATGTTTCAAATAGTTTTGTCATTATTATATTTTGTTTCGAGAGTCGCTCTTACCTCACTAACAATAATAATATGTAATAATCTTTATTGTTCTAAATTTTTTGTAAATTTATGAAAGTCTATTTAAGATGTCAATGTAATATAAATATAAATACAGTATATATAAAAACAACAAACATAATAAAAGCAAGATAGACAAGCAATTCAGATCATCCATAAGAAAGAACAAAATATTCCTCAACAGTATACGAGGATGTATTGAAAAATTTTTAGCCTACTATAGAAGCAAACAAAATTTGAAAGTCAACATATTTTATTATTCAACATACTCTCCTCTTAATTGGATACATTTTATTACAACGAACCTGCAACGCTTCCAGACCTTTCAAAAAGGAATTTTTATCTTGCTCTGCAAACCAGGCCTCCACAGCTTCGATCATCTCTTCATTGGAAGAACATTGACGACCTTTTAAACTTTTTTTAAGTTGAGGAAAGACATGATAGTCGGACGGAGCCAGATCTGGTGAATAAGGCGGGAAATTCGAACCTTAAATCACGATTTGTTTGGCAACATGCGATTTGTGTGCAGTGGCAATGTTGTCAGTAACGTCGAATAATAATTCCCAGTTATTGTTCTACCCTTATCCAGAAAATCATTATTACTCCATGGCAATCCCAAAAAACTGAAGCAAGAACTTTTCCAGCAGATATTTGAGCGCGATTGTTGCTTTGTTTCTGGGTCGTAGAAATGTACCCAAGTTTCATCCATAGTAACAATACGGCTTAAAAAATCTGCATCACTTTCAAACCGAGCACTGATTGAAGATTGAAAGCGATGCTTCCACCCTTGTACGCTTCTGGTCAACATTCAGACATTTGGGGATCCATTTTGCTGAAATTTTTCTCATGTCCAAATCGACGTGAACTATATGATAAACGCGTTCATATGAGAGTGACTCAGATATTCGTTTTAGGTCAATTCGACGGTCTGACAAAATCATGTCATGAACTGCATCATTCATTGCTATTAAAAATTAGCAATTACCTTCCGAAATATTTTAGGCTATCAAGTGATTTCCGAGTTCTTTTCGGATGTTTACTAATTCGGTGAGAACTATTAGTTGCATTGCTTGAATTATCACCATCAGAAGTACTTGGTTCATCGTTTTAATAGTGATGTCCTCGTAATTATCATATCCAGTGTTATATAACATTACATTATCAGTATAACACAATATATATACGAGGGCTGATTCTTTTGCTCCGCCCCTGATCCGTTTATAAGTCAAAACAATGATTTATCTTCACGTCGCATTATAGCCTTCTATGTATAGATTAACGTTAACTTGACAAAGTGTGCGTACAATATACGTTCGAGCTGGAGAGAGTCACATATCAGTATTAAAATTGATCGTGTCGAGCAACGAGCGGTGATTAAACACTTACGTTTAAAAGAGATGACCCCAACTCAAATTCATCAAGATTTGGCGGATACATAGGGCGAATCTGCAGTATCATATGACATAGTTAAAAGATGGTGCCGTGAGTTTAAATGTGGTAGACAATCGTGTACAGATAAACATTCAGGTGGAGTGCCCACAACCGACACTACCCTAGAAACTGTTAAAAAGGTCCATGATCTCGTGCTGTAAGATCGTGTGACTATTAGACGAATAGTTGATGAAGATACTCATCTCTTATACCATGTGGCATATAATATAATTACAGCCGAATTAAACATGAAAAAATTGTCTGCAAGATGGGTACCGCGAATCTTAACAGATGCACACAAGCAAACTCGAAGAGACAGTTGTAGTCGCCTTTTAACGCGGTATAGACACGAAATAGAAAATTTTCTTGCAAGATTGGTGACAATGGATGAGTTCTAGATCCATTATTATAATGTAGAGACCCAAATGTCTTCTCTTGCATCAGGATAACGCAAGAGCTGCAATATTTCCAGCAGGCTTCGAATTAGTTGAGCATACGCCATATGCGCCAGATTTAGCCCCCAGCGATTACCAACTATTTCCAAAACTTAAAGCACACTTGCGTGGTAAATGATTCAGATAATGATGTGATATGTGTGGTAAATCAGTGGCTTGCAGAGGTTGGCCAATCTTTTTTTCAAGAAGCATTAGAAGGAGAAAATGTATTAACCTTAATGGAGACTATTTTTAAAAATAAAAGTAAAATATTTGCCAACTTTTTATTGTGAGTGGGTCAGGGGTGTAGCAAAGGGATCCACTCTCATAGGTTTATTAATACATCGATAATCTTTAGCATATACAGACTGTCCTGCAACAAATGTGTCCTCTCTCCTTCCTTTAAGCTTCATAATATTTTGTTGTTGAGCTTTTCTTAAATTATTTTTGACTTCCTAAGAAGTTTTATTATTTGCAATAATGGAGTAATCATTTGATTTAAATAAATCAAATCCGATTTTATTTGTCTATCCTAAGAGAGAGAGAGAGAGATTCTCCTGTAGAGCAGTGATCTGTTAATGTGAAAGTCATTTAAAATCTATTTAGTGGTTTATTAAAATTTCAATGGTCATTTTACATTTACAATTCCTTAATTTAAAAAAAATTAACAGTTTTAATACTATTTTCTACAGCTCCATTGGATACTCCGTGATATACAGGCGAAGTTAAATGAGTTATTTCATTGTGTTTAAACTTTAATGGAATATATGTTAAAAAAGTAACACACTCAATTGTACTTTATGTCTTTCTATTTACATTTCCCTGGAACTTTTTAAATTCCTCGCGTAATACCAATAAAACATCCATTATGCGTCGATATACGCAAACAAGAAAAACCAGGATAAAAGAAAATAGCATGGGACAGCAGCAAAAAAATGAATCTCATTGTGTAAAGGCGAAAGAAAATTCATTTAACACCAGCGTCTCTCCGGACAGTTAACTTCCCTGTTAATTCATTCCTCCTCTGCATTTCTAGAAAATGTAATAAATTACTCGCGGTAAAAGTGACACCGACACAGTACAATCATTTTACTTCCCTCATCACAATATCGGATAATTAATCTTTATGCTATTATTCCATTTTTGAAAAGAAATAAATCTTTTTTAAAAGGATTTGTTACCGGCGACGTGCATGCATAATGATGTAATTTAATTTGAAATCATTTCCTTTTATTAACGAGTTTTAATAGGAATGGTTTAAAAGAGACATTTTAAACATTTTATGTTATTTTTTATTGTTTCGGCGCAACTTTCTTGAAAAGCATAAAAAATAGTTTAGAAATAGTATTTTTCAAAAGAATAAACAACAAATAGGATAAAGACAATTAAATAATAATAGATAAACAGCCGTATTCATAACTGCATTTAGCAGTGGGGTGTTTAGAACCTCACAAAAGGGGAAGATATAGAGTAAAATAACGCCTAAATAACAAATTTTTTGATGGAGGCGCAAAGAAGATAAAAGTTACAAACTACAATAGAATCCTATCTTACTAAATACTTATTCCTTTTATTGATATTAAAAACAAAATGTTGTAGTCAAAAATTATTTTTATTATTGTTTTTCAAAATATTCGCCCTTCACTTCGTCACTTCAGATATAAGGATTTTGAAGCTCTCCACTACATCTCCTAGGCTTGCAAATCGCACACCACGGATTTTATTCTTTAGTCTTGGAAATAGAAAGAAATCTGACGGTGCCAGGTCCGGACTAAATGGCGGATGATCTAGTAATTTTAATCCGGAAGCTTTCAAAAATTTGTTTGATTGACGTGCAGTATGACTGGAAGCATTGTCGTGATGAAGGACAATCTCTGATCTAGGGCTTCGTAAACGAGCCTTTTGAACAACATCTGGCAGACATACTGTCGTGTACCATTCTACGGTAACCCTACATTTATTTTCAAGCACAACTATTGCGATAGGACCTGATTTTGAGAAGAAATTGGTTACCATTTTCTTTCCAACACTTTTGACTTGATTAATTTATGTTGGACACCTACTGAGCCGACTGCCGTTTTGATTATTCCGGTTCAAATGCATATATCCAGCTTTCATCACCAGTAATGATGTTGTAAACTGCTTTAGACCTACCTCCATCATATTTCTTAATAGTTTTTTTACACGATTCTACTCGGTATTGTTTTTGTTCCTGTGTTAAATTATGAGGAATTCAAGGACAACAGAGTTTCCTCACACCCAAATTATTATGTAAAATCTTGTTCGTTGCAGTCCGCCAATACCCAAGGTACTCCTAATAATCCTATACGTGACTCGATTGTCTTCTTGAATCGTTTTTCGTACGGCGTCTACATTTGTTTCAGTGTTTCAGATTAGCCTTCCTTCGCGAAAATCGTCACTAAGTGAAACCCTTTGAAATTTAAATTCCTTAAACCAGTTGTAGACACTCCTCTGAGAGGAGTTTGATCACCAAATGCAGCATGAAGTTTTGAAACACTTTGTGAAATTATGGCTCTAAAATTTTCTCTCGTTAATTGCATTTTTTACTGCAGACCACTGTGTTTGTAATTAGCTTGTAAAATAAATGATGCAGTTATCAAAACTAAATTCGAAATGTCAAAATAGAAAATAATAAACATTTGTTTCATAGCATGTTTGACTCCTTTGATTCAATAAAGATATTAGTTTTCCGAAATAATCGGTGCTACCCTCGTAATTCCAACGCAAAGAGTCTTTCTTTTCCTGTAGAATTCCTAACAAAATTTTGTATTCGCTAAAGCGCCGAAAAGTAACGTTCTACAGACGTACTTGTGGCGGGGATAGTGAGTGTTAATTCACATAGTTTAAGAATTTCAGAAAGTCAAAATATTGTGAATAATTTTGTATAAGCGATTCAAAGGCCTCTCAGAAACTGTGGGTTTATCGCAAAAATTAGCTAATTCTATAAATTTAAGGGTGTTAAAGTTCTTAAATCTTATGGCATCGTAATTTTTGGTCTGTTCTGTGTTCTTTAGCAATATAAATTCGTATTCTGTTTCTTTGTCTTTAAATATTTAAACGCTAAAATTTATTCCAGTAATAATCAAAATTTTCTCTTTTACAAAAAAACGATGGATTTGAATTCCTGAATTTCTTTATGCAAAAATTAATGTCACTTGCTTTATGTTGTAAAACAGCAAATAAGTTGTCACAAAATGGAAATATCTTGGAAAAAATAATTAACGAAAGATTAAAATTAGTTTCAGTTTCATATTAAAATATCCTCGAGAGCAAACTCAAGTCTTATTATCCCATTTTTCCTCGTTGTCTATAATATTTTGAAAAAATTTAATAAGTGGTCGTTGATATCAAATATAATTTGTAATAACCTATCGTTGTAATCCAATCGAGTTGGGGCTACTTTTGGTAATATTTTATGAATCTCCAGATCTAAAGCACTGGTTCTTTTATAAGATTCGGAAAAAAATGCTACCACACCGCTCAAAGTTTGAAAAAAATCTTGCATTCCTTTAAATATTAATAGACTGTTGCAAACCCAAATTTAGACGATGTGCCATACAATGTACAAAAAGTGCGGTTGAATATATTTCTTTTACTTTAACCTGTAACTCCCTTACTTAATGCACCTGCCATTACTGCTGCTCCATCATAACCTTGAGCCACTAATTTTGAACCACAATTATGGTCATTCATAACAATACATTATAAAACAAAAGCTATTCCTTGCGTGGAAACATTTAAAAATCCTTTAAAGCGTTCCTTAATTTCCCCTTTTTCTGTTACATAGCCTAAGACTTTTGACAATTGACCAATTTTTGTCACATCTGTAGTTTCGTCCAGAATTATAGCAACAAAAGAGGCTTCTTCTACTTCAAATGTAATTTTTCTGATTATTACTTTTTCTATACATAGAATAAGATCGTTTTGTATTAAATTAGAAGTTCCTTTAAACCTTGTAGAATTATCCAAATGAGATTGTAAAATTTCGTAATACTTTGCCAATAAATTTACTAAATCTACATAGTTTCCCTTGTTTGAAGATTGTTCAATTTCACTATGATTGCGAAACAAGTTCATGCTCGTAAGTATTAGGAGCAAATTAGAGTTCTTCGTTTACTATTTTGTTCTTTTAATTCTGAGAACAATGTAAATTTAATCGATTCTCGGCTACATCAACCAATTAATCTGCGGAAATTAGGATAGCCCACTTCCGACGTTCGGAGGACCAAAGCTAAGAATTACTTTCTTTATTTTGTTTTTTTTTTATGTATCAGCTGAAATATTAAGATATCCTTTTGTATTAGCTGGGATATTTGTCGGGCAGATGGAAGGTCGACACCGATATCTGTCAGGCCTGAATACCGTCGACCGAATTCTCTCTCGCTCACCACGTGGGTTCTTGTATTTAGGGCTTTATGATTGCTTATTGAGAGGTATCGTTTTTGTTCCATGCCCTCCTTTACTTAAGGGATTTCATCAAGTTCCACGTACTTTATTGGAAGTGCCAATTTACTTATTAAAGGAGATTACCGTGGCGAGAGGGGTTTGTTTCCCATTACCGACATAAGTTTTGTGTCATCAAAACCACTAGTATATTCTGGTGGTTTCCTCCATGGGCTACTGAAGCTCCCACATTTTTTTTACGGTTACTGAAGCTCCCACAGGTTTTTTACGGCTTACCGAAAAATCTATGTAATCGATTCTCGGCTACATCAACCAATTAATCTGCGGAAATTAGGATAGCCCACTTCCGACGTTCGGAGGACCAAAGCTAAGAATTACTTTCTTTATTTTGTTTTTTTTTATGTATCAGTTGAAATATTAAGATATCCTTTTGTATTAGCTGGGATATTTGTCGGGCAGATGGAAGGTCGACACCGATATCTGTCAGGCCTGAATACCGTCGACCGAATTCTCTCTCGCTCACCACGTGGGTTCTTGTATTTAGGGCTTTATGATTGCTTATTGAGAGGTATCGTTTTTGTTCCATGCCCTACTTTACTTAAGGGATTTCATCAAGTTCCACGTACTTTATTGGAAGTGCCAATTTACTTATTAAAGGAGATTACCGTGGCGAGAGGGGTTTGTTTCCCATTACCGACATAAGTTTTGTGTCATCAAAACCACTAGTATATTCTGGTGGTTTCTTCCATGGGCTACTGAAGCTCCCACAGTTTTTTACGGTTACTGAAGCTCCCACAGGTTTTTTACGGCTTACCGAAAAATCTATGTAATCGATTCTCGGCTACATCAACCAATTAATCTGCGGAAATTAGGATAGCCCACTTCCGACGTTCGGAGGACCAAAGCTAAGAATTACTTTCTTTATTTTGTTTTTTTTTTATGTATCAGTTGAAATATTAAGATATCCTTTTGTATTAGCTGGAATATTTGTCGGGCAGATGGAAGGTCGACACCGATATCTGTCAGGCCTGAATACCGTCGACCGAATTCTCTCTCGCTCACCACGTGGGTTCTTGTATTTAGGGCTTTATGATTGCTTATTGAGAGGTATCGTTTTTGTTCCATGCCCTACTTTACTTAAGGGATTTCATCAAGTTCCACGTACTTTATTGGAAGTGCCAATTTACTTATTAAAGGAGATTACCGTGGCGAGAGGGATTTGTTTCCCATTACCGACATAAGTTTTGTGTCATCAAAACTACTAGTATATTCTGGTGGTTTCTTCCATGGGCTACTGAAGCTCCCACAGTTTTTTACGGTTACTGAAGCTCCCACAGGTTTTTTACGGCTTACCGAAAAATCTATGTAATCGATTCTCGGCTACATCAACCAATTAATCTGCGGAAATTAGGATAGCCCACTTCCGACGTTCGGAGGACCAATGCTAAGAATTATTTTCTTTATTTTGTTTTTTTTTTATGTATCAGTTGAAATATTAAGTACGCGTATTAGCCAATTTAAGTTTCTAATTAGTTTTTAAAAGATCACGTACTTTCTTGTGTAAGATCCGTTAAAATACTTTGAGTGAGAAATTGTTGTTTAATCTATTTTTAAATTATAAATATTCAGAGTTAACACGTTAATCAATTATTTTCTGTTTTTCTTTTACACTGCGTAATTTAATCAATAATCTTATTATAAATTAATTTGAAGCAACATTACATATTCCATTTTTTTCTTTGCTATATTTCTAGGTTTAAAATAATTCCACTTATAATAGTACAACGTAAATTTTCATTCATGTACTTTTTTGTTTTTAAAAGAAAATGACATTTGCTGGTAAAATCTAAAGTGTTCTTCGTAGAGTTTTTTTTTTATTTGCGCAAGCGTTCAAGTGATCAAGGACACGTATTTCTTTCACATAGAAGTTAAAATAAAATTTCGCTTACTTTTTGCTAAGATTTTAAGACTTTAAATACAGATATATTTTCTCTTTTATTCATTTTGTTTAATTTAAATAATCAATTAATTTTCAAGATATTATAGAACCATTGTAAAACTTTGTTTTGTTCAATTTATGCCAATTTTCACACACCCGGAGAGTATGGAAATTTTAACTTTAGTTTTATTTAGTATATAAATAGCCTCTAGTCGTATACAGGGTCTGCTCAATAGATCCGGCTTATAATTTTGTATTTAGGCTCACCCTCACCGCTTGTGAACCAAATAAATACGTATTTTGACGGGGGTTTTGTGTAGAGGTTATTCAACTTTTTTTATATACGTAGTATTTTCGCTCGTTTTCTTTTTGTTAAATATCAACTTAAATATCACCGCTTGTGAACCAAATAAATACGTATTTTGACGGGGGTTTTGTGTAGAGGGTATTCAGCTTTTTTTATATACGTAGTATTTTCGCTCGTTTTCTTTTTGTTAAATATCAACTCAGCCTAAGAGTACGTTGTACCTTTGTTACTATATTTTAACTTTGATTGTTATCTGTACCTAACGTAATTATTAATAAATATTGGTTACTTTCTTTTCTTTATCGTTTTGGACGACTTGGTTGCGCCATTTACCCGCCGCTTGACTTGCCGTAATTTTGGTTATAGAGATTTTCGGTTCTGCGACGTCTAGCGGTAGCAAATTCGGTGGCACCCTTTTCCACCGTTCTTTTTTTGGTACCTCTGGGTATCCCCACCCCTGAGTGGAGGCTTCGTAGTAGCCGCGTGGGCCGCTAGACGTTGGCAGGAGCGGGTAGGTGGGGCAATCGTAGTTGCCCTGGCTTCTTTCTTTTGTTTTTCCTCTACCTTTTTTTTCAACGCTACCAATAAGTGCCTACCGGCACGACGGCGCGATCGTAGCTAGTATTTTACGGTTTTTTCGTACTTCTTAATTATGTTTTTCTGTATCAATTCTTAACTCATTGTCGTCTAATGTGTGTTAATTTTGACTTTTCCAAAAGTTTTTTCTTTAATTATCACATGTAAGTGTGATTGACTCAACCCATGTCTTTTTATTAATTTGTGTAAATTATTTAGATCAGGAAATCCATTTTTATTCCACAGGTTTTTTTCGCTTGAAAATAAAATACATGGCCAACTAAACAAAAGAACCTTATTATCACAACCAGTCAACCATTCGTACTTTTTGTAATTTTCTTTTCGAAAAGGTCTTACATGCAGTTTAGTTTGTTTTGTTAAATTAGTCAAAGTTGGAGTTGGCCTACCTTTGGCAATAATTCACACATTCACAATCAGACACATTTTCGCACGAATTTGGTTCCGAAACTTACGAACGTCCGATCTCCATGGTCATAATCTACACGAAAACAGCTTACACAATGGACTATTTTAATTCGATTTTCAAACGAAATAATCCATAAAAACAAAAGATTTTTACGTTAGCACGTTATTTGTATTGTCTGTAAACATTATAAATCAATAACTAACCAATTTCATGTGCATAATTCCACAAGGAAACTGAATAAAAGTGTATTTGTTTTATTTGCTAATATTCTTAGACACGCCAATTCAAACGCGGTGCTTAAGAAACTGCCTATATAAGCTATACGCTGTAGATATCTAGCATGCCAGGTTGTTCATTCGGGTGGACACGTCGCATGGTTTGTCATCCGTCGCTAACATCAGCATTTCGACATGGGCGCGCTTTAATTAGTAATAATTTAATATACCGGGTGTCTCAGTTATGTTGTTCCAATGGTGTACATCCGTTATCTAATAAAATCAAAATTTGAAATTTCTGTCGGCTGATATACACCTAATGTGCTTTAAATTGAGTCTAATAGCAATATTTTTTCACTTCCTGTTTAACCGGAAACGACACTAACTTTTTTATTTTAAATAACACCTTATAGTTTCCTCAAAATTTTAATTCTACGGAAAATTATATTTCCCATGAAGTATTACACACGTATTTAGACTTCAAAACATGAGGCTAAATTGAATTTAATATATTCAAGAATCGGGATTGTAGAAAATTATGAAAAGCATGTTCGTTATTTCGTATTTGAATTTAAAGTAGCAAAAATACACGTGGCAAAAATGCATTTTTAAGATCCCAGTTAGAAAGAATATTCATTTAGACAAGAGTGATTTACAAACATTTTATTGAACGTCGAATAACAGAAAAATCATGTTAAATGAACACAAAAAATATGATACTTATTAATTTTATTTATATAAGAACGGTATTTATGAATTTGCTTCAATGCAACATACTCGACTCGATGCAAAAGTTCACCAGAGCCTAGCACTTCTTAATAACTCGGCATTAAAAGCTGCGCATTCATTCCTAATTATATTTTTTTAAATCTTTTAAATCTGCAAGAGGCGTCTGGAAAATCATCTAACAGTGTTAGCTCGGGTGATTTTGCAGGGCATCTTATTGGTCCCATCATGCTGAAAATATATGTTGGCACGTATTTTCAGCGGAATATTTTCAAGAAAACCTGGAAATTCGCTCTGAAGGAATTCTAAATATGCCTCACTAGCTCCTTCATAAAACTTTGGTCCAATAATGTACCAATCGATCATGCAGCACCCTACATTAACCCCCAAATTCTCTGAAAATTGGTCTCTCTCATCCAATAAGGATTTTATACAGATCAATCATGGCAATTGTGTCGAATTACGGTTCGACTATGAAAGCGGCTCTCATCTGTCCATAATATTGAGCTAATAATGCCATCTTCACGGGCAGTCGCTAGCCGTGCAAGAAACCTCAGTCATCTGTGATAATCTCCTGGTTCTATCCTTGATGCAAGTGAATTTTGAAAGGTCTGAATTTGGCGGATTTTAGGATTCGTTGAATAGAAGAACGAGAGATATCGCATTTTGCTTTAATTTCTCGAATTAGATTTAGCAGACTATTTAGTTTCCATAGATCGCTTTGGTTTCTACGATCCCAATTTTTGAATATTTAAAATGCAATTTCACCTCTCTTTTTAAATCTAAATACAAAGTGTAATACGTAATAGGAAAGAGAATTTTCTGCAGAATTCAAATTTTGAGGAAAATATACAGGATACTATTTAAAATAAAAAAGTTAGGGTCGTTTCCGGTTAAACCGGAACTGAAAGAATATGAGTATTAGGTCAGTTTAAAGAACATTAGGTGTATCAGACGCCCAAAATTTCAAATTTTTATTTTATCAGATAACGGAGCTACGCTATTGGAACAACATAACTGAGACACCCGGTATAAAACTAAAGTTCAATATTAAACTTTTTTATTCATACACTGTATTTTACTTTGTTCATGCAGGGAACATTGTTTCCCTAGCTTCCACAGTATACACGCCACTGCTACTAAGAAAATACTTATTCATAAACGAATTTAGTAGGCTACTAAGCTTACTAGCCAAGTATCTTCTTAGTAGCATGTGAAGGTATTGTGAGGGAAATTACTGCTAAAACTATAAAATTAAATGTTAGAATCCTATGCGTATGCAAATTGTGTTTCAATAATTTTCTTTATCATTTTATTTCAAATTAAAGATAATCAATACTATTGATAATCATGACTCAAGTAAACATTTATAAGAAAAACAAAATACAGCAATATGTAATTTTATTTTAGGAAAAGGGTCCTAGTTCCCAAAACTGGGAAGACTTCAAAATCTATTAGCTTCATGTCATCCATATTATCTATTTAATAAAGGAAAGCAAATGTAATCTGCATTATATTTACCTCTTGTGTTTAAAAATTAAAATTATATATTCATAAAATAAAATTCATGAAACAAAAAAGTTTAACATTGATAAGATATGTAAATTATTATTCATACACATAATTATATAATAATAAAATACTTACTTTTCACAATATATTATATTTAAAAAATTTTCAACACACATATTGCCACTGTGAAAAATAAATCGAATAAAGTAGAGACAAATTTATTAATACATTGTTTGTATACCTGTAATTTTACATGGACACCCAAAAATATTGTTAACGCTCGCTTAAAAATTAAAATTTTCTGAAATGCGCGTGATTGTGTTGAAAAATTATGTTGAACTCCACTTGACTCTCTAACCGCTAAATAAAGCTCTATGAATGTAATGTCTCAGTAGGTACTTAGTAATGTGTTAATAGCTACTAATTAGCAGCAAACTAAAAATCGTCTAAGCTGTTGTTTATAAATAAGGCAGAAGGCTGTGTTGAGACCTGTACAATTTTCGTTTCTATACTATGAAAAGTGTAAATCGCATCATTCGGTCTTTGTATGGGAAATATGCAATTATATCTTTCTTATGGATTCGATTATTCTGATAATCTGTGATTCGGAAACGCGACCTGCTGCAATATAATTTACAAAAAAAAAATTGGCAACTTCCACTGTTTGATTTTAATGAAATTTGATGAATTAAATGGGCCTAAAAATTACTTGTCACATATTTTCAAAAACAAATATTTTTCTTTTTTAATAATCTATAACCCGATTTGGAAAAAAAATTTAAAAATTAGAACGTTATGATTTATATACAGTAATTGTCTAAATCACTTAAAAATAACGTTTACGTATTTTTGCATGTTACTTACTATCTAGTGGGCAATTTTTGAGAGACAATACCTCTGAAAGTAATTCCTTGCTATATTTGCACATACATATCGAAAATTATAAAATTACTATAAATATACTTGTTGATATGGTTTCTGTAAAGAGTTTTTTAGTTAAAATGTTCTATATTATGTTACTTGTATATCAATTGTTAATTGCTATTTGTTTAATTAAATTTAACTTTTCGAATTTTTTTTGGTCCAACGAAGTATTGATTAATCTATGTATAAGACTGTGGTAAGCCGCTAATTTGTGTTGTATCGGATGGCAAGAAATTCTCTGAATAATTACATCTGTAGTTGACAGTTTGTGGTAAATTACAAAATTACATTTATTATTAATTTGAGTAAGATTATATTAATACATTGCATCACAATAATAAGTTTACAATGGAACAGGAAACAAATAATGGTATTAACTATCTCGATTTAACCATTACTCGAATGATTTGGCGTGAACAAATGGACCAGTCGACTGGTTGCTACTTTTACTGAACGAAAACTTTTGAATTTTCCAACAAAAATAAGAAAAACATTAGTTATGCTAGTCTGCCCTCTGATACTCGTTCAGTATCTCATTTGTAAACCTTGCCAGTACCAAGACCTATAGGTGTTTTGAGCGAAGAATATAATGTTACTGAACCAGAGGAAGCAAGTGTGAAGTTATAGACCAGCGATGATGAATATTTGCTATCTGAAGAGGACGGACCACAGCTAATAAATCAGTTAGAATTAAATGCTCTTATTGGGGACCGGAATTCGTCAAAAACTATACCATACGTTACATATAATGTATCTACATACCCAATTAATATTATTTCATTTACTTTTCAATATTTTGAAACAAACAAAAATTGTACATAGTTTCTAAAGAAAGATATAAAATATGAAAACTTGTTGAACAGTGAATTAATGGGTACGGAACGGGATAGGTGGAAGAAAAGAGTCAAATCAAGGAAGATGGATTAACGAAATAAGTACAATAGGTACGGGAAAAAGAAACAAACAGAGAAATCAACGGATTAGCAAAATACAGAAAAGCCTAGAAGAAATTAATACAAAACAGCAATCAAATCTAAAATCGGACATCAACGAGGTATAATTGATTTGATAAAGAAGATGATTTTTACATACGCGACTCTAAAAATTACTTTCGTGCTTTATTAAAAATCTTTATCACAATGAATACATCTTCTATTGAAAAAAATTTTACTTATTTTCGAGGTAAAATAAATACGAGGTGATACCCAAAAGTTACCGAAATTTAAATAAAGCGCGTAAATTGGCAGCTAACTACACCCTTTGTGAATTAATATGCTAATCGGCATTATTGTAAGTGGAACTGTTCTTTATTTGTGAAAATTTTTGCATTGTTATGTTTGATTGTCTTATGTTGGCGATTTACAATGGGCGATTTGAGGCAACAGTTTAATTGTATCAAATTCTGTTTTAAACTCGTTAAACCTACAGCAACAACACGCAAAATATTAAAGGTACGCCACCTTTGGAGAATGACATTTTGGATCAAACATAAACTTACGATTGGCTTAAACTTTTTGAAAATGGTTAAAAAAATGGTATCAGTAGAGGACGATAATCATTCTGAACGACCAGTCGTTGTTGTTCGGAATGCAGTTGTTAATGATCGCGAAGAGACAAGACATCCGTAGCCTAGAGAGATTTTATCTTATGGCACATGTCAATGGATTTTATTAGAAGAATTGAACATGAGAAGGATAACAGCAAAGTTTGTGCAACGACTGCTAAATAACAAACAGCAAAACAAATTATTTAGAATGCATTGCTTTCGTGGCAAAGTCTCTGGTATCGGTGCTTACAAACGCTTAAAAGTAACGGAGTTTAATTAAGTACAAGTATTCTACCATTTTCTTTGTCGCTTTACTTCGGCAATTTTTAAAAACAAACTTGTATGTACTTGCTATATGAATCTTTCATAAAAATAATAAAAAAATAATTGTTTATTTTGAAAGAATGCGAAAATCTATAAAATTATGTAATAGAAAATTTCAAAATAAAAACTCGAATAACATAGAGTTACATTAAAACTACTATTTGTTTTTGCTTTAAATACAATTGCACCCTCTTGAAATGTCAAAATTCTATACATTAATAATTTTAGAACCATTTTAGTATAAAATACCAACTGTTCAGACTATTCTTTTAACATCTTTGTCCTCTTTTTTACCTTTAAAAGTAAGCCTTTTATTAATACGATGTTTAATATAAAGTACACTTTTTTTATGATAGAAAAAGCTTTTTCAGTGACCTATATTTCTTGCCATATATATTCTTTCTATTACATTTCCTTTTTCCATGTTCTGGATGTGCATCCCTCTAGTTGTCCCTATTGGATTTAACCGTCGTGTTTCCACAGTAGTTCCCTAAAGACCTTTATTTTGTATTCTTCATGCAATTCTCATTTCCATGCTTTTTAGTTGATTTATATTACATTTCGTCTTTTACATACGGAAACCAATATAAATTCGCAGTTCATCTGATTAAAAAATATGCAAATATTTAACTAATTCATCCCTTAGTAATCATAAAGCATACATGGAAGAATTAAGTCTAGTTTATTAAACCAAAATTGTTGATTAATAGTAATAGGTGATTTTAATAAAGATATGTCAACCGCTTGTGTCTAGAAACTTGCATCATTGAACTCTTAATATTACCATTAAGAGTAAAGTAATATCTAAGGAAATGAACTTTCCATCAAATAGTAACTTCAACTTGGTCTTCATTGCCCCATAGTTCGTCAAAAACACCACCCACCACCGCAACACCAACACAAAGACAATGCAAGAAGATATTCGCGAGAGTATTGGGTCATCCGAATTTAGTCATCAGTGAAGTCGCAGACAACGATAAATTTATTATTTAATAACAAAAGAAACTTTTACTTTTGCTATTACGTAATAAATTTATGTCCATCTACTCTTAAAGTGGATCACTTGTATGAATGAATTAAAAATTAAAATTAAAATAATAATAAAGTAAGGAAAATTAAAATGATATTATTATTTTAATTTTAATTTTTAATTCATTCATACAAATGTAATCATTTAATATTCCTTACTTTATTATTATTTTAACTTTAATTTTTAATTCATTCATACAAATATAAACATATTTTCTTACCTTTCGTTATATTAATTTTTTGTTTCTAGTCACTTGAAAAAGATTCAATAATAAAAAGAGTCGAAACGTCGTAGAGAAAAATATTTAAATTCATTAAAGGTCGCTAAACCAATAAAAAAGTCTATTATTTTAATATTAAGACACGGCCAATAAAATAAATTAGAAATTTAATTCTTATTAATACGAAATATATATATATATATATATATATATATATATATATATATATATATATATATATGAAAATTAATGTTATTTATTTTAAATGGAATTATATTACTTATTTGCTATATCTGGAAGTTGAAATAAGAACAAACTGTTATAATATTATTAACATTCAAAATAATTATGCTTTCAAACAATAAATATTTTTATATCATACTGATGCCGAAAATGACATTTTTCGGATTATTTATGGTACAAAAAAAATGGAACATTAAAGTCTTAATACTTTAAAATAAAATATTACTACTAAAACATTAGTACTTTAGAATTATACGTCTGTTGTTGACAGGAATCATTCAAATTTATTCAAATCGATTTCGTGACTTATATAGCAGCAAATTCTTCTTCACACAATCAGCCTCATCCAGAATATCTTGCGATATACTATTTGTATCCATTTTAAAATGAGTAATCGAATAAAACACACGTAAATTCACACGACTTTTTCATTTTTATTTGTAACAAATCGCTATGTAAATATTAATTACTACTTTTTCAAATAATTTGTGCGAGATATACATATCATTTTTGACATCAGTATGAAATAAATTAATTTCATTTGATTTAAAATTCATTAAAGTTACAGTATAAAATAAACCATATTCACCACGAACGAAAAGTGTTTTTGAAGGTCCTCGCAAGTAATTCCGTCCTTAGTTGAGGTAAACAACTTTATCGTCCTTAAAAATGTCACTTTTCGTCCTTGGTAAATAAAATACTATTATATTTACTCAAAATATCAATATCTACCTTATTTCTATATAGCCTGTTTTATAGAAACCCGTATTTTATTATTTTACGTGAACTTCTTGTCCAATTATTTGTACAGCTTTTGATATTTTCTAATAAATGTCTTGTGCATTCAACTCTCTTCAAATAAAGTTTCACGTGTTTTATTTTATCTGAGTTCATAAATCCTCTCGATCCTGGTGCTTATTAATTTTAATATATTTTTCAAAATATGTATAAATAATCATTTTTTTTTAATCCATATTGTCTATACATTACTGCGAATATATTATCCAATATGTATAATTATTTACAGTATCTATTTATATTTTCTTAGGTAAGTGATTTTATTATATTTCTTTATTATTATTATTAGAGAACGGACGCAATTTCCATAAAACGCAATCGGCAATTGGAATTGTGTATAACGTCGCTCAGAACATCCCGGCGTAATTCAATGAAGTATTTGTTTGACTTACTCGGACACCTGGTCTCGCCGCGATAACAATGGACAACACAGCTATTGTATTCCGAGAATATAGTGTTTTTTAAAGTGTTTTCATGAGCGTAGATAGAAGCGGGGTTTTTATAATGTATTTTATTTATTAGTTTATATTTCGTAAGATAAATAAAGTGCTGTGAGTAAGTTTCTTGTTTTCGTAGTTTTAACTGTTAATTACATCGTAATTTTTGTGATAGATCCTGTTTAATATCGTTTGATTGAATCTATTTCTACCAATTATTTCGACGTAAGAGTGTGCATTGAATTTCGTTCAGCTTCAATAACTTACACACACATTTTTAGTTTTCATTTATTTAGATCTAGAGCATTGTTTAAGTTACTTTTTCAGGCATGATATGGAAGAATGTCGAGAACGGCATTGTAAAACAATGGCGAGTTGGATTGACGGTCATACTGATTGTATGTCCATTGTCAGTGATTCCGAAATTTATTACAAAATCCGTAAAATATCGTCAAAAATTCGTCACTTAGGATCGCAAACACATCTGAACTCTGTAAAACTTTTATGGCGGTTAATATTCCATTAAATAAACTTAGCAATCCCACTTTAAAAATATTTCTTCAAAAATATACTGGTCGAAATGTTCCTGATGAATCAACTTTACGCAAATATTATGTTTCTAGGTGCTATACGAGAACAGTAGAACGCATTAGAAGCCATCTTTTAAATCAATACATATGGATAAGCGCCGACGAAACGGTGGATATGTTATGACGCTGTGTGGTAAATGTTGTAGCTGGTGTACTACATCCAACTATTCCATATAACGCATATGTAATAGCAACAAAAGTTATAAATACAGTTGATGCGGAAACAGTTGCTAAAACGATTAATGAGAATATTCAAAATATACTTCATTCCGACGACAGGTACAAAGAAAAAGTACTTTTATTTGTAAGTGACAGAACTGCGTATATATATTAAGGAAAACATATCCTAATTTGCTACATATTACTTGTGTAGCACATGTTCTCCGCAGAATCTGTGAATATATCAGAGCACCTTTCCAGAAGTTGATAGACTTGTATCAGCTTTTAAAAAATTTTCAGGAATGCACCATTGAGAGTAGCTCTTTTCAGGGAAAAATTTCCATCTCTGTCACTGCCTCCCACTCCAGTAATAACTAGATGGGGAACATGGCTGGAAGCTACTAGTTAAGCTGAGAATTTCGATAGTCTAAAAAATTTCGTATCACTGCTAAAGGAGGATGCTAGAAGTATTGGTGAGTGCAAGGAGCTCACACAAATCCGAAATTTAAAAAATCAGTTGTACTTTCTTCACGAACACTTTGGAAAATTGACCAAACTAATTACTTATTTTGAAAATCGAAATCTCAAATTAAATGACAGATTAACCACATTAGATGTGGCTGTTAATAATTTGAAAAGTATTCCAAGTGACTTCGGATGTGGCCTTCGGCAAAAGTTTGAAACAATTCTTAACAGAAATTCAGATTTAATTACATTGCAGCAATTATGTATGGAGACAATTCCACAAAATCTAACGGCTAAATATGAAGAAATAAAAGAATAGTTCCAGTATGCACCTATAACCAGTTGCGATGTAGAAAGGACGTTTTCTATTTATAAGGATGTATTTAAATCAAAGAGAACAAAATTGACAGAAGAAAACCTTGAGAAACTATTGCTAGTCAATATTAATACTCCTTTACTCAACTTGAACGACAAAATGAACAAATAAAAATGTTCCAATTAGAAATAAAATTAAAAACTTTAAAAATACAACTTTTCAACAAATACATATGTATTTCGTAATTTTATAGATCACCACCCGTTTGTTTTCCAATTATATAAATAAAATTAAAAACTTTATAAATACAACTTTTCAACAAATAAATATGTATTTCGTAATTTTATAGATGACCACCCGTTCGTTTTCCAATTATATGAATAAAATTAAATATTTTAGAAATACAGCCTTTCGCCAGTACTGCACTGGGTGGTAAGCGTGTCCGTTCTCTAATTATTATAGATAACAAAATATTTTCTTATATTAAATATATCCCGAATTTGTTTAATATTGAATGCAATTTTACAATATTTCAATGTATTATCTAACATTGTTGATTTATGACAGACTATTTTGCGTTGCTATCAATAATCTGATAAATTACCATTATAATCCATTAATTAAATATTCTATTTACATTTATATTACTTTTTGATAAACTCTATTGACAATTTTGACTTTGATTTTAAAATTTTGTAAATCCCTACCATGTGCCATTTAATGTAAACGGGGGGCCAAAAAAATTAATCCACTCTTTTTTGCTGTATAAAACAATCTTCAATATGTAAAAATAATAATTATTATAGCTGTCGTATTGTGCCATGTAATAAGTCATAATATTACTACGATGGTCTACTTAAATGAAGTAAGTATAACCACCAAATTCTCAAACCTAATTCGCACCATGTAAATATACTTAAAATGTTATTAAATGTCAATATGATGGGTCAGTTTTTTTGTCCGCCAGTTTACATAACAAGTGTTCATTTGAAAAGTCAATCTAGTAGCATGTGATTTATTGAGAACATTTTGAAGTATGTAGTAAATTAAAATTTACTACTTAACCTACGAAGTCGTAACGAGCGATCATTAAAATTTTCACTCGTAGCTGGCCGTGTATATAAAAATTATGTCGTAGCTTTAGTCATTAAGATGTTATTTCAAACATCTGTCAGTGTCAAATATATATTTTAAAGTTTCATCAAAAGAAAAAGTAATGGCCTCTAATGATATGCATGAAGCGTTTATGGTAGAATGTTACTTCCTGACATCTCAAAAAATTGATAGTATTTGGCAGCATTCAATAGAAAATTGCCTTGCGGAGTTTGAAGAGAGATATCCAAATACTGTTCCTAGCTATAAAACTTTCCGTGATAGGTTTTCGTCAAACAGGCAGTATTTTAAGGAAAAAAGGAAGCGGTCCTCCTCTCAAGAGAAGTCGCGGCGTAATTGAAAATGTCAGACAAATTATTAACGAACCTCCTCAAACATCTATTCGCAGAGTTTCGCAACAAGTTGAGCTTTCGTATGGAACATGTCAAAAACTTTTAAAAAAGGACTAGCACATGTATCCATATAAATTAACTTCTGTACAAAATCTATTACCTTCGGATTATGAAAAAAAGAACACAATTTTGCCAATGGTTTATTCAAACAATGACAGACAATATTTTAAATCATACTTTTTTCACCGATGAAGCTTGGTTTTATTTGAAAGGTTATGTTAATTCGCAAAATATGCGTATGTGGTCCAGTGAAAATCCTCATTTCTACAGAGAAGTTCCTCTACATCCAGAAAAAATAGGCGTATGGGTAGGTATGAGTCGTCACAGATTAATAGGACCAATATTCTTTGAGGGCACGATAACATCGGAGAAATATCGTAACGAAATTCTCAGTGTTTTTACTAATCAATAGACTAATGATGAACTCCAGGTCGGATATTTTAAACAGGATGGGGGGCTACATCTCACGTTATACTTGAAAATATTCAGTTTTTGCAACAATTTTATGGCGATAGGATAATAAGTAGAAATACAGCGATTCTATATCCACCACGATCGTGTGATTTAACAGTCATGGATTTTTTTGTGTGGCCATATATAAAGAATACTATTTATGAAACACCAATTAATAATCTACAAGGTTTAAGACATAAAATCATTGAAAAATGTGAACACGTCAATAACTCACCGCAAATACTGATCAATGTTTTCAATACTCTACGAAATAGAGTGCGATTATGCTTGGTGGAGAATGGTCATCATTTTACACATTTTTTATAATATTCTATTACTTTGTATAAAAATTATAAATATATTTAATATAAAAGTCAGCATTTCAAATTATTTTTTAACAATCATGACGTTTGAAATTATAATGACAGATCTCCTCTAATAACTTAAGTTAGGACATACTTTTTGTGTACATGGCTTACTTGAGCGAAAATTTTAATAATCACTCGTTATATTTTGACAGTTTCATATATACAAATAAATAACAAATAATAGGTATTTATTGAAAACTATAACAAATGTTGAAAATGTTGTACTTCAAGATCAATGCACTTTAAAATCCTCCGTTCAAAATTTCTGATGATATTCTGCAACATTACTGGATTGTTATTAATTTCCATGCATTTCTGTTCGATTCTCTGTAGCATATCATTCAAATTCAATATAGGTGTTCGAAATATGTTATTTTTTAGATAAGGCCACAAAAAGAAGTCGCAAGGTGTTAAATCGCATGAACGTGCAGTCCAGGCAATTTCAGTATTTCGACTAATTATACGCTAATCAAAAGATTCTCTTAAATAATCCAAAGATTCTGCAGTACAGTGACAAGGTGCTCCGTTTTGTTGGAAATATGCATTTTGAAGTTCACCATCATGCAACTGATTGACAAATGGTTGTAAAATTTCCGTACGGTACCTTTGAGCAGTTAACGCTCCCTGAAAAAATATTGGTCCAATGATTCGCCTTTGGCTTATCGCTGCCCAAACACCAATTTTCTCTGGATGTACGGATTCTTCATTAATTACATGTGGATTTTCACTATTCCAAATTCTTGTATTTTGTGAATTTAGGTATCCCGTTTTATAAAACCATGCTTCATCAGTAAAGATGACTCTTTGCGAAAGTTCTCCATTATTGTTCATATATACAAACCAATATAAAACTGTAGTCTACGTGGGTAATCAATTTCTAACAATTCTTGTACTGCTGTGACACGGTATGGATAAAGTTGCATATCTTTTTTTAATAACTTGAGAGTTGTACCAACAGAAAGGTTTATTTGTTGACTTAAATGACGAACAGATGTTTGTGGTTCATTTTCCATTATTTCTTCAACACGATTGACAACTTGAGGTGTACGTTTCTTAACTGCTCCGATGCCTGATTTTCTTAAGAGACTACCAGTTTCAGAAAAAAGTTTTAAAGTTCTATCAAAAATTGAATATAATCTATTACAAAATGTGGAAACTCAACTTGAAATTCGACCATGCTATCTTGAAGCCTGGACTAAAAAAATTTTATGTTCTAAAGTGAAAGCCATTTTAAAACTGAGAAGCAATTTATTTAAACCAGAATCGATGCACGATTATTTTATGCACTAACTGATATTTGTGATTGATATTATCAAATGTCATTTGGATTTACGTTTATAGAACAACAAACACATACTAATATATTTGCGTCTTATTCTATCAACATTTCAAAGTAACCTAGATTGGCTTTTCAAATGAACACTGGTTATATCATTATTATTTTACATATGTGTTACTAATTGTGAGTATTAGACATTTTTATCTTATTTTGATTTGATTACTGATATTAATGTATTTATACATTTTACCGACTCTGTCTACCGTTTATGTGCAATTTCTTAATTATGTTAAATAACACATTTATTTTCAAAATTTTGGATTTTGCTTATGAATTTATATGATTATTATAAGTATTTTGACTCAATAATATTTACACAATCTTAACATTTCCTACTCATTACACATTTTCTACTTTTAATTAAATATAGTTTGTTTATATTTCTTTCATAATATATAGTATAGCAATAAATGTGGATTCCAGATAGTTTCTATTATCTTATCACTTCTTCACTATTATTAAAGATATCTTGGCTTACTGCATTTCATAGCCGACACCCACCTGCACTGGTCTTTTCTTCTTCCACACCCACTCGTGTTTTTGTGTCCTAGTTCTGCATCCTAATTATAAATAATTATATTTAATTAACAATGTATTTTATCTATAAAATGTAATTTACAAATCCTATAACTTAATTTAAGATTATATAATTCGATATTTATATAAAAAGATTATAATTACATAGTTTATTTAAAATACATCTATATATTTACTTATTATTAGAGACCGGACGCATCAGGCCGAAATTACGATGGACCTTATAAATAGTCTATACCATCGCTAAGTACAACAGGCAGTTATTGAATAGCACTATTCATTCGGTTAACCGCATATCTGTTTTTTGTCATTGCATTATGACGCAATCACTCAATTTTACAGTTAAATTCCTTTCCTCATGGGGGTAGATAAAAGCGTGAGGAGTTTTTATAAATTATGTTATTTATTAGTTTATATTTCGTAAGATAAATAAAGTACGGTGAGTTAGTTTATTTTTTTCATTCTCTTAACTGTTAATTATATACTTTGTAATTTTTGTTTAATATCGTTTCATCGAATCTACTTCTCCCAATTATTTTGACGTAAGTATCCAGTGAATTTCGTTAAGTAGCATACATTTTTAATTTTCATTTATTTAGATCTAGAACATTATTTAATTTACCTTTTCAGCCTTGATATGGAACAACGTCGAGAATGGCATCGTGAAACAATGGCGAGTTGGATTAAAGGTCATACTGGTTGCATGTCCATTGCCAGTGATCGTTAAAAAATTCCAAAAAATTTCATGTAAAACGTCACTTAGCATCGCAAACAAACACACAGAAATTGGACCGGTTGGAATCTGACAATTTTAACGAAGAACTCTGTGAAACTTGAATAGCGGCAAATATTCCATTATATAAACTTAACAATCCCACCTTCAAAACATTTCTCCAAAAATATACTGGTCGAAATGTTCCTGATTAATCCACCTTACGCAAATATTATGTTTCTAGGTGCTACACGAAAGCAGTAGAACGCATTAGAAGGCAGCTTTATAATCTGTACCTATGGGTAAGTGCTTACAAAGCTGTCGATATATTAGGACTCTGTATGGTAAATGTTGTAGCTGGTGTCCTACATCCAACTATTCCATATAATGCATATGTAATAGCAATAAAAGTTATAAATACAGTCGATTCGGAAACAGTAACTAAAACCATTTACGGGAATATGAACAAATGCTTAATTCGGACGACAGGTACAAAGAAAAAATACTTTTATTTGTCAGTGACAGTGCTGAATATACGTTAAAAACAGGCAGACTATTAAAGGAAATATATCCTAATATGCTACATATTACTTGTCTAGCATATGCTCTTAACAGAATCTGTGAATATATCAGAGACACCTTTTCGGGAGTTGATAGACTTGTATCGGCTTTTAAAAAAGTTTTCAGAAAAACACCATTGAGATTAGCTCTTTACAGGGAAAAACTTCCATCTTTGTTACTGCCTTCCTGTCCAGTAACAACTAGATGGGGAACATGGATCGAAGCTATTAGTTTTTATGCAAAGAATTTCGATAGATTACAAAATTTCGTTACATATTTAAATGACGATACTCGAGGTATTTCTGAATGCAAGGAACTAATACAAATTCCAAATTAAAAAAATCAGTTGTACTTTCTTCAGGAACACTTTCGAAATTTGCAACTTATTTTTAAAATCAAAATCTTAAATTAAATGATGGATTAACCACATTAGATGTGGCTATTAATAATTTGAAAAATATTCCAAGTGACTTCAGATGTGGGCTTCGGCAAGAGTTAAACACAGTTTTTAATACAAATCCAGATTTAATAACATTGCGGCAATTGTGTATGGGGACAATGCATCGAAATCTAACTGCTAAATATGCTGAAATAAAAGAATGTTTCCAGTATGCACCTATAACCAGTTGCGATGTAGAAAGAACGTTTTCTATCTACGAGGATGTATTTCATTCAAAGAGAACAAATTTTACAGAAGAGAACCTTGAGAAAGTATTGCTAGTTAATATTAAAACTCCTTCACTCAACGTCAACTACAAAATGTGCAAATAAAAAAGTATTTCGTATTTTATAGATTACCATCCGTTTGTTTACCAATTATATAAATAAAATTAAACACACTTTAAAAATACAAATTTTCAATAGTACGCCCGTGGGCGAAGATTCATTGTGTCCTCGTGTCCCGTCCCTACTTACTGTTTCATCTGAAATAGGTGGAGACTTTGGCTTGAAATCTGAAACAGACAAAAACAAGAAAAATCCCACATCACAAAATATATTTATAAATTCTATATACGTATTTCGGCAACTAAGTTTCCATCTACAGAAGAACACACTGATCTCATTCTAGATGTAGTAAATGTAATGTAATAAAGAGTTACACACGGCTTTATCGGTTCAATGTAAGTCGGTTTGTCAGCGAAAAGGAAAATAGTGCCTTCGAAGATATGCTCTACACCAAATCGCCAGTGGGATAACACTAAATTCCTAACATTAAAACAAACCCTTGTATACTACTTAAACCTAGCGTGAAAATTAAAGAACCGTGAAACGTGCAAAAACATAATACGTAGGAATAATACTGTAGTCACAATAAAGCATACAAACTGGACTGAGGGATTGGTCTATTGTCAGAATTAATTATTTTAGTCTTATTTCTTTCTATATATATAAATGCTTTCATAGCTATATAATTCTCTATAATTATTTACATTTTTAATTAACCTAAGATTATTTGGAGGCATAGAGTGTGACCTGTTTCCCAAATATATCAGGCAACCCTAGATTTCTCGTGTCTATTAAATCTAAGACGGATAATATATTCCTTGCATAGAGTTGAAATTGAACGTTTAGTTTGCCCGATAGCATCTAAAAATTATATTTATTCATTACTTTTTTTATTGTGAATTAAATTGTTGGGAATTTCGAATTTAATTGCATTAAAAAGTCATCTAAATTGCACGACTTTGTATTAAAGACCGCTAAAATATTATCGACATACCTGATTCATACTTTAAAGAAATATCTAGTATTTTTCTTAAATTCCATCTCAATGTGACTCATAAACAAGTTTGCCATAAATTGAGACAAACAGCTGCCCATTGCTGTGCCATGCTGCTGTTCATAGAACTTTCCTTCAAATTGAAAACAGCTCTGAGACATGCACAAAGTTGTCAAACTCAAGTATTCATTTATTTTCTCGTGTTCAATATAATTCTTAATCAACAAACTGTCTAAATATTTCAATGTTTCAGGAACAGGTACCGACGGGAACAATGAACTAATATCAAATGATACTAAAATCTCGCCAGGTTCCAGCTTATGATCTTTGATTCTTTTCCAACGAATTTTAAATTGAAAAACTGTCTGGTTTCTCAAGCAAATTCTTAAACTCAATTCAAGGTTGGAATTTATTAACATCAATTCCGAGCCAAGCAATTTGAAACCTTTTCAAGAATGGTGCAGTTGGACCTGTACCTTTACCTAACCTTTCCTCAAAAACGGTTCTAAGAATGATTTCGTATATGTGATGCCTACAAACTAAATACAAGAGGTCTTTTTCCAAAACGGTTTCAATCAAAATGCACACACGTTTAAAAGTGTCTGTAATCAGCGAGAGTTTCATAGACAGCTGTAAAGTCCTACCCGTCATACTAAATAATACTTGGAGGTAATGTACTGCGACCTATGTATCAATTGTGCATACTAATGTACGGCGGTGTGGAATGTATATAATATAAGTGCATTCAATTAAGAAGACTAAACTAAACAACTTAGTGTTTAGATACATTAGTAAATGAATGAATTTGTCACATAAAAATAATATATCATTGACAAAAATTCCGGACACCGAAGTAAATTCTGTTAAAGTACAAGAAATGAGACAAGAAAAAAACAAGAAACGTTATCTACAAAGTAAGAACGAGAAATAAAAAAAGGTACTTAACATTTTAATCAATAAGAAAAAGTCGAAACAGTAAATTGTGCAAAATTAATAAATTCATTGTTGGCTAGGTTTTACAGGTCGCGCGTGATCATGCATTAAAGTAAAGTTCTCATTTGCGAATAGAGCAAATGATATCACGTGATCAGCTAAACACTCGTTTATGTACCAAAAAACCGTCATGGTACCATTTCCAATGAGAACACGCTCAGTTTTCGCGTACAATAAAATGCCAGCCCAAACCATTCCAAATGCCATTCCTGGAGATATACAACACACTGGCAACTCGTTCACCAGGCCTTCTTCACACAAGTTCTCGTCCATCTGGTGAACGCAGACTAAAACGAGACTCATTCGTGAACAATACGGAGATTGATTGATCCATTGTCCGATGTCTATGTTTACAGGCAAATCGTAGTCGCTGAAGGACCAAATGTGGACAAGCAGCAGCTTTCCTTGACATCCATGTATATCCTTTCAATCTTCGGCGAATGGTTAGTGCAGAAACTGCAGTACCGTAAACGTGTTCGAGTAGGCGAGACACAATTGTTGATGGTAAATCACGATCGTTTAGTATAGATAACATATAACGGTCTTCTCGCCGGTTTGTGGTGCAAGGTCGGTCTGAATCTGGCCTTCTTGTGTATTCTCCAGTTTGAGGATGTCGCTGTATTGAGTCTTGGAGGGTACTCCTAGGAATATTTAAGACATCAGCGATGTATCCAATACTGTGTCCATCTTCGTTCAAAGCTACGCCTCGGGCTACATTTTCTGCTTGCATTTTGTCAACCAATATGTGTTAGCACTGATAGTTCAAATGACCTTTCAACAAAAACAAAATTTTTTTGGGTTTCGTCATTATTTTTGTTTTTCTTTTGTCTGTTCTGATAAATCAATCTTCTTTAATTTCCAATACTTATTTCATAGATAACATTTCATGTCCAATGAAAAAAAAACAAAAAAGGAACTTTAATTATGATAACAGACATTTAATTCAGTGTCCGGAATTTTTTGTCCACTAGTGTATTTTACAAAATTAAGTAAAATTTTCTTTTGTGGATTTTCCGATTTTATAGGCTCAGGGGCACCTGTTTCCTTTTACCCAATTGAGCCAAAATTTCGCGGAGCTTATTTTCGAGCAGAATGGATCCAAAATGGAGGGCAGCCTAAGAAAAATTAGTAAAAATTAAAAAAAGCCATATAAGAATCACTCTCACCTTCTTCTTCGTATTCTTCTTCTGTTTTGTGTTGGACGCCAACACGCCCAGGATCATGAGCACACTGTTCTTTGTACTATCCCCAATAGATCTCTCAGTTCCACTCTGTCAGTCTTGTGTCCTCGATAAAAGCCACTATCCTCCTCAGGGGAAATTTGAGTACACTCGAAGGATCCAAAAAATCTCTCCCGAAATATTTCTGTCTGAGTTCCTTCAGTTCCTCACCCGTGCATATTACATGAAGGGTAGTTTCCTCCTGTTTTTCACATCTCCTACACGAGGGCTCTCTAACCAATCCCATGCTGTATAGATGCTCCCTTAAAGGACAATGTCAGGTTATTAACCCGGTAATTATTTTAATTTCTTTTTTGTTACTACGAATTAGGTTGACTAGAACTTTCCGTCCAGTGTTTTGGTATAGAGTTGACCTTTCGTTAACCTCCACTTATTTTTATGTTCTTTTTCTAGCCATAACCAGATCTCCCTTTTAGCGGAATCCTTAGCGATTCCACATACAGGTTCTGGTTCTATGAAGTTCCTATTAGTACCTTCATTGGCCAGATTACCAGATTTCATTGCCTTTAATTCCCTCATGTTCTGGCACCCATATCAGCGACACAGTATTGTCTTGTGCAAGTTTATTGAGGATCTGTTTACAATATTTCACCAGCTTAAACATGGTAGATGGGTTCATAATGGCTTTAATAGCCGCCTGACTTTCAGTCATTGTGTTGATTTTTTTGTTCACGCAACCGGCTTCCGGAATTTCCTCGGCGCAGGCTGCGACTTCAAACAATTCGGCCTCTAAAACCGTTGTATGTTTCCCCAGACATATCCATATCTTCCTTCTAGGGCACATTCCGCATATGCCTGCACCTGCGCCCTGACTAGATTGTAATCCAACAGTGTACCAGGTGCCGGCACCACAATCGCTTGAGCGACTTTTTGCCTGTTCCCTGGTCGGTATAAATATGTTCAGCTTAGCTGTAAACATAATCTCAGGTGCCATACTGTCCGCCGGCATTTGAAATATCAGCTCTTCCAGTATAGTTCCTGTGATACCTGTATGGCTCCCTACAACCTTATTAGGACAACATACGTCATTGGCCTTCAGCCTCAGGATTGCAGCCATTCCCTCCGTCTTTACAAATAGTTCTAGCGGATGGAGATCCACGATGGCCTTCATGGAGGCGGTTCCCGTGCTGTTCATAGCTCCCGTGATTCCCAACAGAGCCTGTCGCTGGAGAGCCGTGAGGAGCCCCACCGACGATGTCCACTCCATCTTCGTCCACCAGACAACTCCTCCATAGGTAATCGTTGGTCTTACTACTGCTGTGTACAACCAGTGTACCACATTTGGTTTTAGTCCCCAGGTCTTGCCAACAGCTCTTCTGCATCTCCAGAAGAGCTGCGTCGCCCTGCCTGCCACTTTGACTAGGTGTCTGCTCCAATTCAGTTTCCCATCAAGTGTTATGCCTAGATACTGCACTTCATTGGTTAGTTCTAACTCTTGTCCAAACAGCCTTACGCTGCCCAGATCATTTAGTTTTCTCATGTTGGTAAAGGCTGCCAACTTGTTTTTTTTTGAGGATTGACAATCTCACCTTATTATTATTGTTATTTTTATTATAAAACCAAACCAATGTGTATATATGAAAATTTGTCATATATACACCAAGAATACCTCAATTAAAAAAATTATTAAAATCTACCTGCGTGTCTGTTGATTGTGACATTAAATTTATAATTTAAATTAAGTATTTCTGTAAAATTACACTTTTTAATATTTTTAATTATAAACGCTCAAGAAAAACGTTATTTTCATGAATAATTCTGATGCAAATGCAGTCCATAAAACATAAATAGAACTGATATTGACCGTAATTTGACCTACATCATTTTTATTTTACGTCGACCTTGTTCTGGTTCGTTTAAAATTTTATAAATAATTAATTACGGTCTTATCTTGCCGGCTGGAGTACGGCCATTGTTATGGCGGTTTTAAGTGGTATTAAGGGAACAAGTCCTAAAAATCGTTTCTGTTCTTTTAACGCACTTTGTATTTAATGTTGTCGTTCCCGTTGTTGCGCTTTGTAAGCGGGGTTTTTTCTGCGCAAATGAGATTCTTTTATTAGAGCTCGTAAAGCCCCACTACGCTCTGGTCTTTCGACTATTTCCTCTAAATTATCCACATTCCGCAAAGACTATAGCTTCAGAATGTACTGCATGTACAATATGTTAGATATTCGGTACTCATTACTAGGACCTTGCTTGTTTAAAGACATACTCGGAAAATTTAATTAGAGTAGAGCTGCGTAATGGTGTTCTAAATAATAATATTAGAAATCCTATGATGTTTTTACTCATTACCAAAAATATAAGAAAGTAAGAATGCAGATTTATGAAATACGAGGACGGGTTGGTCCTACAGAAACAAAGGAATAATTTAAATAAACTTTATTTTTCTACTTAATCTCCTCTTAATTCCATATATTTGGTACACCTGTGTTCAAGTTCCTTCTCGACAGTCAATAATAATTTCTCCCCTTTTTTCTTTCAAAAATCCAGCTACATGTTTAATTGTTTTTCAAATATCAATATCATTAATATTTTAGTCTTTGAAATTTGACAATTGTCTGTCATATTTTTTTTTAAATAACATCCTCCTGAAATCTATACACATTATTTTAAGTTTTCATATAAGACAATTCATTAAAGATTAAATCAAAGTTATTTTCCTTTTTAACAATATGTTAGCGTAAATGGAGTATATGATTAGCAAACACCATCTTGTAATAAAAAAAAGTTCTATCAAATGAAGTATTTGAGAAATTTTTATGCTACTTATGTCGAAGCGCACTGTAAATTTCACTGATACGGGAAGATTCTTGTCGCGCCGTTTAAAAAAGAACATTTTACTATAAAAACACTCGCGTATTCTAATGCAACGTTGCATCAAAAGTTTAAGTCACTCGCCGACTACTTTTCGAGTTTTGCGAACACAAACATACGCAGACTGAGATGAATCCAAAAAAGTTAATTACGACGCGAACCCCAAAATTAAAAATCCTTTGAAAAGTGTATTTTGTACCGCCTATGGATTCACATTGTCTGTAACAAAATATCTCCATTGAATTTACACGCAAACATAAGCTGCAATTCAAATTTGCTGCATTTTTCGCGAAGTAATGTAAATGTAAATATGCTTTCTACATATTACGACGCTAATTTATCCGAATTTTTAATGGAAAAAAAATTCTATAAAAAATGAAACAAATTTGCGTAACAGTTTACTACGGGCAAGATATATATCATCTGTTTCCTTGATGTAACTCAAGGCATCCCCACAAAGATTTGAAATCACTGCCTTTGATAGCTTAGTGGTTAAAGCGATGGTTCAGCAAGCCATGCACATAGTTTCGAATCCTACTTAAGGGAGAATTTTTTTCTATAAAAAATTCGAATAAATTAGCATCGTAATATGTAAAAAGCATATTTGCATAGGCTGCTATGTTTATGTTTATAAGAACTCTAGAGAATAACATTGTTTGGGCAGCTGCTGATGTTATAAAACTCTACAATATAGTAGCTTTGTATGCGTAGGGTTTACGATTACGTACGAATATATCACCTGTGAATCATTTATAAACTAAGTTATAATCGCAACAAAATGCATAATTACATCTTTCCATTCTAATGCGTTGTCTTTTTCTTTCAAGAATACACGGTACCTCGTATACCGTGTATTCCTTGAAATTTTGAGGTGCGCATCTTAGCAGCAAAACTTTTGACATCGGCACTTGTTCAATAGAAGTATTCGTTAACTACAGTACTCGTAAAATCAGTATTTGTTCGACAATAATAGTCGTAGCATTAGTATTCATTCGACAGCAGTACTCCTCCAACGCCGATATTCGTTCAACAGTAGTCGTTCAGCATTAATACGTAACCATTAAACATTAGTGCGCCTTAGAAATCTTCATGCATTCATTTTAACCACACTGCGTTCAATAGTTTAGTCAATCGGTGTGCGTTATTTACTCGAATTTAGTTTTGTTATTATTATTTTCATTCTTTTCTCTGTGATTGACTTGAATTACTCCAATTTGTGATAAGTTTTAATAAATAATATAAATAAATCACGCGGGCAAATTGACACATAAGATCTCCAACCCTTATATGACCAATTTGAGACAAATTTGGTTTTATTACAGTAATAACAATAATAATAATAATAAGTGGGCCGCACTTATGACATTTACAAATGTGTTCTGTGTTCTTGTTATTTAATCACTAATTGTACGATATCGTGGCATTTTTTATAGATCACGCTTTGATCAATAGTGGGTTCTGGTCTCGAGGAAGTATGGATTTAGTTTTCCTCTGGGTTCTTAGTAAGAGGATAAGTTATTGAGGCTGATATGTCATTTACATCTGATTTTGTATATTGTTTTTTAATTTTTTCTGGTGTGGTTTTAGTTTTATTACTTTAGATAATGGCTAGGATAATAGCTGCCACTGCCGAAATAGTTGACGTAGGTACAAATCTAAAAACACGTCTTATTTCATAAAAATTGGCGATATCAAATAGCTGCAAAAATTCGTCAGCTCCCAAAGATGTTGTTGACGTAACTAGCGATCAACCTATCAAGACGCAAAAACAGCAAACACGCAAATAAACAACGTATTTAAATGGATTCAACTATGCAAACAACTATTAAAATATCTTTCGGGAAAAATTATACAAAAGGATTATAGAACTTAATCCAGTTAGTAAATAAAAATAACTTTTATCAATGAAGATCTTAATTTACTTCAAACAATGATCGTCCGAAACCATCAATAATAATAATACTATTAGAAATGTGCAGCATAATAAGAAAAGTTTGTAACATCTCTTCAACAAAATTTGGGAAAGCAAAACATCATAGAACTTATACTATTCTATGATGTATATCAATACCACATAACCAGCTGCGTACAACAGATATATGGGTTGAGTAAAATGTTCCCCAGTGACCGATCGAGGAAGTGATAAGTTGACACAAAGAAATAGAACACAAAATAATGAAACCAGTCTGAAAATAAATTAAATTTATTGGACTACGAATGTATAGCAAGCGCCAGATAAGTTGGCGAGCGGAGGGGTAAATTCGCGCAGGATTATAAGTATTGGGGAGGTTTGTATTGTTTTACATCACTTTGCGAGATACCATAGGTGGCGTAAACTACGCATCTATCATTTAATAAATTAATAATTTATTAGAGTAGAAATCGATTATAGAATATATGACGTGGACATTTATAAAATGACTTCTGCGCACCCCCTCCTCTCACCATCTTATTTGGCGCTTGCTATACGTAACTAACTACTTTTCCACATAATCACGATTTAGTGCAGCACATTTCTTCAAACGCTAAATCCATTTCTTCATTTCATCAATGAAAAAACTTGTTTACTGTTGATACAATTGCGAACAGCAGTCTGCACTTTAGTGTCTAATGAAAAATGTTGAACTCTCAATATCTCCTTTAACTTTGAAAACAACTAGAAATCTAAAAGTGCCTAGTCACGACTGTAGAGAGGCTTGGAAATAGCCGCGAATTTCAGGTACGTTACTCCAATGCGGTCTGGTGTTATCGTCATGAAACGAAAAAATTCGTTCCTTCTGACCTTACTCTACAAATACGATTCTTTAGTAATCGTAAACTTTTGCAGTATCTTAATGAATCGTTGATCTCTTCTGCAGATATTCGACTCCTTTTGCACCCAGAAAATAGTGAGCACGACTTTCTGCCCTGATGGAACTCCTTTGAATTTTCGTACACGTGGTGAATCAGGACAACGATATTCCATTGACTTTGTTTTCGGTGTTATCATCATGAACTGAAGATTCGTCACCAGTGAAAATGTGCATGAGAAAATCATCTCCTTCAAGTTGAGACCGGTTCAAAAGCTCTTAACAAATGTTTTTTCTTTGTTCTTTCGTAACATCCGTTAATTCAACGTCTGAACAATGTCTCTTTCTTCGACCTGATCGCTTGTCGTCGAATATCTTCATTTCGCCTCTATGATAGAGTTTTGGGCGACGAACCCACTGTCGAATATCATTCACATTTATACAATTGTTGGCATAAACAGTTTTCAAACGCCTATAAGTTTCGATGAGCACGCAACTCTCCAGCGTCAAAAATTCTATCATTGATCGTTGCTTGGTACGCAATTCAGAAATCGAAGTCATGTTAAATGACACTATTACTAGACGACGGTACACAGGAAATTGAAACTTTGCATGCTAAGACGAGATGTTCGAAATTACCGTTTGCAAATTAGAGCTCGTTTCTATTACCACTACATACTACATACATACATACATACATACTACATACTACTCTCGTAATACTTGTCTTAATAATTAACCGTCTGCGAACAAGTAAACAATTATACCCATATGGATTTACGACCCGTGAGTAGCAAAGTTCGCGAACGCAGTAAGTTTTGCTAAACAATTCAACAAGAGCAGTCACGTTGTGTTTCTTACTAGCCTGTACATATTTGCATAGGATAGAATTCTATGAATCTTTATGAAGCACTACTTCAAACCAGTAGGAAAATATATTATGCAAAAAAATAACAAAAAACAGTTTTTAAATTAAACGAAAATGAAATTCTATTGGTAAAATGTATTAAATTATTATGATCGTTACTGGTATGTATAGAAGAAACGCGTAAAGTCCAATTGTACGTCATTGATGACATTTACATGCTATCATAACTGTATTAGAGGACCTAAAAATTAGTTTGTTAAAATATATTTAAAAGCTTATATTTCGTTAATTTAAGTACAAAATGTTATAAATTAATTATAATATAGACATTCATGGCAAATAAACACATAATTTCCGTTTCAATACTAAATGTTTCTTGTATATATTTTTAACAAGGTAATATTTACTTGCGGTGTTAAAAGATAACATATCTATCAAATAAGCCTAGTTTGATGTATATTTTTCTGTTTGATTATTTCGAGATTTTCATATCAAAGTTTTCTTTATCGAAAGAATTATTATTTAAAAAGAATTAGATGAAGAGTAAAATAAGCAATGGTTAAACATAGCAGTTACAAAACGTGGAAAGAAGAAAATACTTGGATATAGTAAAAGGCTTTGGCTAACTCTTTTGCCAGCTGTTGGACGAATTTTGGAAATATATGATCCTCTCAAATCATATTTTCTATAATACAAAGGTATTTTTAATAATATAAAATATTATTAAAAATCTGGTGTGAAGAACACAAATGCAGGTTCACTATTAATATTTTTTGTGAACGTGTCCGAATATGTGTTCTTCACACCAGATTTTTAATAATATTTTATATTATTAAAAATACCTTTGTATTATACAAAACTGGTGGGGTTTACCTACTCATGTATGTTTCAATTATTCTGATACATACTTTCTATCACTGAATAAATGTCTTAGAATTTTTGAAGAGTTTTTTGAAAGAGAATCTTCAAAAATTTGGCTTGAATTTATGCACAATCAAGCTGCACTTCAAAATGCTGTGAAATTTATTGAAGGTGACAAAATTTCGGTAACTGAAGAAGCAAACGAAATTAAAAATTTGAAATTTCAATGTCAAGTGTGTTTAGAAAGTAATTTTTGTTCCGTTAACCATCCGTAATAATATAAATCTGTTAGAAGAACAAGCTGCAATAAATCGTGCAGATTTCATGAATCACGTGAAAAACCTATAGCAACTGCTTGGATTATTTAGAAGAATCGCCAGTACATTATTACATTGATATTGAACATTTTCATTGGGTTACATTAAAAAAAAACTCAATTGGGAAAATATACAAAAATCAAACGACTACATTATTCTTAATTTTGCAGATATTAATATTGACGAAAATTATTTATTTAATGAAGTATCTACATTGTTCAAAATTTTGGAGATATTAATATTGACGAAAATTATTTATTTAATGAAATATCATTAAAAAAATATATTGATAAAGAAAAGATAAAATCGTGGACATCAGCAAAAATGTCAACAGAGAATAAACGGCTGGAATTATTTCGTCATTTTGAAATCAACTATGTGCCATACAATAATGCATTGAAAATTGTTGAATACTTATTGTCTTTACCAGGCACTAATGAACGTGTCTTTTCTACAGTCAATAAAGTGTGGACATCGCAATTAAGTGTTGAGACTGTGAAAGCTATTATATGTGTAAAATAGAATTTAATAAATTCTTGTGACAAATTTTAGGGAATATTAGAAGATTACACAAATCTTCGAAAAAAATTTCATTCCAAAGAGAAAATGTATATATGAAATGACAAATATGCGAATTTCTTATTAACCCTAGAATAATAATGTTATATTGTCCATACTTGATTGCTAATGACTAGAGTGGACCAATCCGGAGCGATATTGGTAAATATTTCATATAAAAGCCGAAAAACTCCAATAATTTATCAATTGACATATATATATATATATATATATATATATATATATATATATATATATATATACAAGGTAAACTTAATAATTCGGCGATTAAAGGTCTGGTTTACTTCAAAGTATATATATTTAAAACAACCCAGGGTTGTTTTAAATATATATATATATATATATATATATATATATATATATATATAATCCAAAAATCCCTATTACCATAACAATAGTGTAGGGCCGATTTAAATATATATACTTTGAAGTAAACCAGACCTTTAATCGCCGACTTATTAAGTTTACCTTGTATATATATATATATATATATATATATATATATTGATAAAGAACCACCCTTATGGCTGTGGTGGTGAGATTATAAAATGTTAATGAGATAAAAGTGTAAGATAAAATTATGTATTTGAAAAGATTAGTTGGGCGCCTTAATTTATAAAATCTCACCCCAGATTGCGCTATCTTTATCTCAAATAGCCAACTAGTCGGAAAGCAAGAAACTATTTTTAATAAAACTTTACTAAATGTGGGTGATCTCGGGCTCGTTGTGAGTTTTAGGTTGTTGCTTCCAAAAAAGAGAATAATATTAATGTTGACGCTTAATATAATAACTCCTACAAACAAATATGAACAAATAAAAGATTCATGTAAAATTAAAAATATTATGTTTATTAAATTAAAGGAAACTGTAAAAATATAACGTATTACAAATGTGATATTAACGAAATTGCATATACGCATAAACAACAAGGTGTTACTAATGTGAAAAGAGGTTATGTGTGTTAAACTAATAAATAATATGAATATAAATGTGAATACTCTTATTACAATAATGGTGAGTACCCTTTTATTGCTATCTCTAAGTTATAAATAGGTTGTTTAATTAAATATAAAGATCATGACAGGATGTGATAGATTAGGTAAATAATTCGAGAATATTATTGAATAAAAGTTTAAAGAATTTAATTTTTTTAAAAAAATAATAAATATTATCTGAAAACCTGTTATAATAATGATGCTGATGTATGTTTGTAGATCGTATGTGTGAATAGGGAAGATCCTCGGTGATGCGAAAATGTTCGGATGCAGCACAAAACGATGGCGGTGTAGGTGGCTGTTTACGCAGACGCTATCGAAGATTTTCCTCGGACTTCGTCTTCGGTGCCTAATTACTCACTGCGCTCGTTTCTGGCTGTAGAATTTCAGGTATCGTTGTTGATGTACGTTAGACTATTTTATTGAAGTTCGGCGAAGGATTCTTGAATATCTTTCTTCTGATTTTCTATCGTTTTCGGTGGAACTACGTCTGTGACGCTATGTTGTTGGAAAGTTCGTTATTATCGAAAATTCTTGTAGTTATTCTCTTGTCGGTCGAGTAAATTAATATTTTGGATACTTTTAATCACTTTGAGCTGAATTTATAATTTAAATTTGTGTTTTATACAAGATTTCTAAGGCTTGGTCTAAAAAGATGCGTCTATTTCTTTTTCGAATTCAAGGATCGAATAATTCGACAGCACTTGTCTGAATATTACCAAACACGCTATCTATTGATGTCAATAATCTCGATGATTTACCCTTTTAACAATTTTATATAAAACGAATTTGATTAATTTAGATTATCTAAATGATTTTAAAAATTATATTATAAATTACCAAGTTGGGTTAAGATAAATTTGAATGATACAAATCGCATACTGCGCATGATAAATGTAAACATAGCGAGATGTCAATTTGTAGGCGTGTCTTACTAGTGTCGATATAATACAAAGTTGCATATGGATTTGAATATGTTTTTCGCGCTAATATTTGAAAATATGAATATGATATAATAAAATTAAATAATGAAAGGAAAATGTATATAGAAATTTAAAGAATGAAATGATCGTTATAAAAATACATATGCACTTCGATACTACTAAGACTTAATAATATTATTAATATAACCATTCTATTATAACCCTTTTTCACTTTGTATGTCTTATTCTTCCTATTTTAGATGCAGCTCTATATGGATAACATGCATCACAACAATGTCCCCGTCGAAAAGATGTCGGAATGTACAAATGAGGACATTCTTTTCGCTGAAGATGATGTAGGAAATGAAAGATAACAACCTTGTTTTTCTAAACTTATTACGTGTCGTTCGAATTAAACAATTAGAAAGAAAAATAAGTTAACACCTTAATATAAAAACTTTATAAATTGTAAAAACGAAATGTTTGTTTGTGTGATGGACTTCCTTAACATTATATTAGTATACCAAAGTCCTTTTCTTCTTTTTTTTTTTATTATCAAATATTATTCTATTGTTTCTTTGTAACTTCTCTTTATTTATTCAAGCTGTCCAAATTCAAATTATCCAGTCTAAATTAATGTTTCTAGTTTAAGTATATTTATTTGTAATTATATAAAAATAGTTTAGTTGTAGTATTCATTTAATTGATGTATTTTGCGAGCTATAACATACCTTTCAATGTAAATAATAATTTTAATGACTGTATTTATTCAATTGTATATTACTGTTTTCTGTGGTTTTAAATTTGTATTATATACTTCTTGTACTAATTACATTATATATTCAGGTATTTGTTCGTAGTATTATCATTGGGGTTATTTTATTTATATCTTTTATTGATGGTACATGCTCAATAATTCTATTAATAAATCGTTATTCTTAGTCTTTTATTATAATTGATATACTGATATAAGCTTTAGCTTTCATAATAAATAATTCTCTCTTCATACATGCAAGACGTTACATTCACATTCTATTCTCTAATCAATTAAAATACCACTCCTTTAACATATATATTCTACCTTATTAGAAGACACTTTTGTCTATATTTAATATTTTCATAATAATAATAATTCATTTATTTCATATATAATTCTATACACCTCTATCATATGTATTAATACCTTCAACCTTTAAAATCTTTACCTAGTCCCTCTTATGTCATATCTACACTCCTTTATTATTTATTTTCAATTATGCTCTCTCTTTTTCAATAATAATACGTTCAAACTTTCATTTTATTTATTTTTAACTTTAGCATGTTTATAAGTGAATATGTTCTCCTTTTATTAATTCGATTGATAGTACCAATATTATTTTAAATAATTGTTCTTTTGTAAGCTTGTTTTAACCATCTGAATATGTGGTGTTACCCTTTTTTTTTTCTCAGAGTATTATCTCTCTTAATTATTGAAATAAGTATTAATATTATAGCTCCAGTTATGTTTGTTTTCTTTATAATTTTATTTATTAATTATGTAGCTAGTTATATATTCATTTATTGTATTATAGTTTTATTATGTGTTCTTTCTTTTTCTTATTAAATCGTGTTCATCATCTGTTTGTTTATGTTTAATATAAGTGTAATTATTTTAATTTATCTGTAAATATAACTCGTATCTCCGTATTCTGCTTTGTTCATCATCCTGTGTATTAGAATATCGATATTCTGTCATCGTATTTATTTAAATAATTAATTTTCGACGAACTGTTTTAAAAATATTGATGCTGTTATCCTTGTGTAGAAATGTCATGTTGCCTCTACCTTGAGATTTATGGAGGTTTTTGTTAATTAGTGTGTATGTAGTTATAATTTTGGTGTAAATGTGTATATTGGTATTGATTTTTATACTGTATAAATTATGAAGAAAATTGTTATGATTTAAGTATTCGTATATCATTGAATTGTTTATCATGCCTTCTTTATTTATTAAGTTAGTTATCATACTATCGTGTATAGGTAAATTTGGTGAAATTAAAGTGGTGTTTTGTATGTTAATTTTGTTAGTTTGTATTAAGTTGGTTGCATAATTATGATTAATATTCTTGATTTTGATATTGGATAAGTTAAAATTAATGTTATTAATCCCCGTCTTCTCTATGTTAAAATTATTATATTCCCTTTCATTGTTTATTAAGAAACTCTGGTATGCTTTGTCATTTATTTGAAATTGATTGTATAAATTATTTTTAACTTGGTATTTACGCAGTTTGTTAATCTTCACGTCATGTATGACTTTGGTTGCATCAGTGTTGTTATTATTGTGAATATTGGCGTTTATCTGTTGATCTCCCCGTACTTGATTGTTGATTATTTCTTTTTGTTCTTTATTTATGTTACTTGAATTAATTGTTGTCGTACCCTGTACCTCTTTTTGTATGTTAAATATATTAGTAATGGTTTGTTTTTGATCGACATTTCCGGAATCTATTTTATTAGTCTGATTATTGCAATTATATTCCAATTTGTTGGTTGTGCCTAATCGTTTTGTCCATTGTGAATTTAGTAAATTAACGGTTTCATCCAGTTTAATTAAGTACTTAAGTTCGTTTTCTTCCATCTTTTTCTGCGCTGTAGAAATTTCTGCTATCTTACCCTCTAAATCAACTTTGAAAGCACTTAATTTGTTATCGATGTTTGCATTATTTATTTCAAATTTTTGATTGATATTGTTCATGTTTATCTCTAATTTAGTTGTTAGATCACTATTCATGTTGCTTATGTCTGTTTTCATATTAGTTAGTTCTTGTTTTAAGTTATCGTTATTTGTATCTATTTTATTATTAGTATTATCTAATTTATTTGTTAAGTCTTGTTTTAAGTTTTTGTTATCTTGTTTTAAGTCGGTCATTTGTGTCATTAATATCTGTAACATGTTCATTACCTGGCCATTGTCTGGTGAACTTACCCCTTCAGTTGTAGACGCTTGTGTCACAGGAATGTCTCCCTGTTCAACCCTATCTTCTTCAGTACTGTCCTTAACTGCTTTGGTTCTATGTCGAGTATCCATTTTGATATATTTTAAATTTATAAAGTTTAATGAATTTATATAAAGATGTATCCTTTATTTTAAAAGTATGATAATAATAAATAGTTGAAAAATACAAAGTTATGTTTAAAATATGAATACTAATACTCGAGACACCGTAATTTTATTAGTGAATCAAAAGTTAAATAATATAACGTAAGCACAAGGTGATATTTTCCCTTTCACTAACCTTTAATATGTCCTAGACTCCTCCAAAGTCTGCGATGTAGTGAAATAAAGGTAACAATCTGCTGTTATAATAGGAAAAACATGTACACACAACGACAATAATAATCTACACCTTTTTGTCTATATAATATATGAAACAATTTGAAAAGTATCAATTATTTGCAATATTTAACTTTGTAGATGAGTTATCAACAAGAAGCAACAGCCCCACGTTGTCGGCGACAATTGATAACGAACCACCCTTATGGCTGTGGTGGTGAGATTATAAAATGTTAATGAGATAAAAGTGTAAGATAAAATTATGTATTTGAAAAGATTAGTTGGGCGCCTTAATTTATAAAATCTCACCCCAGATTGCGCTATCTTTATCTCAAATAGCCAACTAGTCGGAAAGCAAGAAACTATTTTTAATAAAACTTTACTAAATGTGGGTGATCTCGGGCTCGTTGTGAGTTTTAGGTTGTTGCTTCCAAAAAAGAGAATAATATTAATGTTGACGCTTAATATAATAACTCCTACAAACAAATATGAACAAATAAAAGATTCATGTAAAATTAAAAATATTATGTTTATTAAATTAAAGGAAACTGTAAAAATATAACGTATTACAAATGTGATATTAACGAAATTGCATATACGCATAAACAACAAGGTGTTACTAATGTGAAAAGAGGTTATGTGTGTTAAACTAATAAATAATATGAATATAAATGTGAATACTCTTATTACAATAATGGTGAGTACCCTTTTATTGCTATCTCTAAGTTATAAATAGGTTGTTTAATTAAATATAAAGATCATGACAGGATGTGATAGATTAGGTAAATAATTCGAGAATATTATTGAATAAAAGTTTAAAGAATTTAATTTTTTTAAAAAAATAATAAATATTATCTGAAAACCTGTTATAATAATGATGCTGATGTATGTTTGTAGATCGTATGTGTGAATAGGGAAGATCCTCGGTGATGCGAAAATGTTCGGATGCAGCACAAAACGATGGCGGTGTAGGTGGCTGTTTACGCAGACGCTATCGAAGATTTTCCTCGGACTTCGTCTTCGGTGCCTAATTACTCACTGCGCTCGTTTCTGGCTGTAGAATTTCAGGTATCGTTGTTGATGTACGTTAGACTATTTTATTGAAGTTCGGCGAAGGATTCTTGAATATCTTTCTTCTGATTTTCTATCGTTTTCGGTGGAACTACGTCTGTGACGCTATGTTGTTGGAAAGTTCGTTATTATCGAAAATTCTTGTAGTTATTCTCTTGTCGGTCGAGTAAATTAATATTTTGGATACTTTTAATCACTTTGAGCTGAATTTATAATTTAAATTTGTGTTTTATACAAGATTTCTAAGGCTTGGTCTAAAAAGATGCGTCTATTTCTTTTTCGAATTCAAGGATCGAATAATTCGACAGCACTTGTCTGAATATTACCAAACACGCTATCTATTGATGTCAATAATCTCGATGATTTACCCTTTTAACAATTTTATATAAAACGAATTTGATTAATTTAGATTATCTAAATGATTTTAAAAATTATATTATAAATTACCAAGTTGGGTTAAGATAAATTTGAATGATACAAATCGCATACTGCGCATGATAAATGTAAACATAGCGAGATGTCAATTTGTAGGCGTGTCTTACTAGTGTCGATATAATACAAAGTTGCATATGGATTTGAATATGTTTTTCGCGCTAATATTTGAAAATATGAATATGATATAATAAAATTAAATAATGAAAGGAAAATGTATATAGAAATTTAAAGAATGAAATGATCGTTATAAAAATACATATGCACTTCGATACTACTAAGACTTAATAATATTATTAATATAACCATTCTATTATAACCCTTTTTCACTTTGTATGTCTTATTCTTCCTATTTTAGATGCAGCTCTATATGGATAACATGCATCACAACAATATATATATATATATAGTGGTGTGTGCATTGCACATACCACTAGGACCGGTCCTGGGCGGCAACCTGGCTAGGCTGCCGTTAACAGCACACACACGTTCGATGTGTGTGCTATGCCCCCGCTTCGGCGGAAAACGTTAAGATGGCACAAGTGTGACCATCGTCGACCGAGGTAGCCGCTAAGAGTGTTCCCTTGGTTAGCGATGAGCAACCCCGTACAGGGTGCGCTTCGCCTGTCTGCGCCTTGCCTCGTTGGGGCGGGGGTCAGGCCGTCGAAGTACTGCACGGAATTGTAAAGAAGTTGCCGGGAAAGGGTTGGCGGCCCTACACAACGGCTGGTTATCCGACCTCTCTAAATTCATGCGACCGGTCACTAAACACACGCACGAACGCACCGACATACAAAACCCTACACTTACGCTCTCACACAAAACCACACACCCATAGAGAGACGCAAGCTGCCAGCAGCAACCAACACACAAGTTCATACCCAGAAGGAGACACAAATTGCTAGCAGCGAACAACACATATATTCACACCTTGCTATCTATTTTTTGGAATACTAAGGCATGATTTATTATTATTACTAGAATGTATCTTTGAATAATTTAAACCATAGCAACTTAATTACTTGACATTTATATCCTGTCATTCATATTTTGTATTCTCTTGATAAAGGCGTACACAGCCGAAACATGTAGAGTTTTTTAAATACATATATTTTGAAGTAATATACAGACCTTTAATCGCCTACTGATTAGGTTTACCATATCGTACCAAGGTCACGAAGTGACTATATTTATATATATATATATATATATATATATATATATATATATATATCAATTTATATATATATATATATATATATATATATCAATTTATATATATATATATATATATATATATATATCAATTTATATATATATATATATATATATAAATTGATAAATTATTGGAGTTTTTCGGCTTTTATATGAAATATTTACCAATATCGCTCCGGATTGATCCACTCTACTAATGACACGTCAAATTTGCGTCCTATATGAATGCATAAATATTTTATGTGGAAATGAAACTATATGTTCTATAGAAAACCTTTATTTTTGTCCTGGGCGGCAACCTGGCTAGGCTGCCGTTAACAGCACACACACGTTCGATGTGTGTGCTATGCCCCCGCTTCGGCGGAAAACGTTAAGATGGCACAAGTGTGACCATCGTCGACCGAGGTAGCCGCTAAGAGTGTTCCCTTGGTTAGCGATGAGCAACCCCGTACAGGGTGCGCTTCGCCTGTCTGCGCCTTGCCTCGTTGGGGCGGGGGTCAGGCCGTCGAAGTACTGCACGGAATTGTAAAGAAGTTGCCGGGAAAGGGTTGGCGGCCCTACACAACGGCTGGTTATCCGACCTCTCTAAATTCATGCGACCGGTCACTAAACACACGCACGAACGCACCGACATACAAAACCCTACACTTACGCTCTCACACAAAACCACACACCCATAGAGAGACGCAAGCTGCCAGCAGCAACCAACACACAAGTTCATACCCAGAAGGAGACACAAATTGCTAGCAGCGAACAACACATATATTCACACCTTGCTATCTATTTTTTGGAATACTAAGGCATGATTTATTATTATTACTAGAATGTATCTTTGAATAATTTAAACCATAGCAACTTAATTACTTGACATTTATATCCTGTCATTCATATTTTGTATTCTCTTGATAAAGGCGTACACAGCCGAAACATGTAGAGTTTTTTAAATACATATATTTTGAAGTAATATACAGACCTTTAATCGCCTACTGATTAGGTTTACCATATCGTACCAAGGTCACGAAGTGACTATATTTATATATATATATATATATATATATATATATATATATATATCAATTTATATATATATATATATATATATATATAAATTGATAAATTATTGGAGTTTTTCGGCTTTTATATGAAATATTTACCAATATCGCTCCGGATTGATCCACTCTACTAATGACACGTCAAATTTGCGTCCTATATGAATGCATAAATATTTTATGTGGAAATGAAACTATATGTTCTATAGAAAACCTTTATTAAATGAAAAAAGTAAACACTAAATGATGAACTAAGTAAACCTGTTTAGTAAATATTGTACTTTATTTCAGTAAGAGAAATTTAAAGAGCGAATAAAAGTGCGTAGAATAAAAAAAAAACAAAGTTACAACTCATAATCAAATATAAACAAATTTTAATCCCTTTTGTCATTACTACAGTCCATACATATTTTTACCTGGTGTTCACCACATAGGGCGCGAAAACATTTATAACAGTATGTGGTTGGCATTCTTTTCTTTACGGAAGGGCATAAACTGCAGTATGTCGTCTCCTTGATTTTCTGTTGTGAGTTTTTCTTGCTCTAAGCTGTTGGTTATACATTCTTTTAACTTCCTAGAAAGCCATGGAATATTTTGCAGTCGCTTCCATCGCCATGTCCTTGTTAATTGTTCTTGAAGTCTAAATAGAAATTCTTGCCTTGATAATGCCGTTGAAACCCTATCTATTGCAGTGTGGCGATATATTACATATGCATTAACAGATACAATATTTAGCATATTGTAAAAAGAACATAGCGGTCGCCTTCTTGTTTTTCTATTAGCACACATGTTTTGAGACATTTGATCGAACGTATCAACAGTCCCTTTTGTACAATTGTACGTATGGATCATTTCTGGTTTTGATGTTTGCTGATTTACAGTATCGGTAAAATGCATTGGCGAAAGTAACAAAAAGTAATTTATTTTATTTGGGTTTGGTAGACACTAAAGCCATTTTATCATGGAATGAAAATATAGATGTTCCACAACTTCGTGATTTATGTTCCAATAAATTTAAGGGTATTTCGGATTTGTTTTTGCGGAGTGTCCCAACTATTGTAAAATTATAAGGACGATCAAGTAATTTCGTGGCTAAAGGAATGCTGGTAAACCAATTATCCATAGTAATATTACGATTGCTACCATAGAGTGGCTTAGGCAAATTTGTAACCAAATAATATGCTAACGGTACACCTTTTGTTTCCGTCGACTTTCCCAGATAGGGGCTTGCATTAATTACATATTTAGTAGGAACGTCGCAAACTATTACAATTTTGATGCCGTATTTATTAGGCTTATTGGGCATATATATGCGAAACGGACATTTGCCTCGAAAGCCAACAACAAGTTGTTCATCGATTGTGACGTATGAACCGGCTTTGTAACTGTTAAGGCAGTTATCAATAAATATGTTCCAAATATTGAAGATTGGAGCAAAAGTGCTTTTGTCTTTGCGTTGTTGTCTAATAGCCTGATCATCAAATCTTACTGAATTTATCAAAAAGTTAAACCTTTCTTTGCGCATAGTTGCCTTATGAATCTCTCCCGAATAGCTTTCACCGAACAAAATTTTTTTGTTGACAGATGATTATTATTTAGAGCAGCAGATAAAAATAATAATCCCAGTAATGCTTTGAGTTCAGTTGGTGCCGTAGCGCTCTTTTTGTACCTTTCTCGTAGTTCCGCTATTTTCTGGTTTGTACCTAGTAATATTTCACTTAAAATTTCATCAGTGAAAAATAAACTGAAGGCACCAATTGGTTCTGTTGCGTTTTTGGCTAAGTGCGTTGGCTCTGGTCGAATGTAGACAAAATTTCTTGTTGGAGTCTTTCCGCCTGCGTTTTGCACAGAAGTGGTTTGCCATATGTGGCCATTCTTTCCTAGATATGCTCGTTTATTTGAACATATGGCAGCATTTTCAGGTCTTTGTAGTTCACTAAAGCATTCATGAGATGTTGATGGTTGCGTAGCATTCATTCCTTTATTAGGTGGTTGTTCATCCAATTCTCTCAAAACTTTTCTTTTAATTTTCCATACATCTTCCAGTTGAGTTATATATGCATCTTCATCAAGTACGTCAGGAACATAGTCACTAACAGCATCACTATCATCGCTATCGAACGGATTTTGTTCTACTATGTCTCTTTCATTGTTACTTATGTCACTAAAATTACTTGCATTTATAATATCTTCTTGTTCCTTTTCGACAAGGGCGCGTTTTATATCCACTTTTGTATTCTTGGACATTTTATCACTCACTAAGTAATATCTAGAGAACGGACGCAATTTCCATAAAACGCAATCGGCAATTGGAATTGTGTATAACGTCGCTCAGTACATCCCGGCGTAATTCAATGAAGTATTTGTTTGATTTACTCGGACACCTGGTCTCGCCGCGATAACAATGGACAAGTCAGCTATTGTATTCGGAGAATATAGTGTTTTTTAAAGTATTTTCATGAGCGTAGAAAGAAGCGGGGTTTTTATAATGTATTTTATTTATTAGTTTATATTTCGTAAGATAAATAAAGTGCTGTGAGTAAGTTTCTTGTTTTCATAGTTTTAACTGTTAATTACATCGTAATTTTTGTGATAGATCCTGTTTAATATCGTTTGATTGAATCTATTTCTACCAATTATTTCGACGTAAGAGTGTGCATTGAATTTCGTTCAGTATCAATAACTTACGCACACATTTTTAGTTTTCATTTATTTAGATCTAGAGCATTGTTTAAGTTACTTTTTCAGACATGATATGGAAGAATGTCGAGAACGGCATTGTAAAACAATGGCGAGTTGGATTGACGGTCATACTGATTGTATGTCCATTGTCAGTGATTCCAAAATTTATTACAAAATCCGTAAAATATCGTCAAAAATTCGTCACTTAGGATCGCAAACACATCTGAACTCTGTAAAACTTTTATGGCGGCTAATATTCCATTAAATAAACTTAGCAATCCCACTTTAAAAATATTTCTGAAAAAATATACTGGTCGAAATGTTCCTGATGAATCAACTTTACGCAAATATTATGTTTCTAGTTGCTGTACGAGAACAGTAGAACGCATTAGAAGCCGTCTTTTAAATCAATACATATGGATAAGCGCCGACGAAACGGTGGTTATGTTAGGACGCTGTGTGGTAAATGTTGTAGCTGATGTACTACATCCAACTATTCCATATAACGCATATGTAATAGCAACAAAAGTTATAAATACAGTTGATGCGGAAACAGTTGCTAAAACGATTAATGAGAATATTCAAAATATACTTCATTCCGACGACAGGTACAGAGAAAAAGTACTTTTATTTGTAAGTGACAGAGCTGAATATATATTAAAGGAAACATATCCTAATTTGCTGCATATTACTTGTGTAGCACATGTTCTCCGCAGAATCTGTGAATATATCAGAGCACCTTTCCAGAAATTGATAGACTTGTATCCGCTTTTAAAAAATTTTCAGAAAAGCACCATTGAGAGTAGCTCTTTTCAGGGAAAAATTTCCATCTCTGTCACTGCCTCCCACTCCAGTAATAACTAGATGGGGAACATGGCTGGAAGCTACTAGTTATTATGCTGAGAATTTCGATAGTCTAAAACATTTCGTAACACTGCTAAAGGAGGATGCTAGAAGTATTGGTGAGTGCAAGGAGCTCACACAAATCCCAAATTTAAAAAATCAGTAGTACTTTCTTCACGAACACTTTGGAAAATCGCCAAAACTAATCACTTATTTTGAAAATCGAAATCTCAAATTAAATGACGGATTAACCACATTAGATGTGGCCGTTAATAATTTGAAAAGTATTCCAAGTGACTTCGGATGTGGCCTTCGGCAAAAGGTTGATGCAATTCTTAATAGATATCCAGATTTAATTACATTGCAGCAATTATGTATGGAGACAATTCCACAAAATCTAACGGCTAAATATGAAGAAATAAAAGAATATTTCCAGTATGCACCTATAACCAGTTGCGATGTAGAAAGGACGTTTTCTATTTATAAGGATGTATTTAATTCAAAGAGAACAAAATTGACAGAAGAAAACCTTGAGAAACTATTGCTAGTCAATATTAATACTCCTTTACTCAACTTGAACGACAAAATGAACAAATAAAAATGTTCCAATTATAGAAATAAAATTAAAAACTTTAAAAATACAACTTTTCAACAAATACATATGTCTTTAATTGTTTCGACCTTTGCTTGATGTAAATCCATATCACAAATAAATAAAACACACATAAGATGTTTTAGATTTATACTTTATTAATAAAATAATGACAGCTGTTTTGCTAACACAGTAGCTTCTTCAAATTCAACTTAAGACTAAAGATACATACAAGATACAGCGTTAATCAGGTAGTTGACCCAAGTTAAAATTCTAGGAACTATTACATTTATATTTTGCTTTTTGAAAACTATACCATGTCCTACTTGTGTGAGGTTTAAGTATAAAAATATAGTATAAGCAACTAAGAAACAATATTTTAGTGGGTGAACAGATTTAACAGTGGGGATGAATTCAAGTCTAATTTATCGTTTAGTAACATTTCTGAGTTTTTAAGTTTATTAATTTCTAAAGATTCTAAACAATTTAGTTTTCTACCTTTATTTTCTACATGTATGGTGTCGAATTGTAAATTAAATTCGTGCTAATTCTCTATTAAATGATTAGAGTAGGTTGAGTCAGTTTTCTTATTGATATAAGAATGATAGTGGTCTTGGATTCGTTTTTTAAACGTTCTACCTGTCTGTCCAATATATGTTTTGGTACATGATCCGCATGATAACTTATAGACTCCTGATTTATTGTCTTTGGTAGTTTGTTCTTTATTATTTTTAATATATTTGGCTAGATTATTATTAGTTTTATAAGTAATATTAATCTTTTCTTTTTTAAGGAATTTTAAGGAAATACATATGTATTTCGTAATTTTATAGATCACCACCCGTTTGTTTTCCAATTATATAAATAAAATTAAAAACTTTATAAATACAACTTTTCAACAAATAAATATGTATTTCGTAATTTTATAGATCACCACCCGTTCGTTTTCCAATTATATAAATAAAATTAAATATTTTAGAAATACAGCCTTTCGCCAGTACTGCACTGGGTGGTAAGCGTGTCCGTTCTCTAGTAATAACACACGTTAAATTGACGTACAAATTTTATAACGATTTTACTAAGGATACGTAAATTTTACGTGTAGCACTTTAGTTTAGTCAAAAGCAAAACCTAGACTAACCTTAAAACCAGGTAACCCTACTTCGTCATTGTAGTAAGAGAGTGGATGATAGCATTGCCGCTACGATAGATTTCTATATAAAATTCAGCAAATGCACTTGTCATTTTTACAAAATGGATACGTAAAACTTACGTGCGTTATTATTCTAGGGTTAAATATTATTATTATGACCTTACTTTACTCATGTAGGTTTAGAAAAATATATAATACATTACTTTTTTTACAATAAAAATTTGTTACTAAACTTTTTTTCAAAGCAGCCCCCCCCCCCCCCCCACTCCAATCCGGATTAATTGTGTCCCGCGATTTAATAATCTAGCCACCGTAATTTAGAAGAAATATTAAATTTTATGTGTCCTTTCCATGTCACTAAGATAACTTTCAATCATTTTATTTCTATTATAGTATATTTAACCCGTATCATTTCAGAGTCCCAAAAGTAAAAGTCCTCTCAGAGAGTCTGTGAAAAAACCCCAAAGGCTACACAGCAGAGGTGACACTCAAAGTAAATAAGATAAATTATCCGACGACACGGCAGTAAGTAGAAAGGGGACATATCAAGACGTATATTCAAAATACCGGTCTGCCAGCCCGACATGCGACGTCAGTGATTAATACTCTTATATATGACCGTTCAGCGACTGAGGCGCGCGTGCGTTTATCAAAGACACTAACAATGGTCGCGGAAATAACGAGAGAATCGAGAATAACTGAAACCGACTGGCATGTACCCGCACGAAGGCATGCAAGATTTGAATTCCGCAAAGACCGACCGGCAGATATTCGATTAGAGAATACCACCTGCCAACAATCGTCACGTAATAATTATTACGAACCAATGTGTTTCTATTGTTGCGTCACTGTTACCCTCGGAAATCGATTACAGCAAATGTCGCATCCGCTAAATCTAAATGTTATCGGAGTGACAAGTCAATTAGGGGGGATGGTGGCTGCGTCTCTTTTTATAATAAATGGTCTCGGTAATTACGATAAATTTTATCGTTTACTCGAAAAGTAAACGATATTTAGGGTATTTGAATCTTTGTTATCGTAACTGCAAATCGCATCTCTCAAAAATCATGCTTGCTTCTTTAAGTTATTAAAAATGCAATTAACGAGGTTATCCTAGAATATATCGAGTGTCCCTGATTTTAGTTTACAGACTGCAACTCCTCACCGGGTATATTTACGAATAAATGTTTGAATTATCACGTAGTTAGTTTTGCATTTAGTTATCGCCATGTAAGTCATTTGAACGTTAACTTTTTTTTAATGAAATCCTATGATTTTGAATGCAGCATAATATGAATCAAGAAGATGCACATAACTTTCATCTGAATAATTTTGTCATATTACTTTTGCGGTTCTTCAAATAATTACTGAGAAAGAGCATTGAAATCACTTTCCTAATAGCAGATGGTTTGAAAAATTAACAACTTTTTTGGTTGACAAATAGAATTTATATGACAGTTTAGTTTTGTTCTTAGTATTGTTGTTAGTTCAGTATTGTAAAATAGAAATAAAACTATGGTTCGAATCTTCACTTTTTAATATTTAATCATAACAGGATAGTTGTTTCGCCAGCACAGTGGCTTCCTCAGGTACTTACAGCTAAAGAGTACGGTACGAACTAAATTAAAAATATATATATATATATAAAATCAACAAGGTTGGTATTATTTTACAACGTTTTTAAAGAAATCTATATTTTTTTAATTTAATTTGTAACGTACTCTTTAGCTGTAAGTACCTGAGGAAGCCACTGTGTTGGCGAAACAATTGTCATGTTACGATTAAATTTTAAAAAATGAAGATTTGAACCGTAGTTTTATTTCTATTTTAAATTATGGATCTTCATCAAGTAAAAGCCGAATCAATTCAGTTGTTCAGTATTTTGTTTTGATTTCGTTAATACTCAATATGCCTACACATACACCTCAATGAATATATAGTGACATGTTATGGATAGTAAATAAGTTTATTATAAAATTCTTAAACCAGAAAAAGTGAAACCGAGAAAAAATTCTTCGATATAAAAAACAAATGGCCCAGAGGTTACTTTAAGTAAGGACATTTCGGGATTTTAATTAGCAATCCTCTTTGCTTAATATTAAAACTAAAACAAAATACTACTAAAAAAGATACCTACACAGAAGAAGAAAAATACATTTTTATTAAAAAACCCTCGTAATATAATAATTCCAACTTCATTAAACAGAATAATATCGATATCTACCACTGAAAGAAGAACAAACAGTTAAAAGTCAAAGAAGGAATGAAAATACACACTAATCAGCCAATAAAATTAACATCCGAACAGAATTCACAGACATCGGGATTCTACACACCAACTGAAGGAAGATTTTCACTTAAAAAGCTAATAAAATAAAACAATAATAGGCCTAAATTACTCAAGAGAGGCTTAATTTACAAAAACAAATAGAATAACAAAATATAAAAAGGATTTATTTGAAATTTTGGAAAATATTGCTAGGATTTTTGAAAATTGTAAAATAAAGTAAAATATAATAAGATAACATTTGCCTAAAGGGCATAAATCATTAATAACAAACAATATTATAACATCAAATTAATAATAAAAGCATTAATTCAAAAATAAACTGACATTTTGGAAAAATATAAAAATTTTGACAGATTAAAAAGAATGTTTAATATAAAAATATTAAATAGTTAATTGACGAAGGAGATACTTGTTGAAACTTCATTATAACGCTAAGAAATAAGTAATTAAACTTCTAGTTTCAAAAATTCTTTTATTGTAAATACCACTACAATATTGTTTCGCCATACAATGGCTTCATCAGGTGGATGAAATACTTATTAGCTCTTAGAAATGTGCCTGGAACAAAGTTATTTTCAATTTAAAAAGAAATTTTATAAACAAACAGAGGGTCTAGCAATGGGAAACCCACTAAGCCCCTTATTAGCGGAAATTCTCATGAATAATTTGGAAACTATAATTAGTACACATCCCTTGTTTGGTAATTGTGTATATTGGTTTAATACAAAGGTATTTTTAATAATATAAAATATTATTAAAAACCTGGTGTGAAGAACACAAATACAGGTTCACTATTATTGTATTATACAAAACTGGTTGGGTTTACCTACTCATGTATGTTTCAATTATTCTGATATATTGGTTTAGGTATGTTGATGACATATTAATTTACTTTAACGGTTCAGATAGACAATTAGAAACTTTACATAATTATTTCAACACTATTCACCCCAAAATAAATTTTACTATAGAAACGGAAATAAATAAAAGCATTAATTTTCTAGATTTAACCATATCGCACAAAACTAATAAACACGAGTTCGCTATATACCATAAACAAACACATATAGATACCACAATACAGGCTAATTCTTTTCATTCTATAACACACAAATTATCAGCATACCAATCAATGGTATATAGATTAATTCATGTACCTATGAGTAAAAGTAATTTCGACCTTGAACTAAATAGAATGTACACAATAGCATTAAACAATGGTTACTCTATAAATATTGTCAATAACATCCTAAATAGCCAAGAAAAATCTTAAACCCTTTCCTTAGTTTATCCAAAATTAAAATACAAGATAATTAATTCCTATAATTCAATCACTTACTTAGGAAAAATTTCGGAAAAAATTGGTACTTTCATTAAAAAACTGAATAACGAACATATTTCATTTAAAACAGACAATACTATACAGAACATTATTAAAAACAACAAAGATAAAATAGACAAAGAATCAAACTCTGATGTATATAAGTTAACATGCGAAGATTGTAATAAGGTATACATAGGACAAACGGGGAGGACATTCAAAATTAGGATGAAAGAACACGAGAGAAGCTATAAAGAAAAGAAAACAGATTCAACTTTCGCAAGTCATTGTATAGATATCAATCATAGATTTAATATAGATTTCAAAATTTTACACATTCAAGAAAAAAGTAAAAAACTTAACCTGTTAGAAAACTTAGAAATTAATAGATACAATAGTTTAGGATTAGCTTTAAATGACCAACTAGATTTAAACAACTCCTCTCTATTAAATTTAAGATTGTAAAAATTTTTCCACCACCATTTCCCCAATAATTTTCACATAAATATTCAAACTTGTATTGTACATATTCAGTATTTCATCCACCTGATGAAGCCATTGTATGGCGAAACAATATTGTAGTGGTATTTACAATAAAAGAATTTTTGAAACTAGAAGTTTAGTTACTTATTTCTTAGCGTTAAAAATATTAATTAAAATAATTACTTGAACAGTTATAGGAAAAAGTAGGACTCTAATTTTATCAAATTCCAAAAAGGCATTCAAGAACTAAGAGGAAGAACTAAAAATATGTATAGTTTTGTCTGAAAGGGTAATGTTATAAAAGCCAGAGACACCGATTAGTAAACACATACCTCGTGAAGTAAAAGTCAAATCAGGGATACGTACTTCGTAGTGCTCAAGTTAAATAGGAAATACGTACTTCGTATTATTCAAGTCGAAAATATACACGTACTTCGTGTTATAAATAAAAAATAGTGACAATCAGGACTAGAAGAAGTGAAGTAAATAAAAATAGCAATCAAAGAGATAGGTACTGCCTAAAAAAAAAATAATAAACACGAATATTAAGTAAAAAGAAAATTTCCGGAGAGAAAGAGCCAATCTGTTATTAAATAATTTAAGGTCAGATAAATGCTAATTTAAAAATACCTATTTTTTATAAATGTCAAATCATAAATATTGAAATAAAGAATATAATTCAAAAACCAAATTCAAAATTAAGAAATCGTATTACAAAGAGTTTATAGAATTTTAAATGTATTAGCTGTTCTTCATTCTTGTTTCTCGAGAATCCATGAACCCAATTTTAAAAAAGAAAATAACAGTTTAAAAATAAAACTTTTAAAATTAATAAATAAACATCTGAGATAAAAAGATACGAGTCCATATGCCTACGACAAAAGAGCCAGCTGAGGAAAAAAGAAATTAAAGAAGTATTATTATCATCTTTCAAATACATATGATATAGTAATTATAGTATTTAATGTTTCTGTAACATAAAGACATTTGTAGAAAATAAAAGTTTTTTTTATTATAGGTAGGTACAAGTGTCCCGTATCCTTATGTTAAAATTTTTAGGAGTGTAAAATAGACTACATTTCAAGCAACAAAAACGCAAAACTTGTATATCCATTTTTATTTGTTTCAAAGTTACAGATCTATGAATGTGATTGTCAGATCATGAAAAAAAATGCAATCCTAAAGTCAACACAAACTGATTTTATTTATAAAAGTTATACGATTCAATAACAGGCCTGTGATTGTTAACGTCGCATAACAAAATGTTATCCTAAAATAAATAAACACGTGTCGTAGTGCATACAGTAATTTCTTCGATATTTACAAAAAAGAGTACTGGAAATTTATTTATGATAAAGAAGGATCTTACTTATTTCGTAAGTGCTGAACCATGAATATCATACAATAAACAAATGTTCAGATGACTGTTAACGTTATATTTTTTAATAAAAGGTTACATTACGTTTCAGTTCATACAACAGCTTATTAGTGAGTGGACACGTTTTGACACGTTTTCTTTATTCAAAATGCCTTAACGATTTTATTCTCAAGAGTATGCGGACAAGCATTTTGTGCATGGCTACTGTAATGGCAGTGCACGTCAAGCAGTTATTGAATACCGAAATCGGTTTCCCGATAGGCGCATTCCTCGTTACAGAACATTTCTGAAAGTACACAGACAATTTCGGGAATGCGGACTGCGTGATTATATTTTCGACCGAGGAGTAAATTTGCCAGCAGACTTAGACGTAGAAGCAGTAGCTATTGTTACAAGGAATCCAACTCTCAGTGTATGTCGAATCGCCAGACAACTAGGAGTGACACGAACAACAGTTTGGCGAATTTTAAAACGTGAGGGCTTATATTCATATCACTAGCGCAGGGGACACGGTTTGCTTGAGGTAGACCACTATGCTCGTCTAGTTTATTCTACCTGGATATTAAGACAGTCACTGCTTCATTTTAATTTCTGCAGAACAGTTCTCTGGACAGATGAATCTACGTTCACGAGAAGTGATGTTACAAATCTGAGAAACCTGCACAGGTGGTCATCAGAAAATCCCAAAGCTATACGCCTATGTAAATTTCAGCATGAATTTTCTATTAATGTTTGGGCGGCCCTAATCGATGACTTCTTGATTGGTCCTGTCGTTCTTCCTGGGAGGTTAAATGCGGAGAATTACCTTCAATTTTTTATTGACGAACTGCCAGGTCTTTTAGAGGATGTCCCACTGAATGTTCCACGAGACATGTGGTTTCACATGGATGGGGCGCCACCACATTTCGGAATTGCTGTCCAAAATTGGGCTAAAGTCAATTATCCAAGATGGATTGGTCGAGGTGGTCCTGTTGCATGGCCACCCAGATCACCCGATCTTAATCCCTTGACTTTTATTTATAGGAGTACATGAAAAATTTTGTCTACGCGCTAGTTTCGAACACAAGAGAAGAGTTGTTGGATCGTATTCACCTGGTTGCCGAGCAAATTAGACAAAAATGAAATTAGGATAAGTATTTCCTTTGTTGGCTTACGGGCACAAGCTTGCATTCAACAAGGAGGTGGACATTTCGAAAATATTATTAATTGAACTTTTTTAAATAAAATCAGTTTCTATTGACTTTAGGATTACATTTTTTTCATGATCTGACAATCACATTCATAGATCTGTAACTTTGAAACAAATAAAAATGGATATACATGTTTTGCGCTTTTGTTACTTGAAATGAAATCTACTTTACACTCCTAAAATTTGAACATTACGATACGGGACACTTGTATATGTCTTATATACAAGTGTCCCGTAAAATATTTCAAACCATAAAAGCCTAAGGTATGAGTTGGCGCACACATACATAATAATAGACATGTTAATTTATGTACAATGTAATATGAATTCCCAAGAAGCAGCACGCGTGTATCGACAACGATTCCCAGAACGTGAGCATCAATCGCATATGACTTTCAGTAAAGTGGAGTCAAAGATGAGAACTGGACCTTTCCTAATAATGTAAAACATAGGAATCTTCGATCAATTGTTAGAAATGATGAAAACATTGTCAACGTTTTGGCCTACGTACTGATAAACCCTCACGTTTCTATTCGTTCTCTGGCAGTTGAAATTGGAATTAGTGAAACCATTGTACACCGAAATATAAAAACACACAAGTACCATCCATTTAAGATTCATTTTGTTCAAGGATTGACGCCGAACGATTTCCAAAGAAGGCTTGACCTCATTGCACGTTTACATGTTTCAGCAGAAGAAAATCTAAATTCCTTTAAGTATATATTCTGGAACGATGAATGTCGTTTCCACAATAAAGGCATTGTTAGCAACCATACTGCTCATTACTGGTCAAACCAAAATCCACATTGGATGCAAGAAGCGCGCTTCCAGACAGTGTGGGGAACCAACGTTTGGTGTAGAGTTTTCAATGGTTATTTAATTGGTCCTTATTTTTATGAGGAAACTTTAGCCGGACAGCGTTATTTAAATTTTCTACAAAATGTGTTGCCAAGTTTAATGAAAAATATTCCTCCTCGAAGAAAGAAGAACAGTACTTTGCCAACAGGATTGTGCTTCACCTACAATGCACGTACTCTCAACGATTCTCTCTCACGTATTCTCAACGATTATTTAAATATAATTTACAATAATGGTTGGATTGGCAACAGAGGTCCTATTCCTTAGTCCGCGCGTTCTCCGCATACCTTTCGCCTCTTGATTTCTTCCTTTGGGGCTATTTAAAGGAAATTGTATATTCTGGGCGTAGTGAAGCGTATCTTCTATAAATGTCGAAATAACTTGATGACATCTTCTCTTTGTAAAGCACATTGAAAATACGATCAACCTTAGTTTTCGATTCTCGTATGGTTACTAATAGGGTTGTTCCTATAACTTGAATGTCGTCCATTGTAATATTTGCTAACTGCTCTCGTCGACATGCTCCACAAATACCAAAAATTTATGCAACCTACAACATACTCCGGTTAACATATTGGTTGAATCTTAAAAAAGGACAAATTGTGTAACATACTTTTACCATAAGAAGAAGGCTATTATTCTTGAATATTTACTGATATCTATATTATTATGCAAATTTACAGTTGCCTTCAACATTGAATAGTATAGCCACATAGATGAGGGCTTACTGCGTTTGGATATTTTCAGAAAATATGCAAGAAATACATTTTCTGTATAGTTACTGTATTTAACATTCTGTATGTTGCACCAGGTAACAAATTCATCCTAGACCTTGTCGTACACCTTTGATTTTATAGGTAACAAGCTTAATTTTGCTTCATCTGCTGTTTTAGATATTTCTGGAGGTGTACTGTAAACTGTTTGTTCGTTTATAAGTGAAAACTGCTTTACTTACAATTATAAGAAATTGACAGTAATAATGGCGATTACTTATTTTCGCTTTATTGACAAAACTGTCATAGAAACATTGCATTTTATTAATTTTTAAAGACCGTATCATACCTACAATGTAAAGTTTTTGTATAGAAAAGATGACAGACGATGACAGACGACACTTAATTGACAGCATGTAGAATTTATCTGTAGTAATACCATAAGAGCTTTGAATTTATCGATAATTTCACGAATGCTTGTTGCATAGCGACGAAGACGAGTGTCAGTTTGACAAGCATTTAAATCACGACAGACCGTAGGGCTGGAGTGGTTTAATTGTCAAATTGACACTAGCCGAAGTCGTTATGCAGGAAGTATGAGTGAAATTATCGATTTTAATTCAAAGCTCGTATGGTATTTGATTAGATTATTTTACGTAATACAAAATGAAATTTATCTAAACTCTTTATTTGTTAATTCATGTATAAATTAGTACACTGAAAGGTACAATTGTTATATACATTCTGTTTTTTATTGGATGTGCTTGAATCAATATTTGCACTGTTGTAACTATTTCCTCGCATTTGATTAATAATAGTTTCATGGTGTTCTTTATCTAGTTGTAGATACGGCTTAATAGAATGCGAACTACTATGGCCAGAAATTTTAATTAATTGTGGCTCATTTACACCAGCTTTTGCTAAATTTGACACAGCTGTTGCGCGACTGGAATGGTTATTTATTTTTTGGTTTTCTGTGTTGAAACCAGCGAGTTCAGCACTTTTCTTAAACCATTTCAAAATTTCATTTCTTCCAATAGGCATATTTTTATACCAGCTACCTTTTTTCTTATTCCACGCTGGATTGACAGTTAAAAAGAGTCTATCACTTTTTATACGAGCGTTTTCTGTACTCTTTGAAATGAGTTTTTTAAAAAGTCTGACTGGGCAATTACTTGGTTTTACTTTATTGGGAATCAACCATTTACTGTTACCACATTTTTGTGCTCCACCTTGGGTAGTTTTCGTGAATATGGGATTGTACTCTATTATTTCAGTCGGTGTATTGTATACGTTCATTTCTTCTCGGAAGTAGTGAATCAAACATGCCGCGCCTTCTCCTCCTCGCCATGCCAATTCAATCGACACTATCAGGTAAAATTTCTTTTGTAGTCCATCTGGATTTTCTTCATCCCAAACATTTATCATTTTTTCATATTCGTTTTCCTGTAAAGCTGCAGAACTCATTTTCCGTTTACCAGGTATCGCTTGAAGAATTCTCCTTTTGGAGTTCCTTGCGTCGCGGGCTGCTTTAAATACGATGCTCTGAAAATGATCAAATTTTCTGTTATATTCGTTATTAAACTTCTTTTGTAGCAATTTTGCCGTGACATTCCACATCGTTTTAACAACACCTTCTTTATATTCTTCCCCATTCACCTTCCTCATATTGAAGGCCCAGTCTTTCAGAATATCTGCAAGTTCCTCTTCTGTAACATTTTGTTCGATGCTGTAGTTTTTCGCATCACAAAACTCACAAAATTGTCGCCAAATTGACGCTTTACTCTTTTTCGTATTAGCCGGTTCAGCTTGTTTTACTATTTGATCAATGTTTACAACTGATTCTTCCCCAAATCTCAGCATTGTTTTGTGACAATGAAACCAGCTTTTTGACAGAACTTAAGAAATGTCTATCCTTATTAACCGCATTTCCGTAACAACGCCTAATTATTCTACTATGAAAATTATCGATAAATTACCGCTGTAATTTCGAGTTGCTTCAGTAATACGCGAATCTGATTGGTTTATATTTGTATGTGTAAAATAATCAGAATTATTATTTATAAAAGGATCGTTAAAACGGTAGTGCATAAAATTTTGTATGTATTTCTGGCGTAAATAGCGTTTATGGACCTTAACGTGTTTATTATTCACAGGTCGCGGTCCACAAACGCCTTGATACATAAATAACTATTATTTATTTGTATATTGTCATGTAGAATCACAACTTTGTTGTCCTATTTTGATTGTATCCGTTAGGCAAAAACAAATTATTATTATTATGTATTAATATTATCTATTATCTAATAATTTAATAGTAAATAATTAAATAACAAGCTAAATTTCATATTAACATTAATAATACAAGTAACAGATATATCATAATTATTAAAAAAACACATTTCGATCATTTATAACATTACTTACAATTTATATCTATTAAAATTTGTTATTACAGCGCTGAGGAAGTTTTATCCCAACTGTCCAAGCACACCGACAAATTAATAAATAGAATAACATATACCGAGAACAATGTTTATTCGCAATTAATTATAAATATAATTTATAAAAGTCCGAATTCGAAATTAAGGATATGAGATGTTTTTGTGTTTACAATTGAAAATACGCATCAACTTTGTTTATTCGAGGCTCACCGAGCCGCGTCCACACTGTCTATATTCGAAGTTGGGTATTTTGCAGCTGCTAACATTATTAGTCCCCAACACACTCAATGAATGTTTTTTAACGTGTTTCACATCATATGTATTAAATATCGTATTGCCAAGCAGTTGCTGGTTTCTTTTTTTATAACACCCTACGGATTATTACATGGCATCTGTTGCTGTAGTTACGAGATCATTTACTAACGTGGGTGTCCGTGTTCTGCAATGTATGTACTTACTTAGACACATATAAAAAGTTTATTATTCCCCCTGGTCAAATGTATTTATTATAATTATTATTTTAATTTTAAATAATTATTTTTGTAATTTTTAATTATAGTTAATAGTTATATGTAGTTGGGCAGGGGTGCTCAAACGATCAACTCACAAAACGTCAACTCTAGGGCCTAGAATTGACGTTCAAGAGAACTCGAATTTGTGGAGTGATTATTTTTTATTTTTTCGCGATCACCTCTAAACACGATCGACCGTTTGAACACCCCTGTATTAGGGAACTGTATATACACTAAAGTAAAAAATTAGAATACATTTTACAACATTAATATTCGTACTTAAATACGTTTTCGACAACTAAGTTGCCATCTTCAGTAGGAAGAAATAACAGTGTTGAACATGGGAAGAAGGAATATTGTTGAATAGTAATGGTTGATAAATGAATTTAAAATTTGCCGGTTAAACCAGAAAGTTTGTCAATTGGAAATTTATTAGAGTTTATTCAAACAATTAAAGAGTGTGAACTTAAAAACAGGTAGATTTGTGTTTCATTTGATATAATTTAATTTTTTTCTTCGGTACCTATTCCAAAAGCTTTGAAATATTTAGAGGAATGGTTTTATAAGAATATTGAACCGTTAAAAGTCGAGGAATACTTGCGATTGACAACCACTTGCATGTCGCAAAATTATTGCCAAATTGGAGGAAAATTCTACGAACAGAAACAAGGAAATGTATACTTGCTTGTCTCTATTCATAGCCAATACACTGCTTCTCAAAAGTCCCCTCCCCCCCCCCCCTCTTATCTTTGCAACGTTTATACATTCACAAGTGAAATTTGGAAACTGAATATTATAGGTTATAAACTTCCCTACTGGTGATGATAGATGACGAAATCGTCATAGATGACGTCACAAGGCCATTGTGAACAATAATTTTAAATGGAACGCTACGACAAGCGACACCTCTTTTAAAAGGTATCGAAAAAACCTATTCAATGATACTAATTTTGTTTGTGTTTGAGGCAGTTTTAATGGCTCATTAGTAAACATGAAAATTTAAATTTCATTCAGTATGATATTAAATACAGATTTAAGAAATAGTATATACTTAAAGAAATTGCTCGAAGTGACCTCCATTTACTTCCTGACAGTAAAATATCCTATTTTTAAACTCTTGTACTTCTTCAAATGTGTCTGCGGAAACAGCCTCACATTCTGCAACAATACGTTGTTTTAAAACGTCAATATTGTCAAGTTCAGTGGCGTAAACCTTCGATTTAAGGTACCCCCACAGAAAAAAATCAAAAGGTGTGAGGTCCGGTGATCGAGGTGGCCATTCCGTTGAACCTCGTCGTCCAATCCATCTACCAGGATACTCCTCATGCAAATACCGTATTACTGCACCGTAATAGTGTGGAGGAGCACCATCCTGTTGGAATGTTATTTACAAATTGCCGAATTCATCTTATCTTCCAAAATATCAAGGATTAACGGTTCTATTGCGTTTTGCAACATCTCCAGATAAACCTCACCAGTTAAATTAGTATTTAAAAAAAGAGGCCCAACGATGTGGTTTCCCAGGATACCTGCCCAAACATTCACCTTCTGGGCAAATTGGGTATGTGTTTCACGAAACAGGTGAGGATTTGCGTCACTCCAATACCTCATATTCTGTGTATTTACATTTCCATTTAGATAGAAAGTACTTTCGTCACTAAAACAAATTGTTTTGACGTAGTCTGGCTGTTGTTTAATTTTAGTTTCCATATTTTCACAAAATTCTAGTCTTCGGTCTGGGTCGTCGTCTGAGAGTTGATGAACCATTTTTAATTTGTATGGATGAAATTTGTATTTTTTCAACACCCTGTGTACTGTACTTCGACTGACTTCACAGGTAGATGCAACTTGAGTTGTTGAAGAAGTAGGATTAACTCTTACTTCTGCCAGTATATCAATTTTTTTCTCATCAGAAATTTGTGGTCTGCCAGATCGTTTCGCATCATTAATACTACCCGTTGTTTCAAACTTACGAAGAAGCTCCCTTAAATAAGTCCTCGAAATGGGGCGATCGGGAAACCTCTCATTAAAAATGCGTTCTGCTGCATGAATATTTTGTCTAGTTTCACCAAGAATTAGGACCGCTGCTACTTTATCACTTAAAGCACGTACCATTTCGCTTCTTGAAGCCCTTAAACTTTCGGCTCACAACAGTTTAACAAATTATTAAAATGTACAAAAATATTAAAAGTACCAAAAGCTGTTAAAACAGTGAGACGTTCGATCAACAATACACAAATTATTAAATGTACAAAAACTTGGACAATTACAAAAACATCGTATTTCGAAGACTAACAAAAACGTCAGATTTTTTGACAACTATCCAGAGGCGGAGCTTGAATTTGGAATTTTAGTATTAACTTGACAATATTGACGTTTTAAAACAACGTATTGTTGCAGAATGTGAGGCTGTTTCCGCAGACACATTTGAAGAAGTACGAGAAGAGTTTAAAACTAGGATATTTTACTGTCAGGAAGTAAATGGAGGTCTCTTCGAGCAATTTCTTTAAGTACATACTATTTCTTAAATCTGTATTTAATATCATACTGAATGGAATTTAAATCTTCATGTTTACTAATGAGCCATTAAAACTGCCTCAAACACAAACAAAATTAGTATCATTGAATAGGTTTTTTCGATACCTTTTAAAAGAGGTGTCGCTTGCCGTAGCGTTCCATTTAAAATTATTGGTCACAATGGCCTTGTGACGTCATCTATGACGATTTCGTCATCTAGCATCACTAGTAGGGAAGTTTATAACCTATAATATTCAGTTTCCAAATTTAACTTGTGAATGTATAAACGTTCCAAAGATAAGAGGGGGGGAGGGGACTTTTGAGAAGCACTATATACTCATGTGTCACTTCGAAGCTGAATTTAAAAATAACGCTAAATATTTTCCAATGAATATGGATCAGGTATTGAATTAGATAATTATATTTTCGCGATTTTTGGTACACGTAAGTATGAATAGGATGGAAAGAAAGCAAGATCTATTGGTCACCGCGGATTCAAATCACGGATTCATCATCCAACAAAAGGTGGCTTCGTTTAATGTTCTTGCCAATTCTTTGTTAACTTTCCGTTTACATAAATAAATACGAAAAATAATTTCATCGAACAATGTTGCGAGTTTCAATTGTCTTGACAAAAAAAATTAATTAATAAATTGATTAGAAAACCCAATTTAAAACAAACAACGCGCGGTTCCATTTGTCTGTTACCTCAATAGAATCATGAACAACAATTCATGTATTTACAATGTTATCCAAATTACGAAAAATTTAAATAGAGTTGTTAAAGAACGACAACTCCAAGTGGCTTTCGGTCATTTAATTCAGAAGGGAATCTCTTTTTATTTTTTTTCTAAATAGCGTTTTATTTCTAGATGCTAATTAGCTACTTTTAAAAGAACTACTAAATGTGGTTGAATTGATTCGGCTATTACTTGATGAAGACCCATAATTCAAAATTGAAATAAAATTTGTAATAATTTGACGGTAATTTAATTTATGTAATTTCACAAGAATGTTTCAGTTTATCAATAAACTTGTAATGAAATTCATACTTTTTTAAAATGACAAATAGCCTTATACTTTTGGACACAACATCTACTTGTACTTTAGTACCTACATATCCCAAAGTACAAATCTTATAGTAAAATGTTTTGATCAGGAGATCTGGGTTGATATCCCATGCAGCCTATCCATCGCTGAGGAAGAAATTGATTTCAAAATTCTCGAACATTACGATGCCAATGGGGCGGAGCTCCATCCTGTTGGAAAATAAAGTCTTGTGAATATTCAGTAATTTGAGGAAAAAGCCATTGTTCCAACATATCTAGGCACGTTATTCCACGTAGGAACTATAGGAACGCATCATCGTCCATAATTTCTAGCCTATCATCACAAAATTCAGTACGCTTTTCTTTCTCATTCTCAAGGAAAGCCTGCAAAAGTTGTAAGCGGTAGGGTTTGTACAGCAAAGGCCGTCTCAACATTCGCCATACAATTGGTTGGGGTATTCCTAGTTCTCTACTAGCTCTATTTGTTGATTTTCTTAGAGTATTAACAAAACTGTCTTCTATTCTTCTGACGTCATCCTCTGAGGCACGCGGTCCGCCTGGGCGTTTTTCTTTGCAGAAACATCAAGTTTGTTGAAATTGTTTAAACTAACGGCTTATGCATTCCTAATTGGTGGTTCAATGCCGAATCGGTGACGAAATGATACTGCTGACACACTTCTTGCAAACTCAAAGACGCCGAAAATCTTATGCTGCATAGTAGCCATCTTATTCACAACTGACGGTGACACGAAATGCCTGCCTATTGGCACGAAGACCCTAGCAGCCGTTTACGCAATGTTACATTCATAATTTTTTAATTCTTATTTTATATTCTTATAGGCGTGCCCAGGTATAATATTTTTGATCTGTGAGTTTATTTCGTTCAACGCGTACTGTGTCGCCCTCTGATTTTAATATATTGAGATGTTATCGCCCCCACCCCCGCCGTTCTCGAGGATTCAGAGTGGAGATTGCCGTTTACCGATTTTGGATTCAAGGAGCTTCAAAAGGGAAACCTTCCTTTTCTGGCAATATTTTATTGAGGCATTTCTTATGCGGAACTCTGGATTTATTAAAACTACTCCTACGAAGACAAAAGACCTTAGTCTACAGCTACCGACAAATTTGGTTCATCCGTGTCAATTAATGGAGAAGAAGACGTAAAATTGCAATCTTTGGTTTGAATGTTTATGTAAATCTCGTTTTGGGTTGATTGTATGTAGATACCGACTTGTGGGCAATTTTCTGAGGACGTAACGAAGAAAAACAGAGTAACTCGTATGAACTTTTTTTTAAATACTATATTTGTCATTTACAAAACTAATTTAATGTTTTGAGGTTTAATTACTCATAATTGCCTTTCTATTATTAATAATAAATTATCTATCTTTTGTTTTAACAATAAATTACCTGTTTAATTTAAAACTTAATTAACGTTTCGAATTTAATATTCATTAATATTTGGAGGAATTGTGTAATATAATATATTTTTGTAAGATATTTGAAATCTAATTACGATTTGCATTTCAATCTATATTCAGCTTGGTGGTTAATAATTTTATTTTTAACGTAATATTATTCTTATTATTTTATTGGATTTATCCTAAATTTCTATTCATTTCGGTTCATAATATTTTAAAGTAATATTTTCTTATTGCCGTTAGATTCTTGTCATTATAAAAACAACGCGCGGTTCCATTTGTCTGTTACCTCAATAGAATCATGACCAACAATTCATGTTGATGGGGCAACTAGTGTATTTGGTCGTCGCTCCTATGTTGACTCACCACGCACGGGTTGTAAGGCCGTATACGCACTAATTTATTTAATCTTCGGTGACAGTTATTAATGAAATGCGGCACATCCAATTTAAAACCTTTATTTACATATATACATTAATTCATACATGAAATTGTTGGTAAAGTAAGGTTGTTATCTTGAGCATTGTTCTTACGAGAATTGTAAGAACGTTGTTCTGTGGCAAAAGTAGCCACTCGACTTGTCTTAGTGACTTGCTTTATTGTAATGCTACTGTAGTCATCGCGCGCAGACCTATTTAAAGACCTTTTAAACATGGTAAGCAAAATTTACCCTTTCCCTTCCATTAACAAAATAGGCCACATGCGGCTAAAATGATCAACAAAGTTCGGCAAGTTACAAAGAACCGCTTTGACTGTAAATTGTGCCTACAATGCAAACGTTGCATCTAGTTTTTGAATCTATCTGTATACATGGCTTAGCACGTTCATTATTAAAATAACATAATTTGAAACGTATCAAATACTATAATTTAAAACGCATTTTTGAGAAGGCGGCAATAAATAACTGCCGGTAGACTAACATTGGTATACATGTGGAGGCACGTTAATCGATAAATATAACTTGAAACTTATTGACAAAAATGAAGCGATAAATAAGCGCCGGTGTAAACAACGGTTACAAATATGCGTGAGGCAGCTTATTGCCGCAGACATATACAAAAGTGCCTGGCGTCAATCATAGATTTATGAAACGTCTGCATCTTGATATAATAAGAAAAATATAATTACATATACAGAAGGTTTTAAGTTTGTTTCTGATTCTTATATTTAAATACTAAAATCTAGAATTTTATTAAAATGAATAATACTTATATTTAATATATAATGTAAAATTAATAATGTTTATGTTTAAAATATCATATATAAATTGGTTTCGCTATAAGACGAAACATACTGCCCGCCTTGAAAGTATGCACTTTCAATAAAACAATGATCTGATATGAAACGGGCGACACTGCACTTGTTTTAATTGTCACTTGTCTCTAGCGGAAGTATATATAATTTGGCTGTGGGTCTCTTCAAAATGTTTTTGTGGAGGCGAACACTTGCCGTACGGATAACACCATCCTGCCCGGGATGCAGTTCCACGATGCGTCCGGTAATCCAATGCAGCGGGGGAACATTGTCTTCCTTGACAAGCACGAGTTGTCCTATGGAGAAAGCGTTTTCGAGGTTCTGCTTCCATTTCCCTCTCGGTTGAAGCTGACTTAAATATTCATTAACCCATCTCTTCCAGAAATGCTGTTTGATTTTTTGAATATGCTGCCAACATGACAAACGATTTAATTTTGTATGAGTTAAATCAGGTTCTGGTATCGCCACAAGAGAGTCTCCAATCAGGAAATGACTGGGAGTTAAGACAGATAAATCATTAGGATCGTTGGTTAGAGGAGTGAGAGGACGTGAGTTAAGAACTGATTCGATTTCGGTTAGCAAGGTATAAAACATTTCATACGTTAGGCATGCCTTACCTGCTGTTTTGATTAGGTGCTGTTTCATTGACTTTACTGCAGCCTCCCAAAGACCTCCAAAATGAGGAGCTCTTGGAGGAATGAAATGCCAACTTATACGTTCTTCGATCAGTAATTCAGATAATCGCTTGTTATTTTGCGATAATAATTTGCTCATGCCTTCCAGTTCCTTATTAGCGCCTACAAAGTTTGTCGCATTATCGGAATATAAATTCTGAATTTTTCCTCTGCGTGCTACAAAACGTTTCAATGTATTTAGAAATGCTTCTGTAGATAAATCGCAGACGGGTTCTATATGTACTGCCTTTGTAGATAGGCATACAAATATAGCTACATACATTTTAATGTTTTTACTGTTTCTTCGCTTGCTTTCGCGAACTTGGAACGGTCCGCAATAGTCAACGCCACAGTTTGCAAATGGACGCGCAGGCTGTATACGGTGAGCTGGCAAATTTCCCATCAAATATTGATTTCCATATGGTTTTGCCTTAAAGCAACTAATGCATCGCCTCACAATTTGCCGTACGTTAGATTTTAACGATAGCGGCCAATATTCTGTTCTGATCGCTGCCATGGTTCCTTGTATCCCTGCGTGTAGCTGTTTTTTGTGGAAATATTCAATTACCAACTTTGTAAAAATGTGTTTTCCCGGAAGTAATATCGGATGTTGATGTGAGTATGCTAGTTTTGCGTTCTTGAGTCGACCTCCAACTCTGATAATGCCTTCGTCGTCGATAAAAGGATTTAAGCAAATAATGTGAGCCTTTGAGTTCACCGCGTTATTTTTTTGTAGTTGTTTTAATTCATTGCTGAAGCACTCAGTTTGAACTAACTTAACTATGCATTTCTGAGCGGCGGTAATTTCTGACGAGAGAAGTGAGCCTGTAAAGGCATATGTGCCGGTTTTTTGTCGGGACATAATATTACATTTAAAGCGCAGACAATACGCTACTACTCTTAAAAGTTTTGATAAACTTGAATACTTGACTAATATAGACTTGAATGATGCTACTGAATTTTGAGCGCAAATAAGAGTTGCTGACTTTTCTTCTGGAACGTTTACAATTTCTGGAATTTCAGAAGGAATGACACAATCTGTTTGTAGCCAGTTAGGACCATGCCACCATAAGTTATTATCAAACAAAGCATCTGGTAACATGCCCCGTGATATGATATCGGCAGGGTTGTCGCTTGATTTTACATGATTCCAAGCAGCAACATTGGTTAATTCCCTTATTTCACTAACGCGATTAGCTACAAAGGTTTTCCATTTTTTGTTAGTTGCCTTGAGCCATGCTAAAACGATTGCTGAATCAGTCCAATAATGAATTGATTGAAATTCTCGATTGATTGTTTCAGTAACCTTATCAATTAATTGAGCTAGTAATAAGGCTGCGCATAATTCAAGTCTTGGTAATGAGGTACTTTTTATAGGAGCCACCTTTGATTTGCCGCATAATAGATTACAAGAAATGTTTCCTTCGTAATCAATACCCTTGATGTAAATGCACGCCCCGTAAGCCACTTCACTAGCGTCACTGAAGCCATGCATTTCTAAAATAGATATGTTTTTTGTGTGTATTACCTTTCTAGAAATGGTTCTAGAGGATATGTGGTATATGTCTTTCTTGTATTGTTCGAATTGCACGTGTATGTCATGAGGAACGGATTCATCCCATGCAATTTTCAATTGCCACAGTTTTTGGATTAATATTTTACCTATGACAATAACAGGGCCGATTATTCCCAATGGATCAAATAAACTGGCGATAAAGGAAAGTATCGAGCGTTTTGTTATTTTTGTGTTTGAAATCGTATTTGGCAAATTATACATGAAATTATCTTGCTCTGAGTCCCATGAAAGGCCTAGTGTTTTACTGTTTTCCTTTTCTAATGACTGAAGGGGATTGTCAGTGGAATTTATTGATAAATCGTTGAAGATTTCAGGATAATTTGAACGCCATTTACGCAATTCAAAGCCACCTGTTTGAAGAAAAGCTGCTGTTTGCGTGATTGTGTTTTTTGCTTCCTCTATAGAATCCGCGCCTGATATCAGATCGTCTACATAAAAATCTCTTAACACTGTGGACGCGCCAATAGGATAATTATGTTTTTCATCTTCAGCTAATTTATAAAGGCACCTGATTGCTAAAAATGATGCAGAAGCGGTTCCGTACGTGACAGTGGAAAGCTCATAGATTTGTATCGGTTGATTACTGGTTTCTCGAAACAAAATTCTTTGAAATGGCCTGTCCTGTTCGCGAACCAATACCTGCCTATACATTTTTGTTATGTCGGCAGTTATAACAATTTGATGTGTTCGAAAACGAATTATGATACTAAATAAATCTTGTTGAATGGTGGGGCCTACCATTAATTTATCATTCAATGATACTCCCGTGGATGTTTTGGCGGAGCCATCGAAAACAACACGCAATTTAGTTGTTAAACTAAATGGTTTTTCAACGCCGTGATGCGGTAGATAATAACCGTGAGACAGATTGAATGAAAGAGTTGAATTGTCAACGAGTCTCATATGATCTAATTCTAGGTATTCCTTTAAAAAGTTCGAATATTGTTTTTTAAGACCGGGATTTTTGTTTAATCGCTTTTCTAAGTTATAAAACCGTTTTAGTGCAAGGCTATAAGATTCACCTAGTGGATTGGTATGATTTGTAAACGGCAGGCTTACTATAAAGCGCCCGTTATTATCGCGAGTGGTATTTTCTAGGAAATTGTTTTCGCAGCTTTGTTCCTCTGGTGTAAAATTGATTTTTTTTTGAACATTCTTCTAACTTCCAGAATAACTTAAGCCTTTCATCTAATGACGTTTCCAGTGAAAGATTACAAAGTGACCCGGTTGACAGTGACATGTTACCAGTGACAGAACCTGATACTATCCAACCAAAGTGCGTTTTTTGCAAACATGGATGTTTGTCGTTAGACTTGATTTGGCCTATACACAAGATTTTCCAGAACAAATCTGCTCCTAACAGCATATCAATAGGCCCTGAAATGTTAAAATCGGGATCTGCTAATCTAATATTTTTTGGAATATTAAATTTGTTACAATCAGTCGTTCTGATTGGAAGGTTTTCAGTAATTTTATTAATTACCAAGCATTTAATGTGGGATTGAAATGCATTGTATCTTGATTTGATTTTAACATGCACGGCACTATTTATTTGTGTAGGTGACTGATTTATACCAACAACTGGTATTTGAAATGGATCGGGTTGTAATCCTAATCGATCAACGCATGATTTAGATATAAAGTTCGACTGCGAACCAGAATCTAGCAAGGCTCTGCATGACTGCAGAGTACGATTTTTGCCATATATGTGAATTATGGCCGTGGATAAAAATACCTCTGAAGCTACCTGTTCATTAGAGCAATGATTATTGATAGTTGCATTTGTAGCTTCTGATGATGTGGATGGTTGAGGTGGAGCATTTTCTTGTGTATAATGTAATAAAGTGTGGTGTCTTTTGTTGCATTTTTTACAAGACCTACATCTGCATTGTTGAACTGAATGATTTTCTCGCAAACAATTAATACAAATTCGTTTGCCTTTTATTTCTTTGAATCTTTGTTCTGGTTTCATTTTGAGAAATTTATCGCATTGATATATTAAGTGATTTCCAGAACAGACTTTACAAACTATATTAGTTGTAATATATGAAGTATGTTTGTTGACTTTATTATCTTTTAATGATGAACTATTCACTTGTTGTGTGTACTGTCTTGATATCGACTCTAACGACAAGCATTTTTTGTTTAGAAAATCAGTTAATTGTGCAAGTGTGGGAAGAATGTCTGATATTGGTAACTGATTTTCCCATTCTCTATTTGTAACCGAATCTAATTTAGTTGTGATAATATAAATTAGTAAATGATCACAGTTGTTTGTGGGAAGACCAAGTGACTCTAAGGCACGTGTATTTTTTAAAATACCGTCTTGTATTTGTCGCAATTGTCCTAGGTTTTCCCTTGACATTATGGGCAGATCAAAGATGGCTTTAATGTGTTTTTGAACAATGATTTTTTTATTATTATATCTACATTTTAACATGTCCCAAGCAATAGTGTAATTTTCATTAGAAATTGAAAGTGACTGTAGTATTTTACTAGCATCTCCTTTTAAGGCTGATTTTAGATAATGAAACTTTTGCACATTGGGTATTGAATCATTAAAATGTATTAATGATGAAAATGTGTCATGAAATGATGTCCATTCTTCATACAAACCGGTGAACTCAGGCAACGTAATTTGCGGTAACCGTACGCTATTCGTTTGATTGTTGTCTGTGTTAATTGAGTTAATTGTAGCATTCGGATTAATATTTGCATGATTTTCTAATAATTGGTCGACGCGACCTACCAGCTTGAAATATGTATTTTCAAAGTCATCTAAATCTGTTTCTTGCGTTTTAACATTTTCTAAACAGCTAATTTGAATTTGTAATTCGTGGAATTGATCAAAATAATTTTCTATTTTTTGATAACGCTTTTTCAGTTCAAATATATTAGTACTTTTGTTATCATTGAAACTGTCTAAGTAAGCTTCAAATTTGGTGAGAGCTGCTTTAATGACACCTCTTTTGCATTTTAACGCCTTTAATGTATCGGCATCTGACATTTTGAATAAGGATGGTTATATGTTTATGAAATAAAGGAATTGATTGGAGACCTACCTCTTTGTCTTCAATGATGATAACTCGATGCTATGTGTCGCTGTTATCCGGCTCGAAGGACCATATGATGGGGCAACTAGTGTATTTGGTCGTCGCTCCTATGTTGACTCACCACGCACGGGTTGTAAGGCCGTATACGCACTAATTTATTTAATCTTCGGTGACAGTTATTAATGAAATGCGGCACATCCAATTTAAAACCTTTATTTACATATATACATTAATTCATACATGAAATTGTTGGTAAAGTAAGGTTGTTATCTTGAGCATTGTTCTTACGAGAATTGTAAGAACGTTGTTCTGTGGCAAAAGTAGCCACTCGACTTGTCTTAGTGACTTGCTTTATTGTAATGCTACTGTAGTCATCGCGCGCAGACCTATTTAAAGACCTTTTAAACATGGTAAGCAAAATTTACCCTTTCCCTTCCATTAACAAAATAGGCCACATGCGGCTAAAATGATCAACAAAGTTCGGCAAGTTACAAAGAACCGCTTTGACTGTAAATTGTGCCTACAATGCAAACGTTGCATCTAGTTTTTGAATCTATCTGTATACATGGCTTAGCACGTTCATTATTAAAATAACATAATTTGAAACGTATCAAATACTATAATTTAAAACGCATTTTTGAGAAGGCGGCAATAAATAACTGCCGGTAGACTAACATTGGTATACATGTGGAGGCACGTTAATCGATAAATATAACTTGAAACTTATTGACAAAAATGAAGCGATAAATAAGCGCCGGTGTAAACAACGGTTACAAATATGCGTGAGGCAGCTTATTGCCGCAGACATATACAAAAGTGCCTGGCGTCAATCATAGATTTATGAAACGTCTGCATCTTGATATAATAAGAAAAATATAATTACATATACAGAAGGTTTTAAGTTTGTTTCTGATTCTTATATTTAAATACTAAAATCTAGAATTTTATTAAAATGAATAATACTTATATTTAATATATAATGTAAAATTAATAATGTTTATGTTTAAAATATCATATATAAATTGGTTTCGCTATAAGACGAAACACATGTATTTACAATGTTATCCAAATTACGAAAAATTTAAATAGAGTTGTTAAAGAACGACAATATGCTGAAGGGCTTCAATATTATCAGCTGTACGTTTAGATGGCCGTCCACTTACAGTTTTTCGACCGACGCTACCAGTCTCTCTGAATAACTTTACACAATTTGTCAAAAGATTGTAAAAATCATTGTAGTCAAATACTAATTCAGGATGTTCTTCACTAAAATCAGCCGTGCATTCCATAATTGAATACGGCCACTCGCCATTTACTTTCACACCTGTGCGGAAGTAACATTCGATAATTTTTGCTTTTTGTTCGATGTTGAATAGCATTTTTTAGATAAATTTAATTTTCTTAATAAGAGTTTTGAAAAATTTGACACAAACTTATAGTTTCAATGTCAAATAATAAATGTCATTATGTGGAAGTGGCTAAAGTACCAACCCAATTTCACAGTCCACTCCAATTATGAATTTTTTCCATGGCTCGTTATTTTAAATGTATTTGAAACATTTTAAAAGGTAGACGTAATCTTCTTCCTAATTTTCTCCCTCAGCTAGCTCTTTCTGCCGCGGGTGCATAGATTGGTATTGAATTGGTATTGGTATTGAATTATCTCAGGGTTTTTAAATTTGAAATTGAATTTCTTATTCTTGAATTAAGTTTTTGAATTATATTTTTTTATATTTATAATTTGACGTTCATGAAAAAGTGTTATGTAATATGTCTTTTATCTCTAGCTATTTAAATTGGCGTTTATCTGAACTTATGTTGGTGGATGATAGATGGCTCTTTTTTTCTGGGAATCTTCTTTCTTTCTGATTCTTGTAACGGGTGTTCAGAAACATTCGAAGTCAAGTGGGCTCTGAACAAAAAATCCTATATCTTTACTTAAGTGTCTGATTTGTAATAATTACTAAATGTCAACTGTTGTCTGTCAAAAATCAATCTATCTCAGACATGACTTCATATTTTCAAGGACTACTTTGAATTCGAATGTTTCTGAACACCCGTTATTTAGATTTAGGCAGTACCTAACTTCTTTGATTGTTATCTTTATATTTGTTTGTATCACACTTAATTGAAACTATTTATGTGTTCGCCTATTTTTTAAGGTTCGAACCAAAATAACTTTGACAACACGTAGTACGTGTTTACTCTTCAAGTGTAAAAACAATGAATCCTTTAACTTTTTCGGTATCTGGCTTTTATACCATTATCAATATAAGCAAAAGTGATACGTTTTTTTGGAATACTTCTTCTTCTTAATTCTCAAATACCTTCTTGAATTTTAATGAAACTAACATTGAAAATTAGCCTTATTTTTCTTATAACTGTCCAGGTAATCTTTAGGTGATATTTTTATATTAAATATTTTAATTAATATGTCAAAATTTCCAAAATTTCATGTAATTATTGAATTAATGCTGATTTTGATAATATTGTTATTTATGATTTATGGTCTTTTAGCAAATGTTATCTTAATATAATTTACTTTATTTTTCGAATTTCAAAAATCTTTGTCATTTTTTCCTAAATTCCTATTATGTTTAGTTATTCTTCTTGTTTTTGTAAATTAAGCCCCTCTTGAGTAATTTAAGCCTATTATTGTTATATTTTATTTGTTTTTTACATAGAGTTGGTGTGGGAAAAACCCGATGTCTATGAATTCTGTTCGGATGTTAATTTTGTTGGCTGGTTAGTGTGTATTTTGGTTCCTTCTTCGACTTATAACTGTTTATTCTTCTTTCAGTGGTAGGCATTATTTTTTCTAATGAAGTTGGCGTCATTATATTACGAGGTTTTTTCAGTAAAAATGTATTTTACTTCTATGGTGTATCGTTTCTAATAGTAGTTTTTTACAAATGAAACAGACATGCAATATACACATCTGTAACTGTACACATGGACTATACACCTCGTATTGTCCATGTGTACAGTTACAGATGTGTATATTGCATGTCTGTTTCGTTTGTAACAAATGCGTAATACGTGCTTGACGTATTCATATACTTAAACCTTTTTTGTATAGTAGTTTTTTAGTTTTAATAGTAAGTAAAGAGGATTTTTCTAATTAAAATCCTAAAACGTCCTATCTTAAGGCAACCCCTGTCCGATTTTTTTTTAAGTTGAAGAATTTTATCTCGGTTTCGCCGTTTCTGTGCTTAAAATGTTTATAATAAGTTAATATACTATTCATAACATATTAGTGTACATGAATGTTTGGTCAAGTGTTTCGCGATTTTTGTGTATTAGCTTTGCTATACCTCATGTTCGACACTATTATTTCTCCCTACTGAATATGACAACTTACTTGTCGACCAGAGGAATTGTTTATATTTTTTGTAATAATAGACGCATCGCTAAGTTTATATCTTGGCCCATTACTGTTTAGCCAATATGACTTTATTACTCCTCCTCATTTTTCTCTACTAAATTATTAGGACAACATTAAAATATTCCACAATATAGACGAAACCCAAGTTTTTAATAATACATTTTAAGCTTTACTCAGTAAGCTCTTGGATTTATATTGAGTAAAGTAAGTACTTACATACACTCTTGGATATAAGTGCCTGGTACAGACTGTATATCCGGAACGCATGAACAGAAGCGTTATGCCTTGTTCACAATGAGCGTAGTACATAAGAAGCACGTAAAACGTAAGACATGCGTAATACGTAAAATTGGAATAATGTTCACAATGACCGTAAGATTTACGTATTCGCGCAAGCGCTGTAATGATATTTCAGATATTTAAATTTCAAGTTTTTGTATGAGGTTAGAAGTTGCAATCAAAAGATTTAATTGCTGTGTTAATTATCATGGATACTAATACAATAAGTCAGCTTTTATTGCTGTTATTATTTAGAAGATGTCAAGCCGAAGCCAATGCAAATAAAAACAAACATGACAGAAAAATTAGGCGTTGGTGGGTTAGACCTGTAAATGTAAATAGAGAAAACGGGGAGAATTTAGAAGAATAATATTAGAATTGAAAATGCATGACAAGGAATGGTTTTTTGCCTATACTAGGATGACGTCAACTTTATTTGACAATTTTGTAAACCTTATTGGTCCACATCTAATCAAGAATAGTATTCGTAGACCAATATCTCCAAGTCAACGACTTCTTATAACATTAAGGTAAAACACATGCACCTATGTATATTTGTTATTTTATAAACGTTCTAATTATAGGTTTTTGGCTACTGGTGATAGTTATTTTTCATTAGCACAGAGTTACCAAATAGGTAAATCAACAGTATGTGAAATAATAAAAGAAGTTACTGTTGTAATATGGAATATTTTAAATCCAATAATTATGGTGGAACCTACCTGCAAAAGAACATTACTGCCCCACAAACTTTGTGGACAGTGATGATGTTTTGGGAAGATGGAGACAAGAAGCAGAACAGACAATAATGGAAACTTGTAATAGACTTGATACTAATAATGCATCGAATGCAGCTATTACTATGAGAAATAATTTGGGAAAATATTCCTTATCTCCACCTGGATTTAAGGAAGAACAAATTGAATACGTAAAACACATGTAGAATGATAAAATTATATTAAATATAAATATAAAATATTATAATAAATCAGAGACTGTGGTTATATAAATACATACAAAAAAGAACCTTTACCACAATAATGTTTATATTCTAGAATACAAATATCATTGTGGTAGGGGTTCTTTATTTGTACTTATATTAAGCAGTATAAATTAAATTCATTATTTTTTGTTTAATTTCTCTCCTTTTTCCTTTGTCTGCAATTTGTTGCAATTCATATGCAACAAGATTGCCAAATTCGTTTTCTTCGGCTTTCTCAGTCATATTTAAATTAATTGTATCCAGCGTTTTTAATATTTCGGAATCAATTTGATTAACATTTCTTTTTTTTGAGTGGCATAGTTTTCAGTCTTTTTGATGGTGGAGTGCCAAGTTCAAGTACTAAAGAAAAAATGGTTAATGTATGTTACTTTCGATTTTTATTTTTCTTTACCTTCAGGTTCATCAATAGTATCTCCTAAAGATGAAGTACATGGAAATACAAAAATTTCATATTCTGGATTAGCATCCTCCAAATTTGAAGTGCTAGGAAAAGAAACACTTGGCATTTGAGTTTCACAAACTGCTAGCGGCTCTTCAACTTCAATTAATTAAAAGTTCTACATCTACCTTCTCCATCACCTTTATTAAATTAAATTACTGTGTAAAAGCCATCAACAAATATTTATTTATAATGTAATATAATAGTTTATACTTACTGCAACGATAAAACAGGAACGCTATAATTTTACGAAAAAGAAGTCAGAAATACAATTTACAAATAATAACTGTATATAAAGTCCTAGTTAATAGGTAGTCAACATCAACACATGTGAGAAGCAACATTAAAATGCCGTTCGCACTTGCATCAATTTCCCGCTTCTTTCTTTATTACCGTACTACCAATCAGTCCAGCTATCCAACTTCAGAAATATTATTTTACTACATTTATACGTAAGATTCCCGTAAAGAGTACGGAAAGTTGGATTCATTTCAACTTTACGTATTTTTTACGGACAGGCGTAAGATGAACGTAAACGTAACGATTGCTTATGGTCATTGTGAACAGGTACATAACTTTCTCATATATTTAACTTTATGGTTTACGTTTATTTTACGTGAACTTTACGTCTTACGCTCATTGTGAACAAGGACTTATATTTGCTATAGCATAAGTTTACATGAATACGAGTAAATATAAAGAGTTATACGTCTCTATCTCTTCGTAGAAGCAGAAATGTGGGAATGGTAAGGTGCATATAACTATGATCGTTGGAACGAATCGACGGTGGTAATTACGAGAATTGTTAGTGTAGTTACAGACCTTGTTTCGTTATCTTGCCGGCAGGATAGGAAAGATGCCAAACTTACTTAAGCGAGTTTAAAAGGGGGCACATTGTCGGTATGCATTGTATGGGTGCCCCCCCCCTGCGGAATCGCACGTCTCCTGTGTCGACGCCTCAATATTATCTAGGAAATATGACGTGCATTAAATGTCGAAAGCTGGACTGCAGCCTCCCGTCTGGACCTCTCCGTATAACTACCGCCCAGCGTTGCCTGGTGGTCAGCACGCTTTATCTATAGAAAGGGTCGGTATTTTTCGTTAGATTGCGTAAACATTCGGTAGATTCTATTCAAACAACCTAACAGCAAGAAAGATTTATTAAATAAAAAATAGTAATCTTCCTAATAAATAATAATAAGAAAAAAAACATAAAAGTGTAATAAGTAAAATACAATTTCTCAAAATAGTTCTAATTATTACTTTACGGATATAAAATAATAGTCTTTTCAATCGAAAAGTCAAAGTAGATATTATTTTCAGCATTGCCACTATCTGAAATAAATCTTTGGCTTAGAGGCAGGGCAGATATTGTGTCGCTACCTAATTTGTTGCTCTCTTTAGTTTTCATTACATTTATGGCCGAAAAAACCCTTTCGACAGCTGCCGAAGAATGAGGAAGTCATGAAATTTTAAAAACAAAACTGGTTAATGTGTCGAACATGTTGGATTCGTTTCCGAATTTCATTTTATCTACTTCTTGCCAAAAATTGCATAACGATCATACATCCGTATTTCTCAGTAAACGCCATTCGTTATCAACCAACACTAAACTTGGGAGAATTGCCAATTTTTTTTTTGTATCTATTCGTTACGTATCAATATATTTAACAAATAGGTGCAAAGAAGTATCATCATTTGATCATTTCTTGGACCTACCATCTAATATCGCCAATAATTACATCATGCCAACCGTGGTAGTACAGGCCATATATATATATATATATATATATATATATATATATATATATATATATATATATATAAATATAATAACTTCGTGACCTTGGTATGATATGGTAAACCTAATCAGTAGGCGATTAATTCATATTTTGTATTCTCTTGAAAAAGGCGTATACAGCCGAAACATGTAGAGTTTTTTAAATACATATATTTTGAAGTAATATACAGACCTTTAATCGCCTACTGATTAGGTTTACTATATATATATATATATATATATATATATATATGGTAAATTCAAATTGTAGGCGATTTAAGGTCTGGTTTTACTTCAAAAACTATATATTTAAAACAATCCTACATGTACATGTTTCGGCTAATGATGCCTTTCTCTAGGAATACAAAATATAAATGACAGTATATTAATGTCATACATTTGTAGTTGCTATGGATAAAATAATTCAAAGATACATTCCAATTTAATAATAATAAATCATGCCTTGGTATTTTAAAATGGATGAACAACAAAAACAGGGAAACACAAGACATGAGTTATTATTATGTATGCGCCCGTGTAGCGACTTAAGATGCAAAGCTGTCGTCATTCGCCTTAAACGAGAAGGAAAACCACGAAAACCTACTCGGACAACCAGACAGGAATCAAAACACGGAACAGTCAGCATGATAAGCAAAAGTATAGATTTATAAATAACATGAGATTATATAATTATATAACAGCAGCATATATTATGATGATAAATTGCAGATCGTTACATAATTAAGTTAAGAGTTTATACTGCTTAAATTTTTTATATCACTTCTGTTGTTAATTGAGTTTTTTTCCTGTTTAATACTAATCATTTCTTTAATTTCCCTTTTCATTGTGTGTTGTTCTTTATCAATTATCTGTGTGTTTTCAAAATCAAAATGGTGATCGCGTTGTAGTTTGGGTGTAAATAAAGCAGTTTTGTCTGTTTTAGAGTATTTGTGGGCTTGTATTCTTTTGTATAAATATTGTTTAGTTTGACCTATGTAGTAACTATCGCAATCGCGACATGGTATTTTATAGATGACATGTGTTTCTCGATTTTTTTCTATTTTAGGTTTAAGTTTTGTAAATAGATGTTTATTAGTATTACTAAGTTTATATGTAGTAGCTATATCATACTTTTTTTAAATGTATTTAATTTTTTCTGATAGTTGTGGAACATATTGAATCGTGATATATGTTGTGTCATTGTTTAAATTGTTATTGGTGTCTGCAGTGTTGTATATTTGGTGGATTCTTTTTTTAGCACATATTTCCAGTACAAAAATTCTTTTTATAGTCAAACATTTGGTATTGCCATGGGCTCTCCTTTAGCTGCTCCTATTGCAAATCTGGTAATGGAACAATTGGAACAAAACGTTATCAATTCATTAGATTTTCACCCTATTTTCTTCAAAAGATATGTAGATGACATAATAACATGTATGCCGACTAATAAAATAACCTATCTTTTAAATAAGTTCAACAATTTTCACAACAAATTAAAATTCACTATTGAAGAAGAAGTTAATAACAGTATTAATTTTCTTGATATTTCTTTAAGCTATGATAGACAGGGTACTATTTATACAAATTGGTAAAATAAACCCACAGCTTCTTTTAGATATATGAATTGCCACTCAAATACACCTACAGTATTCAATAAAATGATTATAAATAATCTGACTGATAGAGCAGTAAAACTATAACATACTCAATACAGAAAAGATAACATCATGAAAATTAAAACAATCTTAACAGATAATAATTATCCACCATAACTTATAGACCAAACAATTAAAAAAGAATCCACCAAATATACAACACTGCAGACACCAATAACAATTTAAACAATGACACAACATATATCACGATTCCATATGTTCCACAACTATCAGAAGAAATTAAATACACTTTCAAAAAATATGATATAGCTACAACATATAAACTTAGTAATACTAATAAACATCTATTTTCAAAACTTAAACCTAAAATAGGAAAAAATCGAGGAAACACATGTTATCTATAAAATACGATGTCGCGATTGCGATAGTTGCTGCATAGGCCAAACTAAACAATATTTATACAAAAGAATACAAGCCCATAAATACTCTAAAACAGACAAAACTGCTTTATCTACACACAAACTACAACGCGATCACCATTTCGATTTTGAAAACACACAGATAATTGATAAAGATCAACACGCAGTGAAAAGGGAAATTAAAGAAATGATTAGTATTAAACAGGAAAAAAATTCAATTAACAACAGAAGTGATATAAAAAATTTAAGCAGAATATACTTTAACTTAATTGTGTAACGATCTGCAATTTACCATCATAATATATGTTGCTGTTATATAATTATATATTTTATGTTATTTAAATATCTATACATTTGCTTATCATGCTGACAGTTCCGTGTTTTGATTCCTGTCTGGTTGTTCGAGTAGGTTTTCGTGGTTTTCCTTCTCGTTTAAGGCGAATGCCGACAGCTTTGCATCTTAAGTCGCTCCACGGGCACATACATAATAATAACTCATGTCTTGTGGTTCCCTGTTTTTGTTGTTCATCCATTTTAAAATACCAACGCATGATTTATTATTATTAAATTGGAATGTATCTTTGAATTATTTTATCCATAGCAACTACAAATGTATGACATTAATATACTGTAAGTTATATTTTGTATTCCTTGAGAAAGGCATCATTAGCCGAAACATGTACATGTAGGATTGTCTTAAATATATAGTTTTTGAAATAAAACCAGACCTTAAATCGCCTACAATTTGAATTTACCATAACATACTAAGGTCACGAAATAATTATCTTTATATATATATATATATATATATATATATATAATAACTTCGTGACCTTGGTATGATATGGTAAACCTAATCAGTAGGCGATTAAAGGTCTGTATATTACTTCAAAATATATGTATTTAAAAAACTCTACATGTTTCGGCTGTATACGCCTTTTTCAAGAGAATACAAAATATGAATGACAGGATATAAATGTCAAGTAATTAAGTTGCTTAATTACTTGACATTTATATCCTGTCATTCATATTTTGTATTCTCTTGAAAAAGGCGTATACAGCCGAAACATGTAGAGTTTTTTAAATACATATATTTTGAAGTAATATACAGACCTTTAATCGCCTACTGATTAGGTTTACTATATATATATATATATATATATATATATATATATATATATATATATAATAACGTGTGTATAAATTGTCGCAAAAGCTACACGCAGCGACGTTCTTCGTTTGGTTCTGAATAAAAATCTTAATATTAAAATGTCCTATCATGCTTCGTTTGTTTTCACGGGGTTCTTGAAGTTCAGACTTTTAGTGCGTAACTAACCTTTGCTCTTCGATATCTGTTAATAGAGATAGATGCAATTTAGTTTAAAGAAAAAAATTTTACTTGTATTATTTCGTAAACGTTTTCTTTTTGATTTAAAAGCTTGTTTTAAACATTTATTCATTAACGTACTTCCACGAAAAACACATTTGGCAACGTTGTAGAACAATAAGTTTGTATTTCAAAGTGAGTTCAATTAAAATCATTACTGTCAAATTTTGACATTTACGAATTTACGAAGCATGATACGACATTTTAACATTAAGATTTTCTATTCAGAACCGAATGAAGAATGTCGCTACGTGTAGCTTTTGCGACAATTTATACACACCTTGTATATATGGCTTGTGCTACATATATACATATTAGTATCTAATAGGGAGCGCTGGCTCTGTATAAAGTAAATAATTAAAATGCAATAAATTACGTTATAAATAAATTTTGATAGGCTTTTAAAGTAGTGAAAATAATTTTTGGCTAATTTTTCGGTAGAATCTTGTCATAAATCGGTATAAGTTGTGTAAAATTGGTAGAACTACCGAAAAATCGGTAGACCTGGCAACAATGCTACAGCCCAAGATGATCGAGTTGTTGTTCATGTGACGTTAATAGCGCATACTCCCTTCCTAGGCAAAAAGCGCAAGAATGGTCTGCGGGAAGGGAAGGAGCAATTAAGTGTTAGAAGTGTTCGGCGATATGCGTGGATGCAGCTCGAGTGACTTCGAAAGGGCTCGGTACTGCCACTGACTACGGAGCACTGACCTACGCGCAACGACTGATACTATGCAAGGTAGCATGTGTAAGAGATGCGCTTTTTGTTCTTGGATGAATTTATATTTATACTTGCTGTTAAAGACGCACGAAACTTGTATTATCGGAGACGCAGTGAACATTTAATCTAAGGCATTCAACAACATTATTACCACCAACAGCAGGCTATTTTGGTATTGCATACGGCGGCTAGACACATTTAGCAGACATGATGGTTGGCTGTTATATAAACGAAGTCCTACGTCCGGTAGTACTCCCCTACATTCGGAACCGCGTACGTCTGTTGTATTAACATTTCAAATCGATCGAACACATCTAAGAAGATCGGTTTGAGTAGACCAAGGAAGCGGAAACAACCATTTGCTGTGGTGTTGCATAAAATTTATTTTACTAAAATCAACACAACAAGGAGTACGATAACAGTAGTTAGAATTGAGTACAAAAGTTCATCGGCTTTAACCTATGTTCATAGTGGATCCACCTAGCGCTCAGCTTATATAATTTTTGCCAGTTTTTAATGTTCAGCACCTTACGTTCCAATTTTTAAAGTTACAGATATATGCCTTATTGTTACTCATCTATTTTATTGAAAATGAGAATTAGTTTTGTCTTCATTTTTTTCTACATGTATTCTTTCATCTCTAAAAAATTTGACCACTCGAACACCCTTTGCTTCAATTCTTATAAACACTTTATTTTAATTGAAACTTTCATTCGTGATAAATTTAAAATTAATAATAAATTACGAGAGCAATTCGTAAAGTGCCGTTTGGTTATAAAATAAAACACTAATACATGGATGGTTTTATTATACTACTACTTTCAGCTATTTTTATACATAGTTTCCATTAAGATTGAGACATTTTGCTTTTTAATGCCATTTCTAATGCCCTCTTCATAGAACTCTGCCGCCTGTGAATTAAGCAATACTATAACACTGATTTTAGTGTTTGTTGTGGTCCCTCGTTTAATAAAATCTACAAGAAAGACGCGTTTCTTGCCCCAAAAGACAGTGACCATTACTTTTCTCGCAGGAAAAGTTTAACGGCACTTTAAAGGTTTTCTCGTAGGCTAGTTAGAGCGACCCTACTGCATTGACTGTCTTTTAGTCTCAATGTTGATATAGACTACCTATCCCATCACCTGCTACGATATACCTGAGGCCATCTTCACCGTCAACATTGTAACGTGTCAGAAGAGTTAGTGCCGATCCCATTCTCTTTGTTTTATAGTCTTCGATAGGAAGTCTTGGCACCCATCGTGAACAAAATTTATGATAACCTAAATGTTCAGTAACAACCTCGTACAAAATTGTAGGAGAAATTCGAGGGGAAAGGACACTCAGTTTTCTGATTGTGAATCGCCGATTTTCACGTTTTTTCGTGAACTTCGTTCATCACAACAGTTAGTCTTCTACTCCGTTCTTCATAATGGACATTACGAGTAGTTCGTTCTTCTCTAAAGAGACACTAACATCTTCTAATCATACTGTCACTCATCAGATTTTCACCATAAACAGAACAAAGTTCACGATTAATCTCAGCATCCTTCCTGTTCTTAGCACACAGAAATCGGATAACAGCACGCAATTCACAATCGGCGGGATTTTAATTTCAGCAATTATTTTAAATGACCAAAATAGCATGAAAAAATGCCCGAATGATTCTGTCACTAGCACTGCCAGACTCACACTGAACCAGAATACACTACAACTCTGCGATCGCGCCGATATCTCCACTGCTCTGCTGATCAAGTAGAACGTAACACACTTTATGAATCGCCCACGAATTATCTGCTATTCTACATTAGAAAACGTATTAACTTTCCCACATAGCAACTAGAACCCTTAAGATAGTGAAACTGTGAAACAATTGTTATGTATAGCTTAGCTTTGATTAAATATAGATAGCCTTCATATATAAAAAATATTTAAAAAACAATTTGAAATTATTAATTCAATTGCACAACTAATTTATAAATCAGATATAAAATTAGACATCTAACTATTCAAATAATCATTAATTTCCCATGCGCCAAATTCTAATTTATACTTTCCTACTTATTCATTTCTCCTTGTCCATTCGGACGTGTAATATTCCCTGTTTGTGTATTTCTTTTTTTTTAGCGCATCAATCATATTAGGTTCTCCTTATTCTGACAACTCTCCAACGAAAAACAGTTATTATCGCGTGTTTCTCGTGTGAAACTTATAAATCAACGCTAGCTAAGTGAACCTTACAAAAACCACCTGTTTACGATAAATCATAATAAAGTTCCCGTAATAGAATTACAATTCCCGAGAGAAAGAGAGGGGAAAGGCAGAAAGGAAAAGGACGACTCCGTAATTTATGGTATTACTTTGGTAGTTTTGGGTGTTATTGGGCCTGCCGAGCGTTCCGCTTTTTATTCTTCTCGTTGCCTGTAAACTATCTACTACTTCTATGTCATAAAATGAAGATTCTCCGGGATGCGAATAACATTCACTAAATTATCTCCTAAAACGGATTAATTATGGTGTATGAGTCGGTTTTTACGGACACTTTAAAATTCGAGGGATGTTTCAAGCAGTTATAAAAATTTATTGAACAAAGTTAAGAATTTGGGACGCCTGTTTACCTAGAGAATCTGCTGCAGGATTTAAAGAGTATTTCAATAAAAAGTGACTATTTTGAATTATGTGTTTTTACTTAGACACATAAAAGGTTTATTCTCCCTTGTCAAATGTATTTATTATATTTATTATTTTAATTTTAAATAATTATCTTTGTAATTTTTAATTCTTTTAAGTAGTTATATGTAGGGTATATAACAAAAATAGAATAAAAGATAGTAGGTAGCACCACTCAGTTTTGCTTACAGCAGCTCAGTCTGAAAACTGAGAAAAGGGATTACGCGATCTTAGCCACATGCGCATACAAACTATGAAATACAACCGCTTAATATTTACGAAATGCTAAAATGCTTCTCCGGCTACTCCTGGAGGGTTATCTTTCGTAAAATTATGTTTCAGAGTTACCAATAAATAGACTTGGGCACGACGAAGTTTTCTTGACTCTTTTGCCGTAAATACGCCATAATACCCCCACAAGGGTACAATCGTAAACACCCAATAACCCAACTACTCTGACTTATCGCCACGAATTAATCTCTATAGCGAAACGCTAGTCGAGGCGATAGCGGAGAGGGGTGGCGATACCGTCAGAAAAAAACACACAGATTGTCAACAACGTTCTCGAGAGAATATAAGAAAAGTAATAGAAGTAACTCGTGAAAATATAAAAATGATGAATTTAACGCAAATCGAGTATACCACGCGATAAATGTTAAGTAAATATAAAGATATTTTCAAAACGTAACACAACAGCTGTTGCAACAGTATGGCGGCCAGCAAGATGTCGAATTTCGCTAGCAACAGCAACCCTAAAACACTCCTCCTAATTTAAAAAATAATAGAGCACAGTAATTAGAAATAAACATAAAATAGAAATTAACATTTTCCAGAAAGAGACCAATGCCACCAAGTTTATCACTACGGATTCAAACCACGGTTTCTAACAAAAAGCGAATTCATTCAATTTCTTATTCAATCGGTTACTAAACTTTCTGCTGGCAAAAAAGATATACGAAAAAAATTAGGATTTATTAAAAAATGGCAATTTAGCGTTTATTAAGATCTAACTATTTTGATACTATATGTTATAAAACGTTTTGATATTTTAATATATTTTTGTGTATGTCATTTGTTTTTATAATGTAATCTCTTATTCTTATTCTATTTACTTTTATAATAAATTGCGCCATATTTGAATTTTATATACTATTATGATGGTTTGTTATTATCAGTTTTTCAAAATTTTTCAATTTTAAATTGTTTAATAAATGACAGTAAACATAATATTTTATTAAATAACACTTAATTTAAATAATTTTTTTTTATAGGTAAATTTTGTGCTTTAACCACACTTTTGACACAAAAAGGAAAGAACATATTTCATGTATATTATTGTAAATAAATATAATAATTAAAGTTTTACATTATTGTCACAATCAAGGTTGATTTATTATTTTGGTTCATTACTATTATGGCAATAGGTAAAGAGTTTTTTTTTGGTTGTATTGTGATGAGTTAGCAATATAATTTTAAAACTTTTCAGATAAATTTATTAATATAGTATGAAGTATCAACATGAATGTATAATATACTTACTTTGGTGTATAAGTTTCTGAAATGGGGTCTGTAGTTTATTTCCTTCCTGTAACTTTGTTATTATATTTTCTCGCCAATTAAAATCTTCTATAGCTATTTTATGTTTGGATGCTAAATATGATTCTAGTGCTCAATCATTTTATAGTGTTGGAGCAATTGTGTTTTTTAAATCCTTTTTGAAAAGTGATAATAAATCATAATAATTATCTTAAATATGTTTAAAAATATTGCGCACTTTTTTACTTTCCTTTAAATATGTAATGTACTCAAATAGATGTCATTATTTATTCACTTTAATTAAAAATGTGTAGATAGTCGAGTAGTTTTGCTTGCAAATATAAGACGATTAATTAAAAATGTGTAGATAGTCGAGTAGTATTGCTCGCAAATATAATACGATTTTGTATTACCTTGTAATTATGACAGTTGTCTAAGTCTAATTTCTTGACTTCTGTCATTTTCCTAAACTTGACAATTTATGTTAGTGTTGGGCACTCGTTAAAAGTGAAATAGTACCATTGTGCGTAAAAAAAATTTTATACAATGAAATTATATTTATTTATTTTTTTTAATTAAGGGCACACAAAGTGTTATTATATTGGTGTTTTCGACATATTTCATCATTAATTAGCTACACTGTGTACGTATCGTGCGGACAAAGTTTTCATACCTGGTTTCCATGGCAACTTAGCGTTTATTAAGATCTAGTAATAAATCTCACAAAACTACTGGCTTCTGTTACTTGTCGATATACTGGAAACACGACATAGTTCCAAAGACTTACCTAACCAGAAGGGTTGATAATAAAGCTACAATTCAACTAGCCAGTACCCGGGCTAAGGTCCGTGAAGACTGCGGAGTCCTATCGAAACATTGTTGAGTGTCTGACTATAATAAAAGAATAAGGGAGTCGCAATGAATTACTGTAAAATTGTAATTAGAGTTCGTTTGTCACATGGTTGACGTAAAGGCTCTAACGTACCCATAAGGCGCAATATCTGTAAAAAGGTTCAACAACGACACCCTGTATATTTTTACGAATTTCTATAGAGCTCTGCTCTGAGAGTTCAGCAATAATAAGGTTCAGCACCCTTTTCTTCAACAACAACAATAATATTTAATTAAAACTGATATTTTAAAATCATTTTAAAATCAGAAGTCACAATCTGAACTTACAGCAAATGAGAATTAATGAATATTAAATCCCATTTTTACATGCAAATGTCATAACGATAACGAAGTCAATTGGTGTGATTCAAGAACATGAAGAAACTGGAAGGTATGAAATGCGAAACGTTGATTATTACAGGAATATCATGGTAAAACTCGAAAGAAGAATATATTATTACTGAGGGTAGATCTAAATGCTTTGAGGACATGTGAAATTGCCACGGTTTAGTAAAAAATCAGCAAAATCAATTTAATTAAGAATAACCATTGAAATTGAATACTTGATTTGTAACATCGCACACTATGATCTTAAATATCTTAAATACATATGTGCATATCTAGAGCGCATTCAATCTATCTACCATTTAATCGGCTAACAAACATAACTGATAAGTAGAGTGGACCAATTCGGAGTGAAAGTAGAGGCGTGACTCTCAATAAACCTATTGACTAACTTTGATGATAGCGGTTTTTTTACTGTACGCTCCTTCAACATTATTAAATACACAGAATACACTTTCCTGCTGCTATTATACGTGTACACACGATGACCATGAACAACATACAGTTCATAAAGTGTAAGTTTTCAGTTCGTACTGCCCAAGTGAGAACCGCAAATTGTACTTTATCTCTTTCTAACACACATGAATACGCGCTGTAATACTACACACGTTTGTCATTTTAAGTTAAGACGTACGTCTTTGAAATATTATATTAAATAAAAAGGGGTAGGTTGTCTAGGAGATAGTCTTATGATATTCGGACTGCTGTGAAATTATTTTAATACTGTTGTTTATTGACTTTGTTTCCGGTATTCTGACTTCTTGGTTAAATAATCTAATTTAAATATCATGTCATCAATAAAATGTCATCAAAAAATTACAAAATCTGTTCTTTTGAGAACAATACTGGTAATAAATAATAATATCAATTAGTGGCAATAAGTACGAAATTGTTTGATTGTCACTTAGACATTTCTAACCTATTTATTTGACAGAATATTACTTAGATGCCTGGTAAGCCTCTTGGTTCTCAAGCTCAACAGCTTCTATTAAATCTTACAGCCTATTTTGAACGAGGAAAAGAGAATGGTGGGCCAGTTATGTCCATCGATCGTGTCCATGAGGTAATTCACATAATCACATAAGGCAGTTATAAAATTAGTGTTATTTTAGAGGGTAGCACAGGCCCTTAATATTTCTAGTAGAACGGTCTACACTATTAAACATCGTAGCGTTCAGAATCCAGTCTTATCATCTCTTGACAAAAACAGGTCTTGTAGGAAGCCAAAAACTAAGGATTTACCAGAAGCAACGAAAATGGAAGTTCGAAATACTGTTTATGACATGTATAAAGAAGTATGTGTTTAATATATTGTAAACATTTATTACATGTTCAAATTTTTTAGAAAAACATCTTACCTTAAAAACTCTAAGAAATGTTTTGGCAACGAAAGAATTTATTCATACGAGTACAACTTCTTTAGCAATGTTGCTTAAAGATATTGGTTTTAAATACAAGAAAGAATGTAACAGAAGAGCACTCACAGAGAAATTAAATATAGTCTGCATGAGAAATGTGTTTTTAAGGGAATATATGAATAACTTAAATTCAACTTTACGTCAGGTCGGGTTCCTTGATGAAACTTGGATTTTTTTCAAAAGGGAATAGAATGAAATCCTGGCAAAATGATAATATAAAAAGTGTTAGTAAACCCGAAGGCTATGATGGTAAACGGTTTATAATTATTCATGCTGGCACAGAAAATGGCTTCATTAAAGGAGCTAGTCTGATTTTTCCATCAAATGCAATCACTGGTGATTACCATGGAGAAATGAATGGTGACTCCTTTAAGCAATGGGTAAATCATCAGCTTATACCAAATCTTGAAGTACCATCACTAATAATAATGGATAATGCTCCTTATCATAGTGCTATTCAAAATAAACAACCGAATACCTACTCAAAAAAAAACAGAAATTATGGAATGGTTGAGAAAAAGAGATATAAGCTATTCATCTGGAATGTCTAAAAACGAGTTAATTCAATTAGTAAAATATCATAAAGAAGATAAAATATTTATTATAGATGAAATAATAAGAGAAAGTGGAGTTCAACGAAACATTACATGATAAAGATCTCGTGGCAAAGTTTTATTTGAAGGAAGTAGTTTTTTTTCTTACTGGTGGTGGATTTTTTTTTTATCGGTAGTGTACTAACCTGCAAAATTATCAAATGTAGTTATCAGAAAATACTCATGTGTTTGTTAAATATTATCTTCATCTAATAAAGGATAATATGGATTTGGATTCTATTATTATACCATTATTTTCTTAAGAAACAATAAAATATTAAATGTAGACTATATAAATGTTTCTTTTATTAATTTGACAACATATATTTACAACTTTCAAAAGGTTTTAATTCTTTTTCAAAGAGTTACGAACATAACTTTTACATTCTATTCCAATATATTTAAATTTATTTAAAATATAAACAATATATAAGTTAAGTAGAAATCTAAATTATTCATCAAATTAATACACTCCCAATCCTCTTAACCCAGATATAGTGCAAGAAAATGATTTCGGTAGGTATGTCATTCTTACTAATGCAAACATTTTTAACACCCCTGTATTCACTAAGGCTCGTAATATGATATAACGTACCATTATGCTATAACGAAGACTTATATACACGTTTATATACACGTGATCTACAAAATACGAACTACATTTTTATTTGTTCATTTTATAGTTCAAGTTGAGTAAAGGAGTATTGATATTAACTAGCAATAATTTCTCAAGGTCCTCTTCTGTAAAATTTGTTCTCTTTCAATAAAGTACATCCTTGTAGATAGAAAACCAGTTATAGGTGCATACTGAAAATATTTTTTATTTCAGCGTATTTAGCAGTTAGATTTTGAGCCATTGTCCCCATACACAATTGCCGCAATGTTATTAAATCTGGATTTCTATTAAAAACTGCATCTAACTTTTGCCGAAGGTCACATCCAAAGTCACTTGGAATATTTTTCAAATTATTAATAGCCACATCTAATGTAGTTAATCCATAATTTAATTTGAGATTTTAATTTTCAAAACAAGTGATTGCTTTTGGCAAACTTCGAAAGTGTTCTTGAAGAAAGCACAACTGATTTTTTAAATTTGTAATTTGTATTAGTTCCTTGCACTCAGAAATACTTCGAGCTAAACATATAACGAAATTTTGTAAACTGTCGAAATTATTTCTATAAAAACTAGTAGCTTCCAACCATGTTCTCAGTCTGGGTATTACTGGAGAGGGAGGCAACAACAAAGATGGAAATTTGTCTTTGTAAAGAGCTACTCTCAATGGTGCTTTTCTGAAACCTTTTTTAAAAACGCAACTTTCGGAAAGGTGTCTCTGATATATTCACAGATTCTGTGGAGAGCATGTGCTACACAAGTAATATGCAGCATATTGGGATATGTTTCCTTTAATAATCTGCCTGTTTCCAGCATATATACAGCACTGTCACTGACAAATAAAAGTATTTTTTCTTTGTACATGTCGACCGAATGAAGCATTTGGCGCATATTCCCGTATATGGTTTTAGTTACTGTTGCCGCATCAACTTTGTTTATAACTTTTGTTGCTATTACATATGTGTTATATGGAATAGTTGGTTGTAGTCCACCAGGTAAAATATTTACCACACAGCGTCCTAATATATCGACAGCTTCATCGTCACTTATCCATGTGTATTGATTTGAAAGATGGCTTCTAATGCGTTCTACTGCTTTCGTGTAGCACTTAGAAACATAAAATTTGCTTAAGGTGGATTCATCAGGAACATTTCGACCAGTATATTTTTGGAAAAATGTTTTGAAGGTAGGATTGTTAAGTTTATTTAATGGAATATTTCCCGCCATTAAAGTTTCACAGAGTTAAAATTGTCAGATTTCAACGGGTCTAATATCTGTCTATGTGTTTGCGATGCTAAGTGACGTTTTACGTGCGATTTCTTGGAATTTTTTAACGATATTTTACAAACTGCAATAAATTTCGGAATCACTGGCAATAGACATACAATCAGTATAACCTTTAATCCAGCTCGCCATTGTTTCACGATGCCATTCTCGACGTTGTTCCATATCATATCTGAAAAAGTAACTTAAACAATGTTCTAGATCTAAATATATGAAAATTTAAAATGTATGCGTAAGTTATTGGAACTTAACGAAATTCACTGGACATTTACGTCAAAATAATTGTGAGAAGTAGATTCGGTGAAACGATATTAAACAGGATCTATTACAAAAATTAAGAGGTATGTAATGAACAGTTAAAACAATGAAGAAAAGAAACTAACTCACCGTACTTTATTTATCTTAACGAAATATAAATTAATAAATAAAATAAAATATAAAAGCTCCTCACGCATCTATCTACGCCCATGAAGAAAGGAATTTAACTTTAATACTAAAGTAATTGCGTCACAATTCAACGAGAAAAAACAGATATGCGGTTAACCGAATGAATAGTGCTATTCAATAACTGCGTGGTTCGGCATGATGTGTGCGGTCTTTACCGATAAGTCAACATTTTCAACACATACAACACATACGCACGATATTGACCAAAAAATAATCAATATCCTTATAATACCTTAAGCTACATCCTTTAGAAGAAAGGGCATAGCGAGTGAGACGTGGTTCATATACAAAGTCGTCGTTATATTTTATATTATATTCCGCCTTTTCCAAGATATTTTAAATCAGACAGTATATGGATTTATACAATAATTAATGGATTAAATTAAATAAATAAATTTTTATTCGTCTTTCTAAAAAATTTGTTTTTCTCATCTTCAAATTCGTTCTAAATACTCAAAAAAGTATATAATCCCTTACCACAATTACTAATCGTATCCTGAATACGTATTTCGACAACTAAGTCATCATCAGTAGGTAAAACCACTAATCAAAGTGTCGCACATGGGACACAGTAAAGCTAAACACATATGAAAACCCACCAACTTTACATGGCGTCCACGTATACACACAGTGTATACGTGGACGCCGTGTAAAGTTGATGTGTTTTCATATACTGATGATGACAACTTAATTGTTGAAATACGTATTCAGGATACGATTAGCAATTGCAATAGCAAGGGGTTATATACCTTTTTGAGATTTTACTTAACCCCAGTCTCCAAAGAAATACTTTTCGTTCTAAATATATACATGTTTAATAATTTTCTACTTATTGCCTATTTATTTTCAGCGTTAACTTTTCTCTGTCCTATAGTGACATAATTTTCCCGAACATACATATTGATTTCCGTTGATGCTTAAGAGGAAACCCCTAGACGTTCGTACGTTCCAACTGCTATTCAGTCAAGTGCTTAGTAAACTCAACAGAAAACTTTAACGGAATTGCCTATTTAACAAGTGGCGTGCAAGTTCTTGTTAATAAATAGTTCGATATAGACGGTTTTCCGTTAAGCTCATATAATGGAACGTTCGTTCTCCCCCTCTCTAAATGTCTGACGGCAAATTGAGTCTTTATATTTACGTTATACTGGTTGACGTAAACGTTAATCTCAGTTTAAAATTTATATGTAATGTCAACGACAGACGCCATTCGTTAGTGCTTTCGCAAATTTTGCTTGATAGATCTCTTAGATTTAATTCTCTGTTAAATCGGTTAAGAATTAAGAAATAAACTGACTATCGATTATCGATTTTTTTAAGTTTAGTATGCATAAAAATATTTTAACTAAATATGGAAAGTTAATGAACCAAATTTGTTTAAAAATTGGACAAACTACGCCTCGCAAATTTTTAACCGAATAAAGCCATTATTATTATTATTATTATTATAGAATTCATGTTGTAACTGTAGGATGAAAACAATATAATAAGTAGATGGAAGGAATACTTCCAGGAGTTGTTGGGAAAAGAAATAAATACGCATGAGGAATATGAAATGGAAAAGGAAGACGAAATGGAAGAAGAAAAGTAATGAACAACATATAACAACAACAGAATTAAAGGAAATAATAGTAGAGCTGAAAAACGGAAAAGCAGTTCATTCCTGGACAAACTAACGACAAGGATGTTTAAAAATTTACATGAAAGTGGAATGGTGAGGCATGTTTCAGCATGTTTCTTTGAAAAGGGCATCATATGCCGAAACATGTAAGATTGTTTTTAAATATATACATTTTGAAGTAAAACCAGACCTTAAATCGCCAACTAATTGAGTCTACTATATATATATATATATATATATATATATATATATATATATATATATATATATATATATATATATATATATAAGTAAAAATTAATTAACGGGTGAGCGGTCTGTCAAGTAAAAAAAAACTCCTTTATTTCACTCTATATTTCATAACGGATTTGTTACTTCATCAGGAGTGTAATTGAAAGTTAAAATTGAGCACACAACGATACTAAACATGTTAAGATTAATCAAATTTAAAACATTAAATTAAGATGATGTTGGTTTATCGTCAACCTATTAAAAACCTTTTTTTAAAAGGTGCATTTAATTAATTGCCGAAACTCTTATCAAAATCTAAGTACCCATATCAAAGATATTCGAATGGATCCGTACATTTGCCTAACCCTGTACACTAGCTCATTTATGTAAATAAAATAAACAAAAAGTACAGTGTTTTTAATGTAATATAATAAAATAATAGTCCTCACGGCTTTGCAACACGTGATTCAACAGAAAAGAAGTGAAAACCCAGCCCGCAAGAATCTACAACTAACTTCGTTGGAAAGTTTAAATTTACATAAATTTTCAGAATTTAATTGAATATAAATAGTATGCTCTGAACTAAAAAACAATATGTTACGACTTAAAAAAAAATCCAATTATTTCATTAATTATACTCTTCCAGAACTATAGATTCAATTGAGAATGTGTCGAAAATCCATTAACTATCCAGACATTATGGCGACACACTAAAACAATCACCCTACCTTCAGAATCGATCTAAGTACATTTCGTTTTTATCTATTTTAGGAAATTCACCACATAATTTATCTCTTAATAATTGGCTTGATATGAACGACAAATTTTTCAATCAGTCAACGCTGACTAGTTGATAGCTAAATCGTTTAAAGCGTACACGTATATTTAAATTTCTGACATTCCGTAATACATGATAAATGGTACAGATGACACAAGTCTCGTCTTCCCCCCTCCTCCTCCTCCTCCACCTGCTTTTTATATTTAGAATCTTAGTGGGATTTCAGCGTACTTTTCGGCAAATTTAACATGTAATAAAATGTTTATGTGTTTACGTTTGTTTAAGAAAAAGGGGAACCTTTAATGCGTTCTATCCTGCTCTGTTTTATCGTTTATTGTTATTTATTCAATGTCCACCTCTGATGTATGACGGAATGAAACTGTGTTCGCGATAAACCTTGCACATCGTTCCTCCAATAAAATAAACAACTTTACGATAGCTTTGAGAAATCTAGGGTACGACTTCTATATTTTATCGAGCACTTACACAAGACAAGTTATAGCTAAGGAAAAGATCAGGGTCAGTAATTTAAAATGTCATTCCGTTGAACTAAAAATAACATAAATCAAGTGAGGATCTGTAAAAGCTTCTAACGGGTGTTCAGAAACATTCGAAGTCAAAGTAGGCCTTGAAAATATGACGTCATGTCTGAGATAGATTGATACATTTACTTAATACAATTTTATAGTTTATCAAATTAGTATATTAATACTTAAGTAAAGATATACGATTTTTTGTTTAGAGCCCACTTGACTTCGAATGTTTCTGAACACCCGTTACTATTAATGATTTCATGCCAGTTTCTTTGATTCTAAATATGCGTGATCCGTTTAAAGAAGAATTAATAAATTCATTTGATGAGATACGAGTATATAAATTATGTTGATTGAATTACCAAAGTTTATAATTACTAATAATCGAGATTTGAATTAGTTATTTCGAATTATACAAGTGTTTCAAAAAGAATTACATCTAGTTGTACATGAATTTCTCCTATAAATTATGATATTCTGAAATGCGGATATAGATTATATGGTATGAAAGTTATCTACTTGTTACTTTCTTTGGAACTTAAAAAATGATATATAACACCTTACCACAATTATTAATCGTATCCTAAATACGTATTTCGACAACTAAGTTGTCATCATCAGTAGGTAAAATTACTAATCAAGTAAGGCTAGCACAACTGATCACGCAACAACTTTACACGGCGTCCACATATACAGTAACTTAGAAATACTTAAAACTTAGAATATCGAATAAAAATTACGACAAAATTACCTCTCTTAACGAAACGGCACCTACATGTGTTTATACTCTTTTTGAACCGTCTACAACCTTTTTACCTCGTTTTCTAAGAATGAAAAGAGACAACTGTAGGCAATCGATCCCTTGTCTCCGTTCATCGAGTTCTGTTTGTTTTTAGCGACATGAATGCTTTCGTATGCGTCAAGATTGCGGAGATTATTGAAGGCTTTGACAAATTTGAACCCTTTAATCGACATATTGTGTAGTGTATTTAAAGCATGGTTGGCAACGTTAAATTTTTATGGTCTATTGTATTTAATATGTCATATGTGTTCCTTAAACCGTGTTATTATTGATCGTTTTGTTTGGCCTATATATTCAAATTCAATCATCGCAATTAATTTCGTATATACCTGATTTCGAATTAAAATTAACTTATCTTTGGTATTCCCTAGGAAACTTTTGATAGTATTTTCGGACCGAAAGGCAACTTGGAGACCACCTTCTTTCACAACTTTATTAATGTTTTTCGTGACGGGGTGGTATGGTAAACACTTGTACTTTTTCTTCTGGTTACTTTGAGATACCAAACTTATGAATTCGCGGATTGTATTTTTTAATTTTGTTTTTCTAATTAATTTATTGATTATTTCTATGTCAAAGCCATTATATTTCGCAATATTTTTAATGAAATCTAGTTCTATTTCATATCTCTCTTTTGTTAACGAAAAATTTAATAACCGATTGACTAAGAAATTAAAAGAAGCTGTCTTATGTTGAAAACTATGATTTTAATCCGCGGTGATGAATCTATTAACATTGGTTTTTTTCCGGAAAATATAGATTTCTATTTTATGTTTATTTCTAATCAGTAAAGTATCTAAAAATGGTATCCTGTCATTGTTTTCCTTTTCCACCGTAAATTTAATCATCGGAAATTTCAAATTTAACTGATTAGCTAACATGTTTAATTCGCATTTCTGTGTTTCAAAAATCGCGAGAATGTCATCTACGTACCTGATCCAGACTCTCCAGAAATATTTAACGTTATTTTTAAATTCTACTTCAAATTAACTCATGAATAAATTGGCTATGAAAGGAGATAGGCAGTTATCCATTGTAGTACCTTGTTTCTGCTCATAAAATTTGTCTCCTACTTGGAAACAATTTTGCGTCATGCACAGAGTTCTCAATCTCATGTATTCTTTTATTTTTGAAGGTTCAATGTTATTAGCAAACCTTCTAAATATTTCATAGTCTCTGGAATAGGTACCGAAGGGAATAATGACGTTACATCGAATGAATCTAAAATTTCCCCGGCTTCCAGTTCACAATCTTTAGTTAATTGAACAAATTCTAAGGAATTACTAACTGACAAACTTTATGGTTGTACGGGTAAATTTTTAAATTCATTCACTAACCATTTGGAAATCAAATAAGTCGGTGAGTTAATACCTGAAACGATAGGTCTCATCGAGTTACCTGGTTTATGTATCTTCGGCAAACAATACATTGTTGATACTAAAGGATTACTAACATTTAATTTATACTTTTGGGTAGAAGTGATTAAAATTGGACATTTCTTTAACGTGTCTTTTGTGTCATTAATCATTTTAGGTAACGGATTTCTCTTAATTTCTACATACTGACCTTCGGCAATTAAATTTTTAACTCTTTGAAAATCTATTTTGTCCATAATTACTAACTTGTTCCCTTTATCTGCTTTTAGGCAAAAACAGTCCTTAGATCTAAGAGTTTTAATGATATTCCGTTCTTTATTAACCAACTTCTGTTTGTGCTGCTGTAAATTCAAATCAAATCAATTTGGGTTTTACAAGCTTCTCGAATGAAGTTTTTTGGCCCTTGTTCAAAATACTTAATCGAAGTTTCGATACATGCGATCACCTGTTCTATAGGAATCTGGCGGTTTGGCAAACAGTATTTTAAACCTTTGGTTAACAGATCTATTTCTACATCACTAAAATTCTCGGATGATTGATTGATCACTTGTCACTGTCAAAATATATCATCAAGAGGTGATGAAATTAATAACAAGTACAATTACATTATTAATTTATTTAATAAGGAAACTTTAAAAATGGAATGTTAATAAAACAACCTATACTAATACCATAACTAATTTTTAGAAATTTTAATTATTATAATTTATAAAAAGTGTTCAAAATGGCCACCATTCTGTTCAATGCACAATGCAATACAACGTTTTATAATGTCAAAAATATTCTGCAATACATTTGGTGTTATTTCATTACATTTAATTGTAATTGTATTCATCTAGTGATTTAAGTTATTCTTTCTTGTCTAATATACTTCATTTTTTGGCAATCTAAAAATAGAAAAATCTAACGGCGTAAGATCTGGTGACCTTGCTGGCCAAATACCTCTGCTTATAACTCGATGAGGGAAGTAAACTTCTAAAAGCGTTAAATTTCTGTTGTACGTGCAGTAGCCCCATCTTACTGGAACCAACCTCCATTAAATTCTTCTCGTTGCGCTTGAGTTAAAAATGGTGTTAATACGAGGATAAGCTGAAAAATTCGATAACTAAAGTATAACAAAAAACAATATTTCAGTAAAATGTGTTTTATTTTTCGACATAATCTCCCTCAAGATTAATACATTTATTTAGTAAATTGACAAGTTTCTTTATGCCTTCACAGTACTCATTTTCCTCAAGCTCCTCAAAATAGTGGTCAACGGCAGCTATCAGCTCCTCATCCGAAGCAAATCTCATACCGCTGAGCTGTTTCTTCAGTTTTGGGAGCAGATGATAATCCGACTGAGCTAAATCCGGCGAATAAGGGGGATGCTCAAGCGTTTCGAACTTTAATTTGGCCATTTTTTCTTCGACAATTCCGCTCATATGAACTGGAGCTTTGTCATGTTGGAAAAATATTTTTTTGTGTTTTCTCCCGGGTCTTTTTCGAAGATAGCTGCCTTCAATCAATCCAAAAGTTTAGAATAGTATAGTGCAGTAATCGTTTGTCCCTTTGGCAGGTAGTCGATAAACAAAATTCCCTTCGCATCCCAGAAAACGGAAGCCATCATCTTTGTAGACTGACTTTGGCCTTTTTTGGAGCCAGTTCACCACGTTTAGTCGACTGTTTTAATTGTTGTTTATCTTCTGGTGTGTAGTGGTGGACTCTAGTTTTATCGCACGGCACAAATTTGCTCAAAAAATCTGTTGGATTTTACCGAAACCGCTCCAAAATAGCTGTAGAATATCTCGCGCGCTTGAGTTTTTGCTGTGTTGTTAGTAAACGCGACACCCATCTAGTACACCGCTTAGACATGTCTAATTCATTTAAAATATACGACAACCGTTCTCTGGAGATACGTGTACTCTTAGCAATATCTTGCAATGTATATCGGCGATCAGATTCCATGAATTTCAAAACCTCTTGCGCACTTTCTGCAGAAGTGGCTGTTTCAGGCCGTCCAGAACGGGGACCGTCATTTATGCTCGTACGAACTTTTTTAAATTCGTTCACCCATTTGCAAACAGTCTTAAAACAAGGAGCTTCCTCGCTTAACCCATTTGCCATATCAATATGAATTTCTCTAGACGAAGCAAACTTTTTCCAAAGGTATTTAATCACTGCGCGAATTTCGATATTGTCCATTTTTAAGAAACGACAAAGGTACTCTACTTTGAACGAGTTTACAGAACAAACTACTTGACAGATCGTCACTAAGTTCAACGCGTTTCAATCATTGAAACATCAAGCTTTACAATAGCGTCAAAGATTGCTTTTACATAGCGCCATCTCATAATTAGTTAGAATTTTTCAGCTTACCCTCGTAATTCGGTGTCGTTGGCCTCAAAGACTGCATGTTCACCGTTGCTTTGCTGCTCGTGGTTGCAAAAAATTGATCATATATATATATATATATATATATATATATATATATATATATATATATATATATATACAGAGATTCCGACTGGCCCCAAGAAGATCGAAATAAAGTCTACCTAAATGCTGAAATGCTTTATGATACAAACAAAGGCGACACTATACTACAAGATGGTAAGAATGCAAAATACCAGAGCCGCGTGTATACCTGGCAGAAGGAGGAACACAATATCACAACCATGGACTGGCTCTCGTGGAATCATAACGAAATCTATGCGAAAACACGTTGAAAATTCTAATGTTCCATCTTGACCCACCCTTCACGGAGCATAACTTTCGATTGTTTGATAGTTATATTAAAACTTAGGTGCCTTTTGTCTTTTGCAATTTTTTATTTCTTTAATAAAGGAAACTTAAAATTTTATCAAAGCAATCCTCACAAATTGACGTATTGGTACTAATATTGATACTGTTTATCTTAATGTTAAAATGAGACTGATGTCACTTGATATTAGAAACTGATTCTGTTGGTGTTCAAAGTACTGCAAATATGTAAAATTTACTACCACCTCAACAAACCATTGAATTTTTAAGAAAAGTGGGCCGTATTAGCTGTATGACTATATGATGATATAACTTGAGAAATTTCCAAAGCTATCGATTCCTGATAATTTATACCTACTGCAAGAACTAACGTTGCAACTGTTTAACAACCTACTTTTATATACTACTACTTATACTACTTATATTAATTCCATACTAGTTGTAAAACTGAGAACAAAAAGCTTATTCCTAATGGAATTTATATCCAGTGAACCTGAGTTTATATAAAGAGAGGCAGCATATAAGCTGTACCGAATTTGTTCACTAGCAAAGCAGAGTAGGGACACAAAGGGTAAAGTTTTACAATTCAAATTTTCGTTTTAAGATAAATCAGGGATTATTATAGAAAAAAATTAGAAGGAAGAATCTAAAATATGCTGGTTATTTTAGAAGGACCCTACAAAAAATTTAAAACGATCCTTCTCTAGACTATAAAATTGGTGAATGGTTGTATAACAAAACGTCAGCTAATTAATAATGGGGGCGATTGGACTGAATTATGACATATTTACGTAAAAACTGTTTTGTTTAATTTTTATATCGTATATTTTCTTGGCGGAAATTACTCTATACCGGGTGCGGCAATAGTGTGTCGGCGCGGTGCTTAGCATGAAAACTAATAAAGTTGTAGCAATGAAATTTTACGTACACATGTAGCATGCTACAGTGCATTTTCTATTTTTATTTTTACATTTACAGGCTGTTCCAAATTTCCGTAATCACTTTCAATTTTTTTTTTAAATAGATTGCTATACTTTCTTGTTATTAAGATGATAGCCACCCAAATTATCTTTGCAATGATATATGACAATGTGCACTTACAACTGTAAGTTTTGGTTTTATTGCAAATTTTGATAAATCTTGAGAGTTGTAGCGTCTAACATTATAAGTCTTAGCCTAAAAATGGGTGCAGCGACAACATATACAGGGTGTTAAATATGTCGTGCCAAATTTATTGAAGTTTAAAGGCTATTTTCTCTTTTACTTTTAAATTGAACCTATAATTTCTTTATTAGTCAGCAAATTCCTTGTAAAATTGCCGTTAAAGTAGTACCAATAACATAGTACTTATTTCTAGTATTTTCGAAGTTATAACCCTTTAATGGGATATACCTATGTTTATAATATTCAATATGCGGTACATCTAATAGTTGGGTGGCCATGAAATGATATCAAACAAAGGAACTTTTACAAACACCTGTTATTTAATTCTTTATTATTAGATTTATAATTACATTTTGTAGTTTTACCATAATAAAACAAAATTAATTTAAAATATGTTCAAATATATGTCCATTCTGCTCTACACATGCTCTTAATCGCCTCTGCATCGACAGACTTACATTTTGAGCCATGTTGTTTTCACTTAATTGAAGAAAAGCGTTTCTGATTCGTTGCTGCATGTTCTCTGCCGTTGTAGGAGGTGTTTCGTAAACTATATTTTTACAGTAGGCCACAGAAAGAAATCACAAGGGGTTAGATCTTTTGATCGCGGTGGCCAGCTTATAAAGCTTCCTCTGCCAATCCACCTATTGGTGAATACCCTATCTAAATATGCTCTTGCAGCAGCACCGTAATCTGCAGGTGCACCATCATGTTGGTACCACAATCTCCTTATGACGTTATCTGGTAGGCCTTCTAACAGCAATGGTAAATTATTTTGTAGAAAATTTGTGTAGATTTCACAATTTAAAGTAGTATTAAAAAATAATGGACCTATAATAGTGTTTCCTACGATGCCTCCCCAGGTGTTAACACGCCATTTTTGTTGGTATAAAATGGGTTGCACAAGATGAGGGTTTCTAGTGTCATAATAATGAGAATATTTTCTGTTTGTTATTCCACAATTAGCAAATGTTGCTTCATCTGTGAAAAGCACATGATCTAGAAAAGTTAGATCTTGCCGTAATTGGAAAAGTAGCCATTCACAGTACACAAGTCTCCTTTCAAAATCCGTTTGTAATAAGCCTTGATGATTTTGATTTTTGTAAGGGTGAAATTTATGTTTTCTTTTAAATCCTTCTTACAGCAGTGACTTCTATCCCGTGTTCTTTCGAAAGTATCCTTGTAAATACGCCGGATTTTCCACAACGGACTGGACGACTGTAACTTCATTATCTTCTCTAACCCTATTCTTAGTTCTTTCATGTTTGACATAATTCACTGAACCCGTCCGAAGAAACCTTGTCAACAAATTTTCAAACGTCTTAATATCCCATGCTCTTCGGTGAGGTGAGGATACTCCATAGCATATGTTCTTGATGCTAAAAGTGGATTTCTATTGCTAGCGCCAAGAACAAATACCATTAGCTCGTCTTTCGAAAAATGCATTCTAAAGAAACACAACTAAAAACTATTACGGCATGTAAATAAAAAATAATGACAACAAAACGATATAATTGACAACAAGATAATTAATAACAAACAAACGGAAATTGATAATTAACTAGCCGAACTTAAATTATCACAATTAAACGCGATTACAGCAAAGAGGAACTACAGAAAAACACTTTATACGGAAATTTTAAGTAGATATTTGACGTTTGGTTTGCTTAATATCATTTCATGGCTAACCAACCAACTATTAGATGCAGCACCGCATATTGAATATTATAAACATAGGTATATCCAATTAAATGGTTATAACTTCGAAAATACTAGAAATAAGTACTACGTTATTGGTACTAGTTTAACAGCAATTTTACAAGGAATTTGCTGACTAATAAAAAAATTATAGGTTCAATTTAAAGAAAAAAGAGAAAATAGCCTTTAAGCTTCGATAACTTTGGCACGATATATTTAACACTCTGTATATGTTGTCACGTTGTTCACCCTCAAAACATATAACGTGTTAGTCCATAAATTGGTAACAATAGAGTTACGTGAGGCACTGGACCCATTTTCAGGCTTAGACTTAAAATGTTAGACGCTGAAACTGTCAAGATTAAAAAAAAAATTGCAATAAAACCAAAATTAACAGTTGTAAGTGTACATTGTCATATATCATTGCAAAGATAATTTGGGTGGCTATCATCATAATAACAAGAAAGTATAGCAATCTATTAAAAAAAAAAATTGAAAGTGGTAGAAAATGCACTGTAGCATACTACATGTGTACGTAAAATTTAATTGCTACAACTTTATTAGTTTTCATGCTGAGCTCCGCCGACACACCATTGCCGCACTCGGTATATAGTTCCACATAATTTTGTAAGTTTTTCTTTATATTAAGAAAATACAGTTTCCAAAATTTTACTTTTTGGCATTTGAAAACAAAAATACTAGCAACGTTTGATCACCGTTGAGCCTAACACTCGAAAACACAATATTTTATAGTAAAAATATCATTAAGAATAAGTTAGCACAGTTTCACATTTGTAGAAACCCATTAAATCAAAGTAAAACCTTGTAGTAACTAAGAGATGAAACTTATCTAATATTCCAGTCGAGAACGCTATTATTTCTTGTTAGTTTTCAATATAACAGGTAACTGAAGTAGAGAAAGAAAAAAAATGACGAACAATTCAGGCCCCATGACTGAGCCCTGTGGAATCTCTAAGGTGGTCCAACAGTTTTCTAATATTGTATTATTAATTACTACTTTTCGAATACGACCTGTAAGATATGTTTAAAGTAAAGTACTTTCTGTTCTTCTTACTTAGCAGCTGTGATTAACATAGACAAGCGTTTTAATCATGTCAAATAAGAGACCCATTACTTGATATTTTTTATAGATTACCGTTGTTGTACCAACATACCAATCTGATAAAGCTCTTAATTCTCTTATTTCTCATAAATTTATGTTGAAAGCTATTAAGATTATTTACCCTCTCGGCACCACAATAAGAATGGTATTCGAAGAAATATTCTTTGGAACAGAGCAAACTCAAGACAATATTGATTCATTTCCTCAATTCCAGGGCTTATCCACAAAGCATTCACGCCGCGAGGTCAAATAGTGAATGGGGGACGCTATATCAAAGTTTCGAAGTAACTGGTAATAAATATTTTTCGATGAATTCAGAATGAATATCGTGATGCAGTCAGTTAGCCAATTTTGCACGATAATGCGCCATCTCCTCTTTGGGCAATTGCAAAACAATGTTTATGCGGATTTTTGACAAAAACAAGTTTATGCGTTTCATCGCTCGCGGTATACTCACAGGCTCACTGTAACTCTCTACTTTTGCCCCAACTAGCAGTTCCCAATCAATAGAAAGCGACACAAAATCGTTGGAAACATTCAAACGTCAAGGATCACAACTCTCAAAAGTACCTTAAAAACTTTCTTCTTTTTTTATTAAAAGCTTGGCTTCTTTTTGGATACAAAGTGCGGACAATTCTTTCTTATATATTAACCCAGAAATTATGCTTTGTTACGTGTCCGCAACGCTCCATGCATCGTATCGTTTATTTTGTAATAAATAAATGTTCTCTTTATTATATTTTGCTCCGTTTCCAACGAACCTACCTGTATAGGTATCGATAGTCGTTTATTTGTTAATATATTTGATTTCTTTCAAGTTTTTTTTCTTTTTTTCTCGTACTCCCGTCTCCCGTACTCGTCACGTTTTTCCTCAATCACGGGTATCGTATCAATTGCAGCCTTAGTGTAATTTATGAGAATTACGGCCCCTTGCGAGATTTTAATTGATAACGATATACTCACATGTACTCATTCATTTATTTTGTTTGCGTAGTATATCCTGCGAACGGACCTGTAGAATATAAAATAAAAATATCAACATTTCAATCTGTAAAGTAGATCTTCAGTACCAAATTGGATAACGCCGCTTATAAAACCAAATTATATCTGATAATGATATTTTTTCTCGAAACTTGTAACGAAATTAAACTTTCTCATTAGTTTAATGTGCGATGGGGAATACAGAAGAGAAAATAACACCTGCAATTGTCAGGGGAAGAATCGAAGTAAAACGAAATAACGTAGACCATAAAGATTGGAAGGAGACGAATCGGAGACTTCGCGCAAGCTGCGAGGGGAAGATCCCAGTAAAGATTAAATCACGCGTGTCGGGCTCGCGTGTGTTACCTTAAATAAAATTTCGCGGCTGTAATGTGCGTTTCTCGAAGATTAGGAAATGATCTTCTGTATCTTTTTGCATCGATAATTTCTCGCTGATCCAGTAAAAATAAACTATTTGTGATATACGCGGTTTATTTAAATAATATAATAAAAATATAAACAGACAAAAGCGATAAATTTGTTATTATCCTACCAGGTCATTTTAAAAGGTGTAGTGTCTTTTTCTATTGATTATGATAATTAAATTTAAAAAAATCATATATAGTCGCATTTTTTGTGATATCTAGTAGGCCAACATATTTTGTAATGGGATATTCGGTGTATTTTTATATATTTTGAAAGAAAAGTAAGTTTTGATAATTACCGTTTTGTGGTTTTCCTTCTCGCTTAAGGTGAATGCCGACAGCCAAATTAAAATATCTTAAATCACTGCACAAGCACAGACGTGAGACGTGATAATAACATATGTCCTGGCATTGCTCTCTGTAATTGTTGTTAAACTGAGGGAATGCTAAGGGCATGCATTATATGTTAAAAATGTGTTCGTTTCGTCTTAAAACGAAAGTTGTTCATTTGTAAATATATTAAATTTAATTGTGTGATCAATGTCTTCTTCAATTAGCGTTCTAAGAATCCGGGAATATATTCTTCCTATTATTGGAATGGCTGCTATACTCTGGTAATTCTTGGGATAGTCTTAGAACCTTTTTTTATGGATGGTCGATATATAGGAAGTTTTCCATTCAGTTGGTGTTTCTTCGCCATTTAATCATCTTTCAAATAAAGACTTTAGTATTCTTAGAAGCTTTTCAGGTCCATATTTTATCAATTCAGGTGTATTCTTCTAGGTTCAGGAGATTTTCTCAATTTTATGTCTTTTATGGATTGTTGTACTTGTTTTAATTGAAGATCTATACGAGTTAAATTACTTATTTGGTATTGTTCTCACAGAAATTCTACGCGTTTTTCTCCAAAAAGGTCTTTAAAGTGATATACCCAGTCCTTTTTTTGTTATGCTGCTCAAGTTAAATCCTTGTTTGTTTGATGCTTTTACCGATTTTACGGTCTTCCAATCTTCTGACCTTCGAGTTCCTCCTATTTGTTGTTCTATGTACTCGCACTTTTTTTCCAAGATTGACTCTTATTCTTAGTGACTTTGCTTTTACCTCTTCTGTGTTCTTCTTTTGTCACGTCGTCGTTCTTTTGAAGAAGTTTTTGGTAAAATTGTTTCTTCTCTTTAATTTGTTGTTCTATACCCTCATTTTGCCAATCAGGTTTGTTAGTAATCTGCATTATTCCAACAGCCTTCAAGAATAGAAGTTTTTATATGATTAAATTCTTCTTCTATTGTTCGTTTGGTTTCAATTAATTTTTGCTCTAATGTCTTGGCAAATAAATATTTGGTACTGTCATTTTCAAAGCTTTTTAATTTATACTTTGTCGTGTCTAACTTATTTCCGTCCCAGTATCACAGTTATGGGAAACAATGGAAAAGCTCGACATTATACCAACATTAATTAGGGCCGTCCAACAATATTACAAAGAAAATTATACTACAATCAAATTTGGAATATCACTGACTGAATCCTTCAACACCACAAAGGGACTCAGACAAGGGTGTTGTCTCCTACTTTATTTAAAATATATCTAGACTAATCCCTAAAAGACTGAAAAAATGCAATATACAGTTTTTAAGCTGCTTAGGTATATATTGTAAATTCACATACATTAGATATCCCTCAATAAATTCCATAAAGAATAATGGAACTTATTCTAAATTTCATACTTAGCTTTACAAGTTTAGTTTAACATAGTTTAATATTAGATTGTTAAATTCGTGCAGCGTGGGTTATTGCAGTAAGTACAGTTTACCAGGGATCAAGGACTTTGGAAATTTCTCGAGTTATATCGTCGTTGGAGCGTACAATTGATGCGGTCTGCTTTTATTAAATATATAATAGTTTGTTCGGATAAGGATAAATTTTTATTACTTATTGTATTTTGAACACTAACACAGCGATAACATCTCAATCTCATGTTAGCATCAAGACACTCTTACCATCAAATCAAGAAAGTTCTGTCATAAGTAATACGTACCTATACATAATATTTCTTACATATGAAACAACCATGAACTAAGAATTTATCAAATATAGTATTTTGTAAATATAGGTATCATATTGGAGTACCGATTCATTAGAAACTGTCACCGACGAATAAATAATTAATGCGTATACGTCCTTACAACCCATGTGCGAAGAAGTAATATCGTACACATGAGCATCCTAGTCCATGTAACATTGGTACCTGATGAAGCCACTGTGCTGACGCATATTAATATAGTGAAGATTTTAGCTATTAGTTTTATTTCTATTATAAAATTATTCAGCAGCCAGTTCTGTCTCTTCGTGATAACGTCAAAACTCATTTATTAAATTGAAAACTTGTTCTGTCACTTTGTGACAACATCAAAACATATTTACTGCACACTTGTAGCGATTGACCTTTACTTAAGGAAAGAGATTTTTTGTTTAGTTATACCTTTACAGAAACCATCACCGGCATCACAGCAAAAATTTATCAAAATTTCATCGCAATGGGATTAACAATATAGGAGCCTATACGGAACATACAGACACACATTAATTTATACACAGTGTTAATAAAAAGTATGAAACCCCCTAAGTATGTCAGTAACGGTTCATTCTTCTTAAATAAAATTGGGTGTACCTTTGTATAAAGATTATAGGATTCTAAAAATGATATCGGATTTTCTGTATCACTTCTGGTTATACCGGAAATAGACATCTAATTTGTTATTTTAAGTGAAACATCTTGCATATTTTTACATTTTTGAATGCCTTCTGAAATTCTGGATACAGTAAACTTCCACATTGTTATTGAGATCAAAAGCATTACTTCCTGGAAATCAGTTTTCATTAGCCACGAATGAATTGGTAAAATAGCTAATTTCCAAAAACAAGTTCTTTGTAATGTGGGCCGTTTGGGCGGCCACACCGGATAGCAGGTAGGGCGACTTATCGTAGAGAATGATACGCACAAAGTTCGGGTAACATATAATAATTTAATATAACACTTACAACTGGTTAACAAGTATATACATTATTTACTATGCTCTAACTATTACTAAGACTGTAACTGTCTATCTGAAGGTGAGTATGAATGTGAATGTCTCTCACTTACATTACTGTCCTTATATATCCGAGATGATCCTTGTACTTCTTTCTAGAATATAACACAAACCCTGACATATAGTTTGTGTATGCAATAAACACGTGAGTAAGGTCGTGTTTGTAAAACACGTTACCTTTTGTATTAAAAAGAGCGAGGTTGTAACCTCGCCGAGAGTGTTTGCATATACATGACTATATTGCGTTATCACACCACCCCTCTTGGGGTTTAAGAAAAATAACGCTGAGGTGTTTGTTTTTCTTTCATTGAAATCTTTCTCTCCAGTTACCTTCCCTATTCCTATTTTACAATATGGTGAACACTAATCAAATTATAAATATGACATATATTATTAACCTTAAAAGTAGTTGTTTATTTATTACATGTATACAAGTTTCTTATTTCCTACTAACATATTTACACTTATCTTAACAATTGTACTAACTGACATATCTGTACTTGTCTCTAGGCATGATAATGCTTAAGGCGGTTTTTGTGTACTTCGGTATCTTTACCGTTTATGCAAACTGTTATGTTTGGCGGCTTGTCTGTTTCAGTTATTATAAAGGGGCCGTTATACAGTGACTCAAGTTTATTCCCTGCTTCGTTTTTTAATAAAACCTGATCGCCGACACAAAAGTGTGTGGGCCTGCGATTCCTATTTAACTTTTCCTGTCTCTTAACTTTCGATAGGATTAAATTATGTTTCGCATCGTGCAGGGCTGTCTGGAGTCTGTATTTCATTTCTGCGGCGTAATTTTCAAAATTGAATAGCGGCTCTATCGCGTTCGTTAACGATGAAGGTAGCGGATTGTGTTTACCGAAAACTAACTCATGAGGTGTATATTTGGTTTCAGTATGCACTGTGTTATTAAATGCAAAGCACCAATAAGGTATCCAAGTCGACCAATTGTCTTTATGGTTATCTAATTGGATTCGTAGATACGCTCCGAGATTCTTATGTGTATTCTCTAATGCGCCTAACGTTTCGTGGTGGTAAGCAGTTGATCTCAATTGCTGTATTCCTAGCAGTGAGCAAGTTTCCTTGAAAGCTGCAGCCATAAACTCTGTTCCTTGGTCGGAAGCTATCTGTTCGGGAATAGCGTATCTTAATATAAAATTCTCGACCAGGGCTCTGGCTACTGTGGCAGCTTCTTTGCTTTGGATAGGATATGCCTCCACGAATTTCGTTAGTTCGCATTGGAGTGTCAAGATGTACTTGTTTTCCTCGTGGTCTTGGTTTAATGGACCTACTAGATCTACAAAAATCTTTTGGAAAGCGTATGACGATGTGGTCGTTACCTTGATTGGTTCTTTGTTGGGTATTGAGTGCTTGTGTTTTTGGCAATCACTACACCGTTTCACGAATGATTCGATGTCGTGCTTTAGTTTTGGCCAATAATAAAACCTTTTGATCTGGTTAAATGTTCGGTTTACTCCTCCGTGTCCTCCTGTACGTAGCATATGATAATCGTTGATGATTAGTTGCTGTGTTTCGTAGTCTTCAATTCTTATTACTCCTCCGATTACGTTTATCTTTAAATCGTTTGGCTCTCTCTTCTTTCATGGAATAAAATTTCTCAGGAAGTCGCTGTTCCTGGAATTGTCTTTGACTATACATATTTCCTGTATGTCGTGTCCTGCGCAGAACTCCTGGAGTGTAGCCAATAAGCGCATGTACTGCTGAGGACTTATTGTAACTACAGTCTCCTTCATAAAAATTGTGAGAGCATCTTCGTCGTATAGGAATATTTCCTTGGAACGCATGCTTGTTCCGTTACGACGTTGGAGGGAATTGAAGCTTGCCTTGTCTATCACTCGAAGTTCAATAGATCCCGCTGGCCTTTTCAACAGTTCCACAACCGCGGGGTGATCTGCCCTGGAGCCGGTGGATTCTGTGATTGCTGGGTTCGTAATGGTATGATCGGCAGCTACCTGTCTTGACTGAGCTCTAGTCGTAACAAAAATGCTGTCATTAATCCCATTACTAACCTTCTTCAAGTCGTTGGAATCTATCTCTATCCGTGATAAGGCGTCTGCAACTACGTTTTCCGAACCCTTAACGTAATTGATGATAAAATCGTATTCTTCTAACACTAATCTGAATTTCGTAAGGCGGCTAGACGGGTTGGTCATTCCAAACAAATATACTAATGGCCATGATCTGTAAAGATCTTGAATTTTCGACCATATAAGTAAGGCCTGAAATGCTTCACTGCCCAAACCACGGCTAATAACTCTTTTTCAATTGTGCAGTAGTTCCTTTCAGCTTTGTTTAAGGATTGACTGGCATAAGCGATTGGCCTGTCGTTGCCGTTGGATAGCACTGCACCAATTGAGTAGCCGGATGCATCTGTTTTTAAAGTAAACATGTTGTCTGCATCGAAATCTGGATATTGCAAAACTGGTGGTGTCTGAAGGGCTAGCTTGAGCTTTTCAAATGCCTTTTGTTCCACATCGGACCATGTAAAAATCACATTTTTCCTTGTAAGGTTGTTCAAAGGATTCACGATGTTGGCAAAATTTGGAATGAAACGTCTATAATAGTTGGCGAATGCGACAAATTGTTTTACGTCTTTTGCGTTCTTAGGAACCGTGTATTCCATTAAGGCTTTTACGTTGGAAGGGTCAGGTGAGACTCCTTCAGCCGAAATGACGTGTCCCAAATATAAAATTTCCTTTCGTAAAAAATCGCATTTGCCTGGGTTAAGTTTAAGATTAACTTTTCTAGCCGTTCCAGTACTCTAACTAAATTCAGATTGTGTTGTCGGAGATTGTTGCCGAAAACTATGAGATCGTCAAGATATATGAAACATTGTTCATAATTAAGTCCTGACATTGCTATTGTCATGGCTCTAGAAAAAGCGCTACTACTCGTTTTTAGTCCCATTGGAAGTCGACACATTTGATATTGATCTTTGCCGGTAGTAAATGCTGTGTAGGGACGGCTTTTGGGTTCTAATTCTATCTGGTGATAGCCTTGGGCCAAATCTAAATGAGAAAAATAGACTGCGCCTGAAAGCGAGTCTAAGATCTCGTTGATTGATGGCAGTGGGAATTTGTCATCGACTATCTGCTTATTTAACAGGCGGTAGTCGATCACTATCCTCCACTTCCGGTTTCCGTCCTTATCCTTTTTCTTGGGAACTAATAGTAATGGGGACGACCACGGTGATTTTGCCTTTTCTATAATGCCATCGGACAAAAGTTTCTCTACTTGTCTGTCGATCTCATGTTTTTGCGAATGTGGCAATCGATAGGGTTTAGAATATATCGGATTTATTTGCGGTTTAACCTGTATGTCTCCCCTGTATATGTTCGTGTGCGTAAGTTTGTCTGATTCAAGGAAAAACACGTCGCAATACTTAGCGATAATTTTTTGCATCGTAATGTTTTCTTCTTTGTTTAGATGTGACGTATTTACTGTTTGTAAAACCTTGTCGACGCGTTCGACTGATTTAGTGCCACTACACTCGAAAGTGCAGACGTTGTATTTATCGAGGTCGGTTACCGTAGGAGCAAAGTTCTTCAATGTCGCGTCGCTATCTCTTGTATTCAGTATACGTACGGGCACTAACCCATTCTTCGGGGTGACAACATATCCTGCTATAAATATACCTGGGGCAGCTTCCTTCTGGGAAACTACACAATCGCTACATGTACTTACTTTAAAATATTTGATTATTTCACAACGAGGCGGAATGTTTACAACCGTGTTTTCGTCGGAATGCATTGGTAATGTAATTTGCTGACTTTCAATCGAAAACGTAATACTATATTTCTCGTAGTCTATAACGGTGTTGTATTTGGCAAGAATGTCAGAACCGATGATACCTATAAATTTGTTACTATTTACATTGTCTAGCACAGCAAATTCATGCTTGACCTTGGCTTCGCCTAACCTTAGTGTAATGAAAGCTGATCCGTTTGTTTTTGTTTGGCCGTTGATGCCGACTATGTTTACCTTCTGTGTTTTATCAACAATTATGTTTGTATAATTAATATTTAAAAATATAACACTTATAGAAGCACCTGTGTCAACTAGAAATAGATTGTCTTTATTATTGAAATATGCATTAACATATGTTAAACCGTCGAGGTTAAAACAGTGTTGACTAGAATCTGTTTTTAGTTGACTATTCTTCGAAAAAATTGGTTATCTTTATTATCGTCGGGCTGGGTCGCGTTTGATGATACAGCGAATACTCTGTCGCGGTTATCGCGTTTGTCGCGTCTTAAAAATTTCTTTCTATAATTTTGATTATAATTGCTATGTGTATTGTCATGTTGAAAATTTCTTCGTTTATTCTCGTTGTTAGTGTGCCTATATCTTCGATACCGATTGTCTTTGGCTTGTGCATGATTAAGCGTAGCTTTTGAATTATTAAACGTAGCTTTCCTTGAGAAATGATAAATTGTATTGCTTGCGGGGTTGAGTATGTGCTCGTTTGAAGCCTCTTGAATCGCGTCGCTTAACGTGCTAGGGTTGCGAGCTTTTATTAAAAACTTTATGTTGGGGTCGCGGAGTCCGTTAGCAAATGTATTGACTGCAATTTGTTCATTTGCGGAACGAAATTTATCTACTAGCGTGTCGTCGTCGCCTGCTTGCGTGATTGATAATTGCGCGAGCAGTTCTTCTACTGTCTCGCCGTATTCGTTTATTGTTTTCGCGCCCTGTTTAACATTGTATAATTGTGACGTTAACGCTGTGACCGATTTTTTTGTAATAAAATAGCGTTTTAAATCTGTAATTAAAGCGGCATTATTGGGGTATGTTTTGAGTAATCTTAATTTTGCTTTTGGGGATAATCGTGTTTTTAGGACGTATTTCGTTAAACTTTCCTTTCCCACGTTATCTAACAATGCGTCATATAATTCGATCGAATCTATTAGTTGCAGAGTTACTTCTTCTTTACCGTTCATTACAGGTAATAAACTTGAGACAGTCCGTAAATCGAAATTCTCAGCCATGTTGCCAATTGTTACATTCAAATTACTTAATCTATTATTTAAAATTTCGGTAGCCTCATCTAATGTCGCGGTAATGTCTTTGATACAATTTTTAGTTGCCTCCCGGGTACTTAAGCTATGTGCTACCTTATTAAAACTGTCCCTTATTTCACACAATCTAAGATTAAAATTGTCTTTTAGCGCTTGTTTGCGCTTAATTACATTTATATCACTCTTATTGCTAACATTGTCTTTCCTTAAATTACTAAAAAATACCTTTACTTCTTCGTGTATCTGTAAGAATTGGTCGGGGGCGGACATGGGTGTTAGCCTAGACCTTCTCCTGGCTTCGGTGGAACTCCAATTGGACCTGAGCGGAAAGGGCCTTCGTCATCCTCTTGTTCACGTGCCGGTATACACCGTAGCAGCAGCAGGACGTTAATATGACCATAACTCCCACGAATGCCACTACGCCGAGGATGTCGATGGTGTCTACGTTGTTTTTTATGTTGGCGTCATTGCCTGCGATGATTACCTCTTCCTTTGTCGCGTAATTGCCCATTTCTTGCTTTTGACCTGCTAAACTGTAGGTTTTTTTCTTCCCTGGTTCGTTCCGGCTTCCTACATGTTCCCTGCAGTCTTACATGACTGGCAGAATGGTCCTAAGCCGTAGGTAGGCAGAATCGCCATGTAATGTGGGTCGTTTGGGCGGCCACACCGGATAGCAGGTAGGGCGACTTATCGTAGAGAATGATACGCACAAAGTTCGGGTAACATATAATAATTTAATATAACACTTACAACTGGTTAACAAGTATATACATTATTTACTATGCTCTAACTATTACTAAGACTGTAACTGTCTATCTGAAGGTGAGTATGAATGTGAATGTCTCTCACTTACATTACTGGCCTTATATATCCGAGATGATCCTTGTACTTCTTTCTAGAATATAACACAAACCCTGACATATAGTTTGTGTATGCAATAAACACGTGAGTAAGGTCGTGTTTGTAAAACACGTTACCTTTTGTATTAAAAAGAGCGAGGTTGTAACCTCGCCGAGAGTGTTTGCATATACATGACTATATTGCGTTATCACATCTTTAAACTCGGGATTTTAACAATTTATTTATTTTAACAAAAAAAAAAAACAATGATTATCTGACTATTAACCGTTCAAAATTTTTCCCTTCTATTAACCAACAATATCTTAAACGTTCTTCAAATTCGCGGAAACATTTTTGTAAAACTTCGTCCGGCATTAATAGTAGTAAGTTTCATATGCGTTACTCCAACTCATTTAAACTTGCAGGTCTACTTCTATATGCCTTATGTTTGGGATAACACCACAAGAAAAAATCGAGAGGCGTTAGATCAGAACTACGAGGTTGCCATTCAATGGCACCCCTTCGCCCGATCCATCAACCAAAAACTTAATCCAAATACTGCAGCACAATTCTAGAATAATGCGCAGGCGCATCGTTTTGCTGATACCATATATTCTCAGCAGGACTTCGTGGATTGTTTGAATCAGAATAAAGCCTAGAAATAGCGGGTAGAATATTATTTCTTAATATTTCTTAATACCCTCAATGAAGAAAGGCCTTCCAGATACTGAGTATAGCTTGTTGCATCCAATGGGGATTATCTCTAGAGCAAATTCGATAGTTATGTTATGTATTGACTATCCCACTCAAGCAAAATTTTGCTTTATCGAGAGCACAATTTTGATAAAGTTTGGACTCGTTACGCATCTGTTTTGCAAGTTTTCATAAAATTATATTATGCAATCGGGGTCGTCATCAGATAACTCGTGACAAAAGTGAAATTTATAGTGCTTCAGCTTTTCTGATTTCAGTAAATTCATGAAGGAACTCTGGCATATATCATTATCAAGAACTAGCTGTGTAGTTGATGTTTGTGGATTCTCCTCAATTATTAATAGCACATCCAACTTCACGTTATCATTTGTGGCCAATTTTGCCCTTCCAGACTTAATTCATTTTTTACATGATTAGTTCGCAAATAACGTCTTACAGTTTTCACAACCGCTGATTTTGTGATTTTATTACCTGGGTTAATTTCATTGAGCGGATTCAAAACTTCATTGTAAGAACGCTGTTTGATTCCATAGCATCACAAAATTAAAATTTCAATATGTTTTGATTCATCCAGAAACACCATAATACACAAAACAACAATAACAAACACCACAGAGAAACAATATTAACAATAGAAGATTTCGAAATAACAAACTTTTAAAAATTGTACCGTACTAATAGCAGACTATATATAATATTTTCGTGACCTTGGTATGATATGGTAAACTCAATCAGTTGGTGATTAAAGGTCTGGTTTACTTCAAAGTATATATATTTAAAACAACCCTACATGTTTCGGCAATGATGCCTTTATCAAGGATATAAAATATAAAATATATATACTTAAATATATATACTTTGAAGTAAACCAGACCTTTAATCGCCGACTGATTGAATTTACTATATATATATATATATATATATGTATATATATATATATATATATATATATATATATATATATATAATAAATACGTCGCAATATATTAACATCAAAAATATTTAATGTAAGTAGATTTATTATATTATCTCTTACCTTTTTACATTTAAATAAATTTTAGTTTTTGAAGAAGATACTATATATAGTATCAAAAATTAAAATACAACGTATGAAAAATAGAAAGATTAAATTTTATTGAATATATACCCAAAATTCCCTCCTATAACAGAGAAAAAATATTAGAAAGGTATTTAAATAAATGTAAATGGGATTTAAGTAAAACACTTATACTAATTTCCGGTATATATTACACTTTATTATATATATTAATAAATAGATGACATGTTTCGCTACGATGTAGCTTCTTCGGATCTTATATTACTCACGAATGTATGGCTTTTTTCTAAACTATTTCAATGGGTTGCACTTGTCTACATTAGAATCGTCCCTTACCGATATATCGTCTAAAGTTATTGTTATTTTAATATTTAATGAAACCAGTTTAAAAGTGTGGAATTATTAAGTTCTAATTGGTCATTTAACAATATATCGGCATATTTAAGTTTATTTATTTCTAAGGATTCCAGTAAATTTAACTTTAATCCTTTTTGTTGTGACTGTAAAATTTCGAAATCTTTATTGAAACTATGATTATTTTCCAACAAATGAAGTGCATAATTGGAATCTGTCTTTTTGTTAATAAAACTTAAATATGCAGATACAGGGTGGGGCATAGGAACCAAGTGTTTTTGGTTTGGGTAGCACTCGGCCATTAGAAAATGGAGGGGCGCGCGGTTTATTACTATCCATTCCTCGACTCAAAGCATTTCACTTTCTCAGTTGCCACTTGCCATCATGGAGAGGTGGATGCTAGAGCAACGCGTGTTCGCGTATGATTGTTTTGTTCGAAGTGGCGAGTCGGTGACTGCAGTACAGCGTGAATTTCGCAGAAGATTTAATATCCATCGTAATGACTCTGTTCCTGCCCGAGACACCGTCTTACGCTGGGTCAATAACCTTCGAACAGTAGGTTCAATAATGAAAAGAAAGCCGCCCGGTCGTCAACGTACTGTGCGTACTCCTGAGAATATTGAAAGGGCGAGACAAGCATTACTGCGAAGTCCACGCCGCTCTGCACGTCGACATTCAGCTGCACTTCAAATCAGCAATCGCACTGTACGTCGGATTTTGCATGGTGACTTACATTTTCACCCATACAAAATACTGGTTGCCCAACAATTAAATGTAAGAGATTACGCCCAACGCTTGAGTTTCGCACTACAAATGCTTGAACTTGTTCAGGAGAATGAAAACATGTTGTTACTCATGAGTGATGAAGCTCATTTCCATCTTACGGGGGCCGTCAATAAACAAAATTGCCGGTACTGGGCTGACGAGAATCCACGACAGTTAGACGAGATGCCATTGCATAGTCCTAAGGTAACAGTTTGGTGTGCGGTGGGAAAATTTGGCATCATTGGCCCATATTTTTTTGAAGAAAATGGGGTAACCGCTACAGTAACATCTGCGCGTTACATTCATATGGTGAATAACTTTTTCATACCTGAATTGTTAAGAAGAGGTGTGGATATTCAAGATTTGTGGTTACAGCAAGATGGGGCCACGGCACACACCGCCAGAGCATCTATGGCTGTTCTTCGCCACCAAATCGTCTAATTTCGAGATTTGGTGACGTTTTGTGGCCTCCTCGGTCTCCCGACTTATCGATTTGTGATTTTTATCTATGGGGGTACCTCAAGTCACGTGTTTACGAGGCCAAACCCCGTACGTTAGACGCATTAAAGGAATCGATTCGTTATGAAATCTCCCTAATCGACAGAGACATGCTGGAAAGAGTGGAGGCCAATTTTCGTCAACGGCTGCAACAGTGTATCAATGAAAACGGATATCATATAACGGATATGCCAGATGTAATTTTCCGTACTTGAATATTTCAAAATGCTTTATTATTAGCTATGTTGTACTACCAATAAATTTTTTTTAGAGTAAAAACTAATAATTTTATTATCATTTCAAAAACACTTGATTCCTATGCCCCACCCTTTATATTGTTAAATGACCAATTAGACCTTAATAATTCCCCACTTTAAAACTGGTTTCATTAAATATTAAAATAACAATAACTTTAAACGATATATCGGTAAGAGACGATTCTAATGTAGACAAGTGCAACCCATTGAAATAGTTTAGAAAAAAGCCATACATTCGTGAAGAGCGTGTTCAGTAGTAATATAAGATCCGAAGAAGCTACATCGTAGCGAAACATGTCATCTATTTATTAATATATATAATAAAGTGTAATATATACTGGAAATTAGTATAAGTGTTTTACTTAAATCCGATTTACATATAATGGATTTCCAGCAAGTATCGGCCGATTCAATTAAATTTAAATCAATGTTGTTACGCCACCTTATTACTGAATATATATCATAAATATTATAGGGACGATATTTTAAAGCTGACCCACAATATAACTTTGTTATTATTCATCTCGCTTTAAGTATCTTTCTATTGTCGATACTTTCGACACAACTTTCGATTAAAGATAATAGATTGTAACTTAAATGCCCATAAGGCACACATCTCGCAAGTTCCTTTAATACATCAGCTTTAACAATTTGTAAGTATAAATTTTTAACAGGTTATCGAACCCTTACCATAACAAAATTTATCGATTTTATGAATATAAACATTGCACCTTTGAATACAATGGCGCATTCAGAATCCGATATTCATACTTTATGTTTGTTGCAAACAAAAAATATTCTCATAATACACATGAAATTTTAGTATAATTTTTAAAATATGTTTGCAAATGAATCAACATAAGTACATCTTAATTTTTAACTATTTACATGAATGTATGAAAAGTTGATTTTGTACGAGGTACTGACCTTAGGGTACAGAATATTATAGTTTTTATAACATCGACTGCTGTTACGTATGCAAACATACGGTGTGTGTGTAACTTCAAGAGAGGGACATATTTACATTCTGAATATTTTGAATTCATAGACGGCACATATTAGAATTTTCAGGGGGTTTTAATCTTGGGGTTCACGTTGTAATTAATTCACAATAATTTTGATTCATATTCAATGTAATTGCATCTATCCGTTTCCCATACGTTGCCTTTTTATTTCAAGGACAGCCTATATATATATAATATATATGTATATATATATATATATATACATATATATATTTAAAATCATCTTACATGTTTCGGAATATAATGCCTTTTTCAAAGAATTTAAAATATACATGACAGTATATTAATTAAGACAGTAATATACTGTCATTTATATTTTAAATTCTTTGAAAAAGGCATCATATGCCGAAACATGTAAGATTATTTTAAATATATACATTTTGAAGTAAAACCAGACCTTAAATCGCCAACTAATTTAATCTACTATATATATATATATATATATATATAGTAAACCTAATCAGTAGGCGATTAAAGGTCTGTATATTACTTCACAATATATGTATTTAAAAAACTCTACATGTTTCGGCTGTATACGCCTTTTTCAAGAGAATACAAAATATGAATGACAGGATATAAATGTCAAGTAATTAAGTTGCTATGGTTTAAATTTAAACCATAGCAACTTAATTACTTGACATTTATATCCTGTCATTCATATTTTGTATTCTCTTGAAAAAGGCGTATACAGCCGAAACATGTAGAGTTTTTTAAATACATATATTGTGAAGTAATATACAGACCTTTAATCGCCTACTGATTAGGTTTACCATATCATACCAAGGTCACGAAGTTATTATATTTATATATATATATATATATATATATATATATATAATAATAATATATAATAACTTCGTGACCTTGGTATGATATGGTGAACCTAATCAGTAGGCGATTAAAGGTCTGTATATTACTTCAAAATATATGTATTTAAAAAACTCTACATGTTTCGGCTGTTCGCCTTTATCAAGAGAATACAAAATATAAATGACAGGACCTTTAATCGCCTACTGATTAGGTTTACCCTATATATATATATATATATATATATATATATATATATATATATATATACATATAGTAGATTAAATTAGTTATAATGCAAATGACAGTATATTAATGTCAGATTTATACATTTGTAGTTGCTATGGATAAAATTATTCAAAGGTACATTCCAATTTAATAATAATAAATCATGCCTTAGTATTCTAAAATAAATAGACAACAAACACAGGGAAACGCAAGACACGAGTTATTATTATGTATGCGCCCGTGGAGCGACTTAAGATGTTAAGCTGTCGGCATTCGCCTTAAACGAGAAGGAAAACCACGAAAACCTACTCGGACAGCCAGACAGGAATCAAAGCACGGAACTGTCAGCATAATAAGCAAATGTATAGATATTTAAATAACATAAGATATATAATTAATTATATAAGAGCAACATATATTATGATGGTAAATTGCAGATCGTTACATAATTAAGTTATAGTATATCCTGTGCCACAACTATCAGAAAAAATTAAATACACTTTAAAAAAATATGATATAGCTACAACATATAAACTTAGTAATACTAATAAAAATTTATTTTCAAAACTTAAACCTAAAATAGAAAAAAATCGAGAACACATGTCATCTATAAAATACCATGTCGCGATTGCGATAGTTACTACATAGGCCAAACTAAACAATATTTATACAAAAGAATACAAGCCCACAAATACTCTAAAGCAGACAAAACTGCTTTATCTACACACAAACTACATCGTGACGTACATTTCGATTTTGAAAACACACAGATAATTGGTAAAGAACAACACACAATGAACAGGGAAATTAAAGAAATGATTAGTATTAAACAGGAAAAAAATTCAATTAAGAATAGAATTGATATAAAAAATTTAAGCAGTATATACTATAACTTAATTATGTAACGATCTTCAATTTTTACCATTGCTGTTATATAATCATATATCTTATGTTATTTAAATATCTATACAATTGCTTATTATGCTGACAGTTCCGTGTTTTGATTCCTGTCTGGCTGTCCGAGTAGGTTTTCGTGGTTTTCCTTCTCATTTAAGGCGAATGCCGACAGCTTAACATCTTAAGTCGCTCCACGTGCGCATACATAATAATAACTCATGTCTTGCGTTTCCCTGTTTTTGTTGTCTATCTATTTTAGAATACTAAGGCATGATTTATTATTATTATTAAATTGGAATGTATCTTTGAACAATTTTATTCATAGCAACTACAAATGTATAAATACGACATTAATATAGTGTCATTTATATTTTATATTCCTTGAAAAAGGCATCATTGCCGAAACATGTGGGATTGTTTTAAAGATATACATTTTGAAGTAAAACCAGATAGTTACAATCTTAAGTAAGATTGTTTTAAATATATAGATATTGAAATAAAACCAGACCTTAAATCGTCAACTAATTGAATCTACAATAGCATACTAAGGTCACGAAATAATGATCTATATAAACATATATTTATATATATATATATATGTATATATATATATATATATATATATATATATGTGTGTATAAGCTTACATCACAATAAATATTAGAAGGAATTTCTTAAATTTCTTGGCCGTATTATAATACGAAATAAACCGTATAAGTGTTTGTTTGGGAGTGACGGTCTGGCAATTAAAACAATATGAATTATACTTTGGATTAAATATTATTTTAGTTACCAGGCCGCTAATCCCAACCAAACATTTTTATTCTTTTACGTCAAGCGTAAAAGAATAAACGGAATCTATTACCTTGGAGACAATCCTTGTAAATAAGACACAAAACACATTTATCAAGATCTAGTTCAAATAAATTTTCATTATACTAGGTATCAACGAGAGATAAATTATGTTGTAATCTTTCATATCCTCGTTCGTCTATACCATTGTATACAATTTTAGACCGTCAATATACTGTAGATATTCACAGCTTAAGTTATTATATAAATAACTAATTTATTAAAGAAATACGCGTTTGAATTTCATTACAATAATTAATGACACAACGTTTAAGTTTCGAAAAAGATATAATATAGACAGGACGTGTGTTTCTGCCACACTGTGGCTTAATCAGGTAATAATAAATACTTATCACTTATTATCACCTGATGAAGTCACTTTGTGGGAAAAACACACGTCCTGTCTATATTATATATTTAGGTAGTGTATGTATTTATGTAGTATGCCATATGTTGTGTCTACATTGTATCTTTTTAAAACCTAAACTTTGTGTTATTAGTTATTATTACATAAACCTTTTATGAAAATCAAGGAGAGTAGGTCTCAAGTTTGTACCATGAGGCACGAATTTGGAATAATTTCATTGGATGCAAAGCCACTTACAACGATACATTGTTATCTGTATATGAGGTAACTCTCCAGTAGAAATATTTTGTCCAAAACACTGCAATTCAATTATTAATAAATATAGATTAAGTTATATCGACAAAATAATTATTGCGTATATGTGATAATGCAGGCCTGGATATTTAGAATTATGACGTCCCCTTTTTAATTCGATTACTTATGACAATATAAGTAGCTGATTGTAATGTAACATAAACTGTGGAAGTAAATACATGGATAATAATTTAATATAATCATCATAGGCAAGAGGCAGGCAAGGTAAGGAATGCAAGAAATCGTTAATAAATAAGTAAAAAGTAAGTTTGAGTCTTGAGGCACACTATAAATTAAACAGAAATCAAAGAATCTATAACCATTATAAAAACATAATTACTTCTATTATTCAAATATATTCAATATATTAAAAAAGACAGCAAATGCTTGTTGGTACATCAATAGTATGACATTATATACTTATTTAAAAAAAACAGCTGTGTAAATATACACCACAAGAAGTATAAATTATTATCTGCGACTACAAGTACACCCAAATAATTAGTATCAAATTTTCATTAATAGCATCCCCTGAAGAGACTGAAAAGAAATTAATTTTTAATCGATTTACAAGGAGCGTAACTCTAAGCAAACATCACTAGATAGAGTATAAATTTAATAATAAATTATTATCTGTGACTACAAGTTTACCCAAATGATTAGTATCAAGTTTGCATTAAGACCACCCCTTCAAGAAACTGAAAAGAAACACATTCGTAATCGATTTACAAAGAGCATAACTTTGAGGAAACGAGTAACATCAATGGATAGATTCTTCTCACGCCAGCTTTGTCATCCCATTAACTCATAAACCACTTTATTAGTTGTGATTGTTTTCTTCTGAGTTCTTGCAAACTGTCGCCTCTCAATTTTAAATAGATACAAATCGCTTGATTACTGGAACACATCGACGCAATCCACCTTTGTAAACGAGATGCTAATGTTACTGTTACTTAGCAATCTTTGCCGCTTAGCATTCTGATGGAGTTGCTCAATCTTAAAATTGTTTTTTTTTTCTTGAAATGAAACAAATACTAATGTTTTCTTTTCTTAAAAGTTTAGTTTATTTGACTTATTCTGTGATTGGCTTACACAATGAACAACAACCTTGCTAAATACATCAAGAATAATAAAGTAAAGACTATAAAGAACAATAAATCGGGGGTGTATAAGTTAACTTGCGGATCGTATAGTAAGGAATACATTGGACAGACAGTAAGAATGTTTAAAATACGTATCGCTGATCAGCACTCCACTTATATTAACCAAAAAATGATTCTACTAATGCGAATCATTTGATATATAGCAACCATAGTTTCAACAAACAGTTTGAGATTCTTCATGTAGAAAATAAAAGTAAAAAATTAGATTTGTCAGAATCTTTAGAGATTAACAAACGCATATATTTAGACAATTTATTAAATGATAAAGTGGACATTAATCCCTCACCATTGTTAAATCTATATTAGTTATTGACACAGGTTTTTCCTAATTTAACAATCACCACTTTCTAAGTATTTAGGTAATTAACTAGATATGATGTTAATTATAAGAGATACTAAGGTGGTTCATAATTCCTAAGAAAAAGATACGAAAATCAAATTATTTTGGAATATTTTTAAAATTTTTCAACGTAGTTTCCGTTCAGCTATGTACACTTTTCCCACCGTTTCTCCAACTTTTTTGAGCCGTCCAAAAAGTAGGATTTCCTAAGGTCCTCAAAATAGGCATCTGTTTGAGCGATGAGCTCCTCATTCGACGTGCTCCTCGTTCGCTGTTTCGTCTGAAGTTATGTAGTGACGTAGAAACTCGTCACTATTGCGACGGAAAAGTGCCAAACCAGCCTCCGATTCGATCACACGATTGTGTTTATTCTCCACTGAGACCAACGCGGCATCCACCTTGCCGAGATGTTCTTCAAGCCCAATTTTTCGTGTAAAATTGAAAACACTGTACTTTGTGATATGCTTGTGACCTCCGCTATTTCGCTCACTTCGATCCGTCGATCACTCAAAATCATATCGTGGATTTTCGAGGAAGTCATTTCCATTGAACGTCTCGAACGATGTTCATCTTTTGTGGATGTAAGGCTACGTTTAAAAATATATACCCAATTGTAAACAGTCGCAAAGACAGGAGCAGATGTGCCATGAACTTCATCCAACGCGGCTTTGATCTCTTTCGGCGTTAAACCTTTAAAATAAAAGTGTTTAGTCACCTCACGAAACTCATGTTTTTCCATTTTTCTAAATAAACCAAAGTTTGTTGCTTCAATCGAGTATAAAAATAAACCCATGAGATGGGTTTAGCTGAAACTTTGATAGCAATCTAGCGACAAATAGCGCTTACTAAATACAATTTTTTTGTCATATTACTAGTGCCATCTCTTGGATTTTCTAAAGAGTTATTGAACCTCACTCGTATGAAATCGTATTTAAAATTAATAGTTTTAGGGATTCGTATTTGTTATATATTAGAGTTGAAAGTTGTATGTTTTTAGGTAATGTAATATCTCCACCTGATGAACCTACTTTGTACCGAAACAGCTATTGTGGGTTCTTTAATATAGGTAAATCTAAACACATTAATTGTTGACGTAAAAATAAACCAGATTAGTTTCAAGTTTTTTTTTAATTATTGTTCAGTATAATACTGTTTCGCCAAACTTTGACTTCATCAGGTGATAGTAAACTGAACAATATTACATATATTTATTTTACGGAAGTGTATGGGTATATTCTAAATGTTTGTTTCGTTTCAAGATGAAAATCTATTTACATTAAGTAATTTTTTTTTGCGTGGTAGATCTGTGGTCACCAACTTGACTGAGTATGTTTCTTATCTGCAAGAATCGATGGACAGCAAATGTCAAGTGGATGCAGTGTACACCGACTTTTCCAAGATTTTTGACAAAGTTCATCATAAAACCTTAATTACTAAGCTGGGGAACTTCGGTGTGCACGGATCATTGCTGAGGTGAATTGGATCCTATTTGGCCTTCAGGACGCAGTACGTGACTGTTTACAATTCAAAGTCTCCTATAATACGTGTTACATCCGGTGTTCCACAGAGCATTCATCTTGGACCGCTCTTGTTTGTAATCTTCTTTAACGACATCTGCAACTATGTTCACAATTGTCGCGTCTTACTATATGCTGACGATGCTAAATTTTATTGCAGGGTGAGGTGTATTGATGACTGCATTGCATTTCAGAATGACTTACACAAGTTGTTTAATTACTGCAACGTTAATAGATTATTTTTCAATATTAACAAATGTCAGGCTCTGACTCTCACTCGCAACTTTAATGTTATAGATTACTCATATAAACTCTCAGGTCACGATTTATCTAAAGTTGATAACATTAAAGATCTAGGCATATTAATGGATAACAAACTTTTGTTCGACCGTCAGATAGATTTTGTGATTCAAAAATTCCTAAGAATGCTGGTATTTTTATTTCGTGTTTCTTGTGACTTCAAACACAGTAAGTCATTGATATCGTTATCTTTATCACTTGTACGTAGCTATTTGGATTACGCATCTGTTATCTGGAGCCCGTGCTATGATGTTCATATTAATAGATTGAGCATGTTCAGAGAATATTCATTAAGCATCTTAACTTCAAACCAAATCCTGGTAGAAATTTTTTACATTATGAAGAATGTCTAAAAATCTATGCTTTCACCTTCTTTAAAGAATCTCAGATTAATATCAGAATTTGGTTTTTAATTGGTAGTCACTACTGCGTTCAATATGTAAATTAAAATGTAAGTTCACACACTATTCGACTTGCCCCGCTTTTTTATCTGCCTCATTATAATACCAGGGCTTGCATGAATTCACCGATGTACCGCTTATGTAATAATTATATAAAGTATTTTCTGTCCGTCGATTTGTTTCACCTAAAATATCCTAATGCTATTCGTTGTGCAATTACTAACTTATCTTTAATTAATTGATTATATGTATGTAATTATTCGCTTGTGTATGTATAATATATTCACTATGTATAAAAGTGTCCCGTATCGTTATGCTAAAATTTTAGGAGTGTAAAATAGACTTCATTTCAAGTAACAAAAGCGCAAAACTTGTATATCTATTTTTATTTGTTTCAATGTTACAGATCTATGAATGTGATTGTCAGATCATAAAAGAAATGTAATCCTAAAGTCAATACAAACTGATTTTATTTAAAAAAAAGATATACGATTCAATAACAGGCCCGCCGCATAATAAAATGTTATCCTAAAACAAATAAACAGGTGTCGTAGTGCATACAGTAATTTCTTGGAGATTTACAAAAAAGAGTACTGGAAATTGATTTATGATAAAGAAGGTTCTTACTTATTTCGTAAGTGTTGGACCATGAATATCATACAAGAAATAATTGTTCAGATGACTGTTAACGTTGCATTTTTTAATAAAGGATTACATTACGTTTCAGTTCATACAATAGCTTATTAGTGAGTGGACACGTTTTCTTTATTCAAAACGCCTTACCGATTTTCTTCTCAAGAGTATGCGGACATACATTTTGTGTATGGCTACTGTAACGGCAGTGCACGTCAAGCAGTTATTGAATACCGACATCGGTTTTCCGATAGACCGCGGACTGCGTGATTATCTTTTTGACCGGGGAGTAAATTTGCCAGCAGACTTAGAGGAAGAAGGAGTAGCTATTGTTAAAAGTGATCCAACTCTCAGTGTACGTCGAATCGCTAGACAACTAGGAGTTCCACGAACGACAGTTTGGCGAATTTTAAAACGTGAAGGCTTATATCCATATCACTATCGCAGGGGACAGTGTTTGCTTGAGGCAGACCACTATGCTCGTCTAGTTTATTCTACCTGGATATTAAGACAGTCACGGCTTCATTTTAATTCCTCTGGACAGATAAATCTACGTTCACAAGAAGTGGTGTTATAAATTTGAGAAACCTGTACAGGTGGTCATCAGAAAATCCCAAAGCTATACGCCCATCTAAATTTCAACATGAATTTTCTATTAACGTTTGGGCGGCCCTAATCGATGACTTGTTGATTGGTCCTGTCGTTCTTCCTGAGAGGTTACGTGCGGACAATTACCTTCAATTTCTTATTGACGAACTGCCAGGGCTTTTAGAGGATGTCTCACCGAATGTTCGGCGAGACATGTGGTTTCACCATCACATTTCGGAATTGCTGTCCGAAATTGGGTTAACGTCAATTATTCAGGATGGATTGGTCGAGGTGATTCTATTGCATGGCCACCCAGATCACCCGATCTTAATCCCCTCGACTTTTATTTATGGGGGTACATGAAAAATTTAGTCTACGATACGCGCAAGTTTCGAACACAAGAGAAGTTGTTGGATCGTAGTCACCTGGCTGCCGAGCAAATCCGACAAAACAAGTATGAAATTCGGATAAGTACTTCTTCTGTTGGCTTACGGGCACAAGCCTGCATTCAGCAAGGAGGTGGACATTTCGAAAATATTATTAATTGAACTTTTTTTAATAAAATCAGTTTTTATTGACTTTAGGATAACATTTTTTTTCATGATCTGACAATCACATTCATAGATCTGTAACTTTGAAACAAATAAAAATTGATATAGTTTGCGTTTTTTGTTACTTGAAATGAAGTCTACTTTACACTCCTAAAATTTGAACATAACGATAAGGGACACTTGTATTACACACATATTACACACACTGTGTTATTCAGGATTGTGATTTAGATAATATTCTTTTTTTTGTGTTTCATACTGTGTTATTCTATTATTAGGACTATGTCCTGTTGTATAACATTTACTTGTTTAAATAAATAAATAAAAATAAAGACCGAGTCAATCCGAAAGTACTTAAGATTGTTTTGTTGGACGTAAATTTTCATTTCTTACTTTCTGAAGTTCCTTCTGGATTAACATGTTAATACTTTGTACCTTCCTTCATAGATAAAACACTTTTCTCTTGGGTTGGAGTACAAAACCTTGTTTTTTCCATTCCGATGTCTAATTTGTCATAAATAATACTAATAGTATAATAATATTACTTATTTTCTATATTAAATAAACCCAGTTAAATACACTCTGTCAAAACTTACAGGATAAGTATCTTTGCTCTTAGGAAGACGAAATATCTCCTCATATAAAATTTCCATTATTTTGGGGGAATGGAAAAGAGAGAAAGCTCGAAGAACATCTAAATCCCTCTTCTTCTCAAAGGCAACGGTTTACTGACACTCGGAAAGGAAGCTTTCCTCTTAAGGCGGCAAATTGTTCGCGGAAACGCTCTCGTGATATCAGACCTAAGACGCCCTGCCCTGTTTCTGATGTCTCCTCTAATAGCCCTACATTTACTACTTAAAGCAGTAATATAAGAGTTTTGTATTAAAGGCGGTGCTCAGATCTCTCATTGATTTTAATTCGCAAAAACTTTTTTTATTATACAGGAAAAGTTGGCTCCATTAATGTACATTAAATGGAAAGAACATTGCCAGGCTTCCAACATCTATCTAAATTTAAAGAGATAGTAATATCGAATTAATATTTTTATATAGTTAATTGACGAAGGAGATACTTGTTGAAACTTCATTATAACGCTAAGAAATAAGTAATTAAACTTCTAGTTTAAAAAATTCTTTTATTGTAAATCACTACAATATTGTTTCGCCATGCAATGGCTTCAACAGGTGGATGAATACTGAATATGTACAATACAAGTTTGAATATTTATGTGAAAATTATTGGGGAAATGATGGTGGAAAATTTTACAATCTTAAATTTAGTAGAGGGGAGTTGTTTAAATCTAGTTGGTCATTTAAAGCTAATCCTAAATTATTGTATATATTAATTTCTAAGTTTTCTAACAGGTTAAGTTTTTTACTTTTTTCTTGAATGTGTAAAATTTTGAAATCTATATTAAATCTATGATTCATTTCAAAACAATGAATTGCGAAAGTTGAATCTGTTTTCTTTTCTTTATGGCTTCTCTCGTATTCTTTCATCCTAATTTTGAATGTCCTCCCCGTTTGTCCTATGTATACCTTATTGCAATCTTCCCATGTTAACTTATATATGTTACCGTGAAAGACCGAAAGTAGTGGTTGTCGACATACACCGGTTAATGTCGACAGACACCAGATGATTAGGTGAAAGACCGAACAATTTATTAGTTATATTATAAATTTGGTCATTCACCAGTGTATGTCGACAAACACATATAAGCTTCGGTCAATGTCAGAAACGACAGGACATTTATTATAATATAAGTTTATTATTCATATTATTCACGTCACTGCAAACCATTCATTCTGGAATTTCCAGCTATATTTAATTTACCCTTCACAGGTATTTGTAATTTCTTGCATCTATTCAAATTCACAATAGGCTTATTAAAAAACGAATATTTATTTCTTAGTTTTGTTCCATTTATTACCGTAGTTCATTACAATAGTTCTAGGATTTCCCAAATTCAGAGGGTTGTAAACTGTTTATATATTCTTTTAAATTCAAATTTATAGATCAGTTCCAAATGATCAATCGGTAAAGACAGTTCTCGCAGAGACTTATCTAATAGACAACCCGTGGCAGGTGAAACATCATGAACAGGTATTATAATTTGTGCTCGATGGCTACTGCAGTAAATAGTGATCAATTTCTTGAAAAGTTAAATACCCTAATAAGAAATAAACGAGAAGACAATTGTTTTTATTTTTCTCAATAAAGGTACTCTAAAATCGTTTCTGAAGTAATTTCTGCAGACGTTTAAAACGTTTTGACATTTTAAAAGTTAGTGACGAACAAAAGTTAATTGTGCCATTAAAACCAGGAGCAACGAATATCCAGTATTATGTTACAAACGAAGAGTTGTTTAATATACTTTCCGAAACTCACATACGAACAGGCCATGGAGAAAGAACACGAATGCTAAAAGAATTGCAAGTTAAATATACAAAAATATTACTTATGAAGTCATAATGCTCTATTTAAATTTATGTCAACAATGTCAAATGAAACACAGTGCTCCTAAAAAAGGTATTGTTGTAAAACCAATGGTGAGTTCCGAATTAAACTCTAGATGCCAAGTCGATTTGATAGACTTGCAATCACACAGCGATGGCGATTACAAATTTATAATGGTTTACCAAGATCACTTAACCAAGTTTGTCCAGTTACAAGCGTTAAAAACCAAGAGAGCAGAAGAAGTAGCATATCACCTTCTTCAAATTTTTTTAATATTTGGTGCTCCCGCTATATTGCATTCGGATAATGGCAGAGAGTTCAGTAACCAAGTCATATCTGAACTATGCGCTATGTGGGAAGATGTTAAAATAGTGCACGGAAAGCCTCGTCACTGCCAAACACAAGGCTCAGTCGAAAGAGCCAATCAAGACATACAGAATGTGTTAACTGCGTGGATGCATGATAATGATTCAAATAAATGGTCAGAAGGGTTGTCGTTTGTCCAATTCGCAAAAAAAACACAACTTAACATGAAGGAATACGCCAGAGTCCATATGAAGCTCTGTATGGCGTTAAACCAAAAAGAGGCATAGCATCGTCATCTCTCCCCAACGAGCAAATTACAAACATTGAAACCGAGGAACAGCTAGAAGCTTACGTTAATACTTGTGAAGAAAATTTGGTTAGTGACCATATTGATGACCAGGTTTTAGATGTAAGTGATATGGATGACCAAAATACCATTGGAGCCAATCCACCTTCATCTGCCACCAACAGGTCTTCATCTGAAGTGCCGACTGATCCACAACCCAGCACGTCTTCAACTCAAACACTGACTGATCTGCAACCGATTACGCCTTCGTCTCAAGTGCTAACTAGGCAGCACGAGCTAATCAATTCAAAAAGAGTAGCAGCAAAAGAGAATCTACTACTCCAAGCAAAAAAAATGTTGCGAACCTCAAAGAAAAGGTTTCCTGCGGCCCAAATTGGTGATACCGTAAGAATTAAAGTCCCTGACACCGATCGTGGTCGTACAGATCCCCGAAATGTGTTAGCCATTGTTGTTAGGATAGAGAATACAGACTTTTATAAATTAGCGAACAAAAATGGCACCTTCAAGCAGCTTTTCACTCGTAATCAATTCGCAATTTGCAAAGAAAAGTTAATTTCCATGGATGAGATTTCAGGTCAAGAAATTTCGGTAAGAGAAGCAGCTTCTGCTAATTCAAAAAGTGGAGGGCAAGGCTATACACGATGTAACTGCAAAAAGAAGTGTTCCACGGCTAAATGTAGCTGTAAAAACAATAGGCTTTTGTGTAATTCGAAGTGTCATGGTAGCTTAAGTTGTTGCAATAAATAAGGTTGCCATACATTTACTTTGTTTTCTTAATTTCATTTCAAGAAATAAAATGCATTTTATTTGTTATATTAATATTATGTTTGTTGTGTTTGTTCATCAATTTCTTTATGTTCATTTGAAAACTTCTTCCATGTTTTAATCAAAATAAATAATAACCTATAGAGTTTTATTTTGTTTTCTTTTTATAAACAAATTCTTTTAAACATACACCATGAGTCCATGATGAATGTTGACATTCGCCGGTGTAAGTTAGAAATAATGATATTTGATGAATATATCGGACATACGCCAAGTAACTTGGTGAATGTTGACATTCACCGGTATATCTCGACTATCACCGGTTTTCGGACTTTCACGGTAACATATACATCAGAGTTTGATTCTTTGTCTATTTTATCTTTGTTGTTATTTATAATGTTCTGTATAGTATTGTCTGTTTTAAATAATATATGTTCGTTATTAACTTTTTTAATGAATGTACCAATTTTTTCCGAAATTTTTCCTAAGTAAGTGATTGAATTGTAGGAATTAATTATCTTGTATTTTAATTTTGGGTAAACTAAGGAAAGGGTTTTAGATTTTTGTTGGCTATTCAGGATGTTATTGATAATATTTATAGAGTAACCATTGTTTAATGCTATTGTATATATTCTATTTAGGTCGAAATTACTTTTACTCATAGGTACATGAATTAATCTATATACCAATCAATCAATTCATCCAGCTATGAGTAAAAGTAGTTTCGATCTTGAACTAAATAGAATATACACACAATTAAACAATGGTTACTTTATAAATATTATCAATAACATCCTGAATAGCCAACAAAAATCTAAAACACTTTCATTAGTTTACCTAAAATTAAAATATAAGATAATTAGTTCCTACAATTAAATCACTTACTTAGGAAAAATTTCGGAAAAAATTGGTACTTTCATTAAAAAACTTAATAACGAACATATATCTTTTAAAACAGACAATACTATACAGAACATTATTAGAAACAACAAAGATAAAATAGACAAAGAATCAAACTCTGGCGTATATAAGTTAACATGCGAAGATTGTAATAAGTAGAGCTGAGGATGTTTGCGGTACGGCAGGACCGTATGTAGTGCATCCCCACATTTAACTATTTATCTAAATATTCTCTGAAATGATTTGCCGGATCTCATAAATTAATAGAGTGATATTTTGAACTAGGTGAATGAAGTTAGAAGTTATAAGTTATAACTTCTAACTTCATTCACCTAGTTCAAGTAGGTAGTATATATAAAATATATGCAAAATATGTGCTGCCAGGCTTTGAAAGGCTGTGTGACAAGATTTTAATAAATCGAGGTTTCTTTTGTTTTCGTAGCTTTTATTGCATTTGGTTATAAAAATAATATAATAAATAGTAATAAACACAGCTTCTAATCTAGTAATATATTATCAGAATGTGTTTTTCTGGATTTTAGTTAAATTTACACCTTGTTTTAGAATATTGTTGTTTATAATAATAGTTCTTAACGACAGTAATAAAATTTTCTAAGAATAGGGGCTTTACTTCAGCTCCAAAATGTCAATTTTCGATCAATTATGGAAGTTATTCGTAGAGTTGCACACTTTGTCTCGAATGCATGTATTATAAGGACGGCTTGTCGTTAAAATATTACGATTCGTTTTAAGTTCAAATTGAATTCACAACCAAATACAAATACATGCGTATTATTATTTATGATCCATAAATACAAATGGATTATGATTTTGTATAATAACAATATCCAGTGCATACTAAAATATCACTCTATTAATTTATGAGATCCGGCAAATCTTTTCAGAGAATATTTAGATAAATAGTTAAATGTGGGGATGCACTACATACGGTTCTGCCGTACCGCAAACATCCTCAGCTCTAGTAATAAGGTATACTAGGACAAACGGGGAGGACATTCAAAATTAGGATGAAAGAACACGAGAGAAGTCATAAAGAAAAGAAAACATATTCAACTTTCGCAAGTCATTGTATAGATATCAATCATAGATTTAATATAGATTTCAAAATTTTACACATTCCAGAAAAAAAGTAAAAAACTTAACTTATTAGAAAACTTAGAAATTAATAGATACAATAGTTTAAGATTATCTTTAAATGACCAACTAGATCTAAACAACTCCCCGCTACTAAATTTAAGATTGTAAAACTTTTCCACCACCATTTTCCCCAATAATTTTTACATAAATATTCAAACTTGTATTGTACATATTCAGTATTTCATCTACTTGATGAAGCCATTGCATGGCGAAACAATATTGTAGTGTATTTACAATAAAAGAATTTTTGAAACTAGAAGTTTAATTACTTATTTCTTAGCGTTATAATGAAGTTTCAATAATGTATCAGCTTCGTTAATTAACTATTTAATGACATGGATGCCAATGCAGTTGTTTTTACTGAGACTGGGCTTTGTTCTTACATTGAAAATTCCGAAATTTTCAATAATTTTTTTCTGTAATGGCAACTGAAAGAAGGTTTGCGGAGGCTGGGTTGTTTGTGGATGGAGGTGTTTTATTTGCTTTTTCCAACTTTATTAATGCAACTTTTGTTGGCGAGTCACCTCTTGGTGCCTTTAATCTATATAAATATATATATAATATTAACCTTTCCAATCTAGTACTTTACAATGTAAATGTTTATATTCCTCCTAGTTTATCGTGTGATGACTTTAAAATCTTTCTGGACGCATTGATTCTTGAATTATTAAACAAGAATCTTATAATTCTTTATAACGCTACGAAATAAGTAATTAAACTTCTAGTTTCAAAAATTCTTTTATTTTAAATACACTAAAATATTGTTTCATCATACATGGCTTCATCAGGTGGATGAATACTCCATTGTATGGCTAAACAATATTTTAGTGTATTTACAATAAAAGAATTTTTGAAACTAGAAGTTGAATTACTTATTTCTTAGCGTTATAATGAAGTTTCAACAAGTATCTCCTTCGTCAATTAACTATTTATAATTCTTTCCTGAATTTTGGAAGATTGGAAGTATTGTCCATAAAAGTGACAATTATAGTGATATTTCCAATTATAGACCAGTTACCATATTACGCAATTTTCTTAAGGTTTTCAAATCTTTAATATAAGAACAAATAGTGTCTGAGGCAGGTCATCTGCTGTCTTCTTACCAATATGGTTTTGTTGCTGGGCGTTCAACCACCACTAATTTCGTACAAATAACGCATTTTATTAGCAAAGCTATCGATTAATGTCTTCAGGTTAATGTAATATATACAGATTTCGCCTAAGCTGTCGATTCCGTCGATCGCTCAATACTAATATCTAAATTAGATATCTTTGGCTTCTCTCCTTTGTTGTTGAATCTCATTTCTTCCTATCCATGACGATATGCGACAAACATTGAGTGAGGATTGTCATTCGTATACAACCGTTTGAAAATAGGGAAACAAATTTAAGCGTAGCAGGAGCAGTTTAGAAGATGATATCCGCAGTGGACGGCCGAAAATGGCTACAAGTCCAGAAATGGTGGATAAAGTCCATGATTTGTTGCTAAGTGACCGACAATTGGAAGAGTTAGAAGTAGCAGAGGCAGAGGCAGAGGTATTTCTAAAGAACGGGTGGGTACCTTATATTTTGCACGACAACACAACAGATTTTTTGGGGCGTGTTGTTACTTGCGACGAAACGTGGGGTCATTATTATATACCCGAATCTAAACAACAGTCGAAGATGTGGACCAAACGTGGAGAACCAACTCCAAAGAAGGCAAAGACAGTTTTATCGTCGGAAAAGGTGATGGCATCGGTATTTTGGGATGCAAAAGGAATATTGTTAATGAGTATCTTCAAAAGGGTAAGACTGTAAACAGCAAATATCACGCAAATCTTCTAGATCGTTTGAAGATAGCTATCACTGAAATGAGTCCCGGAATGACTAAGAAAAAAGTGCTCCTTCGCCATGATAATGCACCTGGGCATTCCAGTACGGTTGCTGCAAAAATAATTGAAGAATTAAGGTTCGAATTAGTATCGCTGTCTCTATATTCGCTAGAGCTAGCACCATCTGACTTCCATCTATTTCTTAAATTAAAAGATTTTCTCGGAGGCAAAAAAATCTTCACAAATGATGAGCTAACTTCAACAGTGAACGATTATTTTGCAGTGTTAGAATAAAATTACTTTACCCAAATGTATCGAATTAAGAGGAGATTATGTAGAAAAATAAAGTTTGTTTATTAAAATTATTGCATTGTTTCTGAACGATCGTGCGAATTAATCAACCAGCTCTCGTAGAGGCATTCTACTACGATATTTACTTAAGAAATTCTACAAAATTAATTATACATATTTGTAATACATCACATTAATTTTTGTTAGTCCCTATTACGTCCACTAATAAGTTAATATTTTCCATTTTTAAGAAGTAAAAAAGTATGAAAACAATCTATATTCTCTATATTCGCTAGAGCTAGCACCATCTGACTTTCATCTATTTCTTAAATTAAAAGATTTTCTCGGAGGCAAAACAATCTTCACAAATGATGAGCTAACTTCAACAGTGAACGATTATTTTGCAGTGTTAGAATAAAATTACTTTCTCCAAATGTATCGAATTAAGAGGAGATTATGTAGAAAAATAAAGTTTGTTTATTTAAATTATTGCATTGTTTCTGAACGATCGTGCGAATTAATCAACCAGCCCTCGTAGCAACCCTGAACATGTCCCTTGCAGGAATGGACGAAACGTCGACCAATAGGGAAATAATATTAAGGACACGGTTCCAGCCCTGAATACCAGAGGCATTCTACTACGACATTTACTTAAGAAATTCCACAAAATTAATTATACATATTTGTAATACATCACATTAATTTTTGTTAGACCCTGTTACGTCCACTAATAAGTTAATATTTTCCACTTTTAAGAAGTAAAAAGTATGAAAACAATCTGTATACAGGGCAATCCAAATTAAGTGTTCACCATTGGTAACTTTGTTATTATTAAAGATACAAGATTGTTTAAATTAGCAAACTAGTAGTACTTTTAACGCTCTTTAAGATGGAAGAATTAAAAAAATCAAATGAGCAGCGCGTTTTCGAGTTTTCCCGAAAAATATGTTTTTTTCAAATGGAAACCCCTGTATATTATATCATTTTCTGTTAGAAATTCAATTTTTAAACAAAAAATCTTATAAGAACTTTTTTACTGGGATTAAAAACACTTGAGTTATAATGTATAAACAAAAACAGCTAAATAATTTTTATAAACTTTATTTTATACATAAACATATCATTAAAAGAAAATAAAAATCACTGATTTTTTCATAGAAGATGTTCAAAAATACCACCTTGTTGTTCAATACATTTTTGAACACGTTTCTGAACTTGTCGAACTGCTTTTAGTATGGTCCTACCATCTATTTGGTTTATCTTTTCACTAACTGCAATTTATAGGGCGTTTACGTTTTCGTACCTTTGCTTATAAATCTCTGTCTTTAAATAACCCCATAAAAAAAACCAAGCGGTGTTAAATCTGGCGATCGGGGAGGACACTGAATAGGACCATTAGTTCCTATCCATGAATTGTTAAAAATAGTATTTAAAATTTGATGAGTACCTCTGTAGTTGTGCGCAGGTGCGCCATCCTGCTGAAAATGCAGATTCTGTCTACTTATGAGATCAATATCGTCTAAGAAATTATTCAAAATTTCAGTCAAAAATTCTATGTACCTTTCACCAGTTAGAGTGCCCTCATAAAAGAAAGGACCAACAATCCTTGAACCAATTAAACCGCACCAAACAATAAAACTGTAACGGACTTGCGGGCGTCTTGGATGTACTAAAAGAAGATTTTCCTTTGGCCACTAATGATGATTTTTTGTATTGTACATTCCAGAATTTGAGAAATTTGATTCATCGGTCCATAAAATATAACGAAAGTTGTTTACATTTTGGCGACAAAAGTTAAGATACCAGTGGCAAAAAAACATTCTTCTCTCTGGATCCCCTGGCAAGAAAACTTGAACTGGTTTGTACTTATAAGGAATGAATTTGTGTTTCTTCAGAATCCTATGCACAGTACCGTGACTCAAATCAGATTCCTTGATAATATCTAGTACCTATGGAATTCTCACGGTTGGCCTCAAAATATGCAAGAACTAGAATTTCCGTGGCCTCGCTTATTATAAAAGTCCTTCTTGTTCTTGTTTTGGCAAAAACACTCTAGTAGAGTATCTCAGCCGATTCTAACACCTCCTCATTGACCTTGATCGCATGCATTATTGGCGATCAAGGTCAATGAGGAGGTGTTAGAATCGGTTGAGGATGAGCGACCTTGATTTCAAGGTCATGGCGATCAAGGTTAATGAGGAGGTGTTAGAATCGGCTGAGTAGTCAAGGTCATTTAAAGGTCGAAGCAGGTTATTAAAAAGTCACACCAAAGTCAATGTCATTTCCAAGGTCAGTCAAGGTCACGAGAAGGCCAAGGTCGTACCAAGGTCAAGGGCATTTGAAGGTCAATAACATTTGAAGGTCAAGGGTGTTTGAAGGTCAATGACATTTGAAGGTCAATTACATTTGAAAGTCAAGGGCATTTGAAGGTCAAGGGTGTTTGAAGGTCAAGGACATTTGAAAGTCAAGGGCATTTGAAGGTCAAGGACATTTGAAGGTCAAGGACATTTTAAGGTCAAGGGCATTTGAAGGTCAAGGGTGTTTGAAGGTCAAGGACATTTGAAAGTCAAGGGCATTTGGAGGTCAAGGGCATTTGAAGGTCAAGGACATTTGAAGGTCAATGACATTTGAAGGTCAAGGACATTTGAAGGTCAAGGACATTTGAAGGTCAAGGGCATTTGAAGGTCAAGGGCTTTTGAAGGTCAAGGATATTTGAAGGTCAAGGTCATCACTTAAAGATTACATCGAGGTAGGGGTTCAACCGTGAATATATAAATAATAACGAATGAATTTTTCTATCATAAAGTGTTAAGTTTTCTTAATATTTGTTTGAACATATAAGTAGATATGGGTGCTGCACACGAAAGAAAAAATAGAGTGATTGTAGTGGAATTAGAATGGAGTAGTGATGATGAGTTAAGTGAAGCTGAAGACGATATCGAGGACGATATTGAGGAGGAGCAAGGAGATGATACAGACGAGGTAGATATTGAGGAGGAAGAAATTGAGGAGGACATATTTGAAATAGAGACGATTATTTTAATCGATGATATGGACAGTAGAATGTATGACTTTGATTAATTGGATTGATTATACATATAATGCTAAGATGTTTATTGTTACTAGTATAAATAAGTCAATGTAATTTATAAGTTTGAAATGTTTTCACACATAAAATAGTATAATATTAAGCATGACCTTCGACGAGTTGTATATATGGTGATGGTCGTTCCATTCCAGCAACAGTTGAGCCGGTACAGTGGAGGTGTTGTTTCTATTCAGTGCATATTTGGGAAATAATAAGTCAATATGTTTGAATGTGAATACTGTGGGAAGACGTTTACTCGAGGAGATAACAGAAGTCGCCACATGTTAACTTCTTGTAAAGGGAAGAGAATGAAATTTAGCGATAACGAAGTGGAATTAATGAAATGTGATATCTGTGATGTATATGTAGAAACAAATTGTTATACTGCACATATCCGCAGTACTTTACACCGTACTAAAGCGTTCGTAATAATCGATAATGGTGTAAAGAAGAGTGTTGGCACGTTCGGGGATAGAATAGTAAGTTATCAAGTATGTGATTCGTCTCGCATATACGTTGATGTGGAAGAATTTGCAAATAATATTAGGGAGAAAGTGATAGCACTTATGGATAGTATTCTAAGTATACATACTTCTATGAAAGTGAATTTGGAATTGTATGGATTATATTATTTATTGACGAAGGAAAATGTAGAAATAAAATCGTTTAATACTCGAAATAAAGTCATAACCCATGGAAGTAATTTATATGAGCTATACGCAGATTTTATTGATGAGATTAAGAATAAAATGAGTGAATTTCAGGAGCGCGATTCAGGTAAAATAAGATTATTGTTAATTCCTCACAGTGTTATAAATTACTATTTTTATTATATTTCAGGGTGGACATTGAGCAACGTTTTATATTTGGAAGTAAATATGAATAAATTTAGTCCATTGAGAGGTTCCACTTATATGGACTTACCACCATCAATAAAGAAAAAGAAGGCTATAATAAATGTTCAAAATTCTGACAACAAATGTTTCGCTTGGGCCGTTACTTCTGCTTTAAGGGAACCAGTAGGACTCCCGCAAAGAGTTTCATCGTATCCACATTATAGTACAGTTGCAGATTTTACTGATATACATTTCCCTGTAAATTTAAAAGATATCCATAAGTTTGAAGAGCAAAATAATATATCCATTAATGTATATGGTATAGAAGAATGTTTTCAGAATAATGTGAGAGCTCAAGAAGTAGTGGGCCCATTATATTTTACGAAGCGGAGAAGAATAGCTCATATTAATTTATTACTTGTTACTTCAGAAAATGTAAATTCACATTACTGTTGGATAAAGAATTTGTCGCGACTAGTTTCGTCACAGAAATCTTTATCAGGACATCAAAAATACATATGTGAAGGGTGTTTAATTTTCTTTACATGTGAAGATAAATTACGAAGACATGAAAATGAAGATTGTAAGCAGGTGAAGGCAGTGTTTCCCGGCACAGAATTAAAAATCAATAAGTACGGAGAGGAACTACCAGAATATGTATTAAAATTTGATAAATTTGAACGACAATTAAGAGTTCCTTTTGTGGTTTATGCTGATTTCGAAGCAATATTAAAACCTATTGATACGTCAGAACCGGATCCTTCCAAACCATTTACTGTGAAATGTTTCGAACATGAACCATATTCTTTTGCCTATTATGTGAAATGTAGTTTTGATGATAATCTGAGTAAATTGCGTTTATATCGTGGACAAAATGCAGCCACATCATTTATTAGAGAGCTAGAAACTGATGTTACTTTTTTATATAAAAATTATTTAAGTAAAGAGGTAGAAATGAAACCTTTAACTGATGAGGAGCGTGATAAATATGAGCAAGAGACAGTCTGTCATATTTGTGAAAAAGTAATAGCAGTCCCTGAAGAAAAAGTTCGTGACCATGATCATATGACAGGATTTTATAGGGGTGCAGCACATATGGTATGTAATATAAATTATAAAGAGCCCCGATATATACCTATTATCTTTCATAATTTGTCAAATTATGATACACATTTGTTTGTAAAAGTGCTGGCACTGGAAAAGGAGGATGTAGATGTTATTGCACAAAATAAAGAGAAATATATTTCATTTTCCAAAAAAGTTCACGTTGGAGATATAATAGATTGTAATGGTAAGAAAAGAAACGTGTTCTACAAGTTGAGATTTATAGACTCATTTCGATTTATGAATTCCTCTTTGACGAAATTATCATCTTATTTAGACAATGAACAATGTGAGGAAATTAGAAGATATTATATGGGTGAAAAATTTGAATTAATCCGACAGAAGGGTGTATTCCCATATAACTATGTTACGTCTTATGAAACTCTTTCATTCTCGGAATTACCCAACAAAGAGTGCTTTTATGATATACTATCAGATAGTGACATAAGTGATGAAGACTATTGCAGAGCTCAAAAGGTTTGGAATTTATTCGATTGTAAAACACTAGGACAATATAGTGATATATATATACAATCAGATGTATTATTACTAGCAGATGTATTTGAAAATTTTCGAAACATTTGCCTGCACAATTACAAATTAGATCCTGCACATTATTTTACTTCTCCAGGATTAAGCTGGGATGCTATGCTGCGTATGACGGGTATTAGTTTGGAACTATTAACAGATGCAGATATGTTTCACTTTTTTAAAAGCGGTATACGTGGAGGTGTGAGCATGTGTTGCAAAAGAATGGAAAAAGCTAACAACGAATTCTTACCGGATTTTGATTCATCCGAAGCGAAAAAATATATTCTATATTTAGATGCAACGAATTTATATGGTTATGCTATGTCATTCAGTTTACCAGTTAGTGATTTTCAATGGTTAACAAATGAAGAACTACCGACGATGGATATACAAGCCTTAGAAGACGATGGAGATTATGGTTATGTTTTCGAAGTAGATTTAGAATATCCTGCAAATCTTCACGAACAGCACAATGACTTTCCTTTTTGCCCCGAACATGTTATTCCACCTAATTCAAAGTATGGGAAATTGATTCCAAACCTTGTCGATAAATCAAATTACGTCATACATTACTTAACTTTGAAACAATATCTTAATAATGGTTTGATATTACGAGGAATACGTCGAGGAATTAGATTTAAACAAAGTACTTGGTTAAAGAAATATATTGATTTCAATACAAAAAAACGAAATGAATCCACCAACGAGTTTTTTAAACAGTTTTATAAATTAATGGTGAATAGTATATTTGGAAAGACGATGGAAAATGTAGAAAATCGAGTAAATATAAAATTGGTTTCACATTGGGAAACTATTCATAAAAGGCTTGGCGCTGAGGCGTATATAGCAAAACCAAATTTTAAATCTTGTAAAATCTTTTGTGACTCTCTTACAGCCATCGAATTAACAAAGGTACGTGTAGATTACGTAAAACCTATATATGTGGGATTCACAATTTTGGAACTAGCTAAGAGGGTAATGTATAGGTTTTTCTATGGTTTCTTAAAACCTTTGTATGATACAGACGTTTCATTATTGTATACAGATACAGATTCATTGATTATAAGTGTGCAAAATTATAATGTATATAATGATATAAAAGAACATTTACATATGTTTGATACATCGAATTTTACTGTCGATAATATTCATGGAATACCTCCCACTTCACCCAGGTTGGGAAAAATGAAGGATGAATATGCTGGAAAAATTATTGAGTATTTTTATGGAACAGGTGCTAAAGCTTATTGTCTAAAACTACTTGATAAAACTGTAAAAACTGCAAAGGGAGTGAAGAAATACGTTATTGATAAAAATTTATCAGTAACTGATTATAAAACTGTGGTGGAAGATGATGGAAATATAATGAGGAAAATGTACATATTCCGTTCTGAATTACACACAATATACACGGAATTGAGGAATAAAGTTGCTCTCTCATCTAAAGATGATAAACGATATATTCTCCCTGATAAAAGCAATACTTTGGCGTGGGGTCATTATAAAATAGAAGGCATTACACGGGAAGAAAACTTACAAAATATTCTTTTAGAACTAAATGCTCTGACATAGATATCTAATTTTTTGTAAATGTATTAGTCATTAATGTATTTTAGCAATGATATAAATTATGTGCATCTTTTGTAAATGTGTCTTATAAATAATTGTAAGTTGTTTAATCCAACTTGATATTAGTTAATTCTACTTATTTGTATTAATTATTTATAAAATAAAAAACATTTCAAACTTATTTAGTACTTTTTATTTTAAATTATATGATAAGCTAAACCTCTACAACACATTATCCTTAGAAATCCAAGAGTTGTGTGATGAAGGCATGCCAAGCCACTTTACGAGAACTTTACCCTTCTGTCGTCGTATAATTTTTTCAACAAGATATACGTCCGGATGCTTCACTTTCAACAACTCTGATTCGTAAAACCCCCCTAAAATATTCTGTTTTTGCGAATCTTGTAGTAGATAGGTACTGGGGAAGGTATTTTGAACTTTTCTTACTGTGAATATCTCATTCGACCAATTTGGCGTATACATTTTAGAAAACACGTGCCTGTATTTACTGATACGAACGAAGTCTCCCACCTTAAAATTTGAAATTCTTGGATCACCTACTTTAATATTACTATAAACTGTATCCAAAATACTTCTAACATTTCTTTGATTAACTGCTACAGGTTTGTGCCTTGTTGTTCGATGTACGGTATTATTATAATCTTTGACAAGTCCTTGCAACATATCTATCCAACGATAATTCCCATTGAAGCTGAATTCCTTCCACATCTTATTTTTTAGGGTTCTATTAAAACGTTCGACAATGGAACTTTTTAGATTGGAGTAGGTAGTGTAGTGATTAATATTATACTGATCCATAAGCTTCTTGAAATGAGAGTTGAAAAATTCCTTTCCTTGGTCGCTTTGAACATTCTTCGGAATATTTTTTTTCCCAGTTGAGAGTATGGATTTCATGGCGTTCATTACTTCAATCGCTGTTTTATTTTTTATTGGAATTGCCCAGGCGAATTTCGAAAATGTGTTTATACATACGAAAATGTATTTGAAATTGTCGTTTTCTTTTGCGTACGGTATCATTTCAACCAGATCGATTTGAAATAAGTCCCGCAATCCTTTTATGATGACCCGACGTCGAGTAAACCTCCTCCGAGCTGGTCTATGTATTTCATTTACAACATCCCTCCTAATTGACGACATTTCCTTCGATGACTATTTCCGCAAATACTGCTTCTGTTTTTGGTGGCGTAGGTTTGGTACCAACGTATATCAACCTAAACGTTGTTCCTTCTGCCAATTCGAACGGTCTCTTGGAATTAAATAGTTCCTTATCAATTTGCAGTGTTGTTAATTTCTCGTTAGAATAGTGTACATTTATAACCTTCCCACGATATAATTTATTCTTATATAAATAAGTATGTTTCGCCAATGACGTACTTACATAATAACCCATAAGGTCAATGGAACCGTCACTATATATTGGAATAATATAGTTCGAAGTTGCTGTTGCACTGGGAGAAGGAATATTTTTTTTATGCATTTGTAATACTTCTTGAAATTTAGGATGTTTGAGAAAGTCTGAGACTACATCTACATCCATTAAATGTCTCTTAAGGACATGCTTGTTTATGTGTCTTCCAAATTTATCTATTGTCATCGTTACCTATCATTGGTGTCGAAATATAAACTGTCATACAACCAAGAATTTACAGAGTATACAGAGAGACTATTTTATAATTTTTGACTCTTTCAACTCCTCTATTATTGACAATATCTCGTTCTGGTGCCCTGAGTGACCGGCATCCTTCGATGCTATTAGTAGCCTCAATCTATCACACAGTTCATTCACATCGTCCCAGTACTTATATTCAATTTTACTTTTAGGTACAACCATCTTTTGCATGGATACCTTATTTGACAAACCTAAGCCAGTCTTCCAAGTTCGACTCCACCAAACTTCAGGTTTCTTCCCTTGTATAATAGGTTTTATAATTGATTTGTATTTAAAACCTTTACTGGCTGCAAACTTCCTATCAGGATCGTAATCAACTCGATGAGAATTTGTATCACTGAGAATAAATTTATAATTCTTTGCATCAGCATATAAAAATTTCCCTGGTTTCTTCTTGAAAAGCAATTCTAGTAAACCTTTTGTTGCCTTATAAGTGAATTGACCGATGATAATGTTAAATCCCCACCGACTTCGTGAACACCATATTTTTCATCAAATTCATCGTTTTCATCGGTCATTAAACCGATAAGATATGGCCGTATAGTACGATCATAATCTCTCAATGATTCTTTAACTTCATCCGTTTCTAGAAGGGTTTTATTCAACGATTTGTTAGCAATTATCGACTTAGCTGGACGCGTACTCAATAGTGATACGGCATGTGCCATTGATTTATCTAAATCCATACTTTCACTTGTATCTGTTTCGTCTTCTTTACTTCCATCTTCTTCCCTTCCTTCTGGCGTTTCTGGCAACAGGTGACCTATGTAGTCATCTTCTAAGAATGTAGGTTGTGTGAATGACGTTGACATCTTAGGTGTTGGGGCATCTGGTTCAGAGTCCAGTGTTGCTAGAACTTTAGATGTTCGAGGTGTAGTACCAACTCCTTCCAATTTGCGCTTGGTCGGGGAAGAATGAGTGTATGGGCTAAACCAGGACACATGTTTTCGTGAAGGTGTCCCTTGCCGTATAATAGACGTTCCTTGTACTGCTGCATAGGATTTTTCTGGAAAAATTTCAGACCATGTGTCTGGTGTATCCTCCATAGCGTCCTTCGAGTGGGGGGTTCTACTTTGCTTCGGAATGGTACTACCTAATTTCACGGCAATTTCTTGCAAAGGTTTGGATATAGGTGCATACTGTATATCAATATCTCTTTGAGACTTCGCGATATCAGCCCTTAGTGTTCTCAATTTTTCTTTTAAAACTGTGCGAGCTTTTACTAAATTATTTATTAATTTATCATCCATGTCTCTTTACTATTTAACGAATACTTAAATACTGATGTAGATTTCCTAAAGTAGGATCCTTTTAATGGTGTTTTTAGAGGAACTTATTGTAAATGTATATAAGTATCAAAACCTAAACGGTATCTTCCTTCATTATACTTACAGTCAGTATCGATAAATAATAGACCAAATGATTTCTTCCAACACATTCTGCATACGTTTAAAAACTGTTCAAAACTTAAGTCATGGATGTGATCGTTAAATATATGTTTCAAATTAGTACCATCTTGTTGAAATAAAATTAAAAGATTTGTATTATCCCTCAACAATTGTTTAGGAACAGCACTATATGTTTGAATTAAATAAAAACAATCTAAATTCCGATGCCTACCGAAAGAGAAGAACTGCTTGACAATATTCAAATTAATAGTGGGTATATCGTCAAATATAACGACTGAATAGTCGGCAACTTGGTCCGGTGTTATCATATCAATCGGATCCGTATATTCAAAATAACCTATCTCTGGAATAGTTGCCATTACATGTTTAAGATATTCATATTTCTGTTGATGAAGAGATCCACAGCAGATGTAAATATTTTTGAAGCGCAACCCATTAGGATGTAATAATAAAGTAAGGAGGGCATTCGTTTTACCACATCCTGAAGGACCCACTATTAGTGCTCTCTTACAAGTACCACCAAATAGATTGCTGTGTCGGTTAAAATTCTTCTCATTAAATACGGAATCGTAGTTGTATAAAGGTAATGATAATGGTTGTGCTTCTAGCTGCATACTGCACTTCATGAATTCACGATGTATACTGAACCATATCAGCTTTAGACGCTTCTTATTAATTGAAAAAGCAAATTTCTACATCTTAAATGACATTAAATTTTATTATATTTATTTACATTATTTACATTTCATTATATTTTTACATATTAAAAGACATTAAATTTCATTAATTGAAAAACAAATGCAGATCTATCTTTCCCAATTTATTAAATATAAATTTTACATTAAATGAGATATAAATTTCTACATGACATTAAATTTCATTATTTTGGAAATTGAAAATTATTGAATGGAAATTGAGAGAAAATTTAAGGGATATGAAAATAATAAACAAAATTATTGTTTATTATTTTCATATCTCTTCAATATCTCCTTCATGAGCCTTTGCGGAGCCATAGGTGCCGGTTTCGGCACCGGTTGGTTTGGTGTTTGCGGAACCGGAGCCTGGGGCTCCGGCTCATCATCATCATCGGATGATCCCCAATCCGAAACTGGCAAAAATTGGGAATGCGGTGGCGATTGTTGTGTTGTTGGTGGCTGTGGTGTCGGTGGTGGTGGTGTCGGTGTCGGTGGTGGTGGCGTTGATGCTGTAGGTGGCATCGCTGCCGATACCGATACTTTCAGTATCGGTGAACGGTGGCCAGGCGTTGATGTCACCGTAACCATCACTTCTGTGGGTGTCGTTGTATTAAGCTTGAAATCTTGTAAATGTAATAACTTTATATTGAGCTCCATGAAAAAGCATAAAATCAACAAACAAACGATAATCAATCCGATAACACTATTTCTTCTGACGAATATCACCCCATGGAAAAGATAATGTAAATATTCCCAAATCCATACTTCCTTACCAGATGTCACCCCAGGATATTGACAGTTAGACAGTTATCCTTACAGTAATAGACAGTGATATATTAACTGTAAGGATGACTGTAAGGATGTTGACAGTTACATTTACTATAAATATTACTATTGTAAGGTGGAAGGATGGACAGTTATATTTACTGTAAATATTACTACAAATATTGCTGTAAATATTTCCAAATCATTATTCCCAAATCATACTATTACGGTCTATGTCTACGTACGAGGGTCTAACTTCGTTATTGAACATATCAATAAATCAAAGTCTGCAGTGCAAAATTTAAAAGCATGTAATTGTACCAATAAATCAATCTGTAGTGCAAAGTTTAAAAGCATAATAAATTATCCATCATCACTGTCATCATCATTACTATTGATATGTTCAACTATCAAAGCTTTAATTTGTCCGAATCGATTTTTCTTCCTCCGGTAAGATTGAACTTTCTCATTAATATGAACATCTGGGATGTTCGTATTAATGGCACCATTATGGACTTGAAGATACAGGTCGACGTCTGCGATCCAACCGGATATCTGCTCATTCATACGGGCAAGGGAGGCATCTCTAACTGACGAATTTCTCTCAAGGTGCGACATAACTTTGTCAGAAAGTTCTTTAAAATCCGCAGCGAGAGTGTTGCGTGGTTGACGTTGATGTGATGGAAATGGTTGAGGTTCTGATAAGGGCGGTTGTGTTTGAGGTGCTTGATATTCTGGTTCAAATGGTTGATATTGAGGTGGATGACATTCTTGTTCTAATGAAGGTGGATGTAGATGAGTTTCTAAAGGAAGTGGTTGAGGTTCTCCATTTGATCTAGGTTCGGAGGCTTGTTTTTGTCTTTGGTAGGGGGTAATCAAAGGCGAAGGGGCAGGCGAAGGGGTAATCAAAGGCGAACTATGGGGCAGCGGTGAATTTTGATCTCGAGGATCTCGAGAAGGATCTGGTTGAGGATCTGATTGAGGATGATCTCGAGAGGGATCAGATTGAAGCGGTGGATTGCCAGGTGAATGAGCAGATAGAAATATAACCGATGATGACTCATGTGCCACTACTGGTTTTTCTATAGGTGATAGGTCCACTGGTGGTGGTACTGCAGCAGCTGACACCATTACAGTACCAGAGTGTACCTGTCTACCCAGAAGTAGTCTCTTGAGAGTACTACTACTCTCTCTCACACTAGAAATGGGTGTAGAAGCAATTGCATGCGTCCAAGCAACTGTTTGCGTCTGTGTATTTGTCAGTTGTTGTCGTTTTTGTTCTCGTCGCGTCTGTGTATTTGTCTGTTGTCGTCGTTTTTGTTCTCGTTTTTGTTCTCGTCGTTGTTTTTGTTCTAATTTTCGTTGTTCTCGTCGTCGTTGTTGTTCTAGTTGTCGTTGTTGTTGGTACTGTTCGTATTCGAATTGTCGTTGGTACTGTTCGTAATCGAATTGTCTTTTCATTTCAGCAGTTGCTCTACTCATTTCAGCAGTGCCCAGCGGTGCAACAGTAGCCACTTGAGACAACACCGTCGGAAATTCTGTCTCTGTCATAGTAGGAACAAATACGCTAGCAGTTCTCATTACAGCTGCCCTCGTAATTGTTCCGACTACATTAGCAGGGGCAACGGTAGATAGCGCTCTATCTACCGCCGCCGACAGCATTTCATCATCTATTTCTGGAAGTTCCAGTTGCTCTAGTCCTTGAATAAAACGTCCTTGATTGGAAATATTAATATTGGAAATATTTATGAGGCTTTCAGGGTTAGGGTTGTCAGTATCAGGGGGAAACACCTGTTGCTGTGAAGTTGGTTGAGGCGGGGATGGTGTTTCCTAAAGAATAATAAAAATGAGGGAAGGAATCAAATTAATTCGAATAATTTAAATACTGATACTAAACTTCCAATTTCAAATATTGAATTTCAAATATTGAATTATAATTTTATTACTTTTTCAGGATACATAAAAGAAGTAATTACTTTCCTATTTTAGAACACAAAAGAAATAAAATATTTTCAAAATTAATGTATTATAAATGTAATACATTAACTTTGAAAATGCTACATTTCAAATTTTATTCAGATATAAGAAATATATAACAGTGAATTATAAATAATGAAATAAACAAATACAAGCAAAAACAAATATAAATATAGTAATAATATTAATAATATGGATGTTTACTTACCATTGTATAACTTGTAATGTCTATCCCAGTAAAACTAACTCGTATTTATATGAAAATAGGGGCAATTAATTATGTAAATTAAAATTTTAGAAATTTCCATCGACGTCAATTTTGACCTATTACATAATACGTACAAATTTACATTATAAATTTGCATATGTTAATCAAAAATTCCGTCGCATTTTTTGCAAAAGGTCAAGTCTCAATTAATTATGTAAATTTACATTTTAGAAATTTCCATTGACGTCATTCTTGACCTATTACATAATACATGTACAAATTTGCATTATAAATTTGCATATGTTAATCAAGGTCAAGTTGATATTTTTAGATGATTTTAGATATTAGGTGTGACCTTGAACATCGGGAAAATTCCCAAATTCTTCAGTTCTTCATCGAAAAGTGGAGGGGGAAATTTTCGAATGTAGGTCACGCGGGGGGGGGGGGGGGAGCCCCCTGCCCCAATCCCCACCTCCGCGCGCTCACTCCGCGCTATCGCGCTCCGTGGCGTCGCTACGGTGTGGATTGGTTCGGGGGCTCGCCCAACCCCCCCCTGTTCTCTCTCTTTTTCCTTTTTTTCCCTTTTTTTTCCTTTTTCCTTTTTTTTCTCTTTTTTTTCCTTTCTCTCTTTTTCTCCTTTCCCTTTTTTCCTTTATTTCTAGAAAACCCTCCCACACCCCTCGTCTAAATTCAATACCTAACATTGTATTAATAAAAAAATTTAAACTCAAATATTTATTTATAGCTACATACATAAATACACTATATTAATACACTATATTAATACAAAAACTATAAATCATTCTGTCTACACATATAGCAATTTCTTCTCCTAACAGGTCCATCAACAACATCACCGTCAATTACATAATGACTTACACATGGTCTACATCCAATTAAATCAATATCTTCTCGATAACTTCTAGGTAATCGACGCCAAACAAATTCTAAACTCAAACATCCTATATTGCTCATTAAATATGTCTTAGGCACATAAAATAAATCATCATCATCCAATCCAGAAAAATTTCCATCAATTTCAAGTCGTCGCAACACATTACCAACCCTCTCCACAACATAACTCCTCATAGCACTCCACGCATAACCCATTATAACAATAATTAAATATAGCCAACTTTATTATCTTTCAACTTAATTTCTAACAAAAACTTGTACAATCGTTCCACATTAGACAAAGCACAAACAACAAAATTACTAACATGAAAACTACAACTTGGCTCTCCTCTTCTAATTTTTTCCGCATATACTAAATCTATTATTCGTCGATCTATAATACCTTTCAAAAAATCCAATTTTTCTCTACCCTTAACAAACACTAAATCAACACCTCTACACAATCGTTTAATTATATCATCAAACTCGCTTGCAGCTAAATAACCATCTTCCCACTTCAAACCATGATGACAATTAAAAGCATATCTTGCAACTTGCCGATCTTCTTCTGCCAATACACCAAAACTCAAAACCGGTTTGAATATAAAATGACTCCTCTTAAATTCACTATCACAAGTAGCCAACTCCTTAGGCATCAAACTATAACTATTAAATCGATACCATTGAAAATCTATAATTATATATTTCTTCCCACTTAAATCCAGCATCTTTAACTAAACAACCTTCTCACCCAATCAGTAACCATACACTACACAACCACATTCCATAAACTGTATTTATCATATCTCCCACCACCCATCTTACTCCTCAAACAAACAAAAAATACTAATACTGTCGCTGCACCACCTTATTAAATGGTGAATACTGATACAATTTATTATGTAATATCAAACAATACATAACCGTATCTTTTGGTATATTATCTTTCGCCGTAAATTCAATTCTAATCTCCACACCACTTCTATGTATAGCACCTTCCTGATGTGAACAATCAATACCAATTAATGGACACAATTTAAATTGACTTAATTTTAACATCGGCTCAGTATATTCATGACCATAATAAACTTGTTGAAATCTAGCATACATATTATATAAAACGGCTACACGATTTTCATCAAAATCCACTCGAACATTTTCATATGGATATTTTTTACCATTTAAATAAGCTGTCACATCAGTTAAATTAATTGCATCAAATCTACTCATATTTTGATCCACTTTCCCTTTCTTCCCAGTCTGAAAACCCAAAATAATATATCTAGGTGTCTCTAAATGTGGAGCTGTCTTAATAGCCCAACTATGTTTTGTTGTCTCTGGAATTCCCGGATTTTCATGAATTTCCCATCCTCTAAAAAACATTTCCATTATAGTATTTTTCGTTGTTAATTTAGTTAACGCCAAATCCTGACTTAAACCAACTTTAACATGTGGTACCCGCCATACAATAGCATTAATAGTTAACCTAACACCCTCATTAATAGCACCACTTGTATTATAAATTACATCATTATCATCAGCACATCTCTTCAACACAAGCTCCTGAGACATATTTAAAATAACAGACTTAAAATCTTCTGCCCATTAGCCCATTAGCATCTTCAATGGTATACATATACTAAAGTTACCTTTATTATCCAAAACCGGAGCCTTTCCAGTAGAAAATTCCCAACCACAATTTTCCAATTTATTTATATAACTTGGACTATGAGAAAAATATCCTTTCATAGTCGATGTAATACCTACATTTCTTACTTCATCCACCTCCACTCCACTAATCACATATCTAATATTGCTGAACATAAAAGCTGCCGCATTATTAATTAAAAACGCTGTAGCACTAGCCTTACTTTCATCACTAAACAATCGTAACTTCCCCTCAATTAATAATTCTGACTCCGATGGTAAAGTATACTTATCTATTTCTGGTACCACAATTCTAATCTCATCATTATTTTCATATCTTGGTGAACCAAACGGAACATGATTATGATATTCCAACTCCACAATAGAATTATCTATTCGAACCCTTCTTAAAACATCTAAAACTTCCATTTTTAAAATTGTTACTATCACACTTTCACAACAAACTTCTTCTCTAGACAAATATCTTTCTATACTAAAGCATAATCCTCTCTTTATTTCTTAATATCCCAAAATCAACATACCAAAACTCCCTCTCACTTAAATAAATCTACACCAAAACTTTATATCCCATACCTTTCAAAAACCGCCTATTCTCATTTGTTAAACAATTTCGTACCCTCACCCCACCAATAATCCTCCACAACTTATTCACTAATTTCCGTGAAGAATTTCTATTCCTCCTCCACATTTTATTAATACTACTGCTCCTCATTATTCTCCAATTTATAATCTCAATAATTCAAATTAATATGTGAAATATCCAGTATTCACCTTTGACATCTATTACTACACACCCTACTTAATCAACAATTGTACTAATACTATTCTTTAATTATTTAAATATTCACTAATATATACAATCATTTCCCTCAATAAATCATTTACTATTCCTAAAACATAAAACATTTAAAACCTAACGTCTCCTAATCCTCAAATATATTGTCATCTCTTCACCTCTTAAATCAATTGGTTGACCTATCTGATCTACAGCCCGAATAATAATATCAGATAATACATTAGTATTTACAGGCATATAAATTTTCTCTTGCGGAACCTCTATAATTTTAAAACCTGGTGGAACTTTTGGATAAAAATGATACAAAACATGTGATAATTCACCATTAATGTATGATCCATCTACAATATTACACATAATATCAACAGCACTAATTCTATTTATATCAACTATTTCATCACTATGACTCGGTATCTGTTTTCCAATAACCCTTCTATAAAAACCTAATAAAGAACCAATGGAATTTTCCACTCCAAAATCAATATCTACAGACGCCTTCATAAACACTTTCATAGTATTACTATTACCAGTTAATAAGAAAAAATGTTTTGCTCCTTCCGCAATCCGTAAATGCTCATCGACATATTTCTGTAAATCCATTATATCATAAGTACCATCCGGAATAATTATCTCCTTCCAAGCACTTGACTCACTTCTTGAATATTTAAAAACATTATTTTTACTAGTAACATTAGGGATAGAATTATAAGTTTGCAAACTTAACATACACATCTCATATTCACCATTTAAATATATAGGTGGATTCAGTACACAACCCACCTCAGATCCCTTCCCTGTCAAAACAAAAGTCAAATTATTCACACTTCCATTACCATCCGCATACATTTCTAATTTAAATTCAACTTTCCAAAATCGTTGCACTAATATTTAATAAAACAATCGCAACAAACGCCTTCTTATTTAATAAATCCTTTCAAAAACAATAAACACAAATGTCCACAATTTTCACTGTTACTGTCTTGATATCTTTCATAGTTATACTGTAAAACACCACCACCATTCGATAATAAATACTTTTCAACCTCAATCGGAGGTCTTAAATCACCGTAACTATCAAAATAATTTATTACAGCATTATTTTTCTTATATGCTACCCAATGAGTCCCTTCACCAACATCATCATCCAAATTCACTATTCCATTCTCTCTTTTGCGTATAATTATCGGTAACACATCTTTACTAAAAATACCCCGAAATTTACCAATTCTCCACCTTTGAACATACATCCACAAATCTTTTTCTGTTAAAGGCCTTCGAGGTAAACTGCTTATCAGTTTTTTGAACTAGCACCTTCAGGTAAATAAACACCACAACCAGATTTATACGGCTTTACATATAATCCACTTCCAACAGATACACCACACCCAGACTTATATGGTTTCACATATAAACCACTCCCAGATTTTGATTCCATAGCAATATTATGTCGCTTTGCTTCATCTAATTGATCCCTTTCAGCTTTTGCAGAAGTTACTGCTTTTGCAATTGCTGCGGCACCACCACCTAATGATCCTAAAGCACCCAATGCTGCAAATAATGGGATTAACGGTAAAAATCCACCTTTTTTTGGTACCGCAATTACCCTAGATCGCGGATATTTTATTCTTCTTCCAGATTTTATTAAACTTTGATATGCAACTCTCGCATTCTCTAAAACACCCTTCTTCTTACCAATCCGTCTTATTGCATTCCGTGCTTTCTTCATTGCTTGCAAAAACGAAATAGCACCACCTAATCGATACCCCTGCCTTCTCCTCCTATAACTTCTTCTACTACCCTTCCTTCCACTTTTACTCGTTTCTTTCCGTTGCCTACTCCAACCCATACCTAATTTTGTTTTAGCTTTCATAGCAGCTGAAACCACAGTTGCAGCTAACCTTTCTCCTATACCTGCGTCTCTACTCTTCACTCGTTCCACAGCTTTTTCATACAATTTCTCATCCGCTTCGTGCCTTTTTAACAATTCACTTGATTGAGAATATGATATATCGTGCTCTTTACAAGCCTCATCCAAAATATTCACCCCCTTATCACCTCTTCTCAATCGTTTTTCTAATTTCGTTCCTGGACCACAAAATCTATAACCCGGTATGTGCAATTCTACTGGAAGCTTATTTATCACAGTATTCAACAATCCACCACCTTTCCTTCTGCGTGCCTTATTCAAACTACCACTTCTAAATACCATCACAATCTTATATATTAAACTATCTCAGTCAACATCAACAATCTAAATGACAAAAACCGCATCTGCAATTACAATATATAAATACTTAATAATCGATTTCACTTAATCCTAAAAACCTTAAAATTTATCTTACAGGATTCATTTCTTACAAATTTAAAAAATAAAACACATTAAATTTATTTTAATATTATATTTCCTAATCATATATAATTTTTCCTCAAATAATTTACATCATTTTTAATTTTTTGAGGCCAATACATAACTAACTCCTTCATTATACAAACACATTCGGATATTACACCACTATACATTCGATCGATTTCTACATCCACTTCTCCACCACTTTCAGCTACACATCGGACCATATCATTATAAAATACATGATATTTCATATCTTCTAAAACAGCTAATCGACAATCCAATGTTTCCTTCAACCGCCATAACTCCGATAAACTTTCAAACGCTAAATACACATACTCGCCACCTTTTTCTATCTTCACAATTCTACTTACTCCATCAAATGATTCAGGTGATATTCGAATATTCATACCTCTAAAAGTTGGAAATATACCATTATTATAATCAAAATACTGCCTTAACTTTGCAGTCTCCGCCATTACCCACTTCCATTCCCTTGAATTAAAGCATACACATTGTTTCTTTACACCAACAATTTTTAACCTTGGTTCAAAATCTTGGTGTGGTAATAAACCAATACATATCCATTTTGAATGACTTTTATTCAAAAAGAAAATTTTTTCTCCTACTAATGGTAACTCCCAAATTGGTTCTCTAACATATTTTTCAACAAATCTTTCACCACTTGATGTCTCTCGTGCAAAATTCTCTGCAGCTACATCTATATGTTCCCAAAATTTATTTGATTCAGACATTTTATTAAAAAATTCTTCAATACCCAAATCTACCTCAATATCTCCAACCACTTGTAAACCTCTATCAATACTATTATCTTTTACCACTTCACTTTCTTCCACTACCAAAGAACCACTATTATCAGTTTCCAATTCACTTTCTTCCACAATTACAGAACATAAAGAACTCTGTGGTACCTCATTAAACTTCCGCTTCAACATATTCTCTAATACTAGCATCTATTTAACATAAGCTAACTTTATATACCCTAACATTGTCCCCACCCTAACATTCTTCTTTATTCTTTAAACTTCAAATGACCTTAATCATCCTCAAACAATTCTAAAACCTCCTCATTGACCTTGATCGCCAATAAATATTGTTGAAAATAATATATAAGCTTAGTATACTGAAACCAGCCATTAAAACAAAATGTCCCAACACCTAGAATTGATATTAGAAGCAGTCAAGTTTGTTTATGAAAATTATGGTCATCTATCTGGTATTAAAACAAATCTAATAGAGTATATTCCATTAGATTTATTTAAAACGAAAGTAACCCCAGAATGGATAGAGGAGTTCTGGCATTTAATTTCACCTGACAAACAAATTGAACTAGAAGAATATCGACCGTGTTTTAAACACTATAATACCGGTGAGGAACAAATTGACGGTCCAGCCCCTTCAAAGAGAAATTGCTCAGTTTGTAAAAAGAGTATTACCCAACAATTTAGAAAATTTAAAATACCGAAAAAAAAAAACTAAAACATAAAATATGATTTAAATAATATATTTTATATACTAAAAATTATCTTCATTTATCAATAAAAATGTTAGATAAACAGCTCTATAGTTTTTTATTTATATTTAATTATCAATAAAATAAAAGAAAAAACCACTCTGTGGATCCGATTCTAACACCTCCCCAATGACTTTGAAATCAAGGTGACATTGACATTCAAACGACCTACACACGACGTTGACCTTCGAATGACCTAAGCCACCACCATCCGATTCCAACACCTCCTCAATGACCTTGAAGGCAAGGTCACTCATCCTCAGCCGATTCTAACACCTCCTCATTGACCTTGATCGCCAATAATGCATGCGATCAAGGTCAATGAGGAGGTGTTAGAATCGGCTGAGATACTCTACTCACTCTCATTGCCTCTAAATTTTCGGTACAGTCTCAGAAAAAATTGCTCATTTGGTTGTGTTCGGAGTGGATATAATTCAGCGTAGTGTTCTTTTGCCCTCCTAGAGGATTTTCTGCGCACTAAATAAGATTCTAACATATCACACTTTTCTGCATGGGTAAAAATCATTTTTTTGTCAAATTAATAACTAGCAAAATGAAATTTATGAGTGAAAGACTAATAAAACTGTACTAATATTTGACGTTTACTAGAAAGAATTAACGTCGTTATCATAGAAACATAGAAATGCACTTGACTTAGCTGTTTTTGTTTATTCACTATAACTCAAGTATTTTTAATCCCAGTAAAAAATTTCTTATAAGATTTTTTGTTTAAAAATTGAATTTCTAACAGAAAATGACATAATATATAGGGGTTTCCATTTGAAAAAAACATATTTTTCGGGAAAACTCGAAAACACGCTGCTCTTTTTTTTTTTTAATTCCTCCATCTTAAAGAGCGTTAAAAGTACTACTAGTTTGCTAATTTAAACAATCTTGTATCTTTAATAATAACAAAGTTACCAATGGTGAACACTTAATTTGGATTGCCCTGTATACCTATATGCATATATTTATATCAAGAGATGTTCTAATTTTCTCCCAGCGCGGTGGTATGTTTGCCTCGTATCAAACTGCTTCAATCAACCACCATTCATGCTATTGTGTCCGTTCCAGCCAAATTACAGCCCATTACTCTTCGTGAACCCTATGCACACAGGAATTATACCTTATTTTGTTATCATGGTAAGTTAATACAGTAGAAACAAAATAAAATTACGTCTACATTTGAATTTTAGGGGATTTTGGCAAAGCAAACACGCATATATACGTACATATGCAGATTCCTGAATCGTTATTTACACAGTCACCGGACGGATAAAATGTGAAAAAGAAACGGCGAGAAAAAGGCAAAATCGTTTGACGGATGGACGTCGTTTACGGGCAAGCTTCACAAAATAGGAAAGGGGTTGAGCCTTTTTTTTTACTGAACGGACAAAAATGATGGGTAGTCTTTTGCTGGTGGCTCGGGTTTCGGAAATACCCAGCAGCTTAAGACCGGTATTAATGGTTTTGTTCAATATTTAACATTGAAAAATATGCTTTTTTCACCCTCAGAAATGGCGACTTAATAAAATTAAAAAAAGCTAAAAAGAGAGACCAGCGTTCCAAACAATGGACAGGTCATTTATCGTTGACTTTTGTTTTTTTCGTTTTGATAACATTTTTTTTCCTTATTCATAAAGCTCTTTTTTTTAGTGAAATATCGTCTTTTCTAATTGGAATTTATTGTTTTATTTTCGTCGTAGATTAAGTAAAATCTGCTGCTGATTTTTGATTTTTGTATGTTCGAACGACTTTTTAGGTGCTCGTGCCAGATTATATTACAAAGTTCATGTAAGAAATGAATTATGTTCGAAATTCATGCTAAATGTGTTTTTATCGGAAATAACATGTTGAAATTTTGTTATCCCAAAAATGCTCATAAAACTTGAACAAGTCTGAATTAAATCAAGGTGGCGTGATTTAATTCATTTTAAATTAAATTGCGATGATTCATATACCGGGTTTTCCTTTTGTCATTTCACGTAGGTATAATGCATTGACTGATCTATTTTCATTTCCAATTACACATAGCATAAATGTATGGTGGCGTAGGCAACCAGCTATACACCAAAATCTACGTACAAACAATTGATTAATTCTTAAATAGATTGCCATGGAGAGAAAATAAAATTTTTTTAATGTCTATATTTCTCTATTTTTATTCATTACAAAAATCTTAAATTAAATATATTTGATTTAAAAATATATAATTTATTTAAATCATGGATACGTATAGCAAAGACGAAAAAGCTTCAATGGTAATGTGGTATCAGAGTGAAGAATAACAGTTTAAGGACGGTCAGAGACATATTTTCCGTTAATTATCCTAACAGACATATACCTTGTGCAAAGACAATTTTAAATATTTACAATAGATTCAAAGAAGATGGTTATCTTCTAAATTCACAAAAAAAAGTAATAAAATCAATCATGTGTTAACAGAGGATATGAAACTGAATATCCTGTGTTATGTAGAAGAACGGTCCGAAGAACGGTCCGAAGAACGGCCCGAAGAAAAGTCCGAAGGACTGCTTTTAGATGAAGCCAGGCATTTTGGAGTAACGTACAGTTCGGTGAACAGAACCCTGAAAGAATTTAAATATAAGACATACAAGGTATCAATCATCAGGAGCTTTTCGGGAAGATAAAGTAAAACGAACTGATTTTTGTGAAAAAATATTTAATATGTTAAATGAAAACGAAGCAATTTTAACCAAAATAATTTTTGCTGATGAAGCTATGTTTACCATAAATGGTGAAGTCAACTCGCAGAATTTTAGGTTTGTATCCTACATATTACAAAATACTAAATTTCGTTTCCATTAATCCTTTAAGTATTGGTCCGGTACAAATCCTCATGCCCAAAACCTTACCCGAACACAGTACCCTCAAAAAGTCAATGTCTGGATTAGAATAATAAGCGATAGACTTATTGACCCATTTTTTATTTTACGGTAACCTCTCTTACAAAACCACATCATTCCAACAATTGAGATACTAAATGTTGATCAACTTTGGTTCCAAAATGGATGGGACTGCGGCACATTCTACTCACGCCGCCGTCAGGAATTTTTTAAGTATCACATTTCAAGGACGGCGGATTGGCCCCATACCATGGCTCCAAGTTCAGCTGATTTATCTCCAAATGATTTCTTTCTTTGGGATTACCTCAACAGCAAAACTTATAATAAGTTGCAAATTCATAACATGGATAAATTGAAGGATATGATGGAAGCATATGATGGAATAAATTCAGGATTTATTCGGAATATCCTGCGTTGCTTTCAAAATCGCCTTGCTTATTGCCTTGAAAAACAAGGAGGACATTTCGAAAACTTGCTATAAACGCTTTAGTTATGTTGTTTTGTTTACCTTAATTAATCGTTAAAATAAATTAATTTTTGCATTCAAACTGAGATTTTCTTTCTTTTCTAAAAACATAACCTAATTCTTTGTGGCTTCATTTTCTTTGGTATTACCCACTGTTGCCAGTATAAATATTATTGCCAAACTAGATTCTATAATACTTTCGCGATAAATTTTAAGTTTTGAAATAGATTTAAAGAGTTTCATGTACATTCTGTATGGCAATCTAAATAATTTCCCTTTGAATACTTAAACATTCATATCTTTAATAGTTGGAAAGTATAGTAAGATGAAACTTATTGAGTTATATCTTTAGCTAATACGAAACGGTTGAGTGTAATTTTAATAAAATAAATAATTAGTTTACTTATTAACATTTTTAAAATTTTTAATTAGGAACAATATCATATTAACATTTTTCGGTTTTAGTCTTGCACACCTTTGTTCTATTATTAAACGAGCTGTACTATATACACTCACTTTTTGCTGAATCCGCTGGAATACAGAAGTATTTTCTAACACATTGTTTTAAGGGTTTCAGCTACATTCCTCTTACCTAAAATAAAATCCCAATAATTAATGTATTTACCCTTTTTTCTTAAAACTTACCTTCCAAAATAAAAGAGGATCTACGTCCTGGTTTGAATTTGGCCTTTCGAGATATTGCCTTATAGTTATTATTACATCGGCTGTAATTGATTTTACTTTCTCTTATTCTCTCTTGCAAAAATTCGAGCAATGAAAGTGACTTTTGATGTGGACTAATGTGTGTTTCGATTACAGGCATGTGTTCTTTATTTTCAGGATCTACTTTCTTCATAATAGTAAACATTTCTTGATCTAGAAAAGAAGTAACCTCGGTAGCACGAAAACTTTCTCTTTAAATCGAGGTTCTCAGACAGTTGCTACTCTAGTAACTGATCCTCCTTCATATGAAAATAGCCTTGCTTTAACAGATTCCAAAAGTTTGTTGCATAGTGTCTTCCCTTCCTCAATCTATAATTCCAGTAGTGATGCTGTCAAATAATTGTACAGTTCAAATGTTATTGTGATTATTAAAGAAATAGTAGCATATCTATTACCTATAAGAAATTTCCACTACTGCTTTTTAAGATAAATTTCTCCATTTTATAAAACCACTTATTCGTAAGATACCACGACGTGTTATTTGTTTTTATCGTGTTACTAAAATGGCCCTAACGCGTGCGTTACGTTCGGTAATTCATTAGCAGTAATGTGAGGACGTTCTACAATTTCATTATGTGGTAAAATCTATTTGTACTTTTTTGTTATATTTTCTACCTCTTTTAATACACTAATTTTACTATCTTAGATATAGGTATTTCAACCTTAAGGAAATACTATCCATCTGCTTTGAATTTGTTAAAAATATTTGAAAATGTCTTCGCACAAGTTATACGCCTGTTGGGATAATTAACTGTTTTAAATTATGTATTTTTCAATAAAATGTATTTAATTTAAGATTTAAATATGAACGAAAAACAGAAATTTTTTACAGTTTGAAAATGTTACTGGTGTATAACTGGTTGCTTACTATATGCCACCATACATTTATGCCTATGTATAATTGGCAATGAAAGAAAGTCAGTCAATGCATTATACCTATGTGCAATAACAAAAGAAAAACCCGGTATAAAACAAAATAAGAAACTATCGTCAGATATAAATCTAAAGGATTAAAACAGGGATATAGCCTACCACCGCTCCTATTTAATATTTGTGTACAAATTACAGATTGCAAATAAAGACTGAAAAATAAATTGCCTGGACATAGAAATATCGATTAATATATATCACTCCTTTTCACTAAACTTTGCCAATGGCCAAACAGCGATAGTATAAGATGATTCAGCCTAGAGATAAATACTCTCAGCATTTTAACCCTGGAACTGCATAGTTGGGTCAGAGATACCCAGCGCGCCACTTAAGCTAAGCTCGCATCCGCAACAGAGGTTTATTTTTAACACGGCTATACGAGATAGAGTGCATGTCGGTAGCCAGATACTATCAAAAACGAGGTTCGTGTAAGCCAGTGATTGAGTCTAAAGGTACGTCAGACCCAAGTGCGAGATTTGAGGTATTTTTTAAAATATTTATTTGTGAATCTTTTTTTTAGTATAATGGCTTCATCCAGCCGAAAAGATAAACGTCCATTATCAGATAGAAAGCTAGAGGTAGAAGCGGAAAATTTATGGTTCTGAAAACAACAGCGGCGACAACATTTTTGGTGAGGAATCCGATAACGAAGAAAAGCTATCAGGGAATGAAGACGAACACAGTGTAGATGATGATGATGAACCAAGGAACTAACCTTTAAGAAACAGTTTATTAGGCAAAAACGGGCATAGCTGCCAGCTAGACACCAGTTAGAACCAGCTAGACCCAAAAATGAAGCAAAAACAGTTACAATCTCCAGAAAAATTTTGGAACTTGCTCATGAATGAACAAATTTTTGAAATAATTGTTCGTTATACAAACGAAGAAATAACTCGAAAATGTACCCAGATTTTGACACGGAGTTATACAAACCCAACTAACAAAATAGAAATTAAGGCATTTATTGGTTTATTATATATTTTCGGAGCTTTACGTTTATGTAAAGCTAATTTGGATGAATGTTGGTCTGTGAAATACGGAAACGTAATATTTCTCGCAACTATGAGTCATCAAAGATTCCAGTTTTTGGCTCTATGTTTAATATTCGATAGTAAACTGGATAGAGCTATCGGGAAGTCTTTGGACTAATTTTCACCTATTCGTGAATTATGGGATATTTTTGTGAACAACTGTAAAAAATATTATACTCCTTTCGAAAACTGCACTATTAACGAACAGCTTGTAGGATATCGAGGAAATTGTCCTTTTCGAATCTATATGGCGAGCAAGCCTGATAAATATGGCATGAAAATTATGATGCTTAATGATTCACAAACAAACTATACTCTGTTCACGCTAAGTTCCGAAATTCACTAAATTAAGAAGATTCGGGAAGGCATCATAATATCGAATTTCACCATGTACATTAGGTGATAATGCCATTATTAAAAACCAAATGTATTCACATATTACCCCCTCCAAAATGCGCATTTGCAACATAAAAATCGCTGTTGACATTTATGCTGTTGATAATTGACAGTTTGATTTGTTCGAATTAATTGCTACCGGTTTTCTTCTTATTACTGTGTTCTTATTCCCTCTTTTATATAAACTTCGGGTTTTTATATCAATCTTAACTGTTTTTTTATAAAACACTCACATTGCGATAGTAATCGGTAATCTCCCGCTTATCTGGTGAATAGTTCTAGATCTAACCTCAGAATGCCGAAATGTTTGAATTCTCTATCAAATTATTTAATATTTTGAGAAACAACGTGATCATGGTGATCCAAGAGATATACAAAAGGTAAAATATATGCGTTAAAAATAATATTTGTATTGAAAGAGAATTAATATACTTACAGCTATTTGCTAATGCTTTGCTACATCATTCTAGTACTGTTTCGGATATACCGAAAGATATCAAGGAAGGTAGATCCTTGAGCAGTCCCAAAAAAACTTGGGACCATAAAAAACCAGTCAGTAATACTGATGACTTTGATCAAATGGCTATTCGGAATACAATATATGATATGTATTGAAATAGTAAGTTCCATTTTTTGTATCTCATTATATCATAATCACATCATATGTTTATCCGTCAGAACAACACGTTACGGTTAACACCTTGCATGACACCCTACAAGAGAGAAGCATATATAATAGTGGTAGAACATCTTTATCAATAATTTTACGTAACATTGGTTCCCGTTGGAAAAGATGATTCTCACATAGCACTAATACCACAATCTCATATTATTCTTGGTCGAGTAGATTTTCTGGTGCTTTCTATATATATTATTGTTCATGCTGGTAATCGAAAAGGATTTATATCTGAAGCATCGCTTACATTTCCATCAAAAGGAAATGATCTAGGCTATCATGGAGTAATGAACTCAACTAACTTTCTGCTATGGTTTGAAGAACAGCTACTTAAAAATGTGGAGCAGCCATCTCTGATCATCATGGACAATGTACCTTACCGAAGTGTTACTGAAAAAGGTATCCCCACTTCTGTCGAAAAAGATTGATATCATCCAGGGTTGGTTAAATGAAAATAAAATATAATATGATGACAACTCTTTGAAACCACAACTCCTGCAACTTGTTAAACAGTTAGTTTTTTTTTACTTCTATAATTAACACTACTTAATTCATTTAAGGCATAGACCAAGAAAAGTGTGTGGCAAATAAGCTGGCTGAAAAGTATGGACACAACGTACTTAGATTACCCCAATATCATTGTACATTCAATGCAATGGAAAATGTATGGGGAATTGTGAAAAAATATTATTTTAATATAGGGATATGTGTCGGAGGGGCAGGGAATCTTTTGAGACTATGGCAGGATGCACTGGAAAATTTAACACCAGAAATGTGGAGGTATGGTATCAACCGTGCTGAAAACATTATAGAAGACTGGTGAAAAAGGAGGTTGTGACAGATAAAAATAAAATTGCAGAATTTATTATTTATTTTGATATAAATCATAGTGATGATTCCAATTAAATTTGTTGTTGTTAAAGTTGGAACATCAAGAATAACTTTTCGTCAGTCTCTAATAATGTTGTGTGTAATTTGCTTGCTTTAAGATCAATAGATCTCAAAGCAAGTGGTTTCATTACTGTATTCATGTAATGAGTTTTGTATGTTTACAATAAAATTAGTGCATTGGTATTATAATATATTTTCTATTTGTTGTAAATAGACACTATGTAGTTCGTTATTCAAATAAATAGTTCCTTTATAAACTTTTTTACTTAATTTATTGGATTATGTTCATACATTATTTATTGCTGATTCCCTGATTGCTGATATTTGTGCTTTTCTCATCCACTTTAATTATATGCAGTAAACCATTCAAGCAAAGTCATGCGATCTCTCTCCTATTAAATTTATTACATGTACCATTGATTACAAATTGTTTCGTGTGGAGATATGGGTAGCAATATTAGCTCTTTTGTATTTGACATATTATGTATTGTACATAGTTATAAATTATTTGAGTAACTTCTAATTTTCATTAATAGGTCTTTACTTCATTACTACGCGATAAGCATGGATCAATACAAAAACATAACCCATATATCACTTAAGTGACATTAGACATAACCTATTCTGTAATTGTCAGTTAACCGGCAACAATGTGGAGGGAAAGCGACGTTTAAAAAATCGGAACATAACAGTGAACAGAGTATATATGTTAAATGCAATTCCATGCGTTGGAAAAGTAGAAAAACAAAATAATGAATGGGTACCCGCTTTTTATGTCTGAAAATACTTACCGAAATATTACGATGGATAATTGGTTCACATCAATCACCTGAGCTGAACAAATGCTGGAGCAGTATAAAGTAACTATTCTTTGAACTTTGAGGAAAATCAAGGCTGAGATACCTCCCAGTTTTTTTTACAAACAAAATGAAATAGGTAAGTCATTATTCGCTTTTGATAGAACTAAAAGTCCCGTGTCCTACATTCCAAAGCAAAACAAGATTGTTCTTATGCTGACTACGCTCCATCCAGATTCATCAATAAATAACATGACTGGGAAGCCCAGTGTTATTCATACTTATAACGAGACAAAAGGAGGTACCTATACATTTGACAAACTTTACCATTCGTGCACGGCTTCACGTAAAACAAGAATATGGCCCCTGCAAATATTTTTAATATCCTTGACGCCAGTGGAATAAACGCAATGGTATTATTTTCCCTCAAAAATCCACAATGGAAGGAAAACAGTAATAATAAAAGAAAATCCTTTTTAAAAGGATCGGGAATGGTTCTCATAGAACCATATTTACGAGAGCGTCTTGAAGTTCCTACATTACAAAAGCCATTGCGGCTAAAAATCAGTGAAATCCTTGAAACTAACCCACCTGAGAAGCGAGTTGAAAACATATATTTACAAAAAAGAGTCAGATGTGTGCTTTGTGTTACAGGGAAAGACAGAAAAACAAATTTAGCTTGTTCTGCTTGTTGTAAGCCATATTGTATGAAGCATAGGGCTAAATTGTGTTGTGAATGTGAAAATAAAAATGTGGTAAATTAAATTATACGGCTAAGAATACTGAAAAACAAATGTTCTAAGAAATGTTATTTTTTTTGTTGAAAGGACACTTACCCTAAAAGGTTTAAGTAATATATTTAAAAAAAATGCTTACTTTTCAGTTTATTATTTTTTAAATTTTTGGGTGTATGTAACCAAATATTTTATGTTTCAATAAAATTTAAAATATAAAAAAAAAAGTTTTAGTTTTTATGTGTTTTATTACGAACAAAAACAAAATTTTATTAAATAACAAAACTTTTTCAAATTTGAATTTTTTCATTAAAAAAATCAATGAGTATTTCAGACCCAAGTGTGAAGTCTGAGTTATAGAAAATAAGTGTGCTATTCCAGGGTTAACGGCGTATAAAAAAAAAACAACGCACATACGAGGTGCTACTCAAAAACTCCAGTAATTTGAATGTGACTCGCCAAGGTATGGTAGTACAGCTTTATAGCGCTAGATGGTGTGAGCTACGTCTATACCAAGTCTGTCAAACGATACTTTGCTAGGTGGTGACAAATAGTTTTTGTGTTTATATTTGTTGAGTTGTGTTGAGTTTTTCTACGACACTACAATGCCTGATGTGAAGGAGCAAAAAGCGTGTATAAAATTCTGCTTCAAACTTAGCAAAACGGCAATGGAGACTCTGAATCTGCTTTCGGTGAGGATACTTTAGGCCAAACGCAAGCTCGTGAGTGATACAACCATTTTAAAAATTACGTGTGTAGCTTGATGATGATGAGCGTTGTGGTCGTCCGTCGACGGAAAACGCCGCAAAATGTGGCTAAAGCGCACGCTGTTGTCCTGCCCGACCGTAGGAGAACAATTCATGACTTTTGTAACTTTGCAACATTGCTGCAAAGTTTTTGCCAAGGTTATTTGGCATTGTAAGAAAACGGCACGTGTTCATGTGTGCACGGAGCTGAAGGAAACTGCCGAATGGGATGCGAACTTCATTACCAGAATCATTACTGATGGCGAATTATGGGTGTAGGGGTATAATCCCGAATAAAAACAGCAGTCATCGCAGTGGAAGACGCCATCGTCACCACGACCGAAGGAAGCACCACAAGTTCGAAGCAACGTTAAGTCGCTGTTGATTTGCTTCTTTGACGCTGATGGCATCGTGCACTAAGATTTTTTCCTGTCTCACCAAGTGAAACAGGTAATTAACGATTATATTTCGATGTTCTTCGGCGACCAAGAGAAAACTTTCGACACAAGCGGCCTGCCAAGCGGTGCAACAATTCATAGATCCTACACCACAACAATGCACCTAGGCTATGCTAGCGAAAGCTGATCGTTATACCCTGATCCATCACCGATAGCTGCAACAGCAACAAATACAAGTGTAATCCTGTAGTGTTCTAGACCACACTGATGAAAGGATTTTGGAAACAAAATTATTAGAAGATTTTGAAAATTTTGAAAATAACAAACTTATAAAGATAAAGCCAGTATAAACTAATTCTACTAGGAGAAAACGACGTAAATTTTTTGTGCGCATCTAGTAGGTGAAAATTCTAGAATATTATTATGGGAAAATCCTACACCAAGAAGGTGTAGGATACTATACGTTTTTGCAGACCAATATCGATTGAACACAAGAATAAATTAGGTGTGTTATCTCAAATACTGAATTTCTAATTGGACGCTTAACACCATTCAAATATCCCATCTACATCCACTTGTGTGGTAGGTATGCCTTACCAAATCCATAGAAATGAAGAATTTGAAAGCAGTGAGTGTAATTTCTTATAGAGAAGTTAGATATGGCTTTAATCCTTGCATGCTTGGATAAGATTTATGATGTATTACTTAATATATGGTACAATTTGTCATTTGCGAAATGGGCTGCTGTAATTATCGAACAAAAATCAGCGAAAGAGGTAAAGAGAAAATATGTCCAGAATCGATTTAGGAACGAGATTGGTATAATAGTAGATAAATCACGGCAAGGAAGTGGGAATAGTAACGATGAAACACGGCTAAAAGATTTCTTCAGATCCATCTTGCAGGGCTGACATCATAGGTGTCCTTGAAGAACTGATTCGAAGATTTTCTATTGTGTTGCAAACATTAGCAAGTGCAAGAGTTGTATGCTTAATACGCTTACAAAATACCAACACAGTATGTTGAGGTATATAACTGTAATTTTATGCCTACTTCCGTACATAACATATTGATTCACAGAGAAACCATCACAAGTTTTGCAGCTTTGCATATAGGTCAACTGCCAGAAGAAGGTTAAGAAGCTAAAAATAAAGACTAAAAAAATATAGATTACATAATGCCCGTAAATTTTCGAGAATTACTACTAACCAAGATGTTATCAATACTCCCCTGTCATCTAGAAGACCTGTACTTAACAAAATTGAATTGGAATTAGTTGCAGAAGTTACTAATTTGGTGATGTAAAAATTGTTATTGTCAGAGAGCGGACTGAAGCGATTGAATTACCAATTGCCCCGATAAAACGTTGTGGCGGTCTCAGATATAGTAAGCATGTTATAAGAGCCCCACTATTTGATTGCTCGATTGCATTCCTCGAGAAGGTGTTGTTATTTCCGTGGTTATAAATAGTGTCTATTCTTTCATAAATTCAATTCAACAGTGGCGTGTAAGACGGCATATACATTAATATATTATTTCGTTAGACTTCGTTGAAATAATCGCTTAAAAAATTATATCCGCTAATTTCCAAAGAGTATTCTTGTGTTTACATGCTGTTATACATGCATATACATATATGTATTTATTGTTCTTGAGGTAATATATTTTCTATTCTCTTCTATAAGGGATTGTTTCTGGTTTCGTTTCTTTCTGTGTTATTTGGTTACAACTTTTAGTATCTAAAAAAATCCGTTTTATATTGTTATTTTGTATATTTATCCTATAATTTTTTATAAATATTAAGTTTAGTTTGCTACTTATTTTTGGAGTAGTATTCGTTTCTTCTTTTTAGTCCATTTCTTTCTGTTATTAGTATTTCTCTTTATTTTCATTAACTATAGAGCATTCTCGTAGGGTAACCATGGCAGGATGGATTAGAGGTCATACAGAATTGGTTCCATATTCGTAATGATACCGAGATAGATAGCAGTGCCTGTTCATTAAGTTTAAGTCGTCCACAAAAGTGTAATGTGCAGAGACATGTTTTTACGAAAACTCATCAAGAAAACATATGACCGTCTGCACCTAACACTTTTAACGAAGAACTGTGTCAAGCTTTCATGGTGGCCAGTATCCCAAACGATCCAGTCCTCAAGAGGTTTCTTACAAAATAAACTGATCATCATATAACAGATGAATCTACTTTAAGTAAATACCACTAACCAAAATGTTATTTGAGAACTATTGAAGAAATACGAACCAACCTATCTGGTCATTATCTTTGGGTAAGTGCAGACGAAACAACGGATGCAATGTAACGATATGTGTTAAGTATGGTTGGTATTCTTCATACCAACCATACTTAATTGCAACTAAAATATTGCCAGTCGTAAATGGTGAAACGTTGAAAAAGCAGAAGTAATTGATCAATGTATTCATAATATTCTGTCATCGGATAACAACTCTAAAGACAAGATGCTATTATTTTTGACTAATACGGCAGCGTATATGTTAAAAACATGGAAGTTATTAAAGCAATCTTATCCCAATATGCTACACATTACCTGTGCAGCACATGCACTACATAGAGTATGTGAATACAACAGTGTACAGCATAAGTTAGTTTCATCATTTAAAAAGATATTTCTCAAAGCCGAAGTCATATTTAGCAGAAATCCAGATTTGAATATACTATATCAATTCTGCATAGAGCCGATTGAAAAATCTATACATTCGAAGTATGGTGCACTTTTGCAACATTTTAATCACGCACCCATCACCAGTTGTGATGTGGAACGGACATTTTCTATTTTTAAAGAGTTTAACATCTAAAAGAACTAATTTAAAACAGGAACACCTTGAACAAATTTTAGTTGTTCATAGTAATGTTTTACACTTTCAATGTTTCACAGAAAATACATAGTTTTGAGTTTTGTTCTTTGTAAATTATTTTTATTCAAAATTCGATAGGTAATTCGCTTGTCAGCATTACTTTTGTTTCATCAATAGTTGCTGTTCACCAAACCATTTATTACATTCGTTCTGTTGTGCATTGACAGATTACATATTAACTGCATATGGAGGTATGTGCCACTTGTGCAGGTTGCCACGCGTATCAAATTGTTCGAAACTCACGGATCGCTTACAGAAACAACCCTCTTGCGAATACAAAGCCTATGGGCTATGAATCATCAATCGCTCGAGTTCGCTCTCTGGTTATTGTACAGCTTCATTCGATGCGAATTAACAAAACTTTAAAATATTTTGTGTTTAGAAAACATGTTTTCTGCAATCATAAGTTTTTAAAGTCGTTTTTGTTTTATAATTTACAATTTCAAATTATTCCATATAGTCTCACAGTCTCTCTGTGCCTCACAAGCAAAACGGTATTTTCTTTTGTTTTTAATTTGTTTCGTTATGACATTAGCGATGTCGATAGTGTGCGATTTTTATGATTTTATAACGACATAACTCCAATACTATTGGACATTATTTCTTGCAAATTTCATCATTCTACTAAAACACATTCAAAAGTTATTCAGTTTAGACTTGAAAAACACCATTTCATTCCACTGAGCGCCGCCTTCTTGGAGAGAAACGAATTTCTTAACGAACAAAAGGTTAAAGGCATCCTCAAAACCATAATCAAATCCAACATTTCATGTGCATTAAGTTAACGCTCTAGATTTAAAAGTAAAGTGCTTTCCGTCTACCTTCTACTCGAAGTACTCTAAGAAAGTTGTAAAAAACGCAAGATTTTAGGAGAAAATAGCATTTAACCAAACTTTGACATTAATTTAATGTGGCTTTTTGTCATTCAATATTTTTTTTATTATTTTTTAACAGCCTAGTTAAATGGCACAAATGAAAATTATTAAAAGCATCATGAATATTTCTTTTAAATGTCGAAGCTGAAATTCAGCCCCCTCCTTAATTGGTTAACTTTATAATTTAGTATAATAATTTAAATTTGCCGCTATTTTGTTAATACGAGTTGTACGGTGATTTTTATTTGACAGTTGTCAGGTACAGACCACGCGATTTAAGAATATGGAGAAGTATTCAAACGAACAACATTTAATTATTGCAAAAACACATTACAAGAAAGGTGTAAGTTTTGCGAAAGCAGTTCGCCAATTACTTCAGGTTTTCGGTCGCAATAATGCGCCAAATGAATCGACAGTGAGGCGTTTAATTACAAAATTTGACACAAAATTTTGATGGATCAGAAAATCATTGTTCAGAAGCACTATGCAACGAATTTTGCTAAAAGATCTGCATTTGGACGCGTACAAGGTTCAAATGGTGCAAGAAATCAAGCCAAGGGTTCATGCGCAGCGCCGTGGATTTGCTGATTGGGTGTTGGAACATCTTCAAATTAATGCGGATTTTTCGAATAAAATCACTTTTTCAGATGAGGCACATTTTCAACTCAACGAATACGTAAATAAGCAAAACTGTCGGATTTGGGGTGCTGAAAATCCTCGTGTGATACTCAAACAACCAATGCATCCACCGCGATAACTGTTTCGTGTGAATTTTGGGCTGATGGAGTGATTGGGCCGTATTTCTTTGAAAATGAGGTTGGAAATGCGCTAACTGTTAATGGTGTGCGATATCGCGAAATGTTAACGGGTTTTTGTGGCCCGAATTGGGTGTAATTAATGTGGAGGACATGTTTTTCCAACAAGACGGTGCGACCTGCCACACAGCACGTGAAATAATGGTGTTACTGCAGCCCAAGTTTCCAGGCCGTGTCATTTCTCGATTTGGCGATCAACATTGGCCGCCAAGATCGTGCGATCTAACACCGATGGACTTTTTTCTATGGGGCTGTGTGAAGTAAAAGATGTATGCGAATAAGCCTGAAACAGTTGAACATCTTAAAGAGGAAATACGGCGCGTTATTGGTGAAATACAGACACATTTATGCGAAAACGTTATTCAAAATTTCAAATAAGGAATAACCCAGTGCCAGAGGTTTCGTGGTGGTCATTTGCCTGATGTTGTATTTCACGTTTAATCGGAACTATTTTTCTTTATGTTGAAATAAAAATGTTTGCTTAATCCAAAAAATAAATGTGTTTTTCTTTAAAATTAAAACCGGCGCTCTTGTTGGGACACCCGTTAGATACTCTGGTCTATTGTATGGTTTCAATTCCAATAATAATGCTTTTACAACTAACTTGAAGCTGTTTGGTTTTGTCTGGTTTTGCCATTCATTAATTCATTATGATAAATGATCAGTAGAAGAATCAAGAATTACATAATCTTATATGTTGCCATAAATGTTGTAAATTCTTGATAGTTCATTTTATTTTTCATGTGGTATAGTTTAATTTTATCTGCTGTTTACACTTTTGTTCAATGTATAGTAATTTTAAAGTAATATAACTAATATGTAATTCGATTATATATGTTCACATAACCTACAAATTCGACCTACTGTTAACAAACTTATTTGGCCCGGAAACGAAGTCATAGTATTCATATTCGTTTTGCAATTTACAGTATTTAGTATGACGCCGAAGTACTGATTTGAATCATACAATGTTATATTGATGACGCAGGGATCATCTTTCCTGAAAACAACTGTACATAAATATTTAAACTTGTATTATAGATATTCAGTTTTTCATCTACCTCATGAAGCCATTGTATGGCTAATTGTAGTCGATTTACAATAAAATTTTTGAAATTAGAAGTTTAGTATGTACTTATTTCTTATCGTTTTAACCAGCATTTAGTTCAGTAATATAGATTGAGACTGAAATCGAGTTAAAGTCCGTACGTTTTCTCTTGACACTTGCGCAGATACGCATTTTGATCAAGAATAAGGAGGTACAGTGGCGGCTCGTGACGATTTGCAGTGGATGGGCAATCATCTCAAAATAAAAAATTAGGACGAGGGCGCTTTAACTCCCTATAAAAAGAGGTTTTGTCCTCTGAGCGAAATTTTAATCGAGCATTGCTGTTATTATAATTGATTAACTTGGATACATTAATCTTAACCAGTTTACAGAAAAAATAATTTTTATCTATTTCGGTGCTCTACGTTAGTCAATATGTTATATAATTTACCAATTTTGTGAAATTTAAAATGTACAATATATTGTTCAGCAAAAACTGACGAGAAAGTATACAGCAACTCTTGCTGAGCAAGGAGCATCATGTGTCTCGAGTTAATACGACTTTATTTGGTAGGTACATACTAGCATCATCTCAGGAAATTTCAAACAAAACAACTTAATTTTATCCGTTAATAATTATGTATTAAGTATACCTCCAAAACTAATTAAAAAATCTTTTGCATGATTTGCCAAAATATTAAATGCCACAGGACATTATTAATTATCCTTAAAATGCAAGCCGTAAAAGTTAATATAGCGATATTAATCTCGACATTCTCTTTTACAAACTTAATTAAATAATACTTGCCTGATTTATTCCCGAAAACGAACATTAATAAATGTCCAAAAGTTAGACTTTTAATTATGCTTGGAAGCAAAAAAATAACCTCCGGAAATGATCTTTTGTTCCACGATTTTTGTTGCTATTTAATATGTAATTATTCCTTTATTCTTTTTTATTCAGGCTAAACATCATCATCTATTAAACGCTTGTATTTTTTTTAGTTACAACAAACGACTTCGACCCTGGAACTCGCTACTGTAAATTAATTAATTTTCGGAGTAAGTGCAAATTAATGTTAAGATGAAAACCAATTTTCTTTCCTGCCAAGTTTTTCTTAAATTGTTCACTTTCGTACAAAACTAATTATAAGTATAAATCTCTGCTGTCGAAGGACCTCTTTTCGTCGTGTAGACGCAAGAGTGGAACCGGAGGGATAAGGATTGGAAAATGTTGCGCCAGCAATGGAAACTGGGAAAACTTTAAAAGCGACTATATCATGATTGAAGTTTCATTAGACGAAAATGGATCACTGTTGCGCTGTTTTACTTATTTTATCGACGCCGGCCTTTTTATCGCCACCAATCTTGTATTTTAAATGCCTAATATTCATTGGTAGTTTTGGTAGTGTTTCCCTAGTTGATTACGACATTTGTTTATGATAATCTTAATTAAATCACGAGTATAATTGAATAGATATCCAAACCTACAATCATACTCTTCATTGTATTGATGAACGAAATACATGCATACGAGGCATGTCTCAGAAGTAATGAGAGTGATGTCGCTTAATGTGACAACATTGCATCAGGATGGAGACAACTATATGTAAGTGAAAGTGGTAGATGTGCAACCAGAGATGGTGCAACCTACTCAGTTCATTGTTAGCGGTGTGATCGCCGGTCGCTTACAGTTGTGGTCCACTACGCGTCACGCGTCTTTGACTAGGAAAATATCGAGCAGCGATATGCAATTAAATTTTGCGTTAAACTGGAAAGAACTACTTGAGATACGCTTCGTCTTAAGAACAGTATACAGGGATGCTGCTTTGTCTTCAGCACAAGTTATGAGATGAAACACGGCATTCAAAGAGGGCCATGCAAATATTGAAGATGAACATCGCTCCGGACGGCCATTCATATCGAAAACCGAAGAAAGCGTGTCCATGGTGTATTCTATATTAGCACGGGACCGCAATTAATGGTCAGATGATGCATGATTGCACATGAGATCAGCATGAATAAAAATAATGTTCATCGAATTTTGGCAGAGAAAATAGGCATAAGAAAAATTTGTGCAAAGCTGGTGCCCGAAAACTTGTCTGATGGACAAAAAGAAAATCGCTTATCCATTGGCCAAGAACTGTTGGATCGCTTGACAACCGAACCCAATTTTATGCACAGAGTGATAACAGGTGACGACGAATCATGTGTATGAATACGATCCTGAAACAAAAGAACAAGGCTCGGAGTGGCACATGCAGTCATCACCGCGACCGAAGAAAGTCGCATGAGCAAATCCCGAATCCCGAGTCCACGCTTATCATCTTTTTTGATTGCGTCGTGACAAATTATCCACAAAGAATTAGCCCCGCAGGGCCAGACAGTGAATCGAACCTTTTATCACGAGGTCCTTGAACGTTTGCGGAAAACGGTTTTGCGATATTGTCAGCTCTAGGATCTTGCATCAAGATAATGCCCCCAGTCACACCTCATTGTCGGATTACTATGGCTAATGACTAAATTAATGTTGTTTTAGAAACGTTTTTGTGAAAATGGCATTTCTCGTACATCGAAACATAACGCATATATTGTAGTGGTTCATTTGCTAAGTGGTAATCGCAATTCACATGGAAGATGAACTTACTCTTTACATCTTCTCGTATTGAGCAATTCACTAAAACTTTTCTCGAAGTGGTTTTGAGTTATGAAAATTTTGCTCGTCATAAACAAAGACTGCATCGTTTTGAAACTAAATAGTCCACAGTCAGACCAACTGTTTTAACAGCAGAGGTTGTTGATATTCAAATTCGAATACAACAGAACCGCATAAATCACGTTGACAACGGTCAACTATATCTGTCTACAGGTTTATAACCCGGAAACGCATGTTTTTGACTTACGTAGTACATGGAGAATATTGAGTGGTGGGAGTTGCAATTCCTGCTGCAGCCGTGATGTGAAACCTTGAACATCGTACGTTTGTCTTGCGACGCTTTTACCCAAACGATGAATCAGTCATTGCATTTTAATGTTGTGCGGCATGGTGCGATCCATGATCGCAACACAATATTGCGTTGGATACACAATGTGAACATGACAGGATCATTATTGAAAAAGAAACCTTCAGGTCCGGCAAGGACAGTTACTACCGCGGATGTCGAGCGTCTACGGATTGGAACGGTGCAGAGCCCTAGCCGTTCGACAAGGAAGCGGCCAGCAGCTCTCAGACTTCGCTCATCCACAGTGAGAAAGATTCTGATTACGGATCTTAAATTTCACCCATACAAGCTTGTAGGGTGTCATCAATTGAGTCATGCTGATAAAAGACAGCGTGTAGGCCTCTGTTACAGAATGATGGAAATTTTTGATTAAAACGACAAAGCCGTTATCATTATGAGTGATGAGGCTCATTTTTATTTTAGCGGTGCTGTAAACAAACAGAACTTTCGATTTCGGTGTCCAGCAAATCCACAAATTGTGAGTGAGAGACCTCTACACAGCTTACGTGTGACTATATGGTGTGCGGTTAGTGAATTAGGGATCACGGGTCCTTATTTTTTTGAGGACGACAATGGTAATGTAGTTACGGTGAATGCACAAAGATACGTGGAAATGTTGGGAGATTATTTATTGCCTGAACTGCGTCGCCGCCGTCTTGTGATACGTAATGTATGGTTTCAGCAAGGTGGAGTAACTGCCCAGACTGCTTTATGGACACACATTTATATGGACATTCTTAGACGAACATTTCCTGGAAGAGTAATCCCTCGTTTTGGTGATGTCACCTTGCCCTCCCAGACCTCGTCAGACCTTACCATCCCATATTTTTTCTATGGGGACATTTAAAATCTCGAGTTTATACTGGAACTATACTGGAACCTAAAGAATCTATTCGCCAAGAAATCAACGGCATCCCTAGAGAAATTTAAAAAAAAAGGTATATAACCCCTTACCACAATTATTAGTCGTATCCTAAATACGTATTTCGACAACTAAGTTGTCATCATCAGTAGGTAAAAACTACTAATTAAAAGTCGCACAAGGGGCACAGTTAAACAAGAGAAACGCTTCCGCACAACTATTATACACTGCAACCCTGTATAGACTAAATATAACAAGTCAATCTAAAACTACGAGATAAACGCGTACCTACTTTAGGAAAGGTCTAAACATATGTTAAATTGTCGGACAAAGGAACGGCAGACATCCTCTCTAAGGGGGGCGGCACTTCGATTTTTAAAAACTACGATGACCCACTATTAAACTTAGATAAACCACCTTTTATTTTCAACAAACCAATAGTATATTTAAACGTATTTACATATACTATTGGTTTGTTGAAAATAAAAGGTGGTTTATCTAAGTTTAATAGTGGGTCATCGTAGTTTTTAAAAATCGAAGTGCCGCCCCCCTTAGAGAGGATGTCTGCCGTTCCTTTGTCCGACAATTTAACATATGTTTAGACCTTTCCTAAAGTAGGTACGCGTTTATCTCGTAGTTTTAGATTGACTTGTTATATTTAGTCTATACAGGGTTGCAGTGTATAATAGTTGTGCGGAAGCGTTTCTCTTGTTTAACTGTGCCCCTTGTGCGACTTTTAATTAGTAGTTTTTACCTACTGATGATGACAACTTAGTTGTCGAAATACGTATTTAGGATACGACTAATAATTGTGGTAAGGGGTTATATACCTTTTTTTTAAATTTTTATTTAACCACAGTCTCCATTGAAAGAATTTCCTAGAGAAATGTTAGAAAATTCAGTGCGAAGCTTCAAGGAACGTCTTGAACGTTGTGTTCAAGCAGAAGGAGGCCATCTTGCAGATCTAATTTTCAAACATTAGTTTCTTACGTTTTCCTGTAAAGTTCTTGTGTGTTCAAATTACATACCTTAGGCAATATATTGCTAATAATAAATAAAAATTTAGTTCATAATAGCCTGAGTACTCGTAATTTAAAAAACATGGATTTCCCGGTAATCACTCTGTATAAAAATTAAAAACATTTCATTTGTTATTTATAGACTTACAAACTACATAATCGATTTTGATAAAAATTTGTGTATATGTTCCTTACGTTATGTGGAAGATTATCATATATTTTTTTTAACATTACGGTGAGCAATGCAATTTTGTCTGCGAGCACAGTTATGGAATTGCTATGTGTGATTATAACAGCTGGAAATTCCCAATCCTCATGTACATATTGCTGTGGACTTTTCCCCATAAATATTATAAAAATTTATGTATTTATTTTTGTATAATTATTTTGAACGCAAGTGTACATTTTTTTAATTTATAATTTTTGTGAAAAAAACTGGTTTTATATTCTAAGCCTGCGCGCTTTATTTGACCTTTACATAGAGACAAGTGTACTCTGAGTAAAGAAAGGTGTGTTTATAAAAAGATTATTCTTTATCTTTTTATTAAGTAACTTCGGGTTTATTTTTGATTTAATTGTGGTTGGTGCTGTTTTAATTCATTACCGATATTTTATACGAGTTTGTTGATTTCGTAATTGTTATATTTTACACTTTCTTACTCACGTGTCTTGAATATATTTTTTACGTAAGTAATATATTATTAAAAGATATCTTATTATATTTAAAAGAGTTTAATACTGTATTTTCTAATTGTATTATTATTATCGTAATGAGATTTAGTCTTAGTTATTTGATATCAATAGCAAAGAAGGTTTTAAAATTTCTAGTAAAAAAATTCTGTTAGCTGTAAAATTTAGTACGTTGGTATATCAAGGGCAGTTTTTTTGTCACATGTGGTTGCACATGCGTTAGAGTTTGCTTCGGTCTGTCAAGTCAGTTTGTTTATTTTTATTTTGTTCTCTAGGGAGAAATTAAGAAGTTTCTTTGTAATGTATTATTTTTAATGTTGATCGGCAGTCACAAAGGTTTTTGATCGCATGCAGCTGTCATTTCCATGCGTTATTTTTACCCTTATTAAAATAGTTAAATGAGGCAATATTAATCTTTATACTTTATAAAGATTTTTTTTTATTTTTTTTTTTATTTTTGTATTAAAGTTTCATTTAAATTTTTTTGTGTTTATTATTATTTAACCTTATTTCAAGAAAACAAGTAAATTAAAGATATTATAATTTTTCTCAAACAAATTTTGAGTGGCGCTCAACTAAATTAATCTTTAGTCCACATTTCCGATTGGAACCCTGAGAGGAAAGCAGTTTTATGGAAATAAGCCGACTGAATATCCTAGCTGGATAGATTTGTCGTGAATTGTGGTAAAATTAATACAAAACCACAGTTCATAGCAATATGTAGCATGTTCGCGAATCGGAAAACCATCTGCTCTGTTTTTTTACTCACCAGATGGAATAACGAAGAATATTGTGTATCCAGAAGCATTGGAGTGATAAATTAATTATAATAAAATATCGTTAATTCATTGTTTAGCTAGAAAATAAACAAAAATGTTATATATGTCAGTAGTAGTTAACGCAAATCAAACGCGAGCCCAAAGCCCTTACATATGTCCGAGTCGGTTTTTTGTTCGCAATTTGCCTTCATTAAGCCACTTCTGACACCATGCCAAAATAGTATTGGGTGATGGCGCATCACGACGATTAAATTCACGATGGAACGAACGTTGGGTCGCAACAACCGATTTTGTACGTAAATAATGTAAATGTTCATTATAACTAACTACACTTAATGTCAAACAAACTGCTATGCTGTGTTGATTAGAATCCGCAAACAAATTCAAAATTTGACCATAAATAAAAAATATTATTCCATACTAAAAACCATTATTGCATTATGGTATTCTCGGTATTATGTAAAATATTATAACGGAAAATTTAGTTACCGATCCTCGTAAAGAGAATGTAAATTATAGTAAATTATAAAACTTCATTGTGGAAGACGGCTAAAACTAAATCCCATAATTGAAACGGAATTTACTGCAAATTGCAATTAGTAGTCGGCGCTATTGTCTGCGGAAGTTGCGGATTATTATGTTAAAGTGGAAGAGAGGTATTCAAGTCGTCCAAATAAGTTTAGTATGTAACAAAGTTAACAACAGTCCCCGTAGCACAATGGTCGTTAGACTTGTATGAAGTAAGGATACGGTCAAAATTGCAGTGCGTTTATTTTAACAAAGCCTATTTAAAATATTTTGAATAGTAATGATAACGTTGGTTTTTAAGATATACTTTGTGTTTCAAATATACAATACAAGTAAATACACAGAGTTGAAATAAATTAGCTAGTATTTTTTTATTAATGTCTAATCAAGGTTTCTAAATAGTTCAAAACATAAGGAGGTAAAATACGTTTATTCTAAAATTCCTTAAACAAGGTCCCGATTAATCTACTCACTATTAGAGTTTATTAAACGAATAGATAGAGAAAGTAGATTAAATGGAACAAAATATAGGTACCTGGCATCTGGGCCAATTTATAAAAAAAAAGATTCGCCATAGGAGCTAGACTCAAAAAAAAAGAAAAACTACACTTTAATTTTTTTCATTTACATCATTCCAATAAAACAATACTATAATAATATTATATTATATATAGTAAATTCAATCAGTTGGCGATTTAAGGTCAGGCTTAACTTTAAAGTATATATACTTAAAACAACGTTGTTTTAAATATATATACTTTAAAGTTAAGCCTAACCTTAAATCGCCAACTGATTGAATTTACCATATCATACCAAGGTCACGAAATTAATATATATATATATATATATATATATATATATATATATATATATATATATATATATATATAAAACAATTGATAAATTATTGGAGTTTTTCGGCTTTTATATGCAATATTTACAAATATCAAATTAGAATGTATGTTATTGCAGAGTAAGTGGGGATGTAAACATTGCTGTCTACAAATTACAAAGCAAATCATACGAAATTTTTAATTGAAAAATATTGTCTATGTTGGGACTCGAACCCAAGTCTACAGTTTGCTGGACTGTCGCTTTTACCACTCAGCCACAATAGACCTAGGTTCAAGCTATTTAGAAACATTTAATTTGTCCTTGGTTGCCAGTGTGTTAACCCATCGGTTCGTGAGAACAAGATGGCTGGCATTACTATCATAATATTATTATTATTGTTGTTTATTATTTCTTATTTCCAGGTATTTTTCCGTAACCTAACTATGCAGCTCTCCTCCATATGGCATGCTTCATTCTTAGTAAGCAGATAATAACACCTCCTTAGGGGGGGTTCATTTTCACGGCCCATAGGGTCCGGCGCTTTAGTTGTTATGTTATTATTATTATTATTATTATTATTATTATTATTATTATTATTATTATTATTACCGGGTTACTACAAAAGAATCATCGGGTTTGAGAAAGCTATATTTCGGAAAGTATTCTAGATAGAATAATAAGTCACATGTCTATAGTCAGCGACAACCTTCAAGTTTAGAACGTGCGCCTACGTACATCGCTTGACATGCGCACACCGAAGCCAGCACGCAGTATGCAAAATGGCGGCGATGCAACAAAAGCGTTTTGCGTGTTAGAGTACGCGCGATGTTTCTCGCTTGTTACGGTGCAACATGCGTTCTGACCGCAATACGAAAGTGATCCTCCAGGTCATCAGAGCATTCTACGATGGTATCGAGAATTTCAGACAACAAATTCACTTACTTAAACGTAAAAGCACCGGACGCCCACGAGTACTTGAAGCAACGTTGGATGCGGTTAGACAATGCTTCGTGCGTTCGCCACAACAATCTATCAATGGCGCAGGCCGTGCACTTAGTATTCTGCACCAAACTGTTTGGAAAATTTTGCGGAAGCGTTTGCGATTCAAGCCGTACCGTATACATATGGCACAAAGTTTACATCCTGACGATTAGGTCAAGCGAACCGAGTTTTATTGTGACATGCAGACAGCAATAGAGGACGGCGAATTTGCTATCCGTCTCGTGTTTAGCGACATTTCATTTAGGTGCCAAGGTGAACCGTCATAACTAGAGTGTACCAATTCGGAGCGAAAGCAGAGGCGTGACAAACGAATTGGTTCCCGCATGCGAAACATTATTAATATCTAGAGATATACTATCACGAACGGTGCTGTTAATGTGTTAGATACAAAAAAAATGTAAGACGGTTTTTCTAGGTTATGAAACGTTCTCAATGATACGTATAAAAAATAAAATCTAAAATGTATGTAGTTAGATTATTAAAAAAAAACTTACCGTCTTATGCGTTTTCCGTGACTTGAAAATCTGGAGAAGCGCGATGAAATATTGTTAACATAAGGTGCGTCTCCAAAGTTATTTCTCGAAAACGCGTCCGCCGTGAGGAAAATATGTGCTTGTATAAAGAAAACGATCGCTCCACATCTAGTGATGTGATGTTTGCATAATTAAAATAATCTTGGAAACAACGTAACACATCTGTAGACGAACCTTCACAAATTTGTCTAAGTCTGGCAAAATCTAAATCTTTATCTAAAACACTTTCAAACTTACTTAAAATACACTCATTTCTTGCGTCTTCTATCGAACATAGCTGTGCGTGTGTATCTTTCACAACTAGCACTGATTCTTGTAACGATAGCGAAGAATTTTGTAGTTTTCTAATGCTTGCACTATTCCGAAGTAATTGTTGTGAATAGTTTGTAAATCACTTTTAACCTGACTATTTTGAAATTTTTTCCGACTTTCTTCGATAGCGGCACTATCTTTCGGATTTAATAATAAAACCAGTTTTTTTACATCCTCAAAATATTTATGATAGTAAAATGCCGCTCGTAGCCATGTTCCCCATCGTGTCAGAATCGGCTGTGGTAGCTCAGGTGTATGGGGATACAATTCGTGAAATTTCCGAATACGTTTTGGAGATTTCAGGAATACTGCCTTTGTACTCGATATTAACGCATCTACATTTGGGTAACATTTACGGATCCGTTCTGCTACAAGATGTAGGGCATGGATTTTACATGTAATATGTAAAAAGTTACCACACTGTTCCTTAAGAGACCGACCTACAGAAAGCATGGTTGCGGCACCATCTGTCATAAACATTAGGATTTGATCTCTGGAAATTTCAAATTTTTCCAGTGTATTTAACACCACTTTTGAAATTACCCACGCAGTACATTCTTCTATTTGTCTGCTAGCTAATAAAATTGAGGATGGCGATTGATTTGGTTCCATTTTACGCACCATAACATTAAGTACAGATCTTTTTTTGCTATCAGTTGTTTCATCCACACTCAACCACACTCTTTTATTTTTCAGATCAGCCTTAATTTAATTTTCTAAATGTACACGAACAGATTTTAAATAACGTCGTAAGTGGCTGCAGCTCGGTAATTCTACATTGCCATATTTTTCAAGAAATGAAATAAACAAATCATTGCGTAACAAAGTAAACGGAAAATTACACACAACCATCATTGTACACAAATCAAATAAGAACACTTCGTATTTTGTATCGGCACCAGTGTCTCTATCTTTATGTCTTGCGCTATGCACGTGGCGTTGCAAATTTGATTTTGTTAAATGGTTTATATATATATTGCACACTAAACATTTTACATTTACCCCATTGTAAGATAAACTAGGATGGTTCTCAATAAACCTATTGACTAACTTTGATGATAGCGGTTTTTTTACTGTACGCTCCTTCAACATTATTAAATACACAGAATACACTTTCTTGCTGCTATTATACGTGTACACACGATGACCGTGAACAACATACTAAGTAATCGTATGTGCGATGGGGCACGCGGGAACCAATTCGTTAGTCACGCCTCCGCTTTCGCTCCGGATTGGTCCACTCTAGTCATAACATTCGGATATGGGGTACGGAACCACCTCATGTCATTGTGCAGCTTGAAAGAGATTCTCCAAAATTGAATGTCTTCTGTGCTGTATCCAACACAAAAGTGTATGGACCGTTTTCCTTCCGTGAAAAAACTGTGACCGGTATATCCTACCTCAATATGTTGCAATTGCGGTTATTTCCGCAACTGACAGATGATTCAAACAACTTTATATTCCAACAAGATGATGCTGCGCCTCATTGACATAATGAAGTGCGTCGATATCTAAACGAGGTGCTACCTCAACGTTGGATAGGCCGTTGTGCTGAAACAGATATGGCTTTGTACGCGTGGTCCCCCAATTCTCCCGATCTTACCCCGTGCGATTATTTCCTTTGGAGGTGTATTAAAGACAGGGTTTACGGACCACCATTACCGACAACACCTGAGGAACTCAGAAAACGCATTACTGCTGTTAACAGTATCTACCGAGACATCTTGCAGCGTGTATGGACTGAACTGAACTATCGTTTGGCCGTTTGAGGAGCCCACATTGAACATTTGTAATGAGATGCTCACAAACTTGATTATTTTCTCTGCATGTAGACATGTAATTTACTATTCGATCTATAATACTTTCTGAAATATAGCGTTCTCAAACCCGATGATTATTTTGTAATAACCCTGTATTATTGCTAAGGAGTGTACAACGCTATCTCTATTTTGATGGAATTTTCTAGTTTTCTAGTATTATTACAAACCGGGGGCTTTGCAGATTATTGGTTTCGGTTGCCGTGTGCTAATAATAATGAAATTATTCTAAAATAAAATAATTGTGGTGCTGGTGAAGTTTCGTCAAAGGTCCAGGGAGTGCGTGATGATGGTTAATTAAATAAATATATTACAACATACTTACTAAATAAAACACACGAGCGTTGTCCTTAAAGTCTGTATTTATTTGTACATAAGAAAGATATTGAGCTTGGTATATTTAAAAGTAATTAAACAAAAATAATATATACACGAGGAGCGGTAAATAAGTAATTGAAAATTAACACAAAATACACTGAAAACGAACGTTAAATTGAGCAGTAAATTAAATGTTAATTAATTACGATTAATATAAAATAATCTCTGTATCGAACAATACAGAGTTACCTTTGAATTGCTGAGATGGTCGGCCACGTCTGCGAAGATATACTTGGTCAAGTATATGTAGAGCGATGTTTGGCCGGAGGAATAAGAAATTAATTAGATAAATTAATATGAATTATCTTAAAAGACTAATTTATATAGAACAATACAGATTACCTTAGAAGCGAAAGACGCCGGGGGGGGCGTGGTGAGTGGTCTTGTGTACTTGAACAGCACGACGAGTAAGATGTTTAACTTACGAAGGTTCTAAAGAGAAGATGTCTGATAGTTTGTGTCGATAGAACACTGGTTTTGGAAAAGGTCTGTTTTATGACCTAAGTCGAAGAGAGGGTTGATATCTTGAATAATAATTAATAAGAAGCGCAACCTGAAGAGGTGTCCTATCGATGGCATAAATATTATTAAAATATTCCCTGTAAAACAAGCTTTCAAATGACATGAAACACCATAGGAGATGTACGTAATTGAATTAAAACAATTAATGAAATGTATATAGAAATAGATCAGGTAGAAGACCAAGGGTCTCTCGGTTAAGGATATAACAAAAGAAATGGTTTCTCTTTGCACACGAATATGTACAGAAAAAATGTCTTAAGTTAATATGATTTTAAATCGAGATATTTAAAGAAGAAATATGATTTAAAAATAAATTAAAATATTCTTGTATGAGAAGCGTAACAATATTTAATCTATTGCCAATATAGGTTTATATTAAACCACAACAAATATTTACGAAATTGCAAAGACAAAATCCATAAATTAAATGTCTATTGAATTAATTGCTACGACAAGGTGCCAATACTAATTTTAAATAGTACAAAATGGTAATAATAGTAAAAATAAATATAAACTCTTTACGTCCACATGCTGTCCTAGATTTTCTCAATATTCACTAAAATGCGATTCCTTTGCTAACAGCGGAGAAATACAAGGAGCGTCACACATTCAGTTTCGCATTCTTCCCGATAAAGTTGATGTCAACGGAGGGTGCACTTTCAATAACTATAAAAACTTACATCGTCTCGTAAGCAATAGGATGTCTATTACGTGTTCATAGCCACATCACTGCCAATATATGAAACCCGGGGTGTACGTATATTGCAGGACACCCTTCTAACTGATAGCTTTCCTTTTCTTCTTCCAATATTGAAATTGCGAATGTAGGTATGAGCGAAAAAAAGCCGCAGGTAGTATTATATTTCGTAAAAATAGGTTTTCTCACACTACTCTCTTTACATACGCAATCCGTATATGTATGCATGTAACATATAGTATTTCCACGGTGAAAATCCAATATCAATGATCTGCTGGGCGGTTCGCATGTGAAAAAGGACATCGGAGACATTTGGAGGGCGTTTGGGAATCGACAAAACGGTACAAGAATGGATATGGGAACATTCGAATAAAGTGGAGCACAAAGCTGATTCTAGATGGCCAAGTAAATGTAATTTTGCGGCCAACCATTCCTTTAAAGGGAACATGATTACTTTAGAAAAAACAATTTCAATAAAAATAAAACTACAGTACACCCAGGGGACAAAGTAACTAAAGGAATGGACATACAAGGAGGCCCAAACATAATCAACAGAATTGCCTTTTTGTCGAACAGAAGATTATGATGTCGTTACGGGGCCCCTAACAACTTATACTTAATTGTCGTTTTGTCTAAGCCCTATAACTCCACCAATCATATGTCGTAAATGATTAAAACGCGCGGTGTAATTAACAATAGATGTCGATGATGAGTTAAAGACCATATCACGTATCTTTAAACAGTCAGATAGGATTAGAATATGTCGTTAGTTAACATAACTTTTTTTTTTCAAGCCGAAGATTATGATGACGTTAAGGGACCCTTGCGAATTAAAATTATCTTATTCTTAATTGTTGATTTGTCTAAAACCTATAATTCCAACAATCATATATCACAAATAATTGAAATAGATGGTGTAGTTAACAAAAAATGTTGGCGATGGATTAAAGGTCCATTTAACGCATCTTTAAACAGGCAGATAAGATTTGAATATATGTACTTATTACTAGGAAGCCCAGACGTAATCAATATAACTGATTCCTTTTTTCAAGCAGAATATTATGATGTCATTATAGAGGCCCTCACGAAGTAAAATTATCTTATCCTTAATCGTTGATTTGTCGAAGATCTATATATCCTCCAATCTTACGAACGCAAATGATCGAAACGTACGGTTTAATTAACAATAGAGGCCCATATGACGCTACTTTAAACAGTCAGATAAGATTAGAATATGTTATTAAATTAAGATTAAGTGTGTTTTATAGTAATATGCCGATAACATTATTTTGCTTAAGTTAAAAGTATGTAACTTGCACGTATGTACTGTTTGTTCTATATTCAACTTGGAAAACCATCTGTTATATGAGGGTTGTCTTTTATATTTTGCATATAGAACTGGAATTAAACAGTAGTTAGATTTTAAAGACTTTATTGTCTTTCGAAGTATTCTCCACGAAGATTTATGCACTTTTGCATGCGCTAAAACCAACTCTGGAAGCAGTAACTACAATCGTTTGTTGGTACAGTCAAAATTGCGTTTTTGAAAGCATCGATTACTCCCTCTGACAACTGGAACATTTGACCACCCAGTCCGTCCTTGATTTTCGAAGAGGAAAGAAATCGTTGGGACTTACGTCGAGACTGTACTGATCTAACAATTCGACCTTTTGTTGCGATGACTTGCGGCAAACAAAACCCGTCTGCATTAACAGTTCTTTGATCTTATTGAGAAATTGTTGCTACATGACCTGCTGTCGAGACAAATGTCTTCGAGAACGGATGACTTTTGTCGGCTTTTCTTCGCCTTGGAACACCCAAACAGACGACTGGGGTTTATTTTCTGACTCGTATGAGTAAATCCAAGATTCATCACCACTCACGATATTGGACACGTTTCTAGAGTTTCCTGGTTTGAAGCGGTATAGAGTTTTTCTCACTAATACACTCTAGCTGCTTTCTGTTCTTGGATCAACAGATGCGGTATCCAACGGCAAACAAATTCTTTTATACACAATTCTTCATGCAAAATTTTTTGAAGTGAGGTCTATGAAATCCCCAATGATGCCTCAATTTCTCGATATGTCACATCTCGATCTTCGTTGATGAGATTGCGCACAGCATCGACGTTTTCCTGAGTGACGCCTCTTGGATTGTCGCTTAGCCAAATCCGTCATCGGCAAGGCATTTTTGTTGTTTAATTCCATTTTTCGACGAATTCGTCAACTTTGACAGTTCGTTGTAGCTACAACACTACACGCATCGCAGTGGATTTGGGCTAACTAAAGATGGGGGTTAATTTTTAGTGCTGACATTTGATTAGTGGCACCCTCTGTGTTCCAGTATGAAAACATAAAAGAAATCGCCCGTATTAATCGGGCTTGTCGGCTTTCACAGACGTTGTCCAGGCTTGCTTCCGGGATTTCCGACTGGAACTGTGTCCTTAGTATTCCTGGCTGACGTTGATGTAAGCGACATTTTCAAGGTTGAGTTTTTGAGATAAAAGTGTTTACCAGGTATTGTATAGTGGGTATCCTCCATCGCGGTGCATATTGTTAGTAGATTTTAGGAGTTTAAGTAATAGGGGTTGTGGTATAGAATCTGGGTAAAGTGAAATTGAAATTGGTGTCTAAATTCCAACCTATGTTCAGCAAGCGCAGAAGCCAGTTATGCGCAGTGCCATAGTATGATGCTCATATTCAATAACACGAGTACTTACTGAAAACTGTACATTCACTGCCATACGAACATGGAATTCTGCAAACGCTAGGTGTTTCTAGATCGTTGCTGTATTTAGCAGAAGAGGGGCCGATATTGTGATGTGGGGTTTGAAGATGGTTTTTAGAATACTAAACAAAGCAAAATATCATAAAGTATAATCAAATGAAAGTAATTTAAATATGTTTTTTTTTTAATTTTTATATTTTAGATATACATGTTTCTTAAAGATTGATGTGAATTCATGTATCTAACTTATTTTAAATAATAAGGTCATTTATAATTATAGACGGCAGACTATGTGCCCACACTGTCAAATTTAATATAATTTAATAAATTTAATATATATATATATATGTTTATATACTGAGAAGGATTGTTCGACATTGAGAGATGTTATATTTGCATAGTTAAAGTGCTCTTTGTATCTGTACAATGGATCTTCAGTATAGGTAAAAAGTTGCCCTAATTTTGTAAAATCTACATTTTTATCTAATACACCTTATGTGTATTATTTATTAAATTTAACAGTTTGAGCACATATTCTGCCGTCTTTATTTATAATTTAAAATTCTGTTTTACTTTAATATGTATATATTTAAAATAATCTCGCTTCGGCAATTACTGCCTTTTCCAAAGAATTTTAAATTATAAATGACCTTATAATCCATATCCATATCCAAGAGCAGGTGCACCAAAAACAGCCGTCGCTCAGGAAAACGCCGTTGCTGTGCGCAATCTCATCAACGAAGATCGAAATGTGACATATCGCGAAATTGAAGCATCATTGGGGATTTCATAGACATCAGTTCAAAAAATTTTGCATGAAAATTTGTGTGTAAAGGAATTAGTTTGCCGTTGGATACCGCATGTGTTGATCGAAGAACAGAACACAACTAGAGTGAATTGGTGAGAAAAACTCTATACCACTTCAAAGCAGCAAACTCTAAAAACGTGTACAACATTGTGAGTGGTGATAAATCTTGTATTTACGCATTCGAGACAGATAACAAACGCCAGTCATCTGTGTGGATGTTCTAAAGCGAACAAAAGCCATCCAATCTCGAAGACATTTGTCTCGAAAGCAGGTCATGTAGCAACAATTTCTCTACAAGATCAAAGAACTGTTACTGCCGATGGGTTTGTTTGCCGCCAGTGATCACTGAGCTCCGAGAAACCAACTCACAACCGCGAATCATCTTCCACCATAACAATGCAAGTTCGCACACAGCTCCCAAAACAATTGAATTTTTATCGCAACAAAATGTCGAATTGTCAGATCAGTCTCGACGTAAGTTCAAAAGATTTTTTTCCTTTCCGAAAATCAAGGAAAATCAAGGTGTGGTCAAAAGTTTCAGTCGTCGTAGGGAGTAATCGATGCTTCGTGTGAATGCAAAAATGTATAAATCTTCTTGGAGAATACTTCGAAGAACAATAAAGTCTTTAAAAGCTATCGCCTGCTTTATTTCAGCTCTATCGGGTGCGGCAATAGTGTGTCGGCGGAGCTTAGCATGAAAACTAATAAAGTTGTAGCAATGAAATTTTACGTACACATGTAGTATGCTACAGTGCATTTTCTCTTTTTATTTATATATTTACAGGGTGTTCCAAATTTCTGCAACCACTTTCAATTTCTTTTTTAAATAGATTGCTATACTTTCTTGTTATTATGATGATAGCCACCCAAATTATCTTTGCAATAATATATGACAATGTGCACTAACAACTGTTAGGTTTGGTTTTATTGCAAATTTTGTTAAAATCTTGACAGTTGCAGTGTCTATCATTTTAAGTCTTAGCCTGAAAATGGGTGCAGTGCCCCACGTAACTCTTTTCTTACCAATTTATGGACTAACACGTTATATATTTTGAGGGTGAACAACGTGACAACGTATACAGGGTGTTAAATATGTCGGGCCAAAGTTATCGAAGTTTAAAGGCTATTTTCTCTTTTTTTTTTTAATTGAACCTATAATTTTTTTATTAGTCAGCAAATTCCCTGTAAAATTGCCGTTAAAATGGTACCAATAACATAGTACTTATTTCTAGTATTTTCGAACTTGTAACCCTTTAATGGGATATACCTATGTTTATAATATTCAATATGCGGTGCATCTAATAGTTGGTTGGCCATGAAATGATATCAAACAAAGTAACTTTTACAAACACCTGTTATTTAATTCTTTATTATTAGTTTTATAATTACATTTTGTAATTTTACCATAATAAAACAAAATTAATTTAAAATATGTTCAAATATATGTTCATTCTGCTCTACACATGCTCTTAATCGCCTCTGCATCGACAGACTTACATTTTGAGCAATGTTGTTTTCACTTAATTGAAGAAAAGCGTTTCTGATTTGTTGCTGCATGTTCTCTGTCGTTGTAGGAGGTGTTTCGTAAACTATATTTTTTACAGTAGGCCACAGGTTAGAGCTGGTGATCGCGGTGCCCAGCTTATAAAGCTTCCTCTCCCAATCCACATATTGGTGAATACCCTATCTAAATATGCTCTTGCAGCAGCACCGTAATGTGCATGTGCACCATCATGTTGGTACCAGAATCTCCTTATGACGTTATCTGGTAGGCCTTCTAACAGCAATGGTAAATTATTTTGTAGGAAATTTGTGTAGATTCCACAATTTAAAGTAGTATTAAAAAAAAATTAACCTATAATAGTGTTTCCTATGATGTCTCCCCAGGTGTTAACACTCCATTTTTGTTGGTATAAAATGGGTTCCACAAAATGAGGGTTTCTAGTGTCATAATAATGAGAACTTTTTCTGTTTGTTATTCCACAGTTAGCAAATGTTGCTTTATCTGTGAAAAGCACATGATCTAGAAAAGTTAGATCTTGTCGTAATTCGAAAGGTAGCCATTCACAGTAAACAAGTCTCCTTTCAAAATCCGTTTGTAATAAGCCTTGATGATTTTGAATTTTATAAGGGTGAAATTAATGTTTTTTTTAAAATCCTTCTTACAGCAGTGACTTCTATCCCGTGTTCATTCGAAATTATCCTTGTAGATACGCGCGGATTTTCCACAACGGACTGGACGACTGTCACTTCATTATCTTCTGTAACCATAGTCTTAGTTCTTTCATGTTTGACGTAATTCACTAAACCCGTCCGAACAAATCTTGTGAACAAATTTTCAAACGTCTTAATATCTGGTGCTCTTCGGTGAGGATACTCCATAGCATATGCTCTTGATGCTAAAAGTGGATTTCTAATGCTAGCGCCAAGAACAAATACCATGTCTATGAGCTCCTCTTTCGAAAAATTTATTCTAAAGAAACACAACTATAAACTATTACGGCATGTAAATAAAAAATAATGACAACAAAACGATATAACTGACAACAAGATAACAACTAATAACGAACAAACGGAAATTGATAATTAACTAGCCGAACTTAAATTATAACAATTAAACGCGATTATAGAGAAAAACACTTTATACGGAAATTTTAAGTAGATAGTTGACGTTTGGTTACACAGCAATTTTTGCTTAATATCATTTCATGGCCAACCAACCAACTATTAGATGCAGCACCGCATATTCAATATTATAAACATAGGTATATCCCATTAGAGGATTATAACTTCGAAAATACTAGAGATAAGTACGATGTTATTGGTACCATTTTAACGGCAATTTTACAAGGAATTTGCTGACTAATAAAAAAATTATAGGTACAATTAAAAAAAAAAAGAGAAAATTAACCTTTAAACTTCGACAACTTTGGCACGACATATTTAATACCCTGTATATGTTGTCATCTTGTTCACCCTCAAAACATATAACGTGTTAGTTCATAAATTGGTAACAAAAGAGTTGCATGAGGCACTGCACCTATTTTCAGGCTAAGACTTAAAATGTTAGACGCTGCAACTGTCAAGATTTTAACAAAATTTGCAATAAAACCAAAACTAACAGTTTAAGTGCACATTGTCGTATATCATTGCAAAGATAATTTGGGTAGCTATCAACGTAATAACAAGACTATACTTTCTTGTTATCTATTTGAGAAAGAAATTGAAAGGGGTTGCGGAAATTTCGAACACCCTGTAAATATATAAATAAAAATACAAAATGCACTGTAGCATACTACATGTGTACCTAAAATTTTATTTCTACAACTTTATTAGTTTTCATGCTAAGCTCCGCCGACACACTATTGCCGCACCCGATATTAGTAAAAACAGATCAATAAAAATTCAATGCCAATTCTATTAAATCAATTGAATATTTTAAATTGCTGAATGGTTGGGAAATAATTCTTTAGAAAACAAAGTACTTTCGCTTTATTATACACAGATGTGTAAGTGTTTTAATTTATTTTCAATTGCGTTTCCCCTATTTAAATATATTTCGCGAGTTAATTAAAAACCATCTAAAATTAATGGCGCTCAAAACTCGTCTTCCAAGCAGCCAGGTAAAATAAGTCAAAGAGAATGGGAAATGCGAAAATGTTATTATCGGACATTGCTGCAAAACGGAGGAAGAGAAACTGGTAACAGATACCTGTGTACATTTGAATAAAGCAGAACCGTTCCCTTAATTTAAAATGAAATATAATACCTTGATATAATGTTTAAAGTAGGATATTTTAAGAACACTAAAAAGAGAATGAATTAAATACCAAATGTAGAATTTAAAATTCAGCTTGTAATTTGGTACAGATTCGAGATCGAATACTTGCATTGTAATCTCGTAAATTACGAAAGAGGTACGATGTCTAAATTCTATTATATTTACATAATACTGTTGGAGAAGATTATTTGATTAGTTTTGAAAAATTTCATTCTTCAATTCTTCTATTATTCTACGAATACTCTCAAAACCGAAAACATTTTTTAGTTCCATATTATATTCTTTTTAATTACCTACACTTTGTTCTAAAGGCAGACAGTTCGTTGTTCATAATAATTATATGTTTTCCTTAATGCGAGTGAAGTGTTTTATCTAATCTACCTAGCTATGAAAACAATTTGCTATCGTGAGAATTTCCTTACGTCAAGTTTCTACGTTTTATAGTATCATCTCCAAGTTTGGTTCGAATAACTTAACATTTTCCACTTTTAAAGAAAAGAAAATGAGTGACTAGAAACTTGAACACAGAAGCGTCGTGAATTTTTTATGAACCAAAGGCAGTAGCCCGAGGAATATTCATGAGAGGATGGTGGCAATGTATGGAGAAAATAGCCCGTCCTATTTCCAAGACAAATTTTGGTGCAAACATTTCAAATGGAGCAGAGAATCCATTCATGATGACCCAAAGTGTGGAAGACCTCTGGTAGCAAGAACTGAAGAAATCATCAACAAAGTTGAAGATTTGGTGTTGACTGGTCGCCAAGTAATAGTTTCAATTATTGCTAGAGACATAAGAATATCAGAGACGAGTGTTTTAAAACTCTACACGAAGATTTGGGAATGAGCAAAGTGTCGGCACGATGGATTTCCATGCTGCTCAGTTCCGAATAAAAATTGTGTAGACGACAAATTTTTTAGAAGAATTTGACTATTCTATCTCAAGATGAAGACTTCTTAGGTACACCACTGAGACCCTCCCACGAAATAAGAGTCCATGCATTAGATTCATAAGGGCTCTTTGCAGCCCAAGAAAGCAAAAACGCAATTTTTTGCGGGAAAAGTGCGGGCTACAGTTTTCCGAGGCGCGGAGGAAATTCTCTTAATTGAGTACATGTCAAAAGGGACTACAATAATGGGAAGTATCTACAAAGACACAATTAAGTTCTTAAACATACGCGCAAAAGACGCCGAAATTTTGCTCAAAAGACTCTGCTTCACCACGACATGCACGTCGATTTTCTACGAATGTGTGGGCTGGCATAATTGTCACCCGACTTATAGGTCCATATGTTTTACCAAATCGTTTAAATGGAGAGAGGTATTTACATTTTTTACAAGACATATTACCAGGATTACTAGAAGAATTACCTTTGTAATTACATATAATAATGTGGTTCATGCATGATGGAGTCCTTGCACATTTGACTCTGCAGGTCAGAAACTTTTCAAATGAAATTTATGATGAACGGTGGATTGGACGACGTAGACCACATGCCTGGCCACCTCGATCACCTGATCTTAACAGCTGTGATTACTATCTTTGGAGACCCCTGTAGAAAATGTGGAAGATCTTGATAATTGCGTTATGGCGGCTGCAAAATTTATAAGAAATAAGGAAAATGAACTAACTCGAGTAAGTCAGTAACTAAATAAATGGTGGATATTTTCAGCATTTCCTTTAGTTTTATGAATTTTGCGTTGTTTTTATTTTTGTTAACTTAATTAAACGTCATATTGACAGTGCTTAAAATGTCACAGATATCATAGGCATCTGTAACAAATAAACATGTTGCCTATAAGTAGTTTTATTGTTTGTGCCTTATCTTTATTAGTAACAAATTTAACAATGCTCTTTCTCCAAAACGCTACATATTTCACGAAAACGGCATATACTTTTTTGTTTGTATTTCATAAATAAATCGATTTGTAAATTTTTCCTAAAGCATTTCCTGACACCCTGTATAATAGCAACTTATTACAAATTAATCATGACTAGAACTATAAATGCGCATGACATACGTTTGATGAGTCCAGCTAGAGGTGACATCTGTCTTAAACAGTGACAAGTTGCTTGGACAAAGCAATTTTCAATATAGTGTTACCATATGGTAACGCTAAAATTTTAAGGTTTAAGGAAGCGTTGGAATAAATGTGTTAGTGTTAGTGGTTCTTACGTTGACAAATATTTTATTTGTTTTCTAATTCGTTTCTTTCATGGCTAGGTAGATAACATAAAAAACTCCCCTCGTATTTACTAATTAAGAGCATACTTCTCAAATAAAATGAAACTAATAGACACGTTCTAGATTTCTAGAGTTCTAACTATTGCAGTAAATGGTGATCCAATTAATGCTTTAGAATTTTGAAGTGAAATATTAGCAGTGACTATCTTCATCTATTTAGTTTTGTAGGTTAGGTTATTACAACAACAACATCGAACATTTAACGCCCCAAAAACGTTGCGAAATTATTAAAATTTATATCAGAGACAATGCTTTGCAAAGGAAACTTGACATGCACCTCTATGGTACACGTAGTCAACCAAGGGAATAAACAATTCGTAATGTTAAAGACATATCAACATGGTTTTACTTTGCTGGATAGTTCAAGAACAAATCTTGTCAGAAATGTGAGAAATGTAGACAATGTTGAAGATGTAAGACAGGGTGATCGTAATAATATAAATTTGTCTGTTAGATGTCGTTCTTAGCAATTAGACCTTAAAAATGGATCATCTTGGAGGATTTTACTGAAGGATTTTGATTGGCATTTATACAAAATCCAACTGGTTCAAGCATTGAAGCCGTCAGATCATCGTCCTCATCGTGGTTTCACTGCCTGGATACTAGAGCAGATCTAATCAAGCAGAACTGCAGGATTCGGAGCAAAGACAAACCTCATGAATATGAAGAAAGACCCTTGCATTCGGAGAAAGTTACAATTTGATGTGTCATTCATTCCGGTGGTGTCATCGAACAGTATTTATTTGCGCAATGGCAGCTTACCACCATATATTAACCGAATATCTCTCTACCCAATTGTTGTTGCAAACATTCTGCAGGAATATTGGTCCCAACAGGACAGCGCTATATGTCATACCGAAAACAAAGTCTTCGCTTTACTGCCAGGTGAATTTGTGACGAAATTATTTGAAAGAATGATTCCATCAATTATCCACCACGATCTCGTGAATTGACAACATGTGACTCCTTCCTGTCGGAATATGCGAAATTGAAGATCGACGCTAACAACCCAACAATAGTTGAGGATTTAAAAGCCAACAGAAGAACTGTTAGAACTGTTATTTGTGAGATTCCGTTGGAAATGTGTGAAAATGTAATGAGAAATCAAAATTATCGTCGTGGTACACATTTGAAAGATAGTATCTTCAAGGCGTAGTTTATGGAAGAAAGAATAATTAATTGTTAAATTGTGAACGTGCGATATTAACGATGTTATTAGGTTTCATTGGAATTTCGATACAACAGCGTAGTATTTCTTGCGGTCCCATAACGATTTTAATAAATAATTTAAAATTAGAAATAAAATTACACAGCGAACTCTTTAGATATTTTTTTTTAGTTAAATATTACATAACGTGTTTGATCTAAACTTAAATTTTCTGACACTTATTCAATTCAGAATAACACTGTATAAAATTATAATTTGACCTAGTTGAACGAGTCCTTCAGTAAATTAGATTAGTATCCTTAATACAAATTATAAAAACACATTATAAGTTTTACTATGTTTTTTTTTTTGTTACGCGCTCTTAAAAGTATATTAAAATCCAGCATTATTTCAAATTTATCAACCGTATCTACAAACGAATTAACGGTCTATTCATAGCAGTAGCAATTTATATCGAACATTTTGAAAATAACATTCATGAGGAATAATAAAAGATCAAAAGAGATATTATGCTGGGCCAGTAATATAGATGATACCCTCTGTGTATTTATATGCACCGAATGACACGTAAAAGAACTAGTTAACTACCTCCAATCAACAAAATTCAATTTCCAACAGAATTCGTATTGAATCCTTTCGATATCACAATCATAAAAAGGAAACATCAAATTAAGTTACGCTGATAAAGAAAGCCAACATACATACAGGTGTCCTTGAAATAAAAGGACAAGGTATGAAAAATGGAAGGATGTAGTTATATAGAATATGAATCCAAAATATTAAGTCAGTTACGATGCGAACTCCAAAATTAAAATCCTCCTGAAAATTGTAGCATGTTTCGCTTATGAATTCAAAATATTCAGAATCTAAATATGCAACTTTATTGAAGTTACACACACACAGACAACGTATGTTTACATACGTAATAGCTGCCGATGTTATAAAAGCTATAATATGCTATTTGCCAAGGTCAATACCTCAGTAGTACAGAATCAGCTTTTTATACATTCAAGTAAATAATGGAAAATTAAGATGTGTTACACACCCATTTTAAAAATCATACGAGAATGTTTTTTTTTGTATTTAAAGACGACAATGTTTATATTTATAAAACCGATGGACGAGATGGGCAATAACAAAACTATATTGTGGGTCAGCTTTAAGTTATCGTTTCCGATAGTATTTATGATATATTCAGTCGCACACTGGCGCAACAAAATTTCTTTAAATATCTTTATCACTTTTTTCTTGCTTATGAGAGGGGACTTTGGGAAAATATTTCGGGTATATATTCTATAGAATTTAATCTTTCCATTTTTCATAAGTTGTCTTTTTATTTCAAAGACGTCCGGTATAATTTATTGACATTAGTAATTTTAATTTTGGTGTTGATTTTCTTCCATTCTTTAGTCGTTTTCGTAAAATTTATTTATCCGACGCCATGCGATGATGAAACTACAGTAGACCGAAAGACTCTTATAACTTGCTTGTATATAGTAAGGGAGTTTTTGTAGTGATTTTTTTCTATCCCAGCATCATCCACTGGCGAATGTATAGCAAGACTAAACAGTGCATATATGTTTTATCTCCACGCAGCAGCATGGTTTTATGTCTTTAGGCCTTCGACACTATTGACCATACCATATTATTGTCGAAACTAAGTTCATTTAGCTTTACTTCATCCTCAACAAACCTGCATGTTATGTCTGCTATAATGGTTTTTATTCCTCTACTTTCACTGCTTCTTCCGGTATTCCTCAGGGCTCAAGCTCAAACCTTGGTCCGCTATTGTTTAATGTTTATATTAATGATCTTCTGTTGTTGCTTAACTGTCGCGTCCTCGCAAACGCGGACGACCTAAAAATCTTCAGGAAATTTATCTTCTACCTCTGATTGCCAAGCTCTGCAAAAGGGATTTAAAACTATCTACCAATAGAGTAACGCGAACATGATAGGGATCAGTATAAATAAATGCGCAGTAATCACATACACTACAAAGTCAAACCCTTTAATATATACTTACTCAATTTTTCACCTCAATATTTCACGTCAATTACAAATTAAAGACCTGGGTGTTCTATTTGATCAAGATATGTAGTTCACTGATCACATTCTATCTATTTGCAACTCCACTTCACGCACTCTTAGTTTTATTATTCGATCCTGCAGTAAATTTGGAAATCTAAATACGCTTAAGACGCTCTATATTACACTGGTTCGTCCTAAACTGCGCCAATTATTTGGTACCCTTATTATGTCTACCAGAATTTGCTTATCGAGAAAGTGCAGAGAAGATTCTTGAAATATTTAACGTATAAATTATCTGGCATTTATCCTGCTAGGGGAGTTGACTATCGAGAATTACTTCGTTAACACAATTTTACTTCACGTTCTGATCGCAGAGAGATAGCGAGTTCGGTGCGTCGATGCCATTGTTGATTAGCTTAATAATAAGGTGAGCACTTTATGATTAAGCTAGTCAACAATAGCATCGACGCACCGAACTTAAATCTCTGCTGTTGACTTTATGAATCAAATGAACATTCGCCGAAGCCAGAGCTAGAACTAATGTCTTTGCTAAAACACTAATTACACATATGGCTAGAAGCGCTAACAGAATTTTCCCTGATCCTTTTTATCCTTCCGCAACTACAATAGTGTTTCAGCATACAATGGCTTCATCAGGTGGATGAAAAACTGAATATGTACAATACAAGTTTGAATATTTATGTAAAAATTATTGGGGAAAAAAGGTGGTGGAAAAATTTTTACTATCTTAAATTTAGTAGAGGGGGGTATTTGTCATTTAAAACTAATCTTAAACTATTGTATCTATTAATTTCTAAGTTTTCTAACAAGTTAAGTTTTTTACTTTTTTCTTGAATGTGTAAAATTTTGAAATCTATATTAAATCTATGATTGATATCTATACAATGACTTGCGAAAACTTTTTAACATAGATTCAGTAAATTACCCACGTTTGCGTCTATTGACAATTTAAAAATGGGTTAGTATTTTCTTTTGTTTTTGTTAATTTGAATTGTTTTTTTACTCTAATTAGCCTATGGATTATATATAATCTAATTTAGTTGTTGACACTGTACTTTATTATTATATTGTCTCAGAATAATTGAAACATACATGAGTAGGTAAACCCCACCAGTTTTGTATAATACAAAGGTATTTTTAATAATATAAAATATTATTCAAAATCTGGTGTGAAGAACACAAATATAGGTTCACTATTAATATTTTTTGTGAACGTGTCCGAACATATCCCTCCCCAGAGACGTAGATACGTATTTCGCCTTTCTACAAGCTCGTCGGTACGCCCCTGCTGGAGAAAGGATATTCTCAGACACATTCACAAAAAAGAACCACATCACCGAAATTATCCAGACCGGGCGTAGAAGTAAATTCAGCGCTGCCTGTTGCCAGACAGGCGAAGTACCTCGCCCCGTCCACATAACCAATGTGAAGTAACGACGCCCTTCCAAATTTGAATTTACTTCTACGCCCGGTCTGGATAATTTCGGTGATGTGGTGATGTGATTCTTTTTTGTGAATGTGTCTGAGAATATCCTTTCTCCAGCAGGGACGTACCGACGAGCCTGTAGAAAGGCGAAATACGTATCTACGTCTCTGGGGAGGGATATGTTCGGACACGTTCACAAAAAATATTAATAGTGAACCTGTATTTGTGTTCTTCACACCAGATTTTTAATAATATTTTATATTATTAAAAATACCTTTGTATTATTATATTGTCCTCTTAATGGAGAGATCTGTTGAACAATATTGTTATCATTATTATTATTATTATTATTATTATTATTATTATTATTATTATTATTATTATTATTATTATTATTATTATTATTATTATTATTATTATTATATCTGTTTGAAAATTTTTAGACAAAATATATAATTGTATTGTATTCTCCACACGCAACCAATAACGTTTTCGATATTATTTTAAATATTCTTGTTTTTATTTGTAAAACTCCATATACTAATTTATTATTTGTTAAAATCACAAATGAACAACGATCCTTCTAAATGACCAAGTTTCCCTTGCAACATTGAACACAAATAGTAAAACTACCGACTTTCTTAACCGACTTTGCAGCAAAATTGATTGAACAGCTCTTTATAGTTTTCGCTTCGAAAGTTTCTTAGAATTAGAAGAGATACACGAACCTGGAACTCATGATAAAATTGCGACCTCGGCACATACGTTTTGTATCTTTTCCTTTACTTGGATTATTCTGTATGAATGGGCCGTATAAGGTGATTAAATAAATTGTAAGCCAGAAAATTAAACTTAATTCACGGAATTTGCTTCGTTCTTAAAATTAAAATTAATCAAGCAACACGTATTTTTATATTGCGAGAAATCTTTATTGAACACACTTTATGAAATGATGAAATTTATTTTCAATTTTTTTCAAAATTTCAAAGATTGATGGAGTTATTACCGATATGTTCGGTTACTTATCCACTTCCAAATGTGATTAATTAATTGTAGTAAATGAATTAATTTAATTCTAAGCTGAAGGAAACAAAAACTTTTTGCTTTGCGACTTCTTCATCCTTTCTGGCTACGATCCTTATAATCACAATATATCCGGTTCTAACGTGTACGGCCATTACTTATGTTAAACAGTAAAATGTTTACTATTGATGTGTATTTTATAGGGAACAATGAAACGAAGTTAGTTAAGAAGTTGAATACAATCACAACACCATTATTTAATTAATGTAACGAGCGGATACTAGCAGTAATACGTCTCACATGCAGTGAATACAAACCGAAATGGTTCAGAAAATCCAACTGTTCAGTTCCTCTCTCTGACTTAATTAATATTAAGCGGGTTCCGTGCTGGAAGATCACGTGTCGATAATTTATTTGTGTTACAGCAGATAATAGAGAAACGTAAAGCAAAAAAAAAAGGTGTACTTACTTATCATTTATTGATTTCGCTTTTTGAAACATTGACCAAGATTGGTCTCAATAAGATCTATGTCTCTATGACCTATGTGGAATTTATTGATATGGCTAAATAGCAAAAATAAGTCTCACGAAACTGATTTCTGTTACTTTTCAATATACCGGTAAAAGTTCCCAAAGACTTACCTATGTGGTAGGGTTGATAATAAAACTTCAATTCAAGTAACTAGTACCCGGGTCAGTGAAGACGACGTGGTGGAATTACTGTTCAATTGTAATTTCACACGGAGGACGTAGATATGATAAAGTACCCACATAGCGTGATATCTATAAGAGAGATCTAACTGCACTTACAAGTCACTAACCGCACAAATAAATAATACTATAATAATATTTATTGAAAACGTTTACCCCCTAAATATTAATAAATATCAAATATTTACAAAAATATGCACGAATTAATATGAATGAGTTGATCTTGAAAGGTACTATGTAACTTTTATGCAGTTTTGAGAAAAACTAAAAAAACTGAATATCTTTCTTGTGTCAGATTTACCGTTAGATATTATTGTGAGAATGGTTTTATATTGTTAGTGTACAAAAAACGGAGGTAACTTACCCATTGTACTAAGACCCCAACAATTGTTATTAAAAAAAAAGAAAGCGTAGTTAGGTCCTTTGTGCATCTAACGCAAAAATAGCAAGTAGTGTTAATTCAAAACACTGATTTATTAATTTTTGAACAATGAATACATATTGCTAAAACAAGCTTGACATTTCATAGAAATATTTATTACTTTTTAGTGTGTTTGAATGTCTTCTTCGTTGGCCAACAGCGGATAATGTTGGAGCAAAATTCTTTATATTCCTCTTCTACGTAGGTTAGCAGTTTTTGCAAATGCTCTATCTTGATTTCCAGTATGGGAACATTTCCCTCAGGATATGCTTTGGTGTGAGGTAATTCGAGAGGAATACGTTCATTATTTCGAGGCATATGCAGTGGAAATGTATGATACGTGAAACTATTGAAATATTCTAAAGCGACCAGATATCCTGGTTTCGATAACTAGTGAAGAAAGTAGTGGAACTGGGATATAGAAAATGACTGGTTCTGGTTTCTTGGAACACCCCTCTTATTTGTCTCGAATGAAAGAGATTGCTTTTTGTAATATTTTGTCCACCAATTTTTAAATCTAGCACGTCTTCGGTAGCAATTTATTTTACTGTAAAATGTTTTTTTGCACTGGATGTTATAACCAGTTCAGTTTATTGCTGAACAGAGAGGATCCTATCGTGTTGCTTTAATTTTTTTTTTAATCAATACAAAATTCCTATCACAGGGTAAAAAGAAGTCCTCTCTGATTGGGAAAAATTGTTCCACTTTATCGAATCTACCTATTTCAGCTAATGCCATACACATACGTACCATGGTATGGTTCTTGTTTTGCCCTAGACAATTGTCGGAATACAGCCGAAGTTCTGTTACTGATTCAGGGATGCAGTTGTTAATATAATCCAATACGAAGGAGCAAACTTCGTTTGGTCCCTTATAGGCCAGTCCTTCATGGTAAATGTAGAAAAATTCCTGACCATTTTTCAAATTAGGAATGCCAAAGATATTAAGGGTCAGTTGAGTTAAATAAAACAAGTCCTGCACCGGAACAGGGCGATGGACGTTCTGCATGAAATCGAAAGCTAATGGTACCATTTCATCTCGGTTTTTACACTCTTCGGTAGATTGTTGCAGTGAACTATAAAATTTCTTTGCTCTTCTCTTATGTACCAACAATTCAGCAACTGCTGCTCTCTTGGCAGCATCCCCAAGAGACAGGCTTTCCATTTTCGCATTAAGTTCTTCGCACTTACAACATGTGTCTATTTGGGGACGTCCAAAACGAAGAGTAAAATGTTCATGGAAATATTTGACAAAGTAGGTATAACTCACTGGAGCATCAGGATATTCTGTAGAATTCATCTCGTCCATCTCGTGTCACTGTACATGGACACATGTCCATATGTACAGTTACAGATGTGTATATTGCATGTCTGTTTCATTTGTAACAAATGCGTAATACGTGCTTAGCGTATAGATATACTTAAACCTTTTTTATATATTTGCTGCCATCTGGCATCGTGTTAATGGACTTACACTTATATACGTATTTTCTTCCCTTCTGTACCGGCATAGCCGGTCAAGGGAAGGGTTGCCATTTTTGGCATAGTCTCTTTCGTCCGTCAGATGTCACTAGATTATATAGTGCTACCTGGTAGGACGAAATTTGCTATACCTTATAGGCGATTTAAGCTTTAATTGAACATATCGACATCAACGGGCGCAATCTTTCTCGACATTGAAAAGGCCTTCGACCGGGTTTGGCACGCCGGCCTCATACACAAAATGAAACGTCACAAAATATCAAACACATTAATAAAAATAACCGACAATTATCTAAAGAACCGTACATTTAATGTCACAATCGGAAACGAAAAATCGACAATCGAACACATAGCAGCAGGAGTCCCACAAGGATCTGTCCTCGGACCGCTCCTGTATAACATATACACTTCGGATATTCCCACAATAGAAAAATGTAATATCGCATAATACGCAGACGATACCGCTATATACATAAGCAGCAGACGAATATCTTACATACACAAACAGTTACAAAACAATCTAGTCCTCCTAAAGGACTGGTACGACAAATGGAAAATTAACCCATTAAAAACCGCGGCAATTTACTTCCAACACAGAAAACGACACAAAAGGCCGGACGAAGTCAAACTCGAAGGTCACACAATACACTGGCAGGAAAAAGTTAAATATCTCGGGGTCACAATGGACTCACAACTCACATACACGGCACATATTAAAGAAATAAAACGAAAAATAGGGTTCACAACACACGCACTGTACCCGATACTAAACGGCAAAAGCAAACTAACACTGGAAAATAAAATATTAATAATAAAAACGATAATACTCGCGGGCGCGGCATACGCCGGAGAAATATGGCATCAAGCCAGCGAAAGGCAAAGATAATCGGTACAAGGAAAAATGAACAAGGTTATTAGACTCGCGATAAATGCACCGCGATATATGACAAACGAGCAAATACATAAAGAGATGAAACTAGAAACACTGGAAACAATAATATGCAAACGAACACTAAAAACAATAGAAACAATAAAGTCACACGAAAACCCCACAATAAGGAAAATAATAAACCCAAAACGGAGACTAATTAAAAAAGACGGACTCAAACAAATTAAAAGACGTGCTGAGGATAACGATATCCAATTAGCCGCGAAAAAAATCAAAAATTAATAGATAAACAAAGGTCAACACAAACACACAAAATGTAGCAAAACACACAGTATTCCTAATAGGCAAAACAAACGTACCACACAAACATACACCTACACGCAATAACACAAAACACTCACAACCCCGGGTAATGAAATTGGAGTGGAAATGGAGGCAACTTCGACCACCAAACAAAATCAAAAGGACTCATATCAGCTTTAATTACTTCACTAGCTTAACTGATGACGCCTAATAGTAGATGGCAGAAACACGTGTCTTAAGCAGAAGTAAATGCTGGAAAATAGGTGTATTGCCCATGTGTACAGTTACAGATGTGTAAATTGCATATCTGTTTCATTTGTAACAAATGCGTAATACGTGCTTAACGTATTAATATACTTAAACCTTTTTTGTATATGGCATTTAATGTTCAATAAAAGTATGAATTTGAGGGTATGCTATATAATATAGTCAAAAAATCATTGTCTTTTTTTGTTAAAAAAATTAATTTTAAAAATCCGATTTTAAACGACTTGCTTTTTTGGAAATTAGCTATTTTACCAATTCATTCAAGGTTTATCACGTTGCTAATTAAATCTCATTTCCAGAAAGTAATGTTTTTATCCAGAATTTAACAAGGCAAAAGGTAAAAATGTACAGGCTGTTCCATTTAAAATAATAAATTCGATGTCTGTTTCCGGCATAACCGGAAATGCCATATGAAATCCGATATTATTTTTAATATCATTGAATTTTTTACAAAGGTGTACCCAATTTTATTTAAAATGAATGAACCGTTGTAGAGATTATTTGAGGGTTCCATACTTTTTACTAACACTGTATATCCAGGTAGAAAATTAGAAAAAGCACGCATATTTCTTTTGTAGACCTGTGTAATTAAACCAACCACCAACATGTGAACCTAAACAGTATCGAATAGAAGTTAGTTATTGCTAATTAGGAAGTAATAACCGCAAATATTCTTCTAATATATTATTTACTCAAACAGATGCGGGCAAATAAGGAAACGCTTTGCATGACGTCTACATTTCTGAGACGTATTAACCTCGTGCTCGAGAATCATAACCATATTTCACACCACCATTCGGAAGTAAGCCTCGCGGTTTTTGTCAAGCAAGATGCGGCCTTCGTGTATACATTTTGAAACTAATGACTTCCGACCGGACGATGAAACGAGAAAAGAGAGCGGACGCGATGCGAAAAGAAAGATAAGGAATGGAAGAATGGAAAGAAAAATCGTTTTGTAAATGAAGAATGCGACCGGGATTCTCATTTTCAAAGAACTAACTTTCGATTAAAATACATCTCCCGTAACGTAGACGCGGCGAATTTCCTAAGAATTTCCCCTAAGAATCATCCCTTATGTTAAAATTGTAGAGGTAGGGGCATGCGGTGAAATATCATAACACTATTACATTAAAATTTTTGGAGTGTCATTAATGCTGTGTGCAGCTCTGTACCGCGAATGTTTTAGTTTACTTGTTTCTGCAAAGGAAATTATGGCATAACTTGGACTGGCTCCAAATGCATCTGCCATAAATTAATGTAAATCAAATTACCAGTATTTACTTTTATAGTGGATGCATTAAGGTTTTACAAATTGCGCGCTGATTGCTGTATATAAATTTAGCTGACTAATTTGACTAATACATTCCTTCCATTTTACATTAATTTATTTGTACATGATATGATCCTCTCAAACCATTTATTCCAGATGCGTTTTCGTATTCTTAGAAACGTTTTTCTTAAACTATTCCTTGTTAAATTTTAATTTATTGACAAAACATATGAAAGTTCTAGCTTAATGTTTCTTGGAGTCAATTAGAAAAAAAAACAGTTTCCAATAGTGCATTCAATCTAAGAAGGGGAGCGTTGAGAAAGATATTATCTAAAATAAGCGCTTGTGATTGGTTAAAAGAAATGGTGAATTCACGCAGGCAAAATCAAGATTTTTGTCTTGTTCTGTTAAATTTTCGGATTCAATTTGCGTATTATATTACTTGCTTATTGTGGTATTTATTATCAGAGAGCGGACCGAAGCGATTGAATGACTAATTGCCTAGATAAAACGCTGTGGCGCTCTCAGGTATTGTATGTCATTTCCGTCGTTGTGAATAGCACATTGTGTGTATTCCCGTATAAACTCAATTAACCAGTGGCGTATAAGAGGATATATACATTTTATATATTATTTCGTTAGATTTCGTTGAAATAATCGCTTAAAAAATTATATCCCCTAATTTCCAGAGTGTATTCTCGTGTTTACATGACGATATGTATTAAGTGTAGTTGTTGGTATTCTTCATCCGACAACTTCAGATCAACCATACTTAATTGCAACTAAAATATTGCCAGTCGTAAATGGTGAAACAGTTTGGGAAGTAATTGATCAATGTATTCCTAATTTTCTGTCATCGGATAACAACTGTAAAGACTAGATGCTATTATTTTTGACTGATATGGCAGTTTATATGTTAAAGGCAGGGAAGTTATTAAAGCAATCTTATCCGACAATTCTACACGTTACCTGTGCAGCACATGCACTACACAGAGTATGTGGAATATATCAGGTGTCATTTTCCGAATGTTGATAAGTTAGTTTCATGATTTAAAAAGATATTTCTCAAAGCTGAGACAAAAAGTTGATGCCATATTTAGCAGAAATCAAGACTTGAATATTTTATATCAATTCTGCACAGAGTCGATTGAAAAATCTGTAAATTCGATGTATGGTGCACTTTTGCAACATTTTAATCACGTATCCATCACCAGTTGTGATGTGGAACGGATATTTTCTATTTTTAAGACGTTTTAACATCTAAAAGAACTAATTTAACACAGGAACACCTTGAACAAATCTTAGTTGTTCATGGTAATGTTTAACACTTTCAATGTTTCACAGAAAATACATAGTTTTGAGGTTAGTTCCTTATAAGTTATTTTTATTCAAAATTCGATACGCAATTCGCTTGTCAGCATTACTTTTGTTTCAGCAGTAGTTGCTGCCGGTTACCTAACCGTTTACTACATTCGCACTGTTGTGCATAGATAGTTACATATGAACTGCATATTGCTATGAATTGTGATCTTGAAATTTGCTGATTCACAATTCACGACAAATCTATCCAGCTAGGATACTCAGTCGGTTTAATTTAAAAAAATGGGACTGCTTTCCTCTCAGGGTTCCAATCGAAAAAGTGGTTGTCTCTTCTACTCTTATTATGCGCCAGTAAAAGAGTATTGACAGCAGAACAAACGGCTTGCTCCAACTGCGCAAGTCAAATATTTTTAAAATATTTATGGGGAAAAGACCACAGCAATATGTAGGTATGTGCCACTTATGCATGTGACCACACGTATCAAATTGTTCGAAACTTACGAATCGCTTTCAAACCTAGTGCAAATACAAGGCAGACGTCTATGGACTATGAATCATCAATCACTCGAGTCCGTTCTCTCTTTATTATTAATATTTATTAAAATAGTTAATTATAAAGCTCATCAAATGAAATACTCATTTTCTGAAGATACCGTGATTGATATAATCAAAGAAATGGGGCTGTCTGAGAATCACTTTCGAGACTGAATAAAGAAGCTTGAACACAGATGAACCAAATGTATCGAATTAAGAGAAGATTATGTGTAAAATAAAGTTTGTTTCTTTAAATCATTCCTGTGTTTCTATACGATCGCGCGAATTAATCTCGCGATTAAATGGACCACTCTTATTATAAGGGTGGTCCAAGGGCTTTAGGATTTTAAAATAAAACGAAAAAATTATTCTGCGACACAAAATGTTTTGTTTTATTCGAAAGACCATTTTATTACAATTATGCTTTAAAGATAATGTCATTCAAATATACACCTTAGATTGTCATGGAAAATTCAAAGGACCATTCTTTGAAATAACTTTATCACCAAATTCACCTTGCAGTAAAGCGATGCTTTCGTTGGCGGTATGGCATGTAGCGCCGGCCTGGTGGAACTAGTATTCCTGCAGATCGTTTGCAGCAACAATTAAGAAGAAATCAAGAGGAAATATGTCGTCACGTATTTTCAAAGAAATACGGTCCGATAACATCACTAATAACACACCAAATTGTAACTTTCTCCGGATGCAAGGGTATTTCTTCGTGAGGATTGTTTTCACTCAAATCTTGTAGTTCTGCTTGTTTAGATAGCCATTTAGTCAAAAATTCATTTTAATGGGATGACTCCGATTTCTGATTGTGATGCTTTAATCCCGGTTACCAGAATCAAGACCCATATGTGGCTTCCAAAGGTTGTAAGGCTGTATACACGTTACTTTTTTAAATCTTCAGTGACTGTTTGCTAAACGAATAAATGTACTTTCATCTAAATATATTTATTTACACTATTTACTAGTGATGGGTTGCTACGAAGCAAACTGCTATTTTGAAACTGCTAACTATCGTTAGCAGTTTGTAGCAGCTAACGAATATGAAAAGAAACTGCTACTTTTTGTAGCAGTTTTCCGATGTAAATATTTCTGACGTAGCAGCTCTAACGGAAAGTAATATTAAGCTAGCAATATTTTTTATGCAGCAGATTAGAACTATTTTAAGAACTATTTATATACTATCGATTCAGAAACTTCTTTCACGTATTAGTAATAAAAAATGGATGGTTTATTTTAATACTAAGGTAATACATATAATCATTTCTCAAATACCAGAATTTAATTGCATTTGTATTGATTATAGCAAAACCAAATAACAATCAATATTGAAAAAGACAGAAAATGTTGTAACGTTTATTAGTTATGTAAGACAATAAGATATTAAAAAATAGCCGTATTTAATGAAAAATGCTTTATTTAAAGTATATAGTACGTATGTTGCTATATAGGAGAAACTGCTACAAAAAGCAGCAGTTTTTTTAAACTGCTAACGAAAAGTAGCAGTAGCAGTTTGTAGCTGCTAATGAAAAATAGCAGTTTTACACATCACTACTATTTACATTATTTTTGGACGTAGAACGACTTATACTGAGACTGGTATCTCTTGTTAAGTTATGACTGTTATCTAGATGTTACTATATATTGTTCTGTACTCTTGTTGAGACTGATGTCTCTTGATGTTAAAATGGTACTCTGGTTTAGAATCTTGTTGCTTATTATGGTGCTGAGAATGAGACTGTTGTCATACGACAGTATTGCAAGTAGGTAAAAATCCGCCACTACACCAGAAAAGCTATTACATAATTAAATGCGGACCATATTGGTTGTCCATTGTAGTGGTTGACGTATTAATTGGGTAAAATTTCCAAGTGAACAATTCTTGGTAATGGTGACTACTTGCAGTAACACCCTTCACGGTATTAACAATTTGATCATAAAATATTATTACTAATTAAGTATTGATTGTAAATCTAAGTGTACTGTTGAGATTAAATTCCATTAATATTTAGGAAACGAAATCTTAAGAGTCGATAACCAGATTAATCTCTTTATTCACTAATAATGCTAAGTAATAAACAAGAGGCCTAATGTATAAGGTAATAAATAAACTGGCAAATATAAAAAGATGCCGCTTCTTAGAATCTAGAAAAAGTATTACAATTTAAATATGATGATAGAATTCTGTTTATACAGAGGTTTTAACTTAAAAATCAACGTTGCACATTGATAAAATTGGAAATGTTTTAGTCGAATTTTATATCCTAGCTTTTCTTATATTTAACAATAAAAAAATGTTTGAAATCAAAATGTTACAAAAGGATACCAAATGTACGTCCATGGTTTGCCAGATCATTGCTCTGCCACTAAGCTATTAAGGACTGTGGTTCCGAATACATCGGGAAGTCTTAAGTTACATTAAGGAAACAGATGTTAGAGATAAGTGCCGACTTCAGGCGAAAATATTAGCATCTGTTTCTATCGCAAGGGCGAATTTTTTCAATTAAATAATTCGAATAATTAGCACCTTAAAATGTAGACAACAATAGTTAACATTCGCGAAAATGCAGCTAATTTGCAGATAGGACAACTTTTTATAGACATTTAATAGATTTGTTTATAAATAAGAAAACAAAGAAGTTTTCTTAGAAAATTTAATGGATATTGAAATTGAATGTTTTCGATTTCTTTAGCATTGAAAAGATTTGATTATGTAGTTGGATTTGTTTTATTTAATGTTAGGAATTTAAATGTTATCCCACTGGCGATTTGGTGAAGAGCATATCTTCAAAGGTTTTACCTTATTCAAAGACGCTACATTTAGCACTATTTTCATTATCAGCTTGCTCTACTGAAGATGGCAACTTAGTTGCTGAAATACGTATATAGAATTCATTAATGTATTTTGTGTTTAGGGATTGTTCGTGTTTCTGTTTGTTTCACATTAAAGTAGTCACTGCACATATTTACCAATATTTTACTTTAAAATCCTAAAGCACTAATTGGAGCACCTTTTATTTATTTTAATAATATATCTAAGGATTATATGAACAATTAATCTGTTTCAAAATTATTTTAAGGAATTTTTTACAAGAATTTGTTTAATGATAATTTTAAATTAATAAGATAACTTTAGAAATCTTTACTTTTAAAACTATTTCCTTTAATTTTGCATTTTCTTTTTATGAATCATCAAAGAACGGACAGTATAGAAATAGAATTGTGTAATTTTTTCAACTATTGAGTATTCCACAGAGAGATGTTATTGTTTAACGAAAATTCTCTGAAATATGAAAACGCTTAATTTTAAATTAAGTAAATACATTCTAAGATCTTTGCTGGATTCATTTCTGTTAATTAATATGGGATTTTAATGAAGCTTCAAGCGTTATTACAATTACTTGCAAACGAAAATATCTTTCAACATAAACTGACATTTGCGTTTACGGTGACCTATAAAATTGTGTTAAGAAAATTTATTATTCTATGCATTTTATATCAGACATGACAAATTTCCATGGATTACTTTGACTTTGAATTTTTCTGAACACCCGATGTAAACAATATGTACACTGAATACGAAGTTTGTCTATAAAATTCGGTGAATATTATGATAAAAACACAAAAACAGAATGCGAATTGGAAATACCTTTATTGGCTTTCGAAGTAGTGGCCACCAGACACAACACTTTTTAAAACGTTCGTATAGCTTTTGGAAACTGTCGGAAAGGACTTTTCTTGGAACCGTTTACAGAATAGCTGTCACACTGTCCTAAATCTCCTTGACCTCCATAAACCGTGATCCGTCCAAGGTGCCCTTAATACAAGGAAACAAAAAAAAGTCAGCAGTAGTAAGATCTGAAGAGTAGGGTGGGAATTCCAAAACAGTCACGCCACGCAGAGATAAAAATTGGCGTACAAGGTTACTCGTATGCGATGGTGCGATAGTCTCGATTATTTGTGGCCTATCGCCCTGGATGCGCTGCCACAAACGTTTGAGAACCTTCAGATAGAATGTGACATTCACTGTTTGGCCAGCAGGATCGAATTCCTTATGCATGATTCCTCTTTGTCGAAAAAAATGTGATCAGAATGGCCTTTACCTCGGAAGTTTGTGCACGACTTTTTGTTTGTCGCGAGAAAGAAAGTGACCGCCATGCCATTGATGGTTATTTCGTTTCGTGGCCGTACTAGTAACACAAGGCTCATCCCCTCTCCCAGAAAGGACGGATTCCGATCATGCCTGATCATGATATCGCCACTAGTCTCAAAACGTCTTGCTTCTTGCTCGTCTGTTAGGATGTGCGACACAAATCGTGAATATTTCTTGCGGTATGATGGTTCCCACTGTGTTTTCGCTAATACCCACTTCTGCTATTAATCGCAGAGTAAGTCGCCGATCTTTTGCTATCAACACATGCACAGGTTCAATGTTTTCAGTAGGACTAGTAGGACTACTTGTGAATAGCCGGCCCGAACGCGGTTCGTCCTCCACAGATTCTTTGCCAGCGCTAAATCGTGCAAACCAATTGTATACGCATTTTCTACTCGCAGTATTCTGCCCGTAAACTTTCACCAACATTTCATAGATTTCCATCGTTGTTTTTCCAAATTTAAAGCAAAACTTAATGTTGTGTCGTTTCTTAATGACTTCTGTTCGAAACACTCTGTTGAGATGAATTCAACATATTTTTAAGCGTTGAATACCGATATATTGTACCATTGACAAAATTTTATATACAAACCTCGTATATTTGATTAGGAAACATATAGTTTACAAGGTGCTCAGTGACTAGATGGCATCAGTATATTAAATCAATATATTGAGCCCCACCCGTCCAGGCAGAATCTATTTGGTACACTAACAGCTCTAAAACAGACAAATTAGCCGTAACATGCGATCTCAAAGAAAGGCCAATGATCCAAGTAAGCCCAAGTATAGATAATACGATATTTATAACGGAAGTGACCGCATTACCTCACTATTTTGGGGAAAGTAAGAGACAGAGTAAAACAAGTCGGACCGTGGCCATCTTCTCCGACAGCCAAGCAATGTTAAAGATACTGGATTCAGTACAAGCTAAATGTAAGTTTGTTTGGGATTGTGTGTGTGTCCTAAGCGCGCTCAGTGAGCACATGAAAGTGACATTAGCGTGGGTTCCGAGGCACGAAGGCCACAAGTCTATGAAAAGGTAGACGAATTGACCCGACGAGCTTCGTTTACAACCTTCATAGGACCGCAGGCCTCCTTTTGTATTACGAAACCATTTATTAAAACAACCATGAAAAGGTGGACTGAAAATAGATCTAGGGAAAGGTGGAAGAACCCACAGGTCAAAGACAGGCAGAACAGAAATGCCAGTATTGAGAGTCGTCAGGAAGTTAACCGTAGAATATGGTATCTTGTGTAAATCGTAACAAAATAGGCGTTTGGTGTCCGTAAAGAAATAATTACTTCGATGTCTCGAGAACTGACCTAATGTGTAAAGGCCATACACACAAGTCGGTAGAACCCCTTCGTTTGAACGTACGTCGAACGTATCCATCACTGAAGAGTTGACATACAGTAAATGTTCTAGACGCTTTTCAACAATAGTAAATTGTTTCTTAGACTCACTGTCTTTGTGAGTTCCTGAGTATTTCCAAATTCTATCGTTTAGTTACGGATCATAAATTGACATATTTGCGAAATGAACTTGTAAAGGATGACAATACTGAACAGTCAGTAATAAGAAATATGGGTTTGAAAACATGAAAAGGGTAGTTACATTGGGTGCATGAAAAGAAATGCCACGAACAAATCATTGTATTGCGTTTGATAACGACAATTTTGAAAAGGCGTGTTATGTGGCATTCAAGTTGATAAAAAGTCTTGAAATGCAGAGGACAAGGGTCAGTTAAGTCAGAGAAGACAGACAGAAGTTAGTAGATTCGTTGGTACGACGAAAACAGCCAAGAGTGCTGTTAGAGGGAGTTTTCTCCCAAAATAAATAAATAAATATATATATATATATATATATATATATATATATATATATATATATATATATATATATTAAAAATAATAGACTTTTTATTGGTTTAGCGACCTTTTATTGAATTATGATGTTTTATTCTACGACGTTTCGACTTTTACTATTTTTCAGTCTTTTTCAAGTATCTAGAAACAAGAATTAATACAATGAGAATATGAGAATTGTGTTTGCTTTTGTGAGATTGAATTAACCATTAAATTAACAATTAAAATTAAAATTAGATTAAAGACTGAATTACCAATTAGATTAACAATTAGAGTTAAAATTTAAAATTAGATTAATAATGAGTAAGGACAATTAAAGTGATTACATCTGTGTAAATGAATAGAAAAATTTGAATTAAGCTACAATACAGTAAGGTAAATAGAAACAAGAATTACTACACTGAAAACGTGAGAGTTGTGTTTGCTTTTGTGAGACTGAATTAACAATTACATTGACAATTAGAATTAAAATTAGATTAAAGACTGAATTACCGATTAAATTAACAATTAAAGTTAAAATTTAAAATTAGGTTAATAATGAGTAAGGATAAATTACAGTGGTTAAATCTGTATAAATGAATGAGATGTTAAACTTTTGATGTTAAACTACATTACATGAACAATTAATGACATGTTCATGTAATGTAGTTTAACATCAAAAGTTTAACATCTCATTCATTTATACAGATTTAACCACTGTAATTTATCCTTACTCATTATTAACCTAATTTTAAATTTTAACTTTAATTGTTAATTTAATCGGTAATTCAGTCTTTAATCTAATTTTAATTCTAATTGTCAATGTAATTGTTAATTCAGTCTCACAAAAGCAAACACAACTCTCACGTTTTCAGTGTAGTAATTCTTGTTTCTATTTACCTTACTGTATTGTAGCTTAATTCAAATTTTTCTATTCATTTACACAGATGTAATCACTTTAATTGTCCTTACTCATTATTAATCTAATTTTAAATTTTAACTCTAATTGTTAATCTAATTGGTAATTCAGTCTTTAATCTAATTTTAATTTTAATTGTTAATTTAATGGTTAATTCAATCTCACAAAAGCAAACACAATTCTCATATTCTCATTGTATTAATTCTTGTTTCTAGATACTTGAAAAAGACTGAAAAATAGTAAAAGTCGAAACGTCGTAGAATAAAACATCATAATTCAATAAAAGGTCGCTAAACCAATAAAAAGTCTATTATTTTTAATATTAAGACACGGCCAATAAAATAAATAAGAAAAATTAAATTCTTATAAACACTAAATATATATATATATATATATATATATATATATATATATATATCTTCGGATACCTATAATTTTAGTCGTTAACGCTAAATTAAAAGTAGAATCTTAACTTAAATTATGATTTTTTTGTGGTATTCATATAACTTCAGAATTTAATTTTATGTTAAAAGCATTTGAGAAATTTTGTCGTTTGTAAAACAAGGTGAACTAGTGGGTTCTGTTCAAAGAAAAAAAGGAAAGGGTACAAACCTGCAACTCTGGTAAGTCGTTAGATTTTTATTTGGGATTTTATTAGCAACAGCCCTCGCCTTTCTGATAAGATTTATGTATTAAGTAGAACCAACACATTTTATATATAATTGTTTCATTTAGATTTAAGTAAAATTTATTACGAGTTTTTAATTGAGTTTCATTTGGCTATCTCCGTGCACTCGGACCCACGATACTTTCGAAGAGATCGTTACTAGAAGATAAGATTCATTTTATTTAGCTGTACAGCGGTCGTTGCAATCAGGCCTCTGATTGCTGGTGCCAGCGAAATCAAAGAACTTAATAGTTTAACCACTCAATGGTTTAAGCATTAATTAAGACAAACATTAACGACCCGCAGTATTGGCAGATTTGATTTAAATTATAGTCGAAACCAACGTTGCCAATGGTAACAGCATGGGATATGTTACAAACGGTGGTAATGTTACACAGCAGGGTCACCAGATCACCAAACCACTTTCTCTCATGTAGTTACTTAAGAATTAAAGAACAAGCTGAATATTTATAGTTAAAACTAAGAATAATTATTGCAAAACAAACAACTGCTGAACAAATAACACTATAAACGAATTTTGTAATCGCCTAGGATATAGCCTAAAAGTTTGAGCATCCATTTACATACTTATTTTATTATTTAACAGAATAATTCAAGCATACGTGATTGGGAAAATCCAATAGTTTTGTATAATACAAACGTTTATGCTATATATACTTTTATTTTATTATTACTTGGTATAAAATGAAACTGTAAAAAATCTTTCACTTAAGTTAATAAAAGATTAAAACATCTCGTATTTTTGGAAACGGCATTCGTAAATTAGCATCATTCATTAATACAATTTCATATCATCTTTTTAGACATAATGGAAAATCGTTGTCGGAAAAAACCTTTTTTTCATGAAATTACATCAAAATTGTCTGAACTACCTTCGAGATGACGTTACCGTGTTATACCTTTACGGACATTTCATCGCACAGATCGATCCTCTGTATAGTTCAGGTTAATGTCATGAATATTTTCCACGCCAATACGTATCACATGTCGCGACATTATCTAAATAACGACGCTACGGCGGACACCTCGCTTAACCTGAAAAACTCAAAAACATTCCGATGTGGCCCTAAACGAACAACGCCTGGAGCAAAGAGTACTAAATATAACTCGCGTCAGATATGACGTTCAATAGAATCAGGTCGCGGTGTTACATAAACAAAGAGGTGTTATATTGGCATTTACGTAATTACATCAACCGTTACGTAAAATTAAAAGTGTCCATCACGGTTTTGCAAAGCTTCGTTTAATGTGAAATTTCTAAACGCTCGGAAAATTTTAATAAATTTAAATGTGTAAATATGTTTCACCTCATATGTCCCAAATTAAATTATAATTCTCCTAAATCATATTGTTTAGGTTAGAATTAATTTTCTTTGTTTTTTTAATACGCGCTAATTTAATTTTTGTTAATAATAAAGTACTAAGAAAAATATCCTGCAGAACCTTTCTTTCCCCAAAAAATGCTTTAAAAAAAGTGGAATAGATCCAAAAACATTTTGTATTGTGATACTTTAGCACGGTACAAAATTAATAAAGAAAGATAGGAATAAGTAAGAATAAAGCTTAGTTAACCCTTATAATACCATGGAATCACTGGAGATCCCATGCATAACGTGAAAGCATTTTTCTGTAAAAATTTTCTTACTTAAAATTCTGAAAAAATTTACCTTTTCTAACATCATGTTTTCTAAGTGTAGCTGAAACACAATATTTGTATGATCCCGCAACAAAGCAGCTCCTTTGATGCTGATGGCATCATGCACCAACAATTTCTCCGACCTTCTTCTTCTTCTTCTTCTTCTTCTTCTTCTTCTTCTTCTTCTTCTTCTTCTTCTTCTTCTTCTTCTTCTTCTTCTTCTTCTTCTTCTTTTTGTGTCATCGGAGGTTAGCGATCACATCAGCAAAGGTCTCTCGATTTGCAGCAGCTCTAATGAGTTGTTCAAAGTTTAATCCGGTCCAGTTCCTAATATCCATGATAGTTTCTTTCTGCCAAGCCCACGTTTACCCTCTATCTTTCCTTCAATTATGAGCCGCAGTAGGTAATATTTTTCATTTCTCAAAACGTGACCAAGGTAAGCCGTCTTTCGCATCTTTACTATGTGGAGCAGTTCTCGATCTTTGTGTACCCTTTTCAAAGTTTCCTCATTAGTTGTATGTGATGTCCATGGAATTCTTAGCATTCTTCGGTATGTTCACATTTCAAATGCTTCTATACGGTTCATACTGACAGTTTTCAAGATCCATGTTTCCACTCCGTATAATAGCGTTGACCAGACGTAACACTTTGTAAATCGTTTGCGTAAATTTACATTTAGCTGTTTATCGCACAGTATGTTTTTGAGTTTGAAGAAATTTTGCCTTGCCTGTTCAATTCTGGACCTTATTTCGATGTCATGGTTCAGTCTTGAGTCAATCCAGCAGCCCAGGTACTTAAAGCGATCAACCCTGGTCAATATTTCCCAGTCAACCTGTAGAGGTGTGGGTAAGTTTGAATTACGAGAAATTAACATTACTTTCGTTTTGCTGATGTTTATGGCCATATTAAAATCTTTGCATTTCATATTCAATCTGTTGATCATGTCTTGTAATCCTATATCGGTATCCGCAATCAACACAGTATCGTCTGCATAACGGATAGTCGATATATTGACACCGTTTATTTTTATTCCGTCGTTACAACCCCTAAGCGCCTTCGCAAACAGATACTCTGAGTATAAGGTGAAACAATTAATGGACGATTTTATTGCTCTTCGTCGACTAAGAGAAAATATTCGACGCAAGCGGCTTGCCAAATGGCGCAACAATTCGTGGATCCAATACCACAACAATACACCAATCCACACGTCACTTTTTGTGCGTCAGTTTCTAGCTTCAACGAAGACGGCAGTACTTCCCCACCCTCTCTGCTCCCCAGATCTTGCCCTTTGTGAATTGTTCCTGCTTCCAAAGTTGAAGCTGAAGCTCAAAATACGCCGTTTTTGGATTATTGAGGAGATCCAGACCGAATTGCAGCCAGTGTTGAACATGTTAACACCCGAAGACTGCCAGCACTGCTCCCAGTCATGGACAAGTCCATGGGATCGGTGTATTCATACGGATGGAGAGTACTTTGAAGGAGATTGTAGTGAATAAGTTGTAAGGACAAGTTATTATGAATTAAGAAATACTGATAAAACAAGTCAATCAACGGGAGGAAACGTACAGACGGCGTTTCGTTCTGATTGGAACTTTTCAATGCACGGTATTCCTCGAAGACGGACATTGCTTTTTCATTTCTATACTTTCTGTATATATAGTTAACATTTGGAATTTACTGCAAGTGAGAATTAATGAATATTAAATCACATTCTTACATGTAAATGTCGACTTATATGATGCGTTCGTAACTACAATCCGACAAACTAAGTTTGTACCAGTATGCAGAACACACCCTTTCGCGACAACGAACTTCCTGGTAATTAGGTTAATTAAGAATTAAGAAAATTAACCTAATTACCAGGAAGTTCGTTGTCGCGAAAGGGTGTGTTCTGCATACTGGTACAAACTTAGTTTGTCGGATTATAGTTACAAACGCATAATATAAGTCGACATTTACATGTAAGAATGTGATTTAATATTCATTAATTCTCACTTGCAGTAAATTCCAAATGTTAACTATATATACAGAAAGTATATAAATGAAACAGCAATGTCCGTCTTCGAGGAATACCGTGCATTGAAAAGTTCCAATCAGAACGAAACGCCGTCTGTACGTTTCCTCCCGTTGATTGACTTGTTTTTTCAGTATTTCTTAATTCTTAATTAACCTAATTACCAGGAAGTTCGTTGTCGCGAAAGGGTGTGTTCTGCATATCTACTGGTACAAACTTAGTTTGTCGGATTGTAGTTACGAACGCATCATATAAGTCGACATTTACATGTAAGAATGTGATTTAATATTCATTAATTCTCACTTGCAGTAAATTCCAAATGTTGACAAGTTATTATCTTTTTTTTCACATTCTGGCAATTTCTGTGAATACCTCGTATAAAATTTGCATTTTATGGGTAAAGTTTTAAAACTGGTTAAACTGGGTTATGGGCTTCCGCGATCCTCGCTCATGATAGCTTCTGTGATCGCGTGCCGCATCTTCGGCACTGCTTCCTTCGCAAGAGACATCTTCTCCTTGATCAGAATACATCTCTTGTAATTATGGACGAAACGTTGGTCAAGAAATAAACAGTGACAGGGCCGCGGTTTCATCCCGGAATCCCAGCACCTGTCATTTGAAAACTTGATGCCTGTTTTTAGGAAAAACGATAAGAATCGGCGTGTTAACATTTGCGCCTCTTTGCTAACTCGTCATCGCTTAGCTCGTCAGCTACACCAATCATTTTTGTACCACATTATTATTGGCGACAAAAAAATGGTGACTTCATGTTAATATTGAGTATAGAAAATAATGTCTTGGCCCTAACAAAAGTCTCCTCGAGCAAAAGCGTAATATTCATCCGCATTAGCTGATGTTATGCATGGACCATAGTTTAATTGTTTTATTTTTTAACCCTCATAATACCATGGAGTCACTGGAGAACCCATGCATAGCGTAAATGCGTAACCCTTATATTACATGGGTTCACCTAAGCAAAGAGTGGAAAACAAAAAAAATGGTACAAACGACGGTAATATCTCAAACAGCTAGGAAAAGAATTAGCAGCTACTGAATAATACGTAATGTGAAACTATTTTCTATAAAAATTTTCTTACTTAAAATTCTGAAAAAAATTTACTTTTTCTAAGATCCTGTTTTCTAAGTTTAGCCGAAACACAATATTTGAAGCTGTTTTAATTTTGCAAAAAAATCAAGAAATCACGTAATATCATTTGGGTTACCAGTAACCCCAGTTATTAAATATCATATTTTATAACACCTCTTCAATTTCGTCAGTTACTTTTATATTTTCCCCATATCTAAATCTTTCTTGTCGATAAAGTGTTTCACGACGTACTCTCTGCTCGTACGGTGCTTCCCCGATTTATGTGCGGGTATTAGAATATCAGTATTTCTTACTGAGAATGTCTCATTTTTCTACTTCTCTCTGCCTGCTCTGTGCTTCCCCTATTTCTAACTAAGTGGTGAGAACTCGGTTACTAAATTCGTACGGTTTTTGCTCAGGGGTATTTCTCTTACATGGAAGCAAATGAAATCAGAAATGAGATAGAAGATCAAGTTCCCGAACAAGACACAGGTGGCGAATTTATTACATTTATTAAGTATAGGGGGCGCCAGAGGAAATAAACTTAAACTTCATGTACGCCATATTGTTTTTTTACGTAAAATACCAAAAATTCCAAAAAAAGTTTGTGTTGGTTGCAATAAATTTTTATATTTGAATTATTAATTTAGGTAATAGTGTTGCGTTTTTGTGATTTGCGATTATTAGTAAGTATATGTGTTAACAGAGCAATAATTACGTTTATTAAATAAATATAAAGATAATGAGTTACACACTATATTGTATCAATATTAACTTCATACATCTTATTAATTGTGTTTTACAGGTGCTTGGAATAAATATGTACAATCTGAGTTGAGCAAGAAATTGTGAACTGTGAAGGATATGCTGCAGGCATTTTACTCAGGATAATAAGTGTACAAATAATAACTTATGCCTAGGTGCTATTCCAAAATTATTTATACCCACTATTAAAGTTATCAATAATGCAGGGACTAATTTTCAAGGGCTTTCCGGTAGGGCGGCAAGTAATTTTTATTATCAAGAAATATTTGTAGCAATATTTTTTGGAAGTTATAATTGTTGTTTCTAACTAAGAATGCAATAGAGTATGTTATTTCTTGATATACAGATTAGTAATAAAACACCAATTGTCTTAAATGTTATAGGTGGAATGGGCGTACAAATGGAAGAAAAATTAAAAAAAGGAAACCGGTATCATTATCATGAAAATGGACAGAAGAAAGGGTAGTGGTAAACATATTAATACAAAGGTATTTTTAATAATATAAAATATTATTAAAAATCTGGTGTGAAGAACACAAATACAGGTTCACTATTAATATTTTTTGTGAACGTGTCCGAACATATCCCTCCCCAGAGACGTAGATACGTATTTCGCCTTTCTACAGGCTCGTCGGTACGCCCCTGCTGGAGAAAGGATATTCTCAGACACATTCACAAAAAAGAACCACATCACCACATCACCGAAATTATCCAGAGCGGGCGTAGAAGTAAATTCAGAAGTAGAAATACCTCGCCCTGTCCACATAACCAATGTGAAGGAACGACGTGTCTTTGTTTGTGTCTTCACTCAGACATAAACAAAATGCAGTTTCTAGAGAGATTGGCTGTGCCACCTTTGGAAGGGAGTCGTTACTTCACATTGGTTATGTGGACGAGGCGAGGTACTTCGGCTGTCTGACAACAGGCAGCGCTGAATTTACTTCTACGCCCGGTCTGGATAATTTCGGTGATGTGGTTCTTTTTTGTGAATGTGTCTGAGAATATCATTTCTCCAGCAAGGGCGTACCGACGAGCCTGTAGAAAGGCGAAATACGTATCTACGTCTCTGGGGAGGGAAATGTTCGGACACGTTCACAAAAAATATTAATAGTGAACCTGTATTTGTGATCTTCACAACAGATTTTTAATAATATTTTATATTATTAAAAATACCTTTGTATTATACAAAACTGGTGGGGTTTACCTACTCATGTATGTTCCAATTATTCTGATACATTACACATGAGGTTAGTCCGTAGTCTGAGTGAAGCCACAAACAAAATGCAGTTTCTAGAGAGATTGGCTGTGCCACCTTTGGAAGGGCGTCGTTACTTCACATTGGTTATGTGGACGGGGCGAGATACTTCGGCCGTCTGACAACAGGCAGCGCTGAATTTACTTCTACGTGGGTCTGGATAATTTCGGTGATGTGGTGATGTGGTTCTTTTTTGTGAATGTGTCTGATCATATCCTTTCTCCAACAAGGACGTACCGACGAGCCTGTAGAAAGGCGAAATACGTATCTAAGTCTCTGGGGAGGGATATGTTCGCACGCATTCACAAAAAATATTAATATGGAACTTATATTTGTGTTCTTCACACCAGATTTTTAATAATATTTTATATTATTAAAAATACCTTTGTATTATACAAAACTGGTGGGGTTTACCTACTCATGTATGTTTCAATTATTCTGATACAGTAAACTTATTAGTTAATTTCGGCAATATAGTACTGAGAGTTTCTGGCGATGGATCATAAACTACTACTATCAAGTTAAAACACTGCTACAACCAGAAACAACTATCACCACTTTATTAAATTCTAGGCATTGTGAATATAGCTTTCGCAGGAAATCAAATTGTCAATAAGATAAATTCCTTAGATACATTGCAATGAAGCCAATATAGAGTGGTAAATAAAGTGTCTTATATTATGTATGTAACCATAGCTAATAATTGTAAATGTAATTTATTTAAATTAACGAAATTTATAATAGCTTCACAATTTTTTATTCCAATACAATACACTCGTCCATATCTGCAAATTCTCTAAACTATGTCCCATACAGTTTTAATAAGTATTGGAAAACTATTATGCAAATGTATGTAAATTTAATTTTCGAAAAAGAATCTTTGTATACTGTGCCCCCAAAATTAAAGTATTGCACACCACAAGTGATTAAGGCTTGGAAAAATGTTGTTATTTTATTATTTAAATTATTTGAAAGATAAGTTTTCGTTTAATTTTAAGTACAGCTGCAAGCAATTTAGGGTGGAGTGAAAATGAACAAAAAATTTTTTTTTTTAATTTTGAAAACTCCTGTATTGTTAATTGATGACCCTATTAGAAAGCACTATTTATGCAAAATAACAAGACTCTGCGACTTTATTTCGAGATGGCGCATGAAGGGTGAAGTTGGAAAAATAACATAATTTACATAAAGGCAGAAAAGTACAATTTAAAAATCTTTTTTATCTACCATTAAATAAAACTGTTGGCAACACTTAAGTTTATTGCTCAAAAACAAAGTTAGGGGATTCCCATGCATAAAATAAAGTATCATTTTAAACAGTTTCTTTCAGTTTCTTCATAGTATTTAGAAGTGCAACGTTGTTAAATAAGTTTATAAAACTTAATCAAACGTTAAAATTTTCGTTACCAAAAGTTAAAACGTGATTGCTGAGGAAGGATTTAAAATGCCTAAAACTAGGAAAGATTTGTGTTGCTCTGTATTTGGAAAACCAATTACATTAAGTGCTAATGTGTTGCCTACGCATTGTGATATTATTAAATATTACCTGTGACTAAAAAATGATATGCTTGAATTGAACAACCGAAAAGATCCTTCAATTAAGTGCATATGTGAAATAATTGCTACTGATATTGAACAAATATGGAAAAAGGCATCGATTACTATAATAAGTCATCAACAAATCTTAGCAAGATTGATTTCCTATTACAACAAATACAAAAATATGAAGAAACTGCGCAGTGAAGTAAAAAAACAAAATTTCTTAAAGGAATCTCAAAAACAATTATTTTACATCGCAACCTGTAAGTGTGCGTCCAGAAACATATGTAAATGTGTGACAAAAATACCTCCAGCAGAGAAAAAGTTTTTAAAGGACCAACGAAATGAGCGTAGAATGTATATTGGCTGTGTGGATAGGTTGACAACAAAATCTATACGACGCAATGAAGTTCGAAAGAGAAAATATGATCAATTCGTTCAAAAAAACATGACTTCAAGTACTTCTTCGTCTATGTCAGAATTACATCGGTCATGCAGTAGCACTTCAAGTGAAACATCAGAATCAGAGCAAGATGATTTTTGCTTTAATGAAGAAAAAAGAAAAGTTCACAAAAGAGAAAATCAAAAGGGAAATAAGCAGATGGGACAAAAGTTGCAAACCCTTGCTACAGCTTGTGACAGGACTGGAGTTTCAGATCGATCTGCAGCATTTGTTGTAAACGCAGTAATAGTTGATTTAAACATTATAGATGTGGAAAACACATCAAGCGTAATAGATCGTAGTAAAATACGTCGAGAAAGGAAAAAAGTTCGAAAGCAGTTGAGCTCTATTAGCAATGAAAAACCTCTGACTTCTATTTATTTTGATGGTCGTAAAGACAAAACTTTAATTATAACTTCAAAAGAAAATAAGTCACAGCGTAAGACTATTACTGAAGAACATATTTCAATGGTATCTGAGCCAAATTCTGAATATATTGGACATTTCACAATAGATTCAGGAAAAGCAGCTAATATTATGAGGAATATTGTCGCCTTATTAGATAAAAAGTATAAATGTAATTCATCTTTGGTGGCAATCGGATGTGATGGAACGGCTGTCAACACAGGGTATAAAAATGGAGTCATTGCCTTATTGGAAACACATTTAAAAAGACCATTGCAATGGTTTGTGTGCTTATTACACGCACATGAATTGCCACTGCGCCATTTGTTTTTAAGTCTTGATGGAAACACAGCAGGTCCTAATAGCTTTTCTGGAGCTATAGGTAGAAACCTCCTCAAGTGCCTTGATTTTAAGTTACAAGCTTTTGAAGCGATTCCTGCAGAATTGCCGGATATTGATATAAAGTTCCTAAGCACTGATCAAAAATATCTTTACGAGATTTGTTCTTCCATTTCGTCTGGTTTAGTTTCACCAAGTTTAGCTGAAAGAGACCCTGGGAAATTAGCACACTCTCGCTGGCTAACTTGCGCCAATAGGATTCTTCGCTTATACATTGGAATGGCTACACCACCAGAAAACCTTAAGCAACTAGCACTTTTCATTATGAAAGTATACGCGCCAACATGGTTGACATGAAGTCAAAGCCATCTTGTAACCATGGTCCAGTTCATGTTTTCAACATGGTCAAGAGAAGTTTATATTTAAGAGATGACCTTAGGAGTATTGTTTTAAAAACTATAAACAGAAATTCATTCTTTGCACACCCAGAAAATATGCTGTTGGCCATTCTTCAAGATGATACTTCAAAAATTAGAGAATTGGCTCTCCGAAGAGTATTAGAAGCAAGAAAAGAAAATGTGTGTATTAAAAGCAAGAATGTTCGCGAGTTCCGCCTTCCACAACTTCAAGTAAATGCGACGAATTACTATGAGTTAATAAATTGGTCGAATGTGAGAATAACTGAACCACCAATGACTATGAAATATTCTAATACAGAAATTTCAAATCTGATTCGTTCGGGAAATAATTTCAGTCAATTTGGGATGTTTTCTTGTCATACCCAAGCAGTAGAGAGGTGTGTCAAGCTCGTCACTGAAGCTTCAATATCTGTTTGTGGATCAGAAGCAAGAGACGGTTTCATTCGCTCTAGAATTAAAGCAAGGCAAGACATACCTCTGTTTGAGTCGAAATCTCAATTTTTTCAACAACGAGATCCTTTACAATTTGCTAACGAATGATTTTTGTTTTTGTATTAAATATGCTTTATATGTGTAAATAAAAGACTGTAACTGTTTGAATTTATTGAATAAAAACAAATTAAAACCACACTGTTTACTTTTTTATAAATGATAAAGTTCCCCAAATTAAAGTCTTGTGCGCCACCTCAAGATGTTGACCTAGGAAGATAAGATTTTTTCTCTGCACTTTTAAGTACTTAGAGCATCAATGTTAAATACAGGAAAAACTAAATTAAAAAAAAAATTTTCGCTCTACCCTAGCAAGCATACGTCTGACCTATATTATATAACTTAGTATTGTACAAGCGACGAGCTCTTGTATTTTTCTGCTGAGATTATATATGCATAAGTTTTTATCTTGCATTTGAATCGAAAAACCACTATTTGGTCATTTTAAATTAAAAATTGCTCTAATTTTTGTCTAGTGGAAACTGTAGATCTAATGTTCTATCACGGTTAGTCAAGTTTTACAAAATCTTTTCGAGCGTTTGCAGCACTTTAAAATGTTGCAAAGAAACTACTGAACATTGTGTAGTATTTTAATTTATTTAATATCGAAGAAATTTTCTTTTAATTGATTAGATTACTAATTCAGTCAATTTAAAGAAAAAGAGTTCCTATTTTAGTTTTGTTTTTTATAAATATTAAATAAAATTAACATTTACTATACAATGTTTCACATTTTCTTCGCAACATTTTTTTAACAAAATAATTATTTTGAAAAACCAATACGGCCCATAACATTCTTTTAGTTCGGACCTGTTATATGTAGTACACGACCAAGCCGTAGTGGATGCGCTAATACGAGTTCACTTGTTGGTGTTTCAGTTTCCCTTGTATCATATACCGATAGGTCCAACTCGCAACGGGCCATAGGCAACAATATACGTATGGAACGTAATGCGATGTGGCAACGTGTGTACGATGCCTATATTCAGTGACTTTCTTAAAATTTAAATTTATTTTGCAGAATTATTGATTTTTTTACTTTTATCTTTTAGAAAACGTTATTGTTTTTTTATTACCTAAAATTACTTTATATGAAAAATAGTATACCATAAAAGTGTAAACAAAGACAGTATACATTGAAACGAATATTCATTCAATTGTATTGTCATGATATTGAATTTGTCAATCGTTGTTAAATTTGTTTGAATGAATAGATATTTATATTTATCGGAAAATACTAATACTTAAAGCAAACAAATAAGGTGTAGTGTTTTGTTATAGGAATGAGGAATGTATAATATCCATTTCTTCCCGCATATTGATTATGCAGCTGATGCTTTCGTAAAATGCTCATATTTGTATTTCTACTATTATCGTGATGTTATTATAATACAGATACCAAAATCTCACGTAATATTTCCATCAGCCTTTTATTAACAATAAACAAGTAAAGTACAACTTCGTAGGTCGACAAACGCTCCAGTCTTCATTATCACTGTATTATACATGAACTGTAGGCTTAGTTTTTCGTAGAAATTGAAGTACGTGTCTGTTCCTTTGTAAAATTATAATAAGGGCAGGGGTTAATTTTATTCTGGCATTTTTAAAAATGCAGAGATCAGTTTTGCGACAGCATTCAGCCAATTACAATCTAAAATAAGCAACATTGTAACGTATTTTGGAATTGTGAATATCCGTAGGTAATAAAAAAAAAAGGAAGTATAGTTTAATTACAACTGTAGCTTCCTCCTGGTTTGAAGGAAGTCGGTATGTATCGACCGAAGTATAAGTTGAAATAATACAATATTTTTTGTATAACACTAATATATTTACAAGTTTAATCTTGGAGTTCCGTTAACGTAATGTAAATGCAGTATCTGGTCTTAATACTAAAGACCGAGAAAACTGGCTAATAAATAATATTTGCTCCTATTTAGATCACTGAGATCTTAGTAGGAACTGTTAGTTAGATCACTGAGACCTAAGCTTTAACTCGAAGAGATCGTACTTGGAACTGTAGTGAGCTCTAAGAGATTTTTTTTGGAACTGTACTTCAATTTCTACGAAAAACTAAGCCTACAGTTCATGTATAATACAGTGATAATGAAGACTGGAGCGTTTGTCGACCTACGAAGTTGTACTTTACTTGTTTATTGTTAATAAAAGGCTGATGGAAATATTACGTGAGATTTTGGTATCTGTATTATAATAACATCACGATAATAGTAGAAATACAAATATGAGCATATTACGAAAGCATCAGCTGCATAATCAATATGCAGGAAGAAATGGATATTATTCATTCCTATAACAAAACACTACACCTTATTTATTTGCTTTAAGTATTAGTATTTTCCGATAAATATAAATATCTATTCATTCTGACAAATTTAACAACGATTGACAAATTCAATTTCATGACAATACAATTGAATGAATATTCGTTTCAATGTATACTGTCTTTGTTTACACTTTTACGGTATACTATTTTTCATATAGAGTAATTTTAAGTAATAAAAAAACAATAACGTTTTCTAAAAGATAAAAGTAAAAAAATCAATAATTCTGCAAAATAAATTTAAATTTTAAGAAAGTCACTCAATATAGGCATCGTACACACGTTGCCACATCGCATTACGTTCCATACGTATATTGTTGCCTATGGCCCGTTGCGAGTTGGACCTATCGGTATATGTTTTTTGGCTCATTTGTTTAGTAATCATGGCTGGAAGAAGTTGTTTCGCGTAACTGATTAAGGTGCCAAAGATATTTTACGACAGTGGTTTGAAGAATGTGGCAGTGATGGCTAGGGTGACAAGGTGCTGTTGCTAATACAGATGAAAGCTATGTAGAGGATTTTTATAGCACTGTATATTTGAGCTCTTGGAAAAATTTGCTTTAAAAACTTTCTTCATAAAGTTTTGTATTGCGTTCGGTAAGTCTCTAGTTTTCTGTACCCTTTAGCAACCCTGTCATTGCAACATTATTTCTAGTATTCTTTACCAATCCGTGTATAATTTCTTCCATTTTTTCAACTCTTTCTTTATCTCTATATTAAAATAGATCCCGTAGCTTTTTAAATGCATACTATTTTAAATGCTTTCTAGCCCACAATACTTCGTCGTCAATTGAATTTCCAAAACTTCATTATCAAAAACAAGTCGAAATGACGAAATTCTAGCGCGCTTCGGTAAATAAGAATTTACAACTTTTCTCTAAAACGGAACTTTATTCCATTTTACCGAAGATTTAGATTGACATAAAACTCGCGATAACTTGATAATGTTTAAACGGCAAACAAATTTAGAATTTCCGATGGGACGGAATGTAGGTGTATTTAAAGTTTTTTTCCTGTCGTGTGAACCGCCGGTTTCCTTAAGTTTAAGTTAAATTGGACACTAGTAATACGAATCGCCAAGCTCGGCACACTTAAATAAATATGTCGTCTCTTCAGAGTACGAATGTTTACGCTTTCACCTGTTTACCAACAGTTCGCCTTCCGCACGTGTAAATGTAATTAAACTGTTTATGTTTGACTTGTTTATTTTTTTTCTCCGGCCAATTTGCAAGCTAAATTTAAAAGTCAAGTTAATTAAGCCTCCAGTACAAAATATTCATATTTTTTTTTAAATTTATTTATGTCTTGTTACAAGGAAGCTGCGCAACAGAACGTATTGTCCCAATAGCAGTGTATCACACTTACATAAATTAATAAAGCGAATACACAAAAAAGGGAGAGAAGTAATTTTTCAAATAATACGGACGAAAATCAATCGAAGGTTTGCTTAGCATATCTGCTAGCAGTAAATTAAACATATTTATATTGTGATTGAGTTGGTTGTTATTAATTGGAATTCCATTTAATAAAATGCACAAAACATTTGAAATAAAACACGTGTTAGGATTTACAAAAATTGTATTAATAAAAATACGACATGTTTCGCTAACGCAGTGGCTTTATCTACTATATAATACTAATTAGACTGAGGTGCTAATTGAATTTACAATATTAGTGTCTAACTGACCTAAGTGGGGGTGGTTTGTTTACAATGAATAAATTTATAAGTGTGGAGTTGGATATATCTAATTCGCTGTTTAATAGTAAATTTGTGTTTTTCAATTTATTAATTTCTAGAGCTTCTAAATTATTTAAGACAACATTTTTATTCTGTGTATGCAAAATTTCAAAGTCATGTTTACATTCTAACAAATGTTTGGCAAAATGAGAATCTGTTTTTTTTTGTTATGAAAGCACCTCATGTGTTCTTTGATTCTTGTGTTAAAAAACGGCCGTTTGGCCCACATAGAATTTTGGGCAACTCCCACAGTTCAGCTCATAGACTCCCGCCTTTTCCGTTTTTCCTTTATTATTTTGGATAATACTACCTACAGTATCGTAGAACGGTAATATATGAAACAGGTGGAGTTGTCTGAAACTTTGGCGCATTTTTCCGAATTTTTCACCGGAAAATGCTAAGTTGGCAACACATATAATTCCAAATATACTCACTCGCTGAGAAACACATGTGCGTTTATGTGAAGTGCAGAAAACAATCGCTAGAAAAGGTAAGTAACTCAAAATCAATGTTTAATTATGTTACACATTTTATGATTTTTGTGAATATCGAAAAAACCTCCATATAGCTCTTTTATTATAAAAGTTAGCACTATGTTTCTTTGGAATTCATATTTCTAAATAGTTTTGGCTAGGTACCTAACCTAAAAATAAAGCTGTAACTAACATGATTTACATAAAAATGGAAATTAACAAAAAACCTATTTTGGTAGGGTTTTATGAAACACTGAAAAATAATGCCGAGAAAACACAAACATGTACCTGGCACTACTTACCGACGAAATTACCGCCCTGAATCAGTGGAAGAAACCTTGGCAGCAGTTGTAGATGGGGGCCTATCGTTTGGGCAAGCAACCACTCGATATGGCGTCCCAAAGGCGACAGTATACAAAAACTACAGAGGAATGCATGGCGATAAATTGGGAAAACGCCCGGCAATTTCCGTAGCAGAAGAGAATATAATTAGTCAGGCCATCATTAGGGCGGCAGAATTCCGATTCCCATTTACTGAATCGGCATTACAAAATTTTGTACAACAGTACTTCAAACGCAGAGAAGAAAATCTTTCCGCTTTTAATGACAATCCACGGGTCCAGGGAAGGACTGGTGTCACAACTTCATGCTGCGACATCCAGAACTTGCTCGCCGAAATTCAGAAAAAGTTAAAAGATGCTGGGCAGATCTATCGCCCGAGGTCATACAAGAATATTTTGATCACCTAAAAACAACTGTGAGTGGTGTTCCTCCAGCGAACGTGATAAACTACGATGAAACCAATATAACCGATGATCTTGGTTCGGTAAAAATTTTTTTGCGAAGAGGTACCAAACGCGCAAGCAGAATAATGGATTCATCAAAAACTTCCACCTCTGTGATGTTCGCTAACGCGGCGGATGGTACATTACTTCCAATTTACGTAGTATTCAAAGCTAAATACTTGTATCCAAACTAGATTGAAGGAGGACCAATAAATGCCCGATATAATAGAATCTCATCGGGTTGGTTCGACTCGGACGCCTTTGAAGATTGGTTCGAAAAAATTTCCTTATCCGATTTGCGAAAAAAAGGAGGGAAAGTAGGAAATAATTGGTGATAATTTAGGCAGTTACCTATCCTATAAAGTTATCAAACATTATGAAGAAGAGAATATTTCCTTCGCCTTTCTCCCGAGAAACAGCACACACATCTGTCAACCCTTAGATGTTGCTGTCTTTCGATCTCTAAAACGAAAGTGGAAACAAATTTTAACCAGTTGAAGACAGCACAATAAAGGTGTAGTTCCAAAACAGGAGATATCACAATTATTAAAAAAATTAATAGAGTCGTCAGAAGATAATATTCGAGCTAACGCCATCAAGGGATTTAAAGCAACTGGTATTGTTCCTTGTAACGCTGATAGAGTTTTAAGTAAGATACAGCCCAGACAAGATAATAATGCTAATAATCTAACAGCAGCTCTAATGTTTGCAACAATTATGACAAATTTGACAAACGTTAAAGACAAAAACCCAATAACTAGAAAAAAACGTGTAAACGTCGTAACTAAAAAGTCCATATCCATGAGTTACCTTACAGAAAAGACTGACGGAAGTGAAGATCAAGCTGGCGATATTGAAAATAATCAGAATGGTGGAATGAATGTTGAAATGAGCAATGATTGATGAAAATAGCGTCGCAGCAAAAATGCTTGTTGAAAGTGTAAATGATCTAGAGGAAGGTTGTTAAATAATAGTAAACTTTGTGAATAATGAAGGATTAAAAAAAGAATGCGAAAAGAGTTTTGTTGCGACAATTTTAAAGCTTGAGAAAAAAGTATTCAAATTAGTTGTTTACGGCCCTACAGAAAAGAAAACAAATATTTGTCTTTCCCAATACACCTGACATCATTGATATAAATTTTAAACAAATTAAATAAAAATTGTTGCAACCAGAGGTTAATAGAGGTATTTACCTTTCCAGAAAGTGTTTTGTAAGCGAGATCCACATTTTATTACAGTTCCTGTTTTATAGCAGAGTCCATATTTTGTTTTTTTTTTAAGAAAATTAATTTAATTTTTTTATTTTTTTCACTTTTTTACTATGTTTTTTGAATAAAAAGTAGGAAAATCTTGGCGTTTCATTCTAATTTTCTTCTTTCTTACCGTTCCGTATATCCCTACATGTCGGGTTAAATGAAACGATAATAATAAAAAAGGGGGTTGTTTTTAATCCTAATTTACCTTTTTAGTGTTTATTGCATACCTTTAACAATAAAGTATCAATTCCAATTGTTAAAATATTTGATCCTCTTGGTTAAAAAAAATTAGAACAAAATTAGCTCAAAAATCGTTTCATATATACCCGTTCTACGGTATTATTAATTTTAAATGAAATATTTATATAATGAAACGGATATGCAAAATACATATCCGTAACTGTAAACAAGGACAAACACCTCGTATTTTTAGCATTTACTTCTGTTCAATACATATGTTTCAGCCATCTAGGCCTCATCGGTTGAACTAGTGAAGCAATGTATATACAAATTAATACAGATCTGTTAAACAACGGATCTGTATCTGTATCTACATTTACGCTAAAATCGTCTCCAAGCCATAACCAGTTTCGTTCTATCAGGCGACACCAATTTAATCAGTGACATCTGACGGAAAAAAGCAACTAGGCCAGAAAAGGCGATCTTCCGCTCGAATAGCAAGGCTATTACAAATAAGCGGAAATATACGTATATTGGTGCTTATTTGTAATAGCCTTGCTATTCGAGCGGAAGATCGCCTTTTCTGGCCTAGTTGCTTTTTTCCGTCAGATGTCACTGATTAAATTGGTGTCGCCTGATAGAACGAAACTGGTTATGGTTCTGTTGCACATACCACCTTATTCTCATCGATTTAATCACTCTTACCATGTCTTCTCTCTGCAATAACTCCTCTATCTCATGATTCATAAAGCTTCTATAACCATCATCTTCTTTCTTTGGTCCATAAATTCTTCTGATTATTTTTCTTTTAAATGTTCTTAGAGCTTCTTCATCTTTCTGTGTTAATCTCATTGTTTCTCCAGCATATGTTACTACGGGTCTAATGGCAGTTTTATGAATTCTTATTTTTCTGTTAATACTTATTTCCTTATTTTTCATATATTTCTTGTATCTATAATATGCTCTGTTCCCTGCTTAAATTCGATGTTTCACCTCGTCTGTTTCCTGATTCTTACTACTTATCATGGATCCTAGGTAACGGGTAAACTTTTACCGCCAGTTTATCTGAATTTTTTTCCATTAAATAATATCTAAGTATTGTATACATATATAAAATACAAAACCCAATCAAGTTATTCGGTGTGTAAAATCCGAAACTTTGCGCTTTCCGATGTGGAAAAATTCTTTTTGGTTTAACTCCTTCAATACTAATCTTCTTTTCTATAAAATACTTATTATTTGGGGAAAGTTTATGAACTCTGATAATTGACGAAAAGAGCTCGTTTTTAATGTATCCTTAATTCACAAGCTCCTTTAATAAAAGATTAATTTCGCGAAGAGTTTCTTTTAAAATCAGAATCTCATTTCTGTAAAATGAAGGCCGAATAATAATATGGAATTTTTGAAATTTCCGTTCTAAATTTATACGTTTTCAATTACCAAATTCGAACGTAATAACTTCTCGTTAGCCAAATTGGTTCTTCTTTTATTACTGTTTGCGTATATTTTAATTATATTGGATTACAAGGCATGCGACTTGCTATTTATTAATAACGCTTTAACGCACAATTAAGAAAGTTACTTTCAAAATATTTAGATTAATTTTAAAATAAAGTTTCTGTAACTAAAGATTCGAGATTTATTTGAAATCTTTGTCAAATAAATGTAAAAAATGTATATACGAATAACTGTTTCACATTCGTTATACTCGAAAAGCGTTTTTTTTTTCTATTACACTATTTTTCAGTTCGTGCAATTTCATTACATTCAAATCAAATATTTCCTCTCAGTAATGCGTTTCTATATATGTTACGTCACCTTTCAGTTATGTTTATTGTCATTTTATTGCTGGGTATTTGCCGAGCAATGCTATTTGGGGAAATTCTATTGTGTGATCTCTACAGGAAGGGTAAGAAGAAAATGTAAAAACCATTATTAGCGTGCCGTCACCACTAAAAGTAACACGTTGCTTGTGTGACTCGACTCGTTTGTTACGTACGCGCTGTATTAACAGCGTTTAACTTCACCATGACAAAGTAATCAAAGTTTTAGTTCAGCGTGTTGATGTAATTTTGAAATTTACTTGCATCCAGCCCCTTTTATTATAAACTCTACTTTTAGGATTTTAAAATCGGACCACCATCAACACCTCTGGCAGACGCAGCTAACGCCCACCCAAGCTAGTCCATCAGGTACATAAATTTCAACTACCTTTACATCACGACCGGTACCATGAGCAAGTTGGTCTCTATCATAATAATATTCACAAGATAAAACCCCACAACATAGCCAAGTTTCAGTAAGACAGATAATAACTAGAGTTTGTCATCAAAAATTGCAAAATCGTGTTTTTCAAAACAATACTGATAATAAATAGTAATATCAATAAGTGGCAATAAGTACGAAATATTTTGATTATCACTTTGACATTTATAACCTATTTATTTCATAGATATTACTTACCTTAAAAACTCTAAGCAGTATTTTGGCTATAAAAGAATTTGTTCATACAAGTACTGCTTTAGCAATATTGCTTGAAGATATTAGATTTATATATATTAGAAAGAGTGTAACAGGAGAACGCTTGAAAAGAAATTAAATATAGTCTGTTTGAGAAACGTGTTTTTAAGGAAATATAAGGAACTTAAATTCAAGTTTAGGTCGAGTTCCTTGATGAAACTTGGATATCTTGAAAAGGCAATAGAATGAATCATAGCAAGAGATAATGTAGAAAGTGTTAGGAAACCCAAAGGTTGCTATGGTAAAATATTTATTATTATACATGCCAGCACAAAAAATACGTTCTTTAAAGGAGCTAATCTCATTTTTCCATAAAAAACAATAACCAGTGATTAACATGGAGAAATGAATGGTGACTCGTTTAAGCGATGGGGAAATGATCAACTTATACCAAATCTTGAGGTACTATCACTTATAATAATGGATAATGCTGCCTAGCATAGTGTTATTGAAAATAAACAACCAAATATCTCCTCAAAAAAGCAGAAATTGTTCAATGTTCGTGAAATAAAAGCTAAGGTATTCACCCCCAATGACTAAACGGGATGAATTAATACGATTAGTAAAGCATAGTAAAGAATAATTATAGATAAAATAATAAGAGAAAGTAGATATAAAGTTTTAAGGTTACCTCCCTACTATTGTGACTTCAACGCAATTAAAAGATTTGGGCTAAGGTAAAAAATTATTATAATTCATATACTATTGGGAGAAATGGTTATACAGATGAAAGAGTTAAAGAAATGTGGAATGAAGCTTTGCAACAGTGTGATAAAATTACTTGAGATAATTGTGTTAGGCATACACAAAATTTAATTTAAAGATGGCATAAGCGAGAGATATTTCTTGATACTGTTACGCCTAGCGTATAGAAGTTTAATTAATTTATTTAAATACATATATATTTCGTCTTTAAATTCTCATATTAATTATATTTAACTAAGACATTTTTTTTTCATTTGTACAAACTTTCATTTTCGTTACAAAGAGAAAGTATTTCTATTTCTTTTGTCACCTTCTTAACCGCCGACGACCCCTCTTTCTACCTGACTCAGAACCCTAACGTTAATGTCGAATTTCTTCTAGATAAATTCCATATTTTTAAGTTCTTTTAATTAATATTATTTACATCTTCTTTTATGTGTCGTGTTTGATATCGTTAGGAAGCTTATGTCACAAAGGTTAATTTAAGAATAATTATGACATTGACAGACGACGTCTTCAGGTCGCGCTTTTAGTTAACTATTATTCGAGATATCGACCCCCTCTTCGATACATCATAAAACCAACCGTTCTAGACTTTCCTATCGACACGAAAACTAATAGTTCCTTCTTCTCTTTCGAATCTTTCGTGAGGAAACACACATCGTGCTGCTCAAGTGACGATGCTATCACGCCGACCAGGTGTTCTTCCGCTTCTAAGGTAAAACATCGCTCTGCATATACTTGACCAAGGTATATCTTCGAAGACCACGTGGCCACCATCGCCGCAAATCAAAAGGTAAGCTCTGTATTCTTCGATACAGAGGTTATTTTATATACATATTAATTAACCCTTAATTTACTACCCCATTTAACGTTCGTTTCAGAGTATTTTTTGTGTTAATTTTAATCTACTTATCCACCACTCCACGTGTACATATTACTTTGTTTTAATTGCTTTTAAATATACGAGTTTCAATTTCTTATTATGTAAATATAAATACAAAATTTAAGGACGCCGCTGTGTTTTATTTTATGTATTAAGTTGTTGTATATTTATTTTAATTAACCAATACCACGCACGTCCTGGACCTTTGATGAGACTTCACCAACACCACAAATTATCTTAATTATTACAAAATAACTAAAATATAATTTTATTATTTATCTTAGAATAATTTCCCTATTATTATAAATAGCCGAGCCTTCTATTTGTAATAAGTGACGCCCGGAACGTGAGGCAAAATTTGATTTAGTGTAAATCAACGAACCCACAGCAACATGGTGAAGTCAAAGGAACAACAGGAAAACTCTTCTAATTCCAAATCGAATGATTTGGTGGCGCCTAACGAAAACTCATCAGAGATACAATGTTTAATCAATGTTTTACAGGAATTTTGTAGATCAGTTGCAACACCACGTGTATCACCTCCAAAGCCAGATGTTTTTAGTGGAGATATTTTCCAGGACCCTGAAGTATTCCTCCAACAACTAGAAGCACATCTGAAAGCAGAAACGCTAAGCCCTGCACGAACGATAGACGAAATCGCAACATATCTTCACGGAGAAGCAGCATTATGGTTTGAGCAATTCGATAATCAAATTGATTCTTTTGAATGTTTTAGCGAATTATTTCTTGAACGTTACAAGTCTAACGAACGTAAGGACAAACTCCAAGAAATTTTATACGGACATTTTCAGCAAGAGAAGGAACGCGCAGTTCCTTTTCTCTTAAAGAAAAAACGATTGTGCAATCGTTTATATCCAAATTGGGATGATACGAAGATCGCAGCGTTAATCAAGAGGCAATTACGATCCGAGTACAAAGTGATGTTAGGACCGAAACCTCTAGAAACATCGAAAGCGTTAAGAGAAGCATACATGGAAATAGACAACTACATTCATGGCGATCCAGCAGACATTTACGCAAGTAAGATATCGTCTTTATCATCTAAATCAATTTCAGGCAACAAAGTGAAGCAATTAACGACGAAAGGATTACCGCCATGTGATTACTGTTCTGATAATCACTGGCATCGCAACTGCCCAGTTCGGAGAAAGAAACAAGAACCATCGTTGAATTATATACAGCATAATTCATCACCGAAAACACCTCGTATATGTGTGGAAGTCACAGGACACGCTGTCGACGCCATCTTAGACACTGCAACGACAGATAACTTTGCCGCGCCTGCAATTGTTCGACGCATAACATCAAACAAGGTCAGTACAGCATCATTAGGACACAAATCTGCACACATGACTATTACCGGAACGGGAATCGTAAGAGCACGCATCCAGAATCAAGTAATAGAAGTCCCTGTACTAATTGCACCGGATTTGCGAGAAAATTTAATATTGGGAATGCCATTCTTCGAAACGCAAGAAGCGGTATTAAATATAGGACGACGTTGTTTACATTTTAGTAAGAAAAGTCGTAATACAATTAAATTCTTTACAGCTCCCGAATCTTACCATGAAACCAAATGTAATCCTACAATTAACCCTATCCCACCTCCACGCGCAATCGAGTATGTTTGTTTTTCACAGAAATCAAGATCGCCTAAATTAACTAGGTCAACGCAGCTACAGCGAAAGAATTCTCCGAATCGACATCGAAGCACAACGCATCAAGAGCAGGTAGAAACGATCCCCTTCGAGCGACGCCGCTGCATACCTCTCTTCGCCGCTGTCGATTTGCAAGACCGGGGACAGTCAACAGCAACCGGCCGACAACGGACAAAAGGCGCAATCGAAAATCCAAGAATCGACGCCAAATATCAACAGCAAGATCGCCGCTACAGTGTGAATAGTACGCGAACGGGTATTTCAATTAAATGTTAGCAATAATAATTTAATCAAATTAGTTAGATATGTAATGATAGATTAGGGCCCATTCTCCTTTTGTTTTCGTTCGATATTACATATTTATACTACATTGTGTCGCGACTAACACCCAGCGACTTACTAATCAGTTCAGTTTTTTTCTTTTGGATTTAATTAATCGAACACTGATTAATTACTCAAGTCAATTAATTCAAACTGTACCTCTGATTTTTAAGAGCGCAGACTTGCCTAGTACGGGTTTCCAGGTTTCCCCGTACGCCATACGTAACATGGTGTGGGTACAGTAAAGCACAAATCGGTCCTGGCCGTGATTTTGTCCTTAAATTAAAATTAAAATTAATAAAAATTTCTTATGCAAGACACTCATAGACAAAAAAATGTCTTTCAAAGGGTGGGCGAATTGTTACGCCTAGCGTATAGAAGTTTAATTAATTTATTTAAATACATATATATTTCGTCTTTAAATATCTCATATTAATTATATTTAACTAAGACATTTCTTTTTCATTTGTACAAACTTTCATTTTCGTTACAAAGAGAAAGTATTTCGATTTCTTTTGTCACCTTCTTAACCGCCGACGACCCTTCTTTCTACCTGACTCAGAACCCTAACGTTAATGTCGAATTTCTTCTAGATAAATTCCATATTTTTAAATTCTTTTAATTAATATTATTTACATCTTCTTTTATGTGTCGTGTTTAATATCGTTAGGAAGCTTATGTCACAAAGGTTAATTTAAGAATAATTATGACATTGACAGACGACGTCTTCAGGTCGCGCTTTTAATTAACTATTATTCGAGATATCGACCCCCTCTTCGATACATCATAAAACCAACCGTTCTAGACTTTCCTATCGACACGAAAACTAATAGTTCCTTCTTCTCTTTCGAACCTTTCGTGAGGAAACACACATCGTGCTGTTCAAGTGACGATGCTATCACGCCGACCAGGTGTTCTTCCGCTTCTAAGGTAAAACATCGCTCTGCATATACTTGACCAAGGTATATCTTCGAAGACCACGTGGCCACCATCGCCGCAAATCAAAAGGTAAGCTCTGTATTCTTCGATACAGAGGTTATTTTATATACATATTAATTAACCCTTAATTTACTACCCCATTTAACGTTCGTTTCAGAGTATTTTTTGTGTTAATTTTAATCTACTTATCCACCACTCCACGTGTACATATTACTTTGTTTTAATTGCTTTTAAATATACGAGTTTCAATTTCTTATTATGTAAATATAAATACAAAATTTAAGTACGCCGCTGTGTTTTATTTTATGTATTAAGTTGTTGTATATTTATTTTAATTAACCAATACCACGCACGTCTTGGACCTTTGATGAGACTTCACCAACACCACAAATTATCTTAATTATTACAAAATAACTAAAATATAATTTTATTATTTATCTTAGAATAATTTCCCTATTATTATAAATTGCCGAGCCTTCTATTTGTAATAATACCAATATTAATTAATGTAAATGACTCAAGCTCTGAGACAACTTTTATAATAAATTGTCCATTCACTTTAAAAATAACATTGGGAATATTTTCGAAGTTTTACTTGACCGAAACAAGCAAGTTTACTTGTCTAAAATTTCACTAAACATTAATAACAATAACCAAGTAACCATCTTATTTTGACAAAATATTTGTGTATTTATAATATTTTGTATAAGTTTAATATGGTAACGTTGATACTGCCATAAAAATCATTAATGTGCATCATTTGCATGTACATGATACAAAACAGCGAAAAAATTACTGTCACTGGTTCAACGAAACATTATATGATAAAGATTTCCAGGCAACATTTTATTTGAATTAAGTTTCTTTGTCTTATTGGGGTTTACTAACTTGCGAAATTATCAAACGTAGTTAGAAAATCCTCACGTGTTTGTTAAATATAATCTTCGTCTAATAGAGGATAAGATGGATTTGGATTGCATTATCTAAAAGACGAATTATTATACCATTATTTTCTAATGAAACGATAAAATATTAAATGTAGACTATATAAATGTTTTGTTTTATATATAATTTTAAGTGTAATTTAAAATATATATTGACAACTCTCAAAAGATTTTAATTCTTTTTCAAAGAGTTACGAACATAGCTTTTACATTTTTTCCAATAAATTAAAAATTATTTACAATATAAGCAATACATAAATTAAGCAGAAATCTAAATTATACATCGAACTCATACATTCCCATTCTCCTTAGTTCAGATATATTGTAATAAAATTCTTTCGGTAAGTATGTCATTCTTAATAATGCAAACACTTTTTAATATCAAGGATCTTTTTCAAAATCTATGCATTTAATTATTGATCTGACGACATATTTCCTTTTAAATAAATTTTTGATCCCAAATATCGGATCAAAAATTGAGTTTTTATTATAAATAACATTTAAAATAATTCGTTGGGATATTAAAGTAATAATTTCCGCATAGCTTTCTTGGGTGTAAAATATTTATACAGAACTAGAAAAGAAACAATACTTTTGAAGTATTGCCTGTTCTCACTTATTATTATTATTATTATTATTATTATTATTATTATTATTATTATTATTATTATTATTATTATTATTATTATTATTATTTTGACATAGGTAGGTTATGTATATGGTTTCTGAGGTTATATTCCAAGTAACATAACAAGTGTTAATTTGAAAAGTCAATCTAGTAGCATGTGATTTACTGAGAACATTTTGAAGTATGTCGTAAATTAAAATTTACTACTTAACCTACGAAGTCGTATATTTTGAGTTTCATACATACAAATAAATAACAAATAATAGGTATTTATTGAAAACTATAACAAATGTTGAAAATGTTGTCCTTCAAGATCAATACACTTTAAAATCCTCCGTTCAAAATTTCTGATGATATTCTGCAACATTACTGGATTGTTATTAATTTCCGTGCATTTCTGTTCGATTCTCTGTAGCATATCATTCAAATTCAATATAGGTGTTCGAAATATGTTATTTTTTAGATAAGGCCACAAAAAGAAGTCGCAAGGTTTTAAATCGCATAAACGTGCAGGCCAGGCAATTTCAGTAGTTCGACTAATTAATTATACGCTCATCAAAAAATTCTCTTAAATAATCCAAAGATTCTGCAGTACAGTGACAAGGTGCTCCGTTTTGTTGGAAATATGCATTTTGAAGTTCATCATCATGAAACTGGTTGACAAATTGTTGTAAAATTTCCGTACGGTACCTTTGAGCAGTTAACGTTTTCTGAAAAAATATTGGTCCAATGACTCGCCTTTGGCTTATCGCTGCCCAAACAACAATTTTCTCTGGATGTACGTATTCTTCATTAATTACATGAAGATTTTCACTACCCCAAATTCTTGTATTTTGCGAATTTAGGTATCCCGTTTTATAAAACCATGCTTCATCAGTAAACATGACTCTTTGCGAAAATTCTCCATTATTGTTCATATTTACAAACCAATTACAAAACTGTAGTCTACGTGGGTAATATTTCTAACAATTCTTGCACTGCTGTGACACGGTATGGATAAAGTTGCATATCCTTTTTTAATAACTTGTGAGTTGTACCAACAGAAAGGTTTATTTGTTGACTCAAATGTCGAACAGATGTGTGTGGTTCATTTTCCATTATTTATTCAACACGATTGACAACTTGAGGTGTACGTTTCTTAACTGCTCCGCTGCCTGATTTTCTTAAGAGTCTACCAGTTTCAGAAAAAAGTTTTAAAGTTCTATCCAAAGTATTCTTAAATTGAGTATAATCTATTACAAAATGTGGAAACTCAACTTGAAATTCTACCATGCAATCTTGAACTGAATAAACCCATAAACCATCAATTTGATTACCACTTCGAAAATAAGCCTGGACTAAAAAAATTTTATGTTCTAAAGTGAAAGCCATTTTAAAACTGAGAAGCAATTTATTTAAACCAGAATCGACGCACGATTATTTTATGCACTAACTGATATTTGTGATTGACATTATAAAATGTCATTTGGATTTACGTTTACGGAACAACAAACACATGCTAATATATTTGCGTCTTATTCTATCAAAATTTCAAAGTAACCTAGATTTACTTTTCAAATGAACACTTGTTACAGACATACAAAAATTTTGACAATATTGCAAAACACGACATTTATGTTTATGATGACAGACGCTTGTTTCCACGACTGAATACTGACTTCATTTGACTCTACAGTACTAATTTGAATCACATGCTTTGAATTTGGCCTTGAACTGAAAATATATACTTGATGAACTATAGATTTGTTACACCTTCATTAAAAAAAATAGGTTACAACGAACCTAGTTTTTCCCCTAAATCTCTTGCATATCAACTAAATAATTTTCCGTCAAATTTAACATAATAAATCAAAGCTTATCGCAATTAATAAGAATGAATGTGGCTATTTTAAACCTTATCATGAATGAAAAGTATTTATTTTTTCTCAAAACTGTAACTGCTTTCAAATATACATGCCCATACACAAAAATATATTACAAACTACCGAAAACTTCCGTTCGCATTTCCGAAGATTTACGTCATTGGATAAATCACAATGTGTTTTTCCTTTTTTTCTAGGTTGCCCGGTCGACCGATAAACGAATAAAACAACTCCAAAAGCAGGCTGTAGATATATGTACGTTTATACCTACATACGTATTACCACATACATATATAGGTTCGACTCCTATATTCCGCCAAAACCATGAGATAAAATTCACGTATTCCGAGAGTGCTATCCAAGGACGGAATACATTTCAGGATCGGAAGTGTGGTGTGACTCCGAAATGGGTTAAATATTTTCACGTAGGACATTAATACATGTGTTATGTATAATAAGAGGAAATTAAAATTTAATGTTAGATATTATTCCGACTTTAATATGTCGTATGTATAAATCATTGCAAAAAAAAACATTTGATAAGCTTAATTGTTTTATTTTATTGTTCTGATAATATTGTTTCGGTGGTTTCTATCATTCCCAAAGAAAGGTCTTATTCAACTAATTGTAGGAGCATAACTTACTATTGAACACAGTATTACATACACTTACATACACTGTGTCCAAGATAAGAATGAACTGCATGGGGATCTCGGTAACAGTAAGAGATACAAATTTTACAACGCTAACACTGGCCTACAGCCATTTTGGTGCTAGAGATTTTAGACCTGATTTTAAGTATATCTTACATGGCGATATCAAAAATGTTACCCGTTTTCTTCTGTCAGCTCTAGTTCCCGAGAAAAAAAAACAGAATTCACGAAAAAATATATATTTTATTGACATTAAACATCAAGAAATTGTCTTTTGAGTGATTTTCTAGAATAAAACTGACTCGGGCAATCTCGCATGATTCCCCAGCAATAGTCAGCCATCATATGACTGTCCCACCTTCCTTGGTATCTATTCTCCATTGTTTTTAGGTCTTGGTGGAAACGTTCCCCTTGTTCTTCGCTTAGATCTCCTAAATTGTGTTGGAAATGATGTAGATGACTATTGAGATAGTGTAATTTTATACTCATATTACAGCCTAAATCTTTGAATCGCAGCAGCATTTCCTCTACTAGTTCTACATAGTTGTCAGCCTTATGATTTCCGAGGAAATTTTGTGCAACTGCTACAAAAGATTGCCAGGCAAGCCTCTCCACATCATTCATACAAGTCTCAAAATTAGTTGTGTCTTTCATCAATTTACGTATTTGAGGTCCATCAAAGATACCTGCTTTTAGTTTTTCAGTACTTAAACCAGGAAATTTGTGAGAAATAAACTGGAAACATTGACCTTTTCTATCGAGAGCCTTAACAAATTGAGAGACGCCATTCATTGGGCTGATAGATCGTTAAACCCACGAAAGCCAGCAAACCACTCACATTACAGCAACACACAAAATTTTCATCAGATGAAAAAAACTTCAATAACTTTCCCTCTCTCGTGCGATATGTAGACACTCGAACATCTGAGGAAAGGCAATTTTTTTCTTTTAATCTTGACGCTAGTAACTCAGCACGTTCCTTCGAAAGATCTAAGTCTCTGATGAGGTCACTAAGCTCATTCTGCGAAAATGGCATAGGATCTGATGTTATTCCGCAGTATTGAAAGTCATCATCTACTTGGGAAGAAATAGGTATTTCAGCTTCATCCTCCTGAGATTGCTGCACTACCTGGTGAAAAGTTGGTATTGGAACATTTTCTGAATGAGGAACAGGTCTTTGTACTCAAGAAATATTGGGGTATTTCCATTTATGGCGATTGTTTTTGTTGATGGTCACTATATTAATCATACAAAAGTAACAGTCGTCATAATAATTTTTTTGTTCTCGCCATATCATAGGCACTAGAAACTTCAAAGACTTACGTTTCCCTCTCTCCCATTGTCGCAAATGTTCAACGCATATTTTACAAACACTATGAGGCACCCACACTTTATCTTGGTATAGAATTTCGATACCGAAGTAAGCAACATACAAACGACGCTCTGTGTTTGTAATCGATTTACGCTGATTTTTCAGTATGTATTCACCACAAACATAACAAAATATATCAGGATCGTTGACACAACGTCTGGACGTACTAGCCATAATGAAATAGTAACACAAACTTTATCGATGATATTGTAATAATGACTAGTTACGAACAAGACCGACAACAATTCACAATGAGGGTAGTAGGTAAACTAGAGCGGATTAGTTAAAATGACGTATGTCAATATATTGTACATTACCTACTTTATCGACTATTCAAACAAACAGAGATGCACCAAAAAAAAAAAAATTTTTTTGTAGGCCTGTGTTATTTATTCGAATTTTTTATAGAAAAAAGTTCGACCTAAAGTTGGATTCGAACCCACGTGGATGGCTTGCCGGACCGTCGCTCTAGATCACTAAGCTATTAAAGTCAGTGGGTCCGTATCTTTCTGGGAATGTCTTGAGTTACATCAAGGAAACAAATGGCATTTACATCTTGCCCGTAGTAGGCCGTGTCCAAATTTGTTGCATTTTTCGCGAAGTAATGTAAATTTTAATATGCTTTCCACATATTACGACGCTAATTTATTCGAATTTTTTATAGAAAATAATTCGCCCTTTTTTTCTATAAAAAATTCGAATAAATTAGCGTTGTAATATGTATAAAGCATATTTACATTTACATTACTTCACAAAAAATGCAACAAATTAAATACAAAGTTGTTTAAATGGGAAAAGGGTTGCACACTTTAGTGACCTTTTACATGGCATTTACGTAATTCTGTTTTTCTGTTTTTTTTTTAGATATTTAGGAAAGCGTTTTTTTTAATTTTACTTTATTTTACAACTTCTCGAAAAATAATTAAAGCTTCTTCATCGGCACATTTAAAGCTCTACAATATGGTGTTATCACATTTTTAGCCCGATGTTTCGGTTTAAAGAAATCATCATCAACTTTATTTTTTTATGTGTACGGAAAAAAGTGTATCCTGTATCTGATGGAACTTCATTACGAATTCAACGGTGTATCACACATTATGTTTTCAAAATTACTTTTTGCTGGAAAAGTAAATTTATTATTTTTTTGGTATTTTTTGTAGCAGTATTTTGCAGCAGCCTAGTGATAATAACGCGCTATGATAGGTGGCCTAGATAAGTTAATTGGACCAAATACAATGTTTTAATAAAAATGATGGAACACAATCTAAAATAGTGGAATTATTTTTTTATTTAGAGTCAGATTTTGAATTCAGATTTTAATCAAGACAGCAGAGTTTGGGAGTTTATTTGACATTAAGTGTAATTAGTTGTCATGAACAATAACACGGTTCAACAACGCATTTCCAGTGTTACTCATTATTTGCATACAAAATCGGTTGTTGTAACCCAACGTTCGTTGTCAATTTAATCGTCGTGATGCATGAACATCCTGCAATACCATTTTGGCATGGTATCAGAAGTGGCTTAATGAAGGTAATATTACGAACAAAAAACCGACTGGGAGATACGTAAGTGCTACGACTGTTGAAAATATTAACCGTGTAAGATTTTCCTTTACAAGGAATCCACAACGCTCAACTGCACAACATGCACGTGCCTTGAATCTAAAGAAACCCAGCCTGCATGGAATACTGAGGCGTATTCAATTCCACCCCTATAAATTGGCACTTGTTCAACAACTAAGCCCATTAGATAGACCGAATTGATTTCAATTTTGCAGACAATCTTTAATTCTGTTTGCTAGTGAACCCAACATTGAACGTTGTCTGTTTATGAGCGACGAAGCTCATAAACAGTTAACTTCACTATAGAATACTTCAAGCAGCGACAGTAAGGGTTTGGTGTGCGCTATCTGCCACAAGAACTATTGGCCCATAATTTTTTGAAGAGAACAGGCATAAAATAACATCAAGAAGATATTGTCACATGACTGATTTATTCGGCCATAATGTGAACAATTTGATGGTAATTACTGATTTCAGCAGGATGGGACAACGAGCCACACGGCTAAAATCAGTACTAATATGCTGCGTGATATATTTTCCGATAGTTTAGTTTTTGGCAACGAGGACATCATCTGGCCATCTCGGCCACCTGACTTAACAGCACGAGACTTTTTTTGTGGGGATATCTAAAATGTCGTAAGCCTCGTAATCTTGAAGATCTTAAACAAAACATTTTAAACGAGATTGAAGCGATTCCACTGGAGATGCTAGACGGAGTAATGGATGATTTCTACTACCAGAAGAAGGAGGCCACCTACATCATTTAATTTTTAAATAAAAAACTCGCAGAGTTATAGGTTAAGATGTAATTCTAATTTTTTAATGTTTTACCAATAAAAATTTGTTCCATATTAAAAACCGTCAATGCATTTTGGAATTCCCTGTAGTAACATGAACGATATAAAATCATGCGTAAGGTATGCTGAAAATTTAAACAAGGATTTTTATATTGTGAAGAATGACCTTTTGCTCGGAAAATTGGAATGCTACGGTATAAAAGGTACAGCACATCACTGGTTTGTTAGCTATCTATGCTATATGATACGATATGCTGATATTGCTTTTAATGAGTCGGTTGTAAAAGTAAAACAAGGCGTCCCCTATGGACCATTGTTGGGTCTCATATATGTAAATTACAAAATTACACGGGTCTGCAACAAAAAACCTGCACAGAATTTCTTTATACTGTTTCTCATAGATTTTTACTCACTAAAACCGAGAAAAATACTCGAAAAATTCCGCATCGTCAAGCTTTCTTGCAAAACTCGTATTTGTAGTAAAGTGGAGTGAAACGCCCGTTTATGGGAAAATAAGGAATCTTACTTGCTGGATTGAGCATGTTTATACATGTCGGCCAGGGTATTAGGAACGAGTATAGATAAGCGTATTGTCAGATTTGATCATGTTCCAATATGAAAAATAACTTCAGGATCTTGATTGCCATATAAGTCACACTCAGTTTACATTTTGCATTCAAACGTGCTTTTATTTATACAATATATCCCAACACCATACCGACAAACTTGAACGAGTGATAGAGGACATCAAAACAAAATTTTTTTGTTTAATAAACCTCTGTCTGCAAATGAGCCGTTTGTGCTGTAGAGCAATAAATTGTTTTAAATCATATCCAAATAAGTAATTCTTGATTTAGTTGGACACCACTGTCTTTCTCTAAACATTTTTTGTTGCAACTATGATTTTTTTTGGGGCAGCAGAAACACTTCTTTATCACAATATACATTCCACAGATGCCGATTTTGATTGTAGTAATTATTTGTGATATTTAGTTGTCATCATAACATTAAATTTGTTAATGTTTAATTTAAAATTGAATTGAAAATGAATGACAATTTCTCATTTGAAGAACTTGCCGATATGCACCTTGCTTATGGTGCAGCATAGTGTAACGGAAGAGAAGCAGCACGTTTGTATGAACAGAGATATCCGGGTTATCTGAAATCTTTAGTTTACGAACCACCTATTCGTAATGAGGAAGATCTCTTAAGAAGAATAATGGCTATTTGTACACATGTAGAAGCTATTTCCGGAATATTCCATTGGATCCGCGAGTCATTGAATCGAAGGTGCAATCTTTGTATTGAAGCAAATAGTCAACATTTTCAACAATTTTTGTAACCCATGAGTCAACAAAGTCAAAAGTTAAAGTTCAACATGAAAAAAAGCGATTTATTAATGTCCTCCTAAACATTTTTTGTAAAATAATACCAAAACAATGTTTCCTTTTTATACTAAAACGGCTCATTTGCGGACATATGTTTATTAAGCAAAAAATGTTTGTTTTGATGTCCCCTACCCCCCTTAGAGTTTGTCATATGCTTTTGGCACACCCTGTATATTTTCGCGCCAAGTAATTGTGTTATTTCTCCCGGTAGCTTTTGTTTTATTTGTGGTGAATATACAGTTAAAGGTCAACATAATTTCGCGAAGAAAGTGTATTTTGCTTACTTTAAGCTGAACTTTGAGGATCAAGACAAAGCTTCATAAGGTGCGAGGAAGATTTTCGTTTGTGGCTTAAAGGTAATAAACTCTTATTTGGTTTTGGCATTCCTATGATATGGCGTTAACAGTAAAACCACAGTAGGTGTGAAAGGTTTCAATACAAAAAATAAAAAGGAAATATCTTAAATAGTTAATTGACGAAGGAGATACTTGTTGAAACTTCATTATAACGCTAAGAAATAAGTAATTAAACTTCTAGTTTCAAAAATTCTTTTATTGTAAATACCACTACAATATTGTTTCGCCATACAATGGCTTCATCAGGTGGATGAAATACTGAATATGTACAATACAAGTGAATATTTATGTGAAAATTATTGGGGAAATGGTGGTGGAAAAATTTTTACTATCTTAAATTTCGTAGAGGGGAGTTGCTTAAATCTAGTTGATCATTTAAAGCTAATCCTAAACTATTGTATCTATTAATTTCTAAGTTTTTACTTTTTTCTTGAATGTGTAAAATTTTGAAATCTGAATTAAATCTATGATTGATATCTATACAATGACTTGCGAATGTTGAATCTGTTTTCTTTTCTTTATGGATTCTCTCGTGTTCTTTCATCCTAATTTTGAATGTCCTCCCCGTTTGTCCTATGTATACCTTATTACAATCTTCGCATGTTAACTTGTACACCAGAATTTGATTCTTTGTCAATTTTATCTTTGTTGTTTTTAGTAATGTTCTGTATAGTATTGTCTGTTTTAAATTATATATGTTCGTTATTAACTTTTGTAATGAAAGTACCAATTTTTTCCGAAATTTTTCCTAAGTAAGTGATTGAATTATGGGAATTAATTATCTTGTATTTTAATTTTGAATAAACTAAGGAAAGGGTTTTAGATTTTTGTTGGCTATTTAGGATGTTATTGACAATATTTATAGAGTAACCATTGTTTAATGCTATTGTGTATATTCTATTTAGTTCAAGATCGAAACTACTTTTACTCATAGGTACATGAATTAATCTATATACCATTGATTGGTATGCTGATAATTTGTGTGTTATAGGATGAAAAGAATTAGCGTGTATTGTGGTATCTGTATGTGTTGGTTTATGGTATATAGCGAACTCGTGTTTATTAGTTTTGTGTGATAACCATATCAATCTAGAAAATTAATGCTTTTATTTATTTCTGTTTCTATAGTAAAATTTATTTTGTGGTGAATAGTGTTGATATAATTATGTAAAGTTTTTAATTGTCTATCTGAAACGTTAAAGAAAATTAATATGTCATCAACATACCTAAACGAATATACACAATTACCAAACAAGGGTTGTGTACTAATTATAGTTCCTAAATTATTCATGAAAATTTCCGCTAATAAGGGGCTTAGTGGGTTTCCCATTGCTAGACCCTCTGTTTATTTATAAAATTTCTTTTTAAATTGAAAATAATTTTGTTCCAGGCACGCTTCTAAGAGCTGTAAAATTTCGGTCTTTGTGACAATGTTCGTGTTTCTACGTTCTAGTTGTAAAGTAATTAAATCTATTACCTCCTGGGGTGGGATACTAGTGAAGAAATTCGAGGCATCAAAAGAAATGAGTTTCCATTTGTTTGGTAATTGCAAGTTTGAAATGTTGTTAATTAATTCCTGGGAATTTTTAACGGAGAACTTAGATATGAGTTTAGTGTGTGTAAGAATTAAATCTATTAAGAGTTTGGCACATTTCTACAAGGTGCTTTTACGTACGATACTACTGGTCGTATAGGTGTATTTTCTATATGTAGTTTAATTAAACCGTATAATTTGGGAGGTAGGGGATTCATAGTGGTTAATATACGTTTTTGAGTGTTATTAAAAAGAGAACCTGATTGTTCTATAGTTTGTTTAATCTGTTTTTGAAATTTGTTAGTAGGATCAGATTTAAGTTTTATGAATGAATTATTATCGAGGAATTCATGAACTTTATGTATGTAGTTTGATTCCGGAATTGCTATAACTATATTTCCTTTATCAGCGTTTGTAAATATAATATTGTTACTAGTCGCTTTCTGTTTAATTGATTTAATTATTTTATTTTCAATATTAAAATGCTTAGTAGTACGGTAATTTTCTAGAATATGTTTAGCTGCATATTTATTTCCCTGGTTATCCTTTTGCTTATTTAAGGCTAAATCTGTTCCTACTTCTAAAATTTCTAAGTGTTTATTATTAATGTTAGGGGTTAAGTTGTATTTGAAACCTTTAGATAAAATATTAATTTCTTCGGTTTTGAATTCTACATCTGTAAGGTTTTTAAATCGTTCATAAAAATTTATATTTTGATTTATGTTAACTAAAGGAATCGGCATTGTGCTATGTTTTTTACAGGAAATAAATTTATCCAGTTTACTATTTTGAATTAAGTATTGTTTGTGAATTATAAGATTAATTTTATCATGCATTATACAAAAGATCAAACTCTAAATTATACAGTTTAAAAGTTAACTGTGAATGTAATACCTTAAGATATATTGACAACGTGTCTCGCTTGTTGAATAGGAAATATCTTAACCAAACCTTAATTCAGCTATTCGCCCAGTGACTTATAAGTCTGAAATACCAGTTCCACACCCACCGTCCAGTTTGGATGATAACTTTTTTCAGAGCGAGCTGAATGACCTGGTTATAGATTTAAGCCTTTCAAAAAATGCAACCGAATTGCTAGGATCAAGACTAAAAAATAAAAACCTGCTGTAACCCGGACCCCATTTCCATGGTACAGGTAACGAAAGACAGAATTCACTAAATTTTTCTCCAAATAGGGAAATCTCATTTTGGTCGTAATGCTCAAAGGCTAATGAAGTGTTTTGAAATAAAATATGAATCATCTGAGTGGCGCCTATTCCTTGATTCGTCAAAAACAAGTCTCAAAGCAGTCTTGCTGCATAATGGGAATCAATTTACATTTGTATTTTGTACGTGATGGAGGGAATTGAGATCATTTTTGGATTCAGCAGACCAGAAAATGAAATATTTACCAAAAACACCACATGCAGTTAAAAAAATATTTTTTGCAGACCTTTGTTATTTTTCAACTAAATCAATAATACCAAAGAATTTTGAGTACATCAATACGTCAATCACACATTACGCATTTGCTACAAATTAAACAGATATGCATTACGCAAATTTGTATCTGTACACATTGACATACACCTGGTATTTTCCAATATTTATTTCTGCCAAAGATACGTGTTCCCGCTATGCGGCGTTCCATCAAACTTTACCTCACTAGCCAAACTGACGAAGTCTATTGTTGTGACAGAAACACGTGTCTTTGGCAGAAGTAAATGTTGGAAAATTCAAGGCGTATACCCATGTTTACAGATACAGATTTGTGTAATGCATATCTGTTTTAATTGTAAATCAGTAATGTTTGCAGATAACACATCTTTTATTATCTCTGGCAACAACCTAAATAAAACTTGACCTTCAAATTGTAAAAAAAATATAATGAATTAACATTACATTATTTAAATATAAGATGAAAACCTTGTTTTGTCACTAATATTTTATTTTTATTAATAACGTCTATGTCTAATGTAGATCTATGACAATAAAGATTGATATTATTATAGAAACTTGGCTTTCTACTAGCGTGAATGATGCAGAGTTATTTAATACATCTTTCTTTGCGTTCAGAGCTGACAGAAATCCTGAAGCAGATGGACTTTCTACGGGTGGTGGTGTGCTATCTGCTTTCAAAGACAATTTAATTTCTGCACCTATTTCACTTACTAATACTTTATCCTTAATGCCACTTATTGATTTTACAGCCTGCCAATTCAAAATTATAATAATTATCAATATTTATATTCCTTCAAGTGTCTCTTGTGATGACTATGAAGCTTTCCTTGATTCTATTGCGTTTGAATTACTCGGTAAACAAGTTTTAATTGTCCAGCTTAAGATAGTACCGCCCAAGCAACGGGTAAAAAATATTTTAGTCTTCTTAATTTTATGTCTACGCTCTAATGTAAAATTACTTGATTTAGTCTTCAGTAACTTCGAATGCATGGTTTCTGTTTGTCGTGATACGGATTCTATAGTTACGGAAGGTGCACATCACCTTGCGCTTAACATTCTCCTTAAATTTAGTGGTACATAATATACACAATTACAATTTTCCATCTAATAACAACTTGAGATATTATTTTCGGAGGGCTGATTATAAAAATTGAATTGATTCGGCATTTACTTGATGAAGATCCATAATTAAGAATAGAAATAAAACTACGGTTTTAATCTTCACTTTTAATCATTACTCGTAAAACGACAATTGTTTCGCCAACACAGTGGCTTCCTCAGGTGTTTACATCTAAACAGTACGTTACAAACTAAATAGAAAATAAATAATATATCTATAAAATCAAGAAGGATGGTATTTAAAATATTTTTAAAGAAAACTATGAATTACATGTATTGTCGGTAGTGAAAGAATGTCTGGTCGGCCCTAACTGTATATTATAGGGTACTAAACGTGTTTACGCATAAATTTGATTAATAACCTACATATACATTTGTATTATCGTCTAAACAGATTTTAAGTAAATAAATTTAATAAAGGCGAGTTATTTAAATCTAATTTATCATTTAATCAAATTTGCGACTCTTTTAATTTATTGATTTCTAAACTTTCCAGTAAATTTAATTTCTTGCCTTTATTTTCTAAATGCAGAATTTGAAAATCTTTATCGAAAGTGTGGTTTTCTTCTAATAGATGATTCGCAAAAGTAGAATCTTGTTTTTTATTTTTAAACGAAGAACAATGCTCTGCAATGCGTTTTTCAAACGATCTTCCTGTTTGACCGACATATATCTTACCGCATCCACACATTATCCGGAGAAATCCGGAGTCTATAAGTTAATGTGTGGATGCGGTAAGATATATGTCGGTCAAACAGGAAGATCGTTTGAAAAACGCATTGCAGAGCATTGTTCTTCGTTTAAAAATAAAAAACAGGATTCTACTTTTGCGAATCATCTATTAGAAGAAAACCACACTTTCGATAAAGATTTTCAAATTCTGCATTTAGAAAATAAAGGCAAGAAATTAGATTTACTGGAAAGTTTAGAAATCAATAAATTAAAACAGTCACAAATTTTATTAAATGATAAATTAGATTTAAATAACTCGCCTTTATTAAATTTATTTACTTAAAATCTGTTTAGACGATAATACAAATGTATATGTAGGTTATTACACAAATTTATGCGTAAACACGTTTAGTACCCTATAATATACAGTTAGGGCCGACCAGACATTCTTTCACTACCGACAATACATGTAATTCATAGTTTTCTTTAAAAATATTTTAAATACCATCCTTCTTGATTTTATAGATATATTATTTATTTTTTATTTAGTTTGTAACGTACTGTTTAGATGTAAACACCTGAGGAAGCCACTGTGTTGGCGAAACAATTGTCGTTTGAGTAATGATTAAAAGTGAAGATTAAAACCGTAGTTTTATTTCTATTCCTGATTATAATACTTTCTACCATAATATGTTGGATGTTGACTGGAATTTTTTATCTTCATTTTGTGATGCAAATATAGCTGTATCTGCTGTTTATCATAAACTGTATTCCATAGTTGATCGATCAGTTAGTAAAGTAAGGTCTTCCAAATATGTGTTTCCTCCCTGGTTCAATACTGATTTAAAGAAATTAATAAAACTGAAGGAGTATTACTTCCGTAAATTTAAGCAAACAAGATCTCAGTTTGATCGTTCTGAATTTTACAGACTACGTTCCAGGGTAAAACGTGAAGTAGTGAGTGCGTATAATACTGGCGAATAGGAGGAACATATCTAGGATACCTGGCTCTATGATGATTAGCGATGATAATGTTTCAAATCCTCAGGAAATAGTGAATCCTTTTGCTAATGTGTTCTCAAATGTTTTTCATTCTGTATCTCATTTCACGAATACCACATCTACTTACAACAACTTATTATGCATATGAATGCAATCTTTTTCTTCAGAGGAAAAGTTCAAGTGCATGAAGAATCTGAAATCTGGCTTTACTTCGGGACACGATAATTTACCCAGTTTTTTGTGAGGGATTGTGATGGAGGGCTATGTGAGCCCTTAACAGTCATTTTTAATATAATAAATAAGTCATTCTCGTTTCCGGACTTGTGGAAGATTGGTAAAGTTATTCCAGTTTTCAAGAAGGGTGTAAGATCGAACCTTCTAAATTATAGGCTTGTTAACATTATTAGTAATTTTGCGAAGATTTTTGAAAGTTTGTTGTATCAACAAATTATTTTCAAGTGTAAATCGGCGTTGGCTGTAAAACAACGCAGCTTTATTGCAGGTAGATCCACTATTACGAATTTGACTGAAATAACCCAATACATTAGTGAAGCTTTAGATGCTCGGATGCAGGTGGATTTCATCTATACAGATTTTGCCAAAGCATTTGATTCTGTTAGTCATTCCTTACTGTTAACCAAGTTGGATGCTTTTGGTTTCTCGTATGGTCTACTTCAACTAATATCTTCATATTTGTGTAACAGATCTAGTTACGTCTACTACCATGATTTTCAATCCAGGCAGTATACTCCATAGTCAGGCGTTCCGCTCTAGGAGCCCTATTATTTAATATTTTTATGAATGATCTTATTATGCTATTAGATTTTAAAGTGCTAGCTTACGCGGATAATCTTAAAATATTTTCTAGAGTTTCGTCATTGAGCGATTGTAGGGAACTGTTCCGTAATCTCCATTTGGTTAATTTGTGGTGTAGTCATAATGGAATAGCTATGAATACTGATAAATGTGCAATTGTCTGGTATGTTCGTTTTGCGAGCCCAGTTTTGTTCCCGTGTGTTCTCGATCATATTCCCATTCCCAGAATCGATGAGGTTAGAGATCTGGGTGTGTTATTTGATTCTGCATTACGATTCAATAATATTCAGGATATGTGTACAGCAGATATTAAATCTTTGAGATTCGTTATAAGATCTTGTGGGCAGTTTGGTAAACCCTTAACATTAAAACCTCTGTATTATGACTATCTAACAAGTAGATTGGAATACGGCTCTTCTATATGGTATCCTCATTACCTTCATTTGTGGCTGGCTGTGGAGATGTTCAAAGACGTTTTTTGAAGTATCTGTCTTTCAAGTGTGACAGTTTATATCCGGAAAGAGGCACTGAATATACGTCTCTCCTGGAACGTCATTCTTTGAATTCCCTGAGTGATATAAGGGAAAATCTTACTGCCAAATTTCTCCTTAATTTACTAAATGGAAAGATTGATTGTCCGTCTCTTCTGTCACACAATTGAATTTTTTGGTTCTAGAATATTTAACTCGATCGTCGGACACTTTCACCGTTCTCATCGCCAAATCCAATGTGTTGCTCAAAGCCCTTTGCCGTATATGGTACACAACCTTCACAAATTCTACCCTGATCCCTTCTCTCGGTGATTTGAGCTAATTTTGACTACTTCACATGTGTCTGCGACTTGTCACTTGTTATTTGTTTTGTACTTTTTATTATTTACTATTATTTTTTAACAATGCGTTATGCATGTAGTTATATTATGATACAGTGTATGTATTTATTTAGGTTATGTTTTGTCCTGTAATTGGAATATTTCTGTTTGACAATAAAAAATATTATTATTATTATTATTATTATTATTGATGTGTGCGCTCCTTTCGGGAGAAAGGGAAAAAGTTGATACACGGCCGTGAGGCAAGCATATCAACATCTATCCTGCTTGATATGGATGGAAACATTGGTAGAATTATACATGTATATTAAATATATATACATATATATATTTTTTTTTTCATGGATCTACTCTAACGTTGTTCTTTTGGCTTTTTTTTTTCATGGATCTACTGTAACGTTGTTCTTTCTTTTTTTTTTTCTCATAATCGACGCATTAGATCGTAGGAGTCGTTTAGTTCGTGTTTTCGGAGATATGGTGTTTCGGTTTGAGATGTTCGTGGTTGTTTTTATCGTGTATTCTGGCTCAGCACCTGCCGCACAATGCTCGTTGACTCTGGTATGACAATTTTTTGAAGCTGTTTATATGTCATAGGATGTATATTTAGGGTCTTTAGAGCCTCATGTAACTTCAGCGGTATTTCTCCTGTAGAACCAATGATGATGGGTACTACAATCACTTTGTTTTGGCATCACACTTCTTTAACATCTTGGGCAAGTGGTAAATATTTGTCGATCTTGTCTCTGTACTTCGCCTGGATATTCGCTGGCGCTGGCACAGAGATGTCTTTGAGGTACGTAATGCTATTGTTATGGTCTCGTAACGTGATGTCTGGTCTGTTATGCTGGACAGTTCTATCAGTTTGTATTGTTCGGTTCCAGTAAATCATGGCTTCAGGCAACTCCACTACATTTTTCGGCTCGTACTGGTAATATGGCGTTATTACAGTGGTTCCATCATACAGTTTGCATATTGCCTGGTGGATCACTTTCGCAACATTGTTGTGGCGTCTGGTGTATTGTTTTGGGGCTAAAATGGAGCATCCGCTGAGCATATGTTCTATGGTTTCCGGTTTCTCGCCACATATTCTGCATGACGTTGATGCGATGTTTTCTTTTAGTATGTGTTTTTTGTAGGTGCGAGTTGCTATTACTTTATCTTGTATAGCCATCATGAAGCCCTCTGTTTCGACAAATAAGTTGGTGTTACATAGCCAATGCAGTGTCGCTTCTTTATCGATGTATGCAGCGTGTATGTACCTGCCGTGTAGTTCTTTGTTTCTCCACGCGTCAATTTTTTCGTTGTCGTGTACAACTTTTTCTTTAATATTGTTTTGCGTGTCCTTTAAGAGTGGAGTGAAACGGTCATCATTGTTGCACACAACTCTGTGGATGTTTGTGCTTTTACTGTGAAGAATTCTCTGCGGTCATGTATCTGCTCATAGTATATGTTTTGGAAGGTGGAATCTCTCCTTCGAACTTCTGGGGTGGTGGGCACGGTGTTTAGTGAATGTGACCCGTACTAGTCTGTTTATTTATTATTATTATTATTATTATCTCTTCCACTCACAAGAACCATTCGTTTTTGTTTGCCATTATCTTACCCCATCGGTTCATTCGAACAAGATGGATGGCATAGTTATCTATCATTCATTTATTTTAAATGAATATTGATTATAGTAGATACTTACCAGTACTTTCAAGGTGTGAACATATGTGTTGTCCGCTGCTAGCAGCTTGTGTCTCTTTCTGGGTATGAACTTGTGTGTTGGTTGCTGCTGGCAGCTTGCGTCTCTCTGTGGGTGTGTGGTTTGTGTTTGTGCGAGCGCGCAAGTGTAGGGTGTTGTATGTTGGCGCTCTCGTGCGTGTGTTTAGGGACCGGTCGCGTTAATTTTGAAATATCGGGAAACCAGCCGTTGCGCAGGGCCGCCAACCCTTTCCCGGCAACTTCTTTACGTTTCCGTGCAGTACTTCGACGGCCCGACCCCTGCCCCATCGAGGCAAGGCGCAGACGAGCGAAGCGCACCTTGCACGGGGTTGCTCATCGCCAACCGAGGGAACACTCTTTGAGGCTACTTCGGTCGACGACAGTCACACTTTGTGCCATTTTAACTTTTTCCGCCATTGCGGGGGCACTGGACACACGTGTGTGTGCTGTTAACGGCAGCCTAGCCAGGTTGCCGCCCAGGACCGGTCCTAGTGGTGTGTGCATTGCGCGGCGCCGTGTTTTGCGCCGCGTAGCTTGATTTCTCTCTCCCCTGCTGGAAAGGCGGAATGGCACCTGTCCGCCCATCGGGCAGACCCCCCTAGAGTTTGGTAGCGCATATGCTAGGCTACAACCCAGTAGAGGACCACATCAGCACCCCACCCGTTCCGTCATTTCGCCTCCCGGCCACGTTGCCCGCGTTCGCGCGCTGCAACATCAGTTTAGCACGCGACGTATTATTGCAGCCGTGTCTAACAAGACACTTTTTTTCATTTTTAAATAAAGTTTTTGGTAGAGATCCAAAGTAGTTATGGACTTGTGTAATATCTGTGGAATTTCTCCAGTTGCGCCAATCACAATTGGGACTATTAGGACCTTGTCCATCTTCCACATACTCTTGATTTCGTCGCTGAGAGGTAAATATTTATTTACCTTCTCACTATAGTTCCTTGCAGTGTTTTTTGCCAACGGAACAGCAATGTCAATGATGTACGTTACCTTGTCCTTCTTCAGTGTCAGTATTATATTTGGAATATTGTTGGGAATTGTTTTATCTGTGATTATTTGGCGATTCCAATATAATCGAGAATTTTCGTCCTCGCAAACTGAAGGTGCTTCATTTTCATAATACGGGACATTTTCAGAATACGACAAGTGCTTCTGTCTGAGCAGCTGGTGTAATATTTTTGCAACCCTGTTGTGCCTCTCGAGATATTGTTTGGGGGCAAGTACAGAGCATCCTGCCATCAAATTATCAATTGTTTCTTCCTTATCTGCGCATACACGACATTTAATGTAAGATAAATTCTCCTTAAGAATTTTCTTCCTATAGGAACGCGTTGGAATTACTTGATCTTGGATGGCGGCTATGAATCCCTCTGCTTCTGAAAACAGGTTACCTGTATACAGCCACGCCTGCGACGCTGAGGTGTCAAAATTTTCAGATCCAATTGTTAACGGATACTTGCCATGCAAATATTTATTTTTCCACCTCTCTTTCTGTTGTGGTATACTTAAGATTCTCGTGGATGGATTGAATTCATCGTTAGCCAGTTTGAGTGGCGTAAAATTGTCCATTTGAGCAATCGCATTATGCAATCTACTTTCTTTCGACTTTTGCAGAAAGTACTGTCGTAAATTATTTACCTGTGTATAATGCCTGCAACAAGCACTCGGTATTCCTCTACCTACTTCTCTTCCTGGTAGGTGGAACCTTTCGATCGCACTACGTGGGTGATGAATTCTAAATTTTCTCGCTTCTACTCTTGTCTTGATGTCTATTGCTTCAAGTTCAGTATCAGTCCAGTTAATTATTCTAAATCCATAAGTAAGTACGGAAGTTGCAAAGCTGTTTATTGCCTTGGACATATTTCTTGTCCACAATCTGGTTTTCAACAACGTTCACAGCCTAGAGAAATACTAATCTTTCGTTGATTCTTTTGCAATATTGTGTTCTATTCCTCTAGCCAGCAAATAACCAAGATACTTATAATATTCGTTGCTCTCCATTCCAATAACTAGTCCTTGTCCGCCTTCCACTTCGAACCCACGATGTTCAACCCATTGTCCCTTTTCTATGTAACTTATTTTGCATTTTTCCAATCCAAATTTCATTTGGATATCTCTACTACAACGGCCAACACAGTTTAGGAGATCGCGAAGATGATTCTTTTTCCTAGCATACAATTTCAGATCATCCATGTACCAAAGGTGACTAATTTGTACGACAGGTTGTAGTAAATTACATCCCTTATTTAGGGAATTTAACAAAGTTGTTAACGGTTTCCAGGCTAAACAAAACCACAGTGGACTCAAAGCGTCTCCCTGAAATATGCCTCTTTTAATACTGATCTTACCTGCATCAATACTTTCTGTAGGGGTTTTCATTAACAAACTTGTCTTCCATTTAGTCATGGCGTAACTAAGAAAATTAATTTGATGCTCCTCAATCCTATATAACCTAAGAATCTCTACCAACCACGAGTGAGGTACACTATCAAACGCTTTCTGATAGTCTATATATGCCATATAGAGATTTTCTTTTGCTTTCACCACATTCTTCATCACAACTGAATCAATCAGGAGCTGTTCTTTGCGTTTATTATTATTATTATTATTATTATTATTATTATTATTATTATTATAGTCTACTAATTACATTATAATATTTTAGACTACATTTTTCTAAAAATAGACTTCGCGTCAACAAAGCTAACAAATTTTGAATCGCACCCTGTACACAAACGGTGAATAACATTATAGTTCCCACAAGGAAATGACCACAATAAAATTATGACAAACGACATATATTCGGAACTCTTGAAATTTACCCACAACACACAGAATCATAATTCATCCTCGCAAGTTCACTAGCTTATCAATTGACGTATCAAATGTTAGTATTTGATTTATGACTGAACCTCGTAATAGGAATAAAGTTTTCGGCCCGCCGCGCACGGAACGGAATCCCCTTCAGGGAAACAAGAAAGGGCGGGTGTCGTGAATATAAATGTCTTACCCTCATCGTTTCTGCGCCAAATAATACAGATATACATATAATGTTAGTTTCGATTATTCATATTTGTTCAAAAGATGAAAATTATTACAATATTTCCTCAGTACCAAGTATCAAATAGAGCAATAATCTTTGCGAAAGGGTTCCTTCAATAAATACAATTAGACAATCTTTCAAAAGTATTTGTTCTATTCAAATATGTCACATATTTGAGAAAATTATTTATATCAGCGTCAAAGAGAGCACACGACTTTCATTGGAGGTTAGCATACAGAGCTTTGATCTCAATAAACAAGTTAGCGATAATTGAAAACAGCGGAGAAAGTTATATAGGCACCTCTGACTTGTCTAGATTGGTGTTTGTTTGTCGTTCTAGTATTAATCAGGCAAGGTTCGTTAAGATGTAGCCTCTGTAAATAGTAATTTAACATAGTAACCTACCACGACATTTGTCTCTTGTGCCCGTCATTGTTTAAGGATTTCTACAAAGTAATTGATGGTTTTCTTTTCGTGTAGGAGTTCACGTGCTTCTCGATTGTAATACGTTTGATAAATCCTTAACAAGAGTCTACTTTGAAAAGTCAAATAAGACGCCTACATGGACCTAAATTAACTCGAACATAATCCAGTACAAATAATATGTGTTTTTTTAAGAGCTTGTGAACTTAAAATGATAATACAAGACAGAAATATTGTTGGAATGAAATTTTTTTTATTATAATCTGGTAGATAATTTCATGGCATTTATTTTTTAAATATGATTTCCGGCATATGTCCACCGCGGCTACGAGTTACATGGTCCATTCGATCAGTCCAATTTTTAACTACTTTTTCCAATAAATCTGGCCGTATGGCGTCAATGGTGGCTTGAATATTGGCTTCCAATGCTTCAAGAGTTGCTGGTTTGTCGGCATAAACCAATGACTTAACATAGCCTCATAAAAAGTAATCCAGAAGCGTTAAATCGCACGAACGAGGGGGCTAGTGAACAGGACCACTTCTGGAAAGAAAGTTGTCGCCAAATTGATTTTGCAATAAATCGATTGTTAAGCGCGCTGTATGACAACTAAATGTCGTTGATGTTTAGCTGATTAATTTTTGGAAACAAAAATTCATCAGTATGGCTCGATAGCGCTCGCCATTCACCGTAACGGCAGCTCCTTGCTCATTTCGAAAGAAACAAGGACCGATGATGCCGCCAGCGTGTAAACCGCACCAAACAGTAAATTTTGGATGTAATGGTGATTCGTTAACGGCTTGAGGATTGTCTTCGCTCCAAATACGGCAATTTTGCTTATTGACGTAGCCATTTAACCAGAAATGAGTTGCATCACTAAACACAATTCTTTGATAAAAATGCTCATCTTCGGCCAGTTTCAAATGAGCCCAATCAGCAAAAATGCGACGCAAACGATGGTCGTTTGGCTTGAATTCTTGCACGAGCTGTATTTTATAGGCACGTAAGCCTAGATCATTCCGTAAAATTTTCCACGTAGTCGAAGGACAAAGACCAACAAGTTGAGAACGACGACGAATCGACATTTCGGCGTCTTCTTCAATACTTACGCTACAGCAGCAATATTCTCTTCGGTACGCACATTTCTTTGTCTTGCTAAAGGTTGTGAATCGAGAAGAGTAAAGTTAGTGCGAAAACGATCAATAACTGCACTAATTGCTTGCTCACTAGGCCGATTATGTTGACCGTAAAATGGACGAAGTGCTCCATGTACTTCTCGAACAGATTTATTCTTTTCAAAGTAAATTTCCACAATTTGGAAGCGTTGTTCTGGCGTTAAACGATTCGTGATGACTTGCCAAACCTTACTGAACAGAAATGTCAACACAGTTTGACATTCTCAGATGTCAAACCATAGTTATCGATATCGATAGTTCTCGTGCAGCTAAAAAAACACCCGATATACTCTTACAAAAGATTTAATATTACAACTTATGAGTTACTTTTTTGATATTACGAACTGGAAAAATCTCGTCCGAAAATGAAAGTTTATCTCTCTTGGAGAGACCCTCTTAGATATGAATGATTATTATTTTTAAAAATCATGGTGTTTTATTTCTAAATTCCTAGTAAAAAATAAGTAACTTCAACTATACTAAAAGGGATGTCCGTAAGTAGGTTCGATTACCCGACACGGGGACCGCCACCTCCACAATTAATTAATTAAAAGGGTTAAGTCGCGGGATTCGCGGTTTTATTCGCGGTTTTATTCGCGGTTTCGCGGTTTTATTCGCGGAATCGCGATATATTTCGCGGAATTCGCGGGGTGTCCTCGGATTTATTCGCGGATTAAAGCTTAACCTTTTCCTGTTATGTATACCAAATTTCATAGAAATTGGTGCAACGGTGACAAAGATATAGATTTTTGGCTAAGAAATGTCTATTTTGCACCACTGTGCAGCGCACAGAATCGATGTTTTTCTGAGTGACTGATGTTCTTGGCGGACCTCTCCTAGGATCGTCGCTGCTACTGGTGCGTTCACGTTGGAATTTACAGTACCGACGTGAAACTGTCGACTGATGTGGTGCTTCATCTTCAAAAAAACAGAAACCAACTCAGCAAGACATTGTTGTTGAGTTAATCCTCTGCGAATGTTGAAAAAAATTATTGTGCAAAAATTTTCTCGACTCAATTTCATTTTCATTTTCGGCCAACATATAAACTTTAAAAATTCACTATGATTAAATTATTTGCCGTATCTTGATAAAACTTTAGTTCGGTTAACGAGAGGTTGAGATTAATTTTGACACCTGACGTTTTATTTGCAGGCGCCCTCTATGGGGCTATATGGAGCACTAAAGGGATATCCCTCGTACTATGATTAGGAATCAGTTTTTGTCAGGAAAATTATATCCCTTTGTTTATTTTTAAAACGTCCACTTTCATTGGATTGTCTTTGTGGATTCGCTTCTTAGGGAGATGTCTCCTAGGATGAACAAACAAGGAAAAAACGATTCAATTGGTAACAGGTGCTGTGTGAGTGTTGAAAGAAATGTATCTTGCGTTTAGCGTAATTCTAACTTGTCGGTGAAGTACTACCAAATCAACGCCAAGTACGCTGGCTAGCCGTAATATATTTAATAAAATTCTCTCTATGCCCACTAAATTACGGAAGTAGGTTCGATTACCCGACACGGGGACCGCCACCTCCACAATTAATTAATTAAAAGGGTTAAGTCGCGGGATTCGCGGATTTTTTCGCGGATTCGCGGCATTTATCGCGGATTTTTTCGCGGATCCGCGGTTTTATTCGCGGAATCGCGATATATTTCGCGGAATTCGCGGGGTGTCCTCGGATTTATTCGCGGATTTTAGCGAGTCCGCGGTTTTATTCGCGGATTTCGCGGTTGAAGTCGCGGATTTCGCGGAACGAGTTTAATTAGATGCAAATTCGCGGATTCGAATGTAAATTTCAGTTTATATCCAATGAATATCGTACTGTAGTTAGAGATATTTTCCAGAAGATGACGCCACATATTTTAGAATTATTTGATTTTTTTTTTATTTATAAAAATGCCAGCAAGAGGATTTGAACCCGGAACCTTTAGAGTGTGAAGCAGGTATTCTACCACTAGAACACATCGGTGAACAAGAATTATAAATTTTAAGTTACATATGTAGCCAACATGTCTTGAAGCATTTTAATTTTGTATTTCAAATTTATATTTCCTAAAGATTTGGCATTTTGTTTATAGATGGAGCCACGTATTTATTTAGATTTATTTTAAATTTTTACATATGTAGTTTGGAATTTTGTTTATAGATGGAGCCACGTATTTATTTAGATATATTTTAAATTTTTGTATTTTAAAAAAAATCAGACAAACCTTGAACCTGGACTATGCTTGCTATAAAGCCGGCATCTTAACTGTTCGACCATCTTGGTCACATGCTTTTATATTTTATAAGTTGCATATAAACTGTAATATATATCGAATTATTTTAAATTATGTTTTATTTTTAAATTAGAATATAATAATTTGTAAGGGGCATATATACAGTCTGACTTATATTCCGAATTATCTAAAATTGACGACCGTAATTTTGTGTTCACATATAATAAATTTTTATTTAGATTAGAATTACTATCATATGTAGATATATCGATCGGGTCTTATTATTCGTTAAATTTACGTTTAATTTGGCATATAATTAGTATCAATTACCCCGTTGAAGACTCAATATATATGACGACCGTAATTTTGCCCGTAATAATGATTCAGTAATAATTTTGTGCGCAGGAGATTGAGACCAGTATGGAAGAGATAAAGATATATAAATAATATTTCTACTTTAAAATATAAAGAGCAGTTTTAGTTTTATCTCGATCTGCGGCTTTTGTATTGCGTAATATAATCGAGTATAATGTGTCTGAAATTAGATCCGATGGAAAAATATAAACAATTTAATATATTTTTTAATATAATATACAAAGCATCTAGGCATTATAATTTACCATAATTCGCGGGAGTAGTCCTCGATAATATTTACGAAATTTACGAGTAATTAACTAACTTCGCTGGGACAAATCGCGGTATTATTCACTAAATTCGCGGCTAATTTACATAAAATTACTATGAATTCGTTTAATATGAAATATTTTCTATCGATAAAATTACATTCAACTTAGGCAGATATCGATCGTAGCTTTGTATGTGTATCGGTGGTAAATATATCTAAACAGGTCGGTAAAACAGGTAACTACATCTCTCAACAGATATCGATCGTAGCTTTGTATGTGTATCGGTGGTAAATATATCTAAACAGGTCGGTAAAACAGGTAACTACATCTCTCAACAGATATCGATCGTAGCTTTGTATATGTATCGGTGATAAATATATCTAAACAGGTCACTACATCTCTCAGCAGATATCGATCGTAGTTTTGTATGTGTATCAAACAGTATATAAAAAATGTTATCGAATTTAAAGTGACTCAAACAATATATAAAAATGGAACCGAAGTTGAAGTGAATATTGAAAATAAATTTTTATAGTAATCTTTTTAATAAGCTCATCAACCACTGTAAACTTTTTATCTACATTAGTTTTGTTCGCACATACCGATATACTCTTTCTAAAATTATCTTCAACTGCTGTAAACTTTTTACCTACCTTAGTTTTGTTCACACATATAGATATACTCTTTCTAATATGCTCATCAACCGATGTAAACTTTTTATATCTTTTTATTTACATAGGCCATTATCACAGAATCATTAGCTTCTTCAGGTGATAGAATATAACGTATTCGCTTATTTTTAAAATCATAATATCCTTCGATATCTCTGGGTAAAATAGACTGAAGGTTACACGGTGCGAGTGATTTTTTTATTTCACTTTTGTTTAAATGTCGCCCGAATTTAACAATATTATTCATGACTGGCTTTTACGGACAGTAATAGTGTACTAACATATTAATACATGGCTTCGATTAATTATACAATTACGCAGAATTCTTTGAGCTCTTCAACAATGGAGGCAATTTCATTTATATGTCCAGAGTGCCCGGCCGTTTTTGATGCTAGGAGTAAACGAAGTCGATCAACAAGTTCGTTTATATCATCCCAGTACACACACTGATAAGGAGCATTCCTCACTATTAATTCTTCACCAACATGGCCACTACCCTGTATATAGCCACTTGTAGACGGTATGCTCAGATTCACTGATGAAGTGTCTAGATTCAGCAAAGGTTTAATGATGTATGAATATTTATAGCTTCTGATTCATTTTACTTGCTTTCGTCTATACTGTTCTCTGTCGTCTCCCGTAAACTCGCTTGGATGTGCCTTAAATATTAACTCACATAGTCCTCGCGCCCCTATATCGCACGTTATCGATTAAGAAATCACAGACCTGTTTATTCATGTTCCAGAGTCGTCTAACAGAACATTTAAGGGATACATAAATATATCGAAACAGGTCTATACATGTTTAAACAGATATCGACTCGTAGTTTTGTGTGCAGGAGATTGGTATCGAAGGGAAAAAATTTTTATTCTATATATACATACGTTTTTTATTAATTCTTCAATTTCATCACTTCGAAATCGAAATGAAGAGTATTAAAATGTAAATATAATATCTCTAACATGTACATAGCATTTAAAGATGTATCATGACAAGACAATAACGTTCTAATCTTATGCTGTAAGTCACCTTCCATCTGAGAGCATGCCTGCAGTGTTGTATTGTAGAAGTGCACAAAATCAGTAACCTTGAACACAGATAGCTTTTGGTTAATTAGCTGCATAAGATGTAACATATTGTTGTAGGTGTTTTCAGAGAAAACGATTGTTCGATTTCGGCTTTTAAGTCGTACAATTTTTATATGTTTATACGCACAAGCTCTAATACGATGTTCTGGACTGCTACCTTCGGTTTTGCAAAATTCTTCCCACTCATCTACAGTAAAGAAGATAAGGGTACTAGACGAACGAACTTGAATCAAGGGCACGAAGCCTGCTGCGGGGCTCAGACCTATCGTAATATATTTAGTGCCTGCCTTATTAAGTAGATATGTCGATTGCCCAATAAGCTGCTTTTCACGAAAGATTGCATCTTCCTTCAATTTAAGAGAGGCAGTGATGAATTGGTTATAATTATTCGTATTTTCAACTGAAACAGAACAAAAAATATTAGAATGGAATAGTAAATATTTCAACTGAAACAGAACAAAAAATATTAGAAATGGAATAGTAAATATAAAATATAAATACCCTGTGTCATTGTGATAACACAGCTTAACAGCACTAATAAAAACGTAAAACTGAATTGTTCTGTGGTACATGCTTACCTATTAGCTTCGATCTGGTTAGGTGGGGGGCGGAAAGACATCCTCAGCGCAGGTCCACAGATGTAAGGTAGGGGTATTAGTTTTGGTTTAAAATTAATAATGTTCCATCGAATCGTAAATGTAATATAAAATATATACTTGAATTGTCTCTTAAGACGGTATCTCACCAACGAAGGCCCTCCAAGCTAGAGTGTGTATACCATCAACATCACTCCACCGCTTATCATCAAAAGGAGATAGAGATAATTTATTTTGCGTGATCGAAGAAATATCATGCAGTCGCGATTTGAATAAATTTTGAGATTTAAATAGAAGCTTTTAAATCGAATAGACACCTTTTATAATCCTCTGAAACGATCTCATTCCTATAATTTTTTTTCTAAGTTTTAAAATTCAATCTAGAAATTAAGCTCGAGGTCCTCCGCCTTTTACCTATATCTTCTCAATGAGATATTAATTTTTACATGTACACGCTTATCGACATTTTCCATCGTTTTACTGAAAACTGAATTATTCATTGATAATATAATTCTAGAAAAATATGATACGTATATGTACTCCCGTTTAGAATAACAGCACAGATAGCACTGTACATATAAAACTTAAATTGAGATCATATTCAGAAATACATAGAAATATATCTATTGTATTTACAATATAAAAGGGAAACAATTCTTCATAAATAAAAAACAGAACAATTGGTATATATTTTATTTGCTTAACTTCGTAATGTGCGTACATATTTTGTAAGTATCTTAACATTGTTTTGCGAGCATGCAGAATCAGAATTACTATGATAAAAGCAGGCGTTAGATTGTATATACAAATTAGGGACATTTGTATCATATTCTAAATTTATAATTTCTATGTCAACATATTTCTTTAGGACTTCAGCTTTCTGATACCCTTTCACATATATCCGGCTGTAATTCCTACATACATTATCTAAAATTGATGATAGATATTTTAACTCTATAAATCCGGAAGCATAAGGGATATTAAAAAAGTTATGCGTCAGCCACCTTGCCTCCTTCTGGTTCTTTGAAGATAATTTATGAAATGGCTTCGTAGATTTAAATAGCAGATGTATCGAACGCTCTCCATCGGTAATCGACATCTCCTTGGGGGTGAAGTCGGGTGTATTAAAACCCTGGATATCGATAATTAGAGCTGGGATAAAACGTTGTTTATATATTCGATCTCGATGAACGTGTGATAAAACATGTCTGATGATATTGTCCACTTTCCTAATTCTATTTTCAAACCGGCATCTGTTGGCAGCTACAGACACCCAGTCAGACTTTCTGTCTTCGCTATCGAGCCATAAATATTGTATCGGAAGACTATCGAAGGTAACTTTCATGCTATCGTTTTAAATATATGATTTATTGGTAATAATTATAATATTTTTCCACTATTCCAGTAGACGGAGCAATTCTCGGAAAATAATATAATTCGCGGTTAATTTGCATGTAATTACTATGAATTATCCCCGTTTAATACACAATTTTTTCGAATGATAAAATCACAAGCTGCCTCGAAAGCGATCGAGCGAATACTAGAGTTATATTAGAATTACTATCATACGAGATAGTGGGGGGTAAATATATTGAAACAGGTCTGCTCATGTCTCAACAGACTCGCAGTTTTACATGTAACATGACCTAATCATTGTTCCACATAGAAATATTATTTTAACCAATTTCTATAAGGCGTCACGAATGTTAAGTTTACGGGGGGCAATATCCGGAGACACACATAATCCAGTATCCTATACACAGGTACCCTGAATTCGAGTATAATAAAGACATTATATGTGACGAAACTGGCACAAGATTCCTATGGAGAAAAGAGCTGATCTAGAAGATTATTTACCCTGTGATAAACATTACAATCAACTGGACCAGGGGGATCATATAGATGGATTTCCGCCAGCAAAAATTAAGTGTTGGTTCTGTTTATTAGCATATTAAGATATATCTAACCATGTAAATTAGAAATAAAAAATATATCAATTCATTTATGTTTTATTTATAAGGTATAATATATAAGTAATGTTAATAAAATCGTAATATATTTTTATTGACTACCCATGAATTGTGCGAGTTGTTCAACCTACGCCACTTTACGTAAGAGGTGTCTTTTGATAAGATGTGAACGTTTGAATATCTTCCCTCCAATTCATTATTAAAACTAGCAATAAGAAAATAATTAATATTAGGTAAAAATCTAATACTCTTATAAAAAATATTGGCAATAAGTAAGATACTGGAAACTTAATTTCAAAATCTAATAGATTACAAAGCAGAGTTAACACAGGAGCTGTTAACATTATATTATATCGTAGGTATATATCTGATACAAAGAAGACCAAGATATAGGAAAAAGAGATACCTACAACTGAATATTCATTGATATCGAGACTGTATTTAGAAATAGATATAAATGTATCTATTATCTATAATATAATAAAGAAAAAATACTTAATAAATAAAACAGAATAAATTTCTATATCAATATATGTCTGTAGGAAATTGAGCTTTCCGATGCTCTTTAACGCATATCCGAATACAATTTCTATATACATTATATCAGATGTATCTGTTTCAATAGCCGTTCAGATATGCTCCATATCTGCTAACATATGTCGATGCTCTTTAACGCATATCCGAATACAATTTCTATATACATTATATCAGATGTATCTGTTTCAATAGCCGTTCAGATATGCTCCATATCTGCTAACATATGTCGAGTCCGAACAGGTCTAAATAGCTATAAAACAGATATTAGACAACTCTTAAACAGGTCTGAACGGATATTGAAACAGGTAAGCTGTTTTCAGATCTGATCATTATCCGTTCAGATATTAGACAGCGCTAGTCTGAATAGTTATAAAACATATATTAAGCAGATATGTAAAATGTCTGGAAGGATATCGAAACAGAGGGGAACTTTTCATCATAACCGTATACAACATAAGCTCCTACATCAAGTATAAGGACTTTACTATAATTGAAAATAATTCGACAGTCTTTCTCAAACTTGCTGCCATTTATATATTTTATATCACATTTACGACATCAAGTATAAAGACTTTATTGTAATCGAAAATAGTTCTAAAGTCTTTCTCGGACTCCCAGTCTCCTACATCAAGTATAAAGACTTTACTGAACGGATATTTATACAGATAAGATGTTTTCAGACTTAATCATTATCCGGTTAGATATGCTTCATATCTGATACCATATGTAGAGTCTGAACAGGTCTAAATAACTATAAAACAGATATTAGACAACTCTTAAACAGGTCTGAACGGATATCGAAACAGGTAAGCTGTTTTCAGACTTGATCATTATCCGTTCAGATATTAGACATCGCTAACCTGAATAGTTATAAAACATATATTAACCATCTATGTAAAATGTCTGTAAGGATATCGAAACAGAGGGGAACTATTCATCATAACCGTATACAACATAAGCTCCTACATCAAGTATAAAGACTTTACTATAATTGAAAATAATTCGACAGTCTTTCTCAAACTTACTGCCATTTATATATTTTATATCACATTTACGACATCAAGTATAAAGACTTTATTGTAATCGAAAATAGTTCTAAAGTCTTTCTCGGACTCCCAATCTCCTACATCAAGTATAAAGACTTTATTGAACGGATATTTATACTGATAAGATGTTTTCAGACTTAATCATTATCCGGTTAGATATGATTCATATCTGATACCATATGTATAGTCTGAACAGGTATAAATAACGATAAAACAGATATTAGATAACTCTTAAACAGATCTGAACGGATATTGAAACAGGTAAGCTGTTTTCAGACTTGATCATTATCCGTTCAGATATTAGACAGCGCTAGTCTGAATAGCTATAAAACAGACATCAAACATCTATGTAAAATGTCTGTACAGATATTGAAACAGATGGAAACTACTCATCATAACCGTATACAACATAGTCTCATACATCAAGTATAAGTCTGAATAGTTATAAAACAGATATTAACCATCTATGTCTGTAAGGATATCGAAACAGAGGAGAACTATTCATCATAGGATCCTACATCAAGTATAAAGACTTTACTGTAATTGAAAATAATTCGACAGTCTTTCTCATACTTGATATCATTTATATATTTTATATCACATTTATGATTCGATGGAACACTATTAATTTTAGTAATAGCCGCACGGATATTGAAACAGGGGAAAACTCGGCAGTCTTTCTCAAACTGACTACGATTCGGGAATAGATACGAGAACCCGTAGGGCTCTCGTGTCTATTCCCTAGCAGATATTTTGAGAAAGACTATCGAGTTTTCCCCTGTTTCAATATCCGTGCGGCTGTTACTAAAATTAATAGTGTTCCATCGAATCATAAATGTGATATAAAATATATAAATGATATCAAGTATGAGAAAGACTGTCGAATTATTTTCAATTACAGTAAAGTCTTTATACTTGATGTAGGATCCTATGATGAATAGTTCTCCTCTGTTTCGATATCCTTACAGACATAGATGGTTAATATCTGTTTTATAACTATTCAGACTTATACTTGATGTATGAGACTATGTTGTATACGGTTATGATGAGTAGTTTCCATCTGTTTCAATATCTGTACAGACATTTTACATAGATGTTTGATGTCTGTTTTATAGCTATTCAGACTAGCGCTGTCTAATATCTGAACGGATAATGATCAAGTCTGAAAACAGCTTACCTGTTTCAATATCCGTTCAGATCTGTTTAAGAGTTATCTAATATCTGTTTTATCGTTATTTATACCTGTTCAGACTATACATATGGTATCAGATATGAATCATATCTAACCGGATAATGATTAAGTCTGAAAACATCTTATCAGTATAAATATCCGTTCAATAAAGTCTTTATACTTGATGTAGGAGATTGGGAGTCCGAGAAAGACTTTAGAACTATTTTCGATTACAATAAAGTCTTTATACTTGATGTCGTAAATGTGATATAAAATATATAAATGGCAGCAAGTTTGAGAAAGACTGTCGAATTATTTTCAATTATAGTAAAGTCTTTATACTTGATGTAGGAGCTTATGTTGTATACGGTTATGATGAATAGTTCCCCTCTGTTTCGATATCCTTACAGACATTTTACATAGATGGTTAATATATGTTTTATAACTATTCAGGTTAGCGATGTCTAATATCTGAACGGATAATGATCAAGTCTGAAAACAGCTTACCTGTTTCGATATCCGTTCAGACCTGTTTAAGAGTTGTCTAATATCTGTTTTATAGTTATTTAGACCTGTTCAGACTCTACATATGGTATCAGATATGAAGCATATCTAACCGGATAATGATTAAGTCTGAAAACATCTTATCTGTATAAATATCCGTTCAGTAAAGTCTTTATACTTGATGTAGGAGACTGGGAGTCCGAGAAAGACTTTAGAACTATTTTCGATTACAATAAAGTCTTTATACTTGATGTCGTAAATGTGATATAAAATATATAAATGGCAGCAAGTTTGAGAAAGACTGTCGAATTATTTTCAATTATAGTAAAGTCTTTATACTTGATGTAGGAGCTTATGTTGTATACGGTTATGATGAAAAGTTCCCCTCTGTTTCGATATCCTTCCAGACATTTTACATATCTGCTTAATATATGTTTTATAACTATTCAGACTAGCGCTGTCTAATATCTGAACGGATAATGATCAGATCTGAAAACAGCTTACCTGTTTCAATATCCGTTCAGACCTGTTTAAGAGTTGTCTAATATCTGTTTTATAGCTATTTAGACCTGTTCGGACTCGACATATGTTAGCAGATATGGAGCATATCTGAACGGCTATTGAAACAGATACATCTGATATAATGTATATAGAAATTGTATTCGGATATGCGTTAAAGAGCATCGACATATGTTAGCAGATATGGAGCATATCTGAACGGCTATTGAAACAGATACATCTGATATAATGTATATAGAAATTGTATTCGGATATGCGTTAAAGAGCATCGGAAAGCTCAATTTCCTACAGACATATATTGATATAGAAATTTATTCTGTTTTATTTATTAAGTATTTTTTCTTTATTATATTATAGATAATAGATACATTTATATCTATTTCTAAATACAGTCTCGATATCAATGAATATTCAGTTGTAGGTATCTCTTTTTCCTATATCTTGGTCTTCTTTGTATCAGATATATACCTACGATATAATATAATGTTTACAGCTCCTGTGTTAACTCTGCTTTGTAATCTATTAGATTTTGAAATTAAGTTTCCAGTATCTTACTTATTGCCAATATTTTTTATAAGAGTATTAGATTTTTACCTAATATTAATTATTTTCTTATTGCTAGTTTTAATAATGAATTGGAGGGAAGATATTCAAACGTTCACATCTTATCAAAAGACACCTCTTACGTAAAGTGGCGTAGGTTGAACAACTCGCACAATTCATGGGTAGTCAATAAAAATATATTACGATTTTATTAACATTACTTATATATTATACCTTATAAATAAAACATAAATGAATTGATATATTTTTTTATTTCTAATTTACATGGTTAGATATATCTTAATATGCTAATAAACAGAACCAACACTTAATTTTTGCTGGCGGAAATCCATCTATATGATCCCCCTGGTCCAGTTGATTGTAATGTTTATCACAGGGTAAATAATCTTCTAGATCAGCTCTTTTCTCCATAGGAATCTTGTGCCAGTTTCGTCTTAAGGATCCTGTCTTCACCTTTGTTTGGAGAATATGAAGCGGTATGTGTTGGATTGTTGTTTTAGATATATCATCTAATATACCGAACTTATCTTCTAACTTTTGTATAACTTGATACACTTTATCTTCTTGAATTGCCATTTTACAATTTATATATTTATATATCGATGTACACTATTTATTATCATCCATTCAAGACGAGCGCGAAAATATAACTGAGGTGGGAAACTATTTCTCATATCCGTATACAACACAGCCCCCTCCATCACATATAATGTCTTTATTATACTCGAATTCAGGGTACCTGTGTATAGGATACTGGATTATGTGTGTCTCCGGATATTGCCCCCCGTAAACTTAACATTCGTGACGCCTTATAGAATTTGGTTAAAATAATATTTCTATGTGGAACAATGATTAGGTCATGTTACATGTAAAACTGCGAGTCTGTTGAGACATGAGCAGACCTGTTTCAATATATTTACCCCCCACTATCTCGTATGATAGTAATTCTAATATAACTCTAGTATTCGCTCGATCGCTTTCGAGGCAGCTTGTGATTTTATCATTCGAAAAAATTGTGTATTAAACGGGGATAATTCATAGTAATTACATGCAAATTAACCGCGAATTATATTATTTTCCGAGAATTGCTCCGTCTACTGGAATAGTGGAAAAATATTATAATTATTACCAATAAATCATATATTTAAAACGATAGCATGAAAGTTACCTTCGATAGTCTTCCGATACAATATTTATGGCTCGATAGCGAAGACAGAAAGTCTGACTGGGTGTCTGTAGCTGCCAACAGATGCCGGTTTGAAAATAGAATTAGGAAAGTGGACAATATCATCAGACATGTTTTATCACACGTTCATCGAGATCGAATATATAAACAACGTTTTATCCCAGCTCTAATTATCGATATCCAGGGTTTTAATACACCCGACTTCACCCCCAAGGAGATGTCGATTACCGATGGAGAGCGTTCGATACATCTGCTATTTAAATCTACGAAGCCATTTCATAAATTATCTTCAAAGAACCAGAAGGAGGCAAGGTGGCTGACGCATAACTTTTTTAATATCCCTTATGCTTCCGGATTTATAGAGTTAAAATATCTATCATCAATTTTAGATAATGTATGTAGGAATTACAGCCGGATATATGTGAAAGGGTATCAGAAAGCTGAAGTCCTAAAGAAATATGTTGACATAGAAATTATAAATTTAGAATATGATACAAATGTCCCTAATTTGTATATACAATCTAACGCCTGCTTTTATCATAGTAATTCTGATTCTGCATGCTCGCAAAACAATGTTAAGATACTTACAAAATATGTACGCACATTACGAAGTTAAGCAAATAAAATATATACCAATTGTTCTGTTTTTTATTTATGAAGAATTGTTTCCCTTTTATATTGTAAATACAATAGATATATTTCTATGTATTTCTGAATATGATCTCAATTTAAGTTTTATATGTACAGTGCTATCTGTGCTGTTATTCTAAACGGGAGTACATATACGTATCATATTTTTCTAGAATTATATTATCAATGAATAACTCAGTTTTCAGTAAAACGATGGAAAATGTCGATAAGTGTGTACATGTAAAAATTAATATCTCATTGAGAAGATATAGGTAAAAGGCGGAGGACCTCGAGCTTAATTTCTAGATTGAATTTTAAAACTTAGAAAAAAAATTATAGGAATGAGATCGTTTCAGAGGATTATAAAAGGTGTCTATTCGATTTAAAAGCTTCTATTTAAATCTCAAAATTTATTCAAATCGCGACTGCATGATATTTCTTCGATCACGCAAAATAAATTATCTCTATCTCCTTTTGATGATAAGCGGTGGAGTGATGTTGATGGTATACACACTCTAGCTTGGAGGGCCTTCGTTGGTGAGATACCGTCTTAAGAGACAATTCAAGTATATATTTTATATTACATTTACGATTCGATGGAACATTATTAATTTTAAACCAAAACTAATACCCCTACCTTACATCTGTGGACCTGCGCTGAGGATGTCTTTCCGCCCCCCACCTAACCAGATCGAAGCTAATAGGTAAGCATGTACCACAGAACAATTCAGTTTTACGTTTTTATTAGTGCTGTTAAGCTGTGTTATCACAATGACACAGGGTATTTATATTTTATATTTACTATTCCATTTCTAATATTTTTTGTTCTGTTTCAGTTGAAATATTTACTATTCCATTCTAATATTTTTTGTTCTGTTTCAGTTGAAAATACGAATAATTATAACCAATTCATCACTGCCTCTCTTAAATTGAAGGAAGATGCAATCTTTCGTGAAAAGCAGCTTATTGGGCAATCGACATATCTACTTAATAAGGCAGGCACTAAATATATTACGATAGGTCTGAGCCCCGCAGCAGGCTTCGTGCCCTTGATTCAAGTTCGTTCGTCTAGTACCCTTATCTTCTTTACTGTAGATGAGTGGGAAGAATTTTGCAAAACCGAAGGTAGCAGTCCAGAACATCGTATTAGAGCTTGTGCGTATAAACATATAAAAATTGTACGACTTAAAAGCCGAAATCGAACAATCGTTTTCTCTGAAAACACCTACAACAATATGTTACATCTTATGCAGCTAATTAACCAAAAGCTATCTGTGTTCAAGGTTACTGATTTTGTGCACTTCTACAATACAACACTGCAGGCATGCTCTCAGATGGAAGGTGACTTACAGCATAAGATTAGAACGTTATTGTCTTGTCATGATACATCTTTAAATGCTATGTACATGTTAGAGATATTATATTTACATTTTAATACTCTTCATTTCGATTTCGAAGTGATGAAATTGAAGAATTAATAAAAAACGTATGTATATATAGAATAAAAATTTTTTCCCTTCGATACCAATCTCCTGCACACAAAACTACGAGTCGATATCTGTTTAAACATGTATAGACCTGTTTCGATATATTTATGTATCCCTTAAATGTTCTGTTAGACGACTCTGGAACATGAATAAACAGGTCTGTGATTTCTTAATCGATAACGTGCGATATAGGGGCGCGAGGACTATGTGAGTTAATATTTAAGGCACATCCAAGCGAGTTTACGGGAGACGACAGAGAACAGTATAGACGAAAGCAAGTAAAATGAATCAGAAGCTATAAATATTCATACATCATTAAACCTTTGCTGAATCTAGACACTTCATCAGTGAATCTGAGCATACCGTCTACAAGTGGCTATATACAGGGTAGTGGCCATGTTGGTGAAGAATTAATAGTGAGGAATGCTCCTTATCAGTGTGTGTACTGGGATGATATAAACGAACTTGTTGATCGACTTCGTTTACTCCTAGCATCAAAAACGGCCGGGCACTCTGGACATATAAATGAAATTGCCTCCATTGTTGAAGAGCTCAAAGAATTCTGCGTAATTGTATAATTAATCGAAGCCATGTATTAATATGTTAGTACACTATTACTGTCCGTAAAAGCCAGTCATGAATAATATTGTTAAATTCGGGCGACATTTAAACAAAAGTGAAATAAAAAAATCACTCGCACCGTGTAACCTTCAGTCTATTTTACCCAGAGATATCGAAGGATATTATGATTTTAAAAATAAGCGAATACGTTATATTCTATCACCTGAAGAAGCTAATGATTCTGTGATAATGGCCTATGTAAATAAAAAGATATAAAAAGTTTACATCGGTTGATGAGCATATTAGAAAGAGTATATCTATATGTGTGAACAAAACTAAGGTAGGTAAAAAGTTTACAGCAGTTGAAGATAATTTTAGAAAGAGTATATCGGTATGTGCGAACAAAACTAATGTAGATAAAAAGTTTACAGTGGTTGATGAGCTTATTAAAAAGATTACTATAAAAATTTATTTTCAATATTCACTTCAACTTCGGTTCCATTTTTATATATTGTTTGAGTCACTTTAAATTCGATAACATTTTTTATATACTGTTTGATACACATACAAAACTACGATCGATATCTGCTGAGAGATGTAGTGACCTGTTTAGATATATTTATCACCGATACATATACAAAGCTACGATCGATATCTGTTGAGAGATGTAGTTACCTGTTTTACCGACCTGTTTAGATATATTTACCACCGATACACATACAAAGCTACGATCGATATCTGTTGAGAGATGTAGTTACCTGTTTTACCGACCTGTTTAGATATATTTACCACCGATACACATACAAAGCTACGATCGATATCTGCCTAAGTTGAATGTAATTTTATCGATAGAAAATATTTCATATTAAACGAATTCATAGTAATTTTATGTAAATTAGCCGCGAATTTAGTGAATAATACCGCGATTTGTCCCAGCGAAGTTAGTTAATTACTCGTAAATTTCGTAAATATTATCGAGGACTACTCCCGCGAATTATGGTAAATTATAATGCCTAGATGCTTTGTATATTATATTAAAAAATATATTAAATTGTTTATATTTTTCCATCGGATCTAATTTCAGACACATTATACTCGATTATATTACGCAATACAAAAGCCGCAGATCGAGATAAAACTAAAACTGCTCTTTATATTTTAAAGTAGAAATATTATTTATATATCTTTATCTCTTCCATACTGGTCTCAATCTCCTGCGCACAAAATTATTACTGAATCATTATTACGGGCAAAATTACGGTCGTCATATATATTGAGTCTTCAACGGGGTAATTGATACTAATTATATGCCAAATTAAACGTAAATTTAACGAATAATAAGACCCGATCGATATATCTACATATGATAGTAATTCTAATCTAAATAAAAATTTATTATATGTGAACACAAAATTACGGTCGTCAATTTTAGATAATTCGGAATATAAGTCAGACTGTATATATGCCCCTTACAAATTATTATATTCTAATTTAAAAATAAAACATAATTTAAAATAATTCGATATATATTACAGTTTATATGCAACTTATAAAATATAAAAGCATGTGACCAAGATGGTCGAACAGTTAAGATGCCGGCTTTATAGCAAGCATAGTCCAGGTTCAAGGTTTGTCTGATTTTTTTTAAAATACAAAAATTTAAAATATATCTAAATAAATACGTGGCTCCATCTATAAACAAAATTCCAAACTACATATGTAAAAATTTAAAATAAATCTAAATAAATACGTGGCTCCATCTATAAACAAAATGCCAAATCTTTAGGAAATATAAATTTGAAATACAAAATTAAAATGCTTCAAGACATGTTGGCTACATATGTAACTTAAAATTTATAATTCTTGTTCACCGATGTGTTCTAGTGGTAGAATACCTGCTTCACACTCTAAAGGTTCCGGGTTCAAATCCTCTTGCTGGCATTTTTATAAATAAAAAAAAAATCAAATAATTCTAAAATATGTGGCGTCATCTTCTGGAAAATATCTCTAACTACAGTACGATATTCATTGGATATAAACTGAAATTTACATTCGGATCCGCGAATTTGCATCTAATTAAACTCGTTCCGCGAAATCCGCGACTTCAACCGCGAAATCCGCGAATAAAACCGCGGACTCGCTAAAATCCGCGAATAAATCCGAGGACACCCCGCGAATTCCGCGAAATATATCGCGATTCCGCGAATAAAACCGCGGATCCGCGAAAAAATCCGCGATAAATGCCGCGAATCCGCGAAAAAATCCGCGAATCCCGCGACTTAACCCTTTTAATTAATTAATTGTGGAGGTGGCGGTCCCCGTGTCGGGTAATCGAACCTACTTCCGTAATTTAGTGGGCATAGAGAGAATTTTATTAAATATATTACGGCTAGCCAGCGTACTTGGCGTTGATTTGGTAGTACTTCACCGACAAGTTAGAATTACGCTAAACGCAAGATACATTTCTTTCAACACTCACACAGCACCTGTTACCAATTGAATCGTTTTTTCCTTGTTTGTTCATCCTAGGAGACATCTCCCTAAGAAGCGAATCCACAAAGACAATCCAATGAAAGTGGACGTTTTAAAAATAAACAAAGGGATATAATTTTCCTGACAAAAACTGATTCCTAATCATAGTACGAGGGATATCCCTTTAGTGCTCCATATAGCCCCATAGAGGGCGCCTGCAAATAAAACGTCAGGTGTCAAAATTAATCTCAACCTCTCGTTAACCGAACTAAAGTTTTATCAAGATACGGCAAATAATTTAATCATAGTGAATTTTTAAAGTTTATATGTTGGCCGAAAATGAAAATGAAATTGAGTCGAGAAAATTTTTGCACAATAATTTTTTTCAACATTCGCAGAGGATTAACTCAACAACAATGTCTTGCTGAGTTGGTTTCTGTTTTTTTGAAGATGAAGCACCACATCAGTCGACAGTTTCACGTCGGTACTGTAAATTCCAACGTGAACGCACCAGTAGCAGCGACGATCCTAGGAGAGGTCCGCCAAGAACATCAGTCACTCAGAAAAACATCGATTCTGTGCGCTGCACAGTGGTGCAAAATAGACATTTCTTAGCCAAAAATCTATATCTTTGTCACCGTTGCACCAATTTCTATGAAATTTGGTATACATAACAGGAAAAGGTTAAGCTTTAATCTGATAAGTTTAAAATTATTATATTGCGATTAATTGTGTGTGAAAAATAAGATCTATTAACCTTTTGCCTCTAAAGCCCGTTATCAGTCCTCGAAGTGTCTCCAAAAAGAAGGTTGCGACATTTTGAAAGCAGGTTATGTAACAACTATTGGTATACAACCATTTGTTCCCCAAAGTCATCGCTGAGCTCCGAGAAACCAACCCACACGACGAATCATCCTCTACCAAGACGATGCAAGTTCGTATACAGCTCGCAAGACAATTGAATTTTTAACGCAACAAAACGTCGAATTGTTAGACCATCCTCCGTGCAGTCCCGACGTAAGTCCCAACGATTTCTTTACCTTTCTGAAAATCAAGAACAGACTGCGTGGTCAAAGATTCCAGTCATCAGAAGGAGCAGTCGATGCCTTCAAAAACGCAATTTTGACTGTAGCAGCAAACAAGTGGAATAACTACTTCCAGAATTGGTTCGAGCACATGCAAAAGTGCATAAATCTTCCTGGAGAAAACAATAGTCTTTAAAAGCTATCTACTGTTTTATTCCAGTTGTAGCTAAGTAAGGGCAACTTAATACATATATAGATAGGATACGAGGGTTGTAAAATATAAAAGACAACCCTCGTATCTATCTATATATGTACTAATTTGCCCTTACTTAGCGTACAATAATATATTTAACCCTAGAAGATATACCGGGGTTACAAGTGACCCCAACAGAATTGAATTTTCCCACCTATATTCTTATTTCGCGCTTGGTGGCGCTGATAATTTAGGTAAGGTTAGTCGATTGTGAATAGTATAAACACGTGCAGTGAACCTTACGTTGCCGGTTATCGTTTTCTCAATAAAAATTATTTGGGGTTGTGAGTGACCCCAGGATACGTTTGCGTATTGTGAAATAATACTGTTTGTAATTTCGTGTGATAAAATATTTGTGAAACTTGTCTAAAAAAAACCGTTAGTGCTCCAGATTCGGACTTTGAAAAAACTGTCTTACAATGGTACGATGAAGCAGAAAGCGATATTGAAGACAAGTTTGCAGAAAGTGACAGTGAGGACGAGGTGGAAGAGTTGTCGGAACACAACGATGACACTTCTTCTGCAGATGATGAGTTTGAAGAACGTCCACTTCAACGTGAAGGAATTTTGAAGGGCAGAAATGATTTTGCATGGAGTTCACGAGAACCTGCAAAAAGCAGAACGCCTTCAAGAAGCATCGTGGTAAAGGTACCTGGAATAAAGGGTGCACGTGTAATTACCACAGGAATAGATGCTTGGGCCATTTTATTCACTCCTACAATTTTAAATGAAATTATAACTCATACAAATGAAGAAATAGAAAGACAAGGTGTCAAATACCAGCCAGGTATGAAATACGTACATCCTACAGAGAAATCTATGCCCTATTAGGCCTTTTGTACATAGCTGGTGCTCGAAAAGATGCACATCTATCTGTAGAACAAATGTTTTCTTCACAAGGACCTCTAATATATAGATGCATTATGCCTGCAATACGTTTCAAATTCTTATTGAATTGTCTAAGATTTGACGATAAAGAAAAAAGAAATCGTGAAGACAAATTTTCACCGATAAGGCAAATATGGGAGGATTTTATAGAAAATTGTACAAAGAGTTACTCTCCTCACTGCTACGTAACTATAGATGAGCAGCTACCTGATTTTAGGGGCAAATGCCCGTTTCGTGTATATATAGGATCTAAACCTGACAAATACGGAATAAAGGTTGTATGTATGTGTGATTCGCATACATATTACATGATAAGTGCTATTCCATACATTGGAAAAAACACTAATCCAACCAACGAATCTGTTCCAATGTATTTAGTGAAAGAGTTATCCAAATCTATTCATGGAACAAATAGAAACATTACAATGGATAACTGGTTTACGTCTGTTCCATTAGCCAAAGAAATGCTTAGCAACAAAGGTCTAACAATCGTGGGAACAATAAGACATAATAAAAGAGAAATACCACCTTCTTTTTTACCTTCTAAAAACAAACCCGTACTAACTTCCGAATTTGCTTTCTCAGACAATTTGACGTTGGTTTCGTTTACACCAAAGAGAAATAAATCTGTCACACTAATCTCGACCTTGCACGCTGACAAGAATGTTAACGAGGTTTCGAAGAAACCAGAAATTATTGAGTTTTACAACTCCACCAAAGGTGGAGTGGATACATTCGATCAGATGGCTCACAACTACACCGTATCCAGGAAAACAAGAAGGTGGCCACTTAGATATTTCTATGGGATGCTTGATCAAGCCGGGATAAATGCCTTTGTGTTATATAATGTGTCGGGTAACGCTAGCAAAGTTACCCGAAATAAATTTTTGCAATCACTCGGACTGCAACTAGCTAAACCTTGGATGGAAAGCAGGCTCTCCAAAAAGATATCCGGTAAACTGCAAAGTGAAATACGAGAAGTACTGGGACTAACACATATTCCAGAAGAGGAACAGCTTGGTCCAGGGCCAAAAAAACTCAAATCGTCAAGATGTTATGTATGTCCTCGTTCACGTGATCGAAAATGCAGCGTTGTATGTTATATGTGTTCCAACAATGTATGTAACGAACCGCGTACTGATATTTGTCTAAACTGTAAGGGAAATACTTAAAGTTGCTATTGGCTTCACTAAATAAACGTTTTCAAAAAATTTTCTTTTATTTTTCCAAAATTAATTTCTGGGGTAACTGGTGACCCCAAGTATACGTTTTCAAGTGTGTTATTTTGGTATACCTTCTAGGGTTAAAACAATCAAAACGAAACGTTTTAATTAAATGTTGAGGAAGAAATATTTTTAATTAAAATAAAAATAATAATCAAGCCAAATAATATGCATAATAAACGACAAAAGTAACAGTATATGCAATAACGTATGCTACCCTCTCTACTTGACAATAGGGTTATTACTGAGTCCCATCTGCGTGCGTGCATTACACAATTCCCACTTTTATTTATATCACCTTTACAGAAGGAGGATATTTCAACAATGCGTATGTATTTTAACAAACACTTTCTTACAATATTTTCCAGTCCGGTATATTACTTATACTTCAACTGTTTGGTTAAATAGACTCAAATACATGATTACCCCATTACATTTTCGAAAACTACAGTTATCCAATATAATTATAACAAATTTCGTATTAATAATATAAATTACGATAAAGCTCATATAATATTCGCGATATACAATTATTAAATTAAATTTATCGGAAATGAATATTTCACTGTGGTTTTCATAATTTTTCCATATTAAATCATCCGAATATATAAATTGCACACTAAATTTGCGCGTTCTGGTTGGCGTCCAAATAAATCAAAAAGAGATTTGAATGGACAAATTTTCCCGACCTACTTTTTAAGTGCTTGTGGAATATTAATTACGTTTCGGTTGGTTTGGAAAAAAAATAGAATGAGCGCGTCAAACATAACAACAATATAATTACTTTTACAGTAAATTCAATTAAGGTAATGTAACAACGTTGGAAAATGACCGGCAATTTCCTAGCAGCGCGGAAACAATATAAAGGACACAGCTTTTAGATGCATAGGGAAAGGCCATTTAGCCACATTTTTAAATTAAAAAAGAACATTAATGGTTAGTAAAGGCCTTTGATTTTCAAATATAATCAACGTCCAATTACAAATTTTTGCAATTAATTCTAACATGCATTTATTCCAGTATTTGTATTCACTTATGCGTTATTAACGAAATGTACTTTATAATTTCAGCCTCTATCCAAAGAATTCTAAATGTATGAAAAGTTCATTTATTTCATAACATTCCGATTATTTTTTAATAGTTTTCATTTACATTTTATTTAGAAAAAAAAACTTTTGAATTTACCAACTTAGACATTACATTTATTTTCAATCCATCACCGACACAGTAGAAGAGAATTTAAAAAGAAAAAGAAGAATTTCCCTTCAATTTTCTTCAGAAATTTAGATTTAAAATTAATCAAATGCAAATATACAGTTCATAAAATACAAGTTTTCAGTTCGTACTACCCAAGTGTGAACCGCAAATTGTACTTTATCTCTTTCTAACACACATAAATACGCGCTGTAATACTACACACGTTTGTCATATTAAGTTAAGATGTACGTCTTTGAAATATTATATTAAATAAAAAGGATAAGTTGTCCAGGAGATAGTCTTATGATATTCGGCTTGCTGTCAATTTATTTCAATATTGTTGTTTATTGACTTTGTTTCCGGTATTCTGACTTCTAGGTTAAGCTTCTTCTAATTTTAATATTTGGTTTGTCATCGAAAATTACAAAATCTGTTCTTTTTAGAACAATACTGATAATAAATAGTAATATCAATTAGTGGCAATAAATACGAAATTGTTAGATTATCACTTTGACATTTCTAACCTATTTATTTTAGAGAATATTTCTTAGATGCCTAGTAAACCTCTTGGTTCTCAAGCTTGTATTAAATCTTACAGCCTATTTTGAACGGAAAAAGAGAATAGGGGACAATTTTATGTCAAAATTTATGTCCATCGATCGTGTTCATTAGGTAATTCACATAATCAGTTAGATAAATCAATATTATAAAATAAGTTTTATTTTCAAGGGTAGCAGAAGCCCTTATTACGAGTATTTCTAGTAGAACGGTCTAAACTAATAAACATCGTAGCATTCAGAATCCAGTATTATCCAGTATTATCGTTTCCTGGCATGAAAGGTCTTGTAAGAAGCCAAAAACTAAGGACTTACCAGAAGCAACTAAAATGGAAGTTAGAAATACTGTTTGACATGTATGACAAAATATCTTTGTATTTATATTTTGTAGAAGTTTCATATGGTAACATTAATACTGCCATAAAAAGCATCATTGTGCATCATTTGCCAACACATAATATGAAGCAGCGAAGAAATTACTGCCACTGGTTCAAAGAAACATTACATGATGAAGATCTCGAGGCAACGTTTTATTAGAATGAAGTTTGTTTGTCTTATTGGGGTGCACTAACTTGCAAAATTATCAAATGTAGTTATCAGAAAATCCTCATGGGTTTGTTAAATATGATCTTCATCTAATAAAGGATAATATGGATTTCGATTGTATTGTCTGCAAGACGAATTATTATTCTTCCTATTCTTTTCCAATATATTAAAAATTTTAAAATATAAGCTGTAGAAATCTAAATTATACATCGAATTCATACATTCCCAATCTTCTTAGCCCAGATATAGTGCAAGAAAATTATTTCGGTAGGTATGTCATTCTTAATAATGCAAACATTTTTTAACATTAAATATCTTTTTCAATATCTGTACATTTCACTATTGATATCTGACTTGAAATATTTCTTTTTAAATAATTTTTTTAAATAATTATAAAAAACATTTAAAATAATTTGTTCCAATATTAAAGTAATAATTTCAGCATAGTTTTCTTAGATAGAATATATTTATACAAAACTAGAAAAGAAACAATACTTTTGAACTATTCATGTTCCCACTTTACTCATTATTATTATTTTGCCATGTAGGTTATGTATATGCTTTCTTTGGTTATTTTGCAAGTAACATACTAAAATTTTGACAATATTGCAAAACATGTCGTTTATATTTTATGATAATAATAATAACAATAATAATAATAATAATAATAATAATAGTTTATTAAGTGCCCAACAGCAAAGCCAAATGTAGGCACAAAGAAAATGTATCGTACATGAATAAATTTACAAAAACAAACAAACAAAAATATATCCAATACACAGTTAACTTAAATTCAAAAAAAAAGAAAAAGAAGAAAATCAAACTTTAAACTCTAAACTTCGGTTCAAAAAATATGTCACTAAAGTATTTATTCCCACATCTACACATTTGATAAATCGGACTCCTCACCAATGCATTACTCCGGCACACGGGATAGGCAAAAGTTGCAGAATTGCGAGACGCAAACTGAGGCACAGCAAACCACAGTCTTCCAAGTATCGAAGGACAATCGATGTTATTATGCACAACACTGCGTAGAAAGTTAGCACAGGTTACTTCGCGCCGGACATCCAGCAACACCAAATCATGTTCCCTGAGAAGTAGGTTATGGTCAGTATTTCTAGGAGGATAATCACCACTCGTTTTAAAAGTAAGATACTTTAAAACACGACGCTGAACACTCTCCCCATTCAGTTTATGATGAATATAGATTGTATGCCAGACTATTGAAGCGTATTCCAATTTGCTTCGAACTAATGAACAGTAGATATGATTAATAGTTGCAGGTTGTGAAACAGATGATGACAAACAGTTATTTCCGCGATTAAATATTGACTTCATTTGACTCTGCAGTACTGATTTGAATCACATGCTTTGAATTTGGCCTTGAACTGAAAACTTATAGTTTATGAACTATACTTCTAAATACCTTTTATTACGATTTTTTCGTTTCTCGTACAATTTTTTTGTAATATGAGGGTGGTTCAATAATTCCTTGAAAAAAGAAATAAAAACAAATTATTTTGTAAACATTTTTAACATAGTCTCCTTTTAGCTGTATACACTTTTCCCAGCGTTTCTCCAATCTTTTTAAGCCCACCAAAAAATTGGATTTCGGAAGGTCCTCAAAATAGGCATCTGTTTGGGTGATGACCACCGACGTGAATCGTTTTCCGGCCAGCCATTTTTCAAGTTTGAGAGTAAAAGAAAGTCACTGGTGGCCAAATCTGGCAAATATGGTGGATGTTGTAATACTTTGAACTTTAACTCGTTGATTTGCATAGATTTGAAACTGCGCAAGTGTGCACCCGTGTATTGTCTTGGTGGAAAAGAATTTTTTTTGCCAAATGAAGATGCTTTTCCTTAATTTCTTCGCTCAACCAGCGCAATAACGTCGCATAATACTCTCTATTTATCATTTATCCATTTTCCAAGCAATGTAGATGATTCCGCGTGCATCCCAAAACACATTGTTGGCACATTTCACCGTGTTTGCCTTCTTCGGAGCCCGATCGCCTATAAAAATCCACTGTTTCGGTTGTTGCTTTGTTTCTGGTGTATAGTAGTGTATCCATGTTTCGTCCACAGTTATGTATCGACGTAGAAACTTGTCAGGATTGCGACAGAAAAGTGCCAAACCAGCCTCCGATTTGATCACACAATCGCGTTTATTCTCCACTGAGAGCAAACGCGGCACCCATCTTGTCGAGATTTTTTCAAACCCAATTTTTGTAAAACTGAAATCAGTGTACCTTGCGATATGTCCGTGGCCTCAACTATTTTGTGCACATTGAGTCGTCAATCACTCAAAGCCATATTGTGGATTTTGTCAATGATTTCGGTGGAAGTCATTTCCACTGGACGTCCCAAAGGATGTTTATATTTTAGTGGATGTAGGGTTACGTTTAAACTCATTTACCCAATTGTAAACAGTCGCAAACACAGGAGCAGATATGCCATGAACTTCGCTCAACCCGACTTTGATCTCTTTCGGTGTTAAACCTTTTAAATAAAAGTGTTTTGATCACCGCACGAAACTCATGTTTTTTCATTTTTCTAAATAAACCAAAATTTATTGCTTCAATCGAGTATAAAAATAAACCCGCTCAATGGATTCAGCTGAAACATTGACAGCAATCTAATGACAAATAACGCTTACTAAATTTTTGTCATATTACTAGCGCCATCTTTTGAATTATCTAAGGACTTACTAAACTACACTCGTAATTACATCGAATTAGAACCAAAAAATACCATATCGATGTGTAAACACGTCAAGCGTATACAAATTAATACAAATATGTAAAAAAAAGATATCTGTATTCGTTCGCATGGACATACAACACGGATTTTACCAGTAGCCCTTCAACCGCAGACATATGCGTTTCGATCTTAACGCCTAAATGCACGATTTTTAAAAATGGTTAAAAAAATTGTAAATTATTTGTTTTGATGTATTTATTCAGAGAAAAATAAGGAAAAAATTAACAACAACGGTAAGAAGCTGTTTTTAGCAAACAACAATTGTTGCATATCTGCAACATTATGTATTAACTGAATAACTTATGAAGTAGTATGGCAATCGAAACAGTTATTTTTTTGTTGCAACACAAATTCAAACCATGTTTATCACATAAAGTTTGTTTTATACTCTTTGCATTTCGGAAATTTATAACGACCACGTACATCTGTCCACATAATCGAATGTTCTACTTGACCAAGGCGAACGTCCTTTGGAGGAGCATGCTGGGCAGGACCAGGTTTTTTCTAAGTACCTATCATTTCTTCTACAGTGTTACTGATTGAACGGCCTCGTTTAATTGGATTGTGTTGACCAATATTTATTAGACACAGCGCTACTTGTTTCCGGAGTTTGAAAAATGTGTTTATTGCTCACTTTGTTTCGTTGCAGATATTTTTTTGAATAAAAGCCATGAATTAGCTAATGCCATATCTAGAAAATATTAAAACAGGCGGAAATACAATTTTTGCTTTTGATCAATATTTTGTGTCTTGCCATAAAGGCATTGACATTGGCATTCTTTAACAACAAAGGTGCAACTAATGTCAGCAGTAAATTTACTTCTTTTATCATATCTGTTTATGGTGGTTAATGGCAAAGGTTGACAAAAGAGTTACCATTTTGTTGTCTTTCCAAACTAAACAAGATATATATATATATATATATATATATATATATATATATATATAAATATAATAAATTCGTGACCTTGGTATGATATGGTAAACCTAATCAGTAGGCGATTAAAGGTCTGTATATTACTTCAAAATATATGTATTTAAAAAACTCTACATGTTTCGGCTGTATACGCCTTTTTCAAGAGAATACAAAATATGAATGACAGGATATAAATGTCAAGTAATTACTTGACATTTATATCCTGTCATTCATATTTTGTATTCTCTTGAAAAAGGCGTATACAGCCGAAACATGTAGAGTTTTTTAAATACATATATTTTGAAGTAATATACAGACCTTTAATCGCCTACTGATTAGGTTTACCATATATATATATATATATATATATATATATATATATATATATATATATAAATATAATATTTTCGTGACCTTGGTATGATATAGTAAACTTAATAAGTCGGCGATTAAAGGTCTGGTTTATTACTTCAAAGTATATATATTTAAAACAACCCTACATGTTTCGGCAATGATTCCTTTGTCAAGGAAATAAAAAATATAATTGACAGAATATAAATGTCAAATAATTGAGTTGCTATGGTTTAAATTATTCAAAGATACATTCCAATAATAATAATAAACCATGCCTTAGTATTCCAAAAAATAGATGGCAAGGTGTGAACATATGTGTTGTTCGCTGCTAGCAGCTTGTGTCTCTTTCTGGGTATGAATTTGTGTGTTGGTTGCTACTGGCAGCTTGCGTCTCTCTCTGGGTGTGTGGTTTTGGATTTGTGTGAGCGCGTAAGTGTAGGGTTTTGTATGTTGGTGCGCTGGTGCGTGTGTTTAGTGACTGGTCGCGTAAATTTAGAGAGATCGGATAACCAGCCGTTGCGTAGGGCCGCCAACCCTTTCCCGGCAACTTCTTTACTTTTCCGTGCAGTACATCGACGGCCCGATCCCCACTCTATTTTAGGTTTAAGTTTTGAAAATAAATGTTTATTAGTATTACTAAGTTTATATGTTGTAGCTATATCATATTTTTTTAACTATGAGAAAAAATTAAATACACTTTAAAAAAATATGATATAGCTACAACATATAAACTTAGTAATACTAATAAACATTTATTTTCAAAACTTAAACCTAAAATAGAAAAAAATCGAGAAACACATGTCCTATATAAAATACCATGTCGCGATTGCGATAGTTACTACATAGGCCAAACGAAACAATATTTATACAAAAGAATACAAGCCCACAAATACTCTAAAACAGACAAAACTGCTTTATGTACACACAAACTACAACGCGATCACCATTTCGATTTTGAAAACACACAGATAATTGTTAAAGAACAACACAAAATGAAAAGAGAAATTAAAGAAATGATTAGTATTAAACAGGAAAAAAATTCAATTAACAACAGAAATGATATAAAAAATTTAAGCAGTATATACTATAACTTAATTGTGTAACGATCTGCAATTTACCATCATAATATATTTTTTTTGTTATATAATTATATAATCTTAAGTTATTTAAATATCAATTACATTTAATTATCATATACATCTGCTTATCATGCTGACTGTTCCGTGCTTAATTCCTGTCTGGTTGTCCGAGTAGGTTTTCGTGGTTTTCCTTCTCGTTTAAGGCGAATGCCGACAACTTTTCATCTTAAGACGCTCCACGGGCACATACATAATAATAACTCATGTCTTGCTTTTCCCTGTTTTTGTTGTCTATCTGTTTTTGGAATACTAAGGCATGATTTATTATTATTCAATTGGAATGTAGATATCTTTGAATAATTTTATCCATTGCAACTCAACTATATGACATTTGTATACTGTCATTTATATTTTATATCCTTGATAAAGGCATCATTGCCGAAACTTGTAGGGTTGTTTTAAATATATATACTTTAAAGTAAAGCCAGACCTTAAATCGCCAACTGATTGAATTTACCATATCATACCAAGGTCACTAAATAATTATATATATATATGTGCCATCAAGATCCCATACATGCACAGACTAATTGACAGGTCGGTCTATACTGTCATATTTAGCCTATTAAAAGATTATTCTACAAAATGGTAAAAACGGTTCCTCCGAATTCACGCCATTTCTGTGTTAGACCACGTAATTTCCCAACAAACCTTATATTAACCATATATTCACTTTAGAACAAATAATGGAACAGCATTAAATAGTAAGACCAGAAGCATATATTGCATTTATAGATCTCAAGAAAGCTTTCGATAGAAGTAAAGAATCTGAGATAGTTTAGAAAAGGGAGAAGTAAACCAAGAACAAATAGTAATATTAAAAGTCTACACAAAAATAGCCGAAGCGATGCTGTATCCAATAACGTAAAATAGAGAATTTGGGATCAAGATGCCTTAAGACAATGATCTGTAGCGAAGTATTTCCCAAGCTCCTTCAAGAGGGAATTGGGGAAATTATAAGTCCTCTATTAGATATTTAGATATTCAGGGCTAGCCATGCCATGGGTTATATCTCGAGAGCATGGAGAGAAACTAGGGCAAGACCTGGAGACTAAAACCGAATGTGGTGCACTGGTTGTACACAGCAGTAATAAGACCAACGATTACCTATGGGACAGTTGTTTGGTGGAGGAGGACAGAGCGGATATCGTCGGTGGGGCTTCTCACGACTCTCCAGCGTCAGGATCTGTTGGAACAATACGTGTTCGAAGAAAAAGACGCTTCATCAGTGAAAAGTATTTTCCTCTTACATGGAGGCTATCGTGAGTCTTCCTCCACTGGAACTATTTGTAAAATTTATTTGTAAAATCGGAAGCCGTGGCTGCGATCCTGAGACTGAAGGCCAATGGCGTATGGTGTCCGTAATAAGGTTGCAGGGGGGCATACTAATATCACAGTAACTATACTGGAAGAGACGATATTTCAAATGCCGGCGGACGGTATGGCACTTGAGATTATGTTGACAGCTAAGCTTAACATATTTATACCGACCAGCAATTTTTTATATGAAGGCATTGCTCATATCATATGTATCTTTCTCCCCTTTCTTATTTGTCGCTATACAAAACTAAGGGTGTATATAATGTATCCCCTATGTAACATAATCATCTAATTGAAGTTCGGTCATCAAAACTGAATACATATTTATGTATGGTATAGAATATAAAGAAAAAACGTAAATTAATTCTAAAATAGCCCCTTGAGATACATCATTTTATATTTCAAAATGGAAATGTCGTTATTGTAATAATAATAATGAACCTTTCATGGATAAAATCGATTCCTTGAAGAGCAATCTAATTTTTTCATTATTATTTTATTAATCTGTCGCAAACAAAGGGAATCGATGGGAATCGGATTTTAGTAGTCTTCAATCATCTCGTTCCTGTCGACCGGTTAAATGAAGCCAGCCCATATGACGGTTTTCCGATGCGGACGTGCATAAAATCTGGACCCTTTTCAATCTCCACATATCTTCCTGTCCTGCGTCGATAAGGAACAATATAATTTCGAAGTTTGATCCGACCAGACGGCGCTACATCATCATGCAAAATGCCCCAGAAAATGCCACCATTCCCTCGCCTCTGTCGTTCTCCTTTTCACGAAGCGGTCCGTCTAAATTGACGAATGCATAAAACAAACTATTGCTTTCGTAGTCTCGGCAGTGAAATCGCGGTGAACCGAAATTGTAGAAAGGCGAACGATGGTACGGCGTATTTACTGGCTCGAATAAAAATCCAAATTGAGTTACTTCGGTTCGTCGTTTTGCAATCTGGCTGTCTGCCAGCAGCTTTCGGAAAAGGTAAAATTAAAAAATAAGATTACAGTTTCAGATGCCCTATAGCTGCTGTGATATAATAAATATGACAAAATAAAGTAAAATATAAGAAAAAAATAAATTTTATATTCTTCATACGCATATAGTCTAATCCCTATATACAATAATAATATATTAAAAATACGTTTTTAGTATTTTAAAAATTCCAAACTAAGTTCTTTTTCCATACAATTAACTACATGCTTATCGTATATACTCGTAACTTCACTTTCTGTAAACTAATTAAATTTTACTCATCCAATAGACTTAATATTGTTTTCTTTTGCAATTTAGTATTTATATTCATGGGTTTCGCAGGCTTAAAATGTAGTTGGTGGGCACTTTTAAGTCTACCTTGATCTACCTTATACAGGACAGCTCTTGACGCGTGGATGAATAAATAATTTTATGTTTATCTATACAGTAGGTATGTAACGTGAGTGAGACTCTTAGCGGTACCAAGCCCACTAAGTTCGGTTGAGGAATCTCTCGTAATTCAGCCTAAAATTGGCCGGGACCTCCAGAACAGCCGTACCGCATTAGCCGCACTCTATAGTAATAATAATAATAATAATATACTTTAATACCCAAGAGGCTAGGCCCAATTACAAGGTACATTGTAATTATAATTACATGACATTGCAGTGCAATTAAATGAACTATGGACTTAAATAGTGCTATCCATCCTCCAGTCATTCTCAGACAAACAGATCATCCAGCATTTTGGCCACGTTGGAGAGAATATAGGTAGGAGTCCGTTTCAAGACGTTTGTCTTAACAAAGGGAACCATAAATATAACCTCGTACCTGGAGTTGATACGAAGAACTAAAAGCGACATTCGCTCCAACATGAACGGGCAGTCAATAATGGTTTTCATTAGATTATTTAGGAATTTCCTACAAATATTCTCCCTTCTTACGCTTAGAGATGACATGACATGTCGTAAAAGAAAATCATCCTGGGACGTAACACGTTCCGGGTAGATACCATCAGGCTTGAATGTGAGATACTTCCAACATGAACGGGCAGTCAATAATGGCTTTCATGAGATTATTTAGGAATTTCCTACAAATATTCTCCCTTCTTACGCTTAGAGATGACATGACATGTCGTAAAAGAAAATCATCCTGGGACGTAACACGTTCCGGGTAGATACCATCAGGCTTGAATGTGAGATACTTCAAAAACTTACAGTGAACATGGTCCAAGGGAATAGAATCGCAAGCATAGATGGGATACCAAATTAATGAGGCATATTCCATTTTGCTCAAAACATAAGCATGATACAGTAATTTAAGCAAAGTGAGATCTTTAAAGTATTTTCATACACGCATAATAAATCCCAGAGTTTTGTAGACATCGGAACACATATGGATTATATGGGATCTGAACGTAAGATTAGAGTCAAATAAGACTCCAAGATTCTTTGCTTCCGTCTTACTGGTTAAGATATTGTTTTTAATAAAATACGAAGATTCGTGAGACGTACCAGATCGAGTATAAGTGCCCACGCAGCATTTGTCAATATTTAATGTAACTTTGAAACGGTCACAGCATGCAACCAATACGTTCAGATTTTGCTGTAGTTTAATGATATCGTCAGTTGTGGAAATCTCAGAATATATTTTTATATCATCTGCATAGGCGAGAATGGGACACTTCACTTGGAAAAGGAGATCATTCATAAACAAAACAAATAGGAAAGGACTCAAATTTGATCCCTGAGGAACGCCCGAACAAAATTATTGGAGCAGAACCCATTGAACGTCACGTCGCATTTTCTTTGAAATAGATAAGGCCGAAGAAGACTGATAGAAGTTGGAATAAGATCAAAAGATCCCAACTTATGAAGTAAAATCTCATAATCAATTGAATCGAAAGCCTTGGATAGGTCAGTATAAATTACATAAACCTGACCTCTGCCGTCCAAAACCTCACCGATATGGCCAAATTAGTGACAGTAGATGTAGTTTTGATTGAATGCTCCATTGCAGAAAGGTAAGCTGTATAATTATCCTGAATTTTCATCTTTGCTATAGTACGAAGACGTTTGAATCATTGTAGGAGTCAATATTTCGAGTTTTGATCCACTTTTTGTGATAGTAATTCTTATTTTTGAGAACAGATATTATTTCGGATGAAAACCAAGGAGTGTATGATGATCCAGATTGGACCTTACAAGGCACATATAGATTAAATACAGCGTATAATGTATTGTAAAAAGCATCGAGAGCTAGGTTGGCGTCAGAATATATATATATAGCAGGTATTGAGAAGACAATGAACCGTCTGGTATCATAGGCATGACGTAGACCTCCAATTCAGCAACTGCTCGTCTTTCGGCAACTTATACGAACTAATTGTACTAGACTTTACATAGTTTAACTAATCTACTCTATATCAATAGGATCAGTCCTTCTGGGGTCAATGGCCGATCTTAAGCCGATCCTAAGTTGAACTTCGTCGTAATCATGCAAATATGAAATTTTTATATATATTGTACCTCGTCTGGGTTTCAGATCAACGACACTGTTTTACTGCAATAAACCGAATACTAATATGACGATTATATCACCTATCTACAGAATCTGTACCTATTATAATACTTTATCGAATACTTCCCATGATATTCATTTTGATTCATTGGCGATGCTACTAAGAGAATGTACCACCAACCTTTACTACGTATGATGAATGTATATTTTTATTATTGTATTTTATATTATTATGTATTTTGTAATGCATCATTAGTTTAAAGCGAAATTTAGTAGCTTTTTTAAGATTTCATTATCTACTATTGGTACTTACACTATATTCTATATTACATCCTTAGTTTGAATATATCTTGTTAGTTTTAAGTATAATTTATATTAGGAAATAGAAATAAAACTACGGTTCTAATCTTCACTTTTAATCTTAAATCGTAACACGACAATTGTTTCGCCAGCACAGTGGCTTCCTCAGGTGCTTACATCTAAAGAGTACGTTACAAACAAGATTAAAAAATATATGTATATATATAAAATCAAGAAGGATGGTATTATTTTACCATGTATTTAAAGAAATCTATGAATTTACGCAAGTATTATCGGTAGTGAAAAAATGTGGCACATCTGGTCGGCCCTAACTGTATATTATAGTGTACTAAACATGTTTACGCATAAAATTTGTTTAATAAACTACATATACATTTGTATTATCGTCTAAACAGATTTTAAGTAAATAAATTTAATAAATGCGAGTTATCTAAATCTAATTGGTCATTTAATAAAATTTGTGAGTGTTTTAATTTATTGATTTCTAAACTTTCCAGTAAATTTAACTTGTGCCTTTATTTTCTAAATGCAGAATTTGAAAATCTTTATCGAAGGTGTGGTTTTCTTCTAATACATGATTCGCAAAAGTGGAATCTTGTTTTTTATTTTTAAACGCGGCTACACAGATACTTTAATTGAAAATATGCTGACAAAAAATCTTTTCAAAAAAGCAATCTCTATGGTATATTTTGCAATAAAGGATAAGGCAAATTCAAAATTTAGATTACAAACGTACATTGGGACACATAATAAGCATATTTCAAGTTATTTAAAAAAACTTAATATTAACACGGTTTTCAAAACTAATAAAAATTTATCCAAACACATTAAAAACAATAAAGATAAAACAGATAAAAATAAGAAATCTGAAGTCTATAATTTAATGTGTGGATGCGGTAAGATATATGTCGGTCAAACAGGAAGATCGTTTGAAAAACGCTTTGCCGAGCATTGTTCTTCGTTTAAAAATAAAAAACAAGATTCCACTTTTGCGAATCATCTATTAGAAGAAAACCACACTTTCGATAAAGATTTTCAAATTCTGCATTTAGGAAATAAAGGCAACAAATTAAATTTACTGGAAAGTTTAGAAATCAATAAATTAAAACAATCACAAATTTTATTAAATGACCAATTAGATTTAAATAACTCGCCTTTATTAAATTTATTTACTTGAAATCTGTTTAGACGATAATACAAATGTATATGTAGCTTATTAAACAAATTTTATGCGTAAACATGTTTAGTACCCTATAATATACAGTTAGGGCCGACCAGATGCCACATTTTCTCACTACCGACAATACTGTGTAAGTTCATAGATTTCTTTAAAAATATTGTAAAATAATACCATCCTTCTTGATTTTATATATACGGGGTTGGGCAAAAGTAACGTATCACTCCAGTAATTCCGTAAATATAAACTTTAGACCAAATTGTTGTTAACAAAAGTTTTTTGACAAGTTATTTTGTATTGGCTTCAATCATTTGTTTTTTTTCATGATGATTACATATGATAGCCAAAAAATTTTTTATGTTTTTAAATGGAAATAATATAATTTTTTGGACAATTCGGAAACTTTATTAAGTTCTGAATATGAATGCGTACTATTCATGGGGTTAGATAAAAAAAATATTGAGAAAAAAATAAAATTTAATAAAAGTAAACAAACTACAAAATTAAGTTAAATGCTCAAAGTGACGTCCTTCAACGACCTGACAGTGTCCTAAACGTTCCCAAAAATGAATTGTATTTTGTAAACTATTAGGTGGTTTGGCTTGTATCTCACGAGTAATTTTTGCCCTCAAATCCTCTAGGTTTCTCTTTGTATACTTGCGACTTCAAGTGTCCCCAAAGAAAGAAATCCAATTGATTTAAATCGGGAGACCTAGCGGGCCAATCAATAAAACCCCGACGTCCAATCCAATGACCGGGAAAAATTGTGTCTAAATACTGTCGAACATTAATAGCATAACGTGGTGGTGCTCCATCTTGTTGAAACCATAGATTACGGTTTGGCATGCTTGGTTGATTGTCGTTAGGAAATAAAATCAACAGATCTGGTACAATATGGTTACGCAATAAATGTAAGTAACCATCACCATTTAGGTTGTGTTCCAAGAAGTACGGACCTATGATTCGTTGCCCAACAATGCCAGCCCATACATTAAGTTTGTGGCGATGCTGTGTATGATTTCCTCGCATCCAATGTGGATTCTCAGTCACCCAATAACGGCAGTTATGCCTATTTACAAATCCATTTAGACAAAATGTAGCTTCGTCAGAAAATACGATGTTTAAAAAATTTGGATCGTTATTGGACAATTCCATTATTGTTTCACAAAACTGTAATCCTCTGTCCGGGTCATCTTCGTTAAGTTCGTGCAGTAAGTGTATCTTATAGGGCTTGTATTTGTTCGCTTTTAATATTCGTCTAATAGATCTGCTACTCATATCATTTTCTAATCCTAGTTGAGTGGTTGACGAAGTGGGATTTTCCATTACAGCAAGTAAAACTTGAAGAGATCGGCCTTCATTAGTGATTTCTTTTGGTCGGCCAGCTTTAGGTATATCTCTAACATCGCCCGTTTCTCTAAATTTAGTAACCAATCTCGAAACTGTTGATTGAGCTATAGGATCTCGATCCAAATAAACATTATTGAATAAAGTGCAAACTTCGTGATGTGAACGTTGCCTGTCACCATATCCGACCATCATAAGAATTTCTATTCTTTCTTTAGTCGTTAATTTGACCATTTTCACATAAAACACGTATTAAAAAAAGCAAGTTTTACGATGGAAGCTATTTTATTGTGAAACGTCAATAATTCAATGACAGTCAAAAAATCTACAATTTCCAAAGCAATTTACAAAACACTGCACTAGTCCAAATGTACGTTTATTAAATTTAATTTTTTTCTCAATATTTTTATAATCGAACCCCATGAAAAAAATACATATTCATGTTCAGAAATTAATAAAGATTCCGAATTTTTTAAAAGAAAATATTATTTCTATTTAAAAAAAAATTTTTTTTTTGCTGTCATATGTAATCATCATGAAAAAAACGCATATGATTGAAGCCAGTACAAAATAACTTGTCAAAAAACTTTTGTTGACAACATTTTGTTCTAAAGTTTATATTTACGGAATTATTAGACTAATGCGTTACTTCTGCCCAACCCCGTATATACATATATTTTTTAATTTAGTTTGTAACGTACTCTTCAGATGTAAGCACCTGAGGATACCACTGTGCTGGCGAAACAATTGTCGTGTTACGATTTAAGATTAAAAGTGAAGATTAGAACCGTAGTTTTATTTCTATTTTAAATTATGGATCTTCATCAAGTAAATGCCGAATCAATTCAATTATTATATTAGGAACATGTAATTTGCGATGTCCTGTAATTAGATTATATAATCTGTTGGGTAATATATATTATTATTATTATTATATGCTAGTCTCAATAGAAAAAATCATTAGCAATATATAAAGATCCGATTAGATGTAAACTGGCAATAGGAGAAAAAAATAATATAGCAAGTAATGAGTCTGAAGTATCTGGGAATCGAGGTATCGAGTGACAGAAACAACTATCAGGAAGTAAGACAACAGGTTATGAAGGCAGCCCGCATATCAGGATACTTGAGAGACGTGATATGGAGGAACAAATACCTAAGAATAGAAAGCAAAATAAAGATTTACAAAACGGTGATGAGTCATCACCGTTTTGTAAATCTTTATTTTGCTTTATTATTATTATTATTATTTAATATATGACGGTACCGTAGTGAAATGTTTAGTTTGTGAAATAACTTTATTAACTTGGAAAGCAAGTCAGTGCCAATGACATATAAATAGTGACAAACAATCGAATAATAGTGGACGCAGATCATATAATAAATTTGTGTGTTATTTAACAATGATGTTAATTGCGACCAATATACCAATGCAGAAAGTGGAACACCCAATGTTTCGTCAGTTTTGGAAGAAATACAATCCTACGTGGAAATTACCAGCAAGAAGTACGCTACGGAATTACGTACAGTCAGTGCGTGAGAGAATTGTAAATTGTACGAAAAATACGGTAAAAAAAAAATTCTTGTGGTTAACAATAGACGAAACTACAGATATTAAAAAACAGTCCATCCTAGCCATTCTAGTACGGACGCTGACTCCGCAAGGACCTTCTCCTCCTTATTTACTAACCTGTAAACGAATGCAATTGTGTACAGCCAGAGCGATATATGATGTATTAATAGAAACACTACACAAATTTGAGATTTTACCGAAGCAAGTGTTAATGTTAGTTAAGAATGCTGCGAAGGTTATGTGTTCTACGGCAAATTTAGTGAAAACGATTCAACCAAACCTGCTGCATGTCACATGTTTGCTTCACGCTTTACACCTTGTAACAAACACTATACGTACAACTTATCCTGATGTAGATCAACTGATAGGACAAACGAAAGCGGTTTTTCTTAAATCTCCGAAACGGATTCGGCTATTTCATTCGCTGTGTCCTGATATACCCGAGCCGCCGCAACCAATTCTTATACGATGGGGTACTTGGTTAGAAGCAGCATTTTATTATTATAAACATTTTGAAAAAATTAAATCAGTGATTTTACAACTAGATGCCAAAGAAGCAGCTGCAATACGGCTCAGCCAGGTTCAATTTAACAATCCTCAAGTTGCAGCAAATTTAAAAATTATTTACGACAGTTACGTTCCAATACTGGACGCAATAAAAAATTTACAGAACACTGCGCTGTCCTTATCGGACTCATTAGCAATTATTGACCACGTAAAACTAGTGCTGCATATCCTTGAAGATGAAAAAAGTGATTGTCTCCGTGAAAAATTTAACAGTGTATTAGATAAAAATGTAGATTTTACAAAATTAGGGCAACTTTTTACCAATACTGAAGATCCGTTGTACAGATACAAAGAGCGCTTTAACTATGCAAATATAACATCTCTCAACGTCGAACAATCCTTCTCTGTATATAAACATATATATATATATATATATATATATATATATATATATATGTCGCTACGTACGAACCTTTCCGAGACTATTACAGAAACATATATTATGGTGCAGTTTTTTCATCGCGCACATCCTCATTTTTTTGCAACAATGTAAACATGTTGGGTAAGTCATTTATGTTTTTTCTTAACGTTTTGTATAGGGATTCGATATATTTATTTTTAAGTAAGCGCACTGTTATTCTGCTAAACTCTCCACGCAACGCCACTGCTGGGGCACATAGTCTGCCGTCTTTAGTGATAACATATACAGCGGAAACGCGAGCGGACACAATCAGGCCGTACCAGCTACTGCGACCACGTCCAAAGAGCCAAAAGTTGAACAATTCTAAGAATTGTACCAGACCAAAGAAAAGCGCTAGAATTAAGAAAAATAAAGTCAAAAGAACTTGCTTCGCACCTGCTGTGAAACTTAAAGAAAAGGGATGTGTGTCTGGTGCAAAACCTTTAACGCAAACAACACCTAAGCGGCTGAAATAATTTTAGTAACGTGGCGAACTCCTAACAACCAGACAGAATTCGCTTCTCTAAAGTCTTTAAGCTTCGATCACTAATTTAGATTTGACCCACGAAAAATACATTACATTAAAAACAACCGCAAAAGAACATGGGCACAATTTATATCCACTTTATAATAAAATTCCCAATGTTAAAATACAGTTTTGTCATGAAGAAATTTTTAGATATGACATCAAATCCGAGATTCTCCCTTAAAATTTGTTTTGCATTATTGTTTGTTAAATTGTTTCTTATTAAAAAAAAGTAAAGAAGAAAAAAACAGTTTTCAATTTCTTTTAAATAATATTTGGATAATGTGGATTCATTATAATTTAGATGAATAATTAATGTTAATTTATTACAAAAAAGTCGCTTTTACCCCAATTTAGAGACATAATAATTAAAAATTAATTATAGTACAATATTCAATTAAAAATATAGCATTCAACCTGAATTTTACATTTTTATGGTCATCTCATCAAACTGACACCTCCAAATGGGGTTAAAATGTCTTCATTTAAAAAAGTTGAGTCAGTCGGCCTATTTAGTATAAATAAATGTATATATCTTGTATATTGCGCTTCATTATATTGTTTATTCGTGGAGATATTAATTTCGATCGCGTTTGAACGATTCTATACCATTGTGCGGTAGCTTTATGTCTCTATCCATCTGAGTACGCCTAGTACATATTGTTGTGTATTTCACTTTGATGAGAATTAAATATAATACAACATGAATAGCAATGAAACGTATTTGAAACAGGCTGTATTTTAAATGCACCCAGTATAATAATTGGGAGAGAACAAATCCCTGCCATTATGTAAACAAATTTTAATTATACTCTCACGAGAACATAGAGAAATAGGTATAGAACGTAATTAAATAGATTGTGTTTTGCATGCATATCTGTACATTACGTATTGAATGCTATATCAAATGTATAGTGTGGTTATGTTACGATTTAATAATATAAATAGCTCAATTTAGTAAAAATACATGCTTATGTACCAAAATTAAATAAAAGGTACATCAAAGATCATTTCTAGTATCACAAAGTTGATATCTAATATCGAAATTGTAAGTTTTTCTACAAAATAATTATCCGCTCCTTGGTAATACAATTAACCCTTGAATGGTCAATTTTTATTTGAAAATAGATGAATACAAGCCATATAACAACAATATTTAACAGCATATACATATAATGTAACTTGGAAGAGAAAAAACAATTGTAACTATTTAAAATATTGTTTAAGATAATTTTGATAGCATTTAAATGTACTTACGTTTATAAATATCAAGCATTGTGTAAAACCAGAAAGCAAGAACAAGTCATCGAACACGAGTCAATAATACTGATAAACTTCGAAAAGATATTACAACGTTTAAATAATTATTTATATGGTATATGATATTTATAAAGAAGATGTATATTTGTTGTCAAAAATGTTCACAAAACAAAATGACAGATTTATTTATTTGGAGGTTATGTATTTGGAGGTTAGAAGATTTAAGTAGTATATTAAAAAACAAGTTTCATAAGGCACCATTTTGCCGCACGAGATCAGTTTAGAAAACGCGAGTTTTCTAAAGAGCGAGTGCGGCAAAAGGCCTTATGAAACGAGTTTTTTATACTATTTTTTCTATTTTGCGTTTTTTACATTAATAAATTGCTTAAATTGGAATTATTTAATTTGAAAGTTCAGAGTTTAATTTTTATATAAAGCATGCAGTTGGTCACATTGATATTTGACATTTTCAAATTTAAATCTTGCTATCCGCGAAGTATATTATATTACATATTATTTATTAATTTTCGTTAACATTACTTGATATTTCATTTAAAAATATAAACATGAGTGACATAGAAACATATATATGTTGTTGTCAATTGTATACAACATACGTTGTTTGTGTAAAATCCGGACATATATCATATCTGTCAAATGTACATAAATTCTTAAAATCAAATGACAGCGGTGATATTTATTTCTGTATTCGAACAACGCCAACATTGAAAAATGAAAAAAAGCGTATCGAAATGAAGCTCATTTCGATACTGTTTTGGGTTTCATAATGAGTTCATTTCGAACGCAAAATAGAAAAAATATATAGTTAGGTGAAAATAGATATGGCAGATGTACAAAACAACGCGTCAAAGTGAGAACAACGTCGTTGACCTACTTTTAGATGTGGAACTGATAGTTTGTTAATGCGTTAAACGTATGAAGAAGATATTGAATAATGTAAATGGGACAAGGAAAGGAGAAGTACAAAAGAATACAAAATTTGTATCTAAAACATACGAGGCCCGGCAGCCAAGGAGATATTCGTATTATAATATGTATTGAATTGTTATTAAGTGTAATAAAATTAACGCAAGCGTTTAGAATGCAGGTGTGCAGGTGTACAGATGAAAAGTGCAGTATAGAAGATTTTCTTACGTTGGAAAAACTCGAAGCGTTACCGAGACTATATAAAAGCACAGAACGTTGAAGAAAGGTATTCTATTCTATTCTGTTACGGTCAACGTTTCTGACCAGACTAAAATTTACTTTGATCATAAAATTTGTACATAATTGCTAATTTTTGAAACAATTTTAAAATTCAAATGTAATTACCAAAGCATACATATTTTATTTTCTTTATTTTAACGTTACTTTTGATGCAAATCATGAATTTCTTTTGTATTTTTAAATCGAACGAGATGTATTACGAAGAGTTTGATAATTTATATCAAATGCAAAGGTCCGTATTAAATTACAACGCACTATAATATTTAGGTTTATAATCATAAATTTAGAATCATAAGCATACACACTTTATTTCATTACTTATATTAATTACATTTAGTTTATTTTGTCATTGCCGCAATAAATTATTCATATGTTTAGAATTAGTAATATATTTAATACTTTGTAAAACCTAGGAGTAAACCATTACTTTCATCTGTAAAGAATTTATTCTTTATCTATGTTTGTAAATGCATTTAATTAATATTTTTAATTGGCAAAGAATTAAGTAAATACCACGTGTTAGTTTATAATTGTAAAGTTCTAATTTTCGTATGCTCTTACAAGCGAAACTACCTGTACATTTATTTCTGTCCTTATATGTTTATAGATTAGTTGCTAACCAATTAGGCGTAGAGTTTTTCCGATTTTACCCGTATTATGTTCCGCCATTTTTAATTACTTTCAATTTTATTGCCGTTCACCCCTTGCGGCCTCTTTAAAACCCCCGAGTGAACCTAAACCATTTCTTTTGTAGGAAAAGTAGTTCTGTACTCACTTTCAACGAGAAAACATCTCTCACATACGCATTGTCTTTGTATATGCAAAAATATAATAACCAAAAAGTTCACAAGTGTTTTTAATATAATATTTTAAAAAATAATAGTTCTCACGGCCTTCCATCCCTTGATTCAAAAAGAAGTGAAAAAACTGAGCGCGCGAAAATCTACATGGTTCTTCGAAGCCGGATGATAAATTAATTAATTCAGCGTACAAGCCTTTTTTTGCCTAATTTATCAATTTAGTATGGTGATTAACACATTATCTGAAGTATATTACTCTACTTTAATAGTCAAATGATGTTTACCCAAAACCAATATAATTTCGAACATTATTTATACAGTTGATTATCCTTCGATCCTGGCAGCATGCCAACTTGCTACAGATAAAAAATGTAAACGCGAAGATTAAGTTTTAGAAGAGGGGGTCGGCGGGTGTTAGGAGATTCCAAAGCGAATATATCTGAAATCGACGTCGTTGTATTTCAATAAGAAGGGAACTCTCGGGGATCAAAGCCAAGTCATTGCAAGGGAATGTCTGAGACGGCATTATAAAGATTAAACTCAAACCGGTCCTTGCGGTGTATTATATAAATTTATTATCGTCGTACCGTGCACGAGCAGATGTAAATGAGATAGGCTCAGCTGTGGGTATTGCTCCACTAATATCACGCGGCTTGACACAAAACAGATATAAAAATACAGGAAATAAAAGTTATGAGAAATTTCGCGAAGACATTTATTGATGTGGGAAATGATGCGTATTATTTCAAAAATGTACGGGAATACTAATAATCAGTTAAAAAATCCAGATATTAATCTGCTAATGGTCACGTAGGGTTAGAAAATTCATGAAAATCGTCAGTGAGAAATTCCAAAAAAGATATCTGAAATGTTATCGAAATAAGGTTCCTTTTGTTGAAGGTTATGTAACGAAAAGATGTCAAAGTGTGACACAATAATACCAGGAGGTCCAAAGACATTGTCTGCCTGAAAGCTGTTCTCCGATTTCCCAATTAAATTGATATTGTACTTAGGCAACTGCGATATATGTTAACCTGAGTGCGGCATATGATACTGTCTGAAGAAAAGGCCCTCTCTACAAATATCTCAATGTAGTTCCATGCAGCCAAATAGCATCTTTGTTAAACTACATGTTTTGCGGCAGACCCTTCCAAATAATAACAGGATAAAGCAAAATGAGACATCTTAATAATGGATTGCGTCAAGGATCGATACTTGCACGTATTCTCTTTAATCTGTATATTTCTGACATGCCACTCACAAAGTAAAAAAAGTTTGGATATGTTGATGAAATAAAAGCTGAAGAAAAGCCCTAGAGGAACTAATAATATACTTTCAAGATACCTAACCGTAATGAGAAAATATTTCCCCGATTGGAGACTAATCCCGAATGAATAAAACAAAAATTTCGTCCTTTCACCTCAATAATATCCTAGCACGTCTGGAACCACAAGTGTACTTCAATAACAACTTACTACGTTATAATCCTTACCCAAAATATCTAGGAATAACAATGGATATAATCTCTAAATAACATCTAGATAACACCGCGGCTAAAATAAATACTAGAAATAACATAATTCGCAAATTCTTTCTTTGGAGACTGTGGTTAAGTAAAAAACTTAAAAAAAGGTATATAACCCCTTACCACAATTATTAATCGTATCCTAAATACGTATTTCGACAACTAAGTTGTCATCATCAGTAGGTAAAACCACTAATTAAAAAGTCGCACATGGGGCACAGTAATGGTAGAAAACCGCTCACACACCAACTACTTTTCACCGCGTCCACGTATAGACTAATTTTAACATATGAAAAAATAAACTACGGAACTAAAATACGAAGAGGTCGAGAGAGACACTTACCTAGAAAAGGGTCTACCCAGATGTTTATTCTCCAAGTTGAAATGCCGAACGCAAAAGACGGTCAACATACTTTCCTTCAGGGGACCGGCAATAAACATGTCTTAATAAACTTCGGTTTTTAAAAACGGCGATGACACAATTATGTTAATAAAAATGCAAAAAGACAACTGAATGGTATCGGTGACCTATCGCTATTAATCGAATTATGTTTATTTTTCGCGATATTTATACTTTCGTAAGCATCAAGTTCGTGGGGTTTATTAATTCCTTTGACCAGCCTCAACCCTGTAATCGATACGTTGTGCAGTGCGCTCAAGGCGTGGTTGGCTACATTGGATTTATCCGGTCTATTGTATTTAATATGTGATATGTGTTCTTTAAAATGGGTTATTATTGGTCGTTTAGTTTCGCCTATATATTTCAGATTACAATCCCCGCAACTAATTTCGTATATACCTGATTTCGAATTGAAATTAACTCTATCTTTAGTATTCCCTAGGAGATTTTTTATAGTATTTTCTGACCGGAAGGCAACCTGGAGACCTCTTTCTTTCACAACTTTATTAATGTTTTTCGTGACGGGGTGGTATGGTAAACAGATGTACTCGCGATTTTCGATACACGAAAATGCGAATTAGACATGTTCGTTATTCAATTAAATTTGAAATTTCCGACGATTAAATTTACAGTGGAAAAGGAACACAATAGCAAGATACCATTTTTAGATACCTTACTGATCAGGAATAAACATAAAATAGAAATCGCTATTTTCCGGAAAGAAACCAATGTTAATAGATTCATAGAATCATAGTTATCAACATAAGACAGCTTCCTTTAATTTCTTAGTCAATCGGTTACTAAATTTTCCGTTAACAAAAGAGAGATATGAAATAGAACTGGATTTCATTAAAAATATCGCGAAATACAATGGCTTTGACATGGAAATACTCAATAAATTAATTAGAAAAACAAAAATAAAAAATACAATCCGCGAATCCACAAGTTTGATATCTCAAAGTAACCAGGAGAAAAAGTATATCTGTTTACCATACCACCCCGTCACGAAAAACATTAATAAAGTTGTGAAAGAAAGAGGTCTCCAGGTTTCCTTCCGGTCAGAAAATACTATAAAAAATCTCCTAGGGAATACTAAAGATAGAGTTAATTTCAATTCGAAATCAGGTATATACGAAATTAGTTGCGGGGATTGTAATCTGAAATATATAGGCCAAACTAAACGACCAATAATAACCCGTTTTAAAGAACACATACCACATATTAAATACAATAGACCGGATAAATCCAATGTAGCCAACCACACTTTGAGCACACTGCACAACGTATCGATTACAGGGTTGAGGTTGGTCAAAGGAATTAATAAACCCCACGAACTTGATGCTTACGAAAGTATAAATATCGCGAAAAATAAACATAATTCGATGAATAGCGATAGGTCACCGATACCATTCAGTTGTCTCTTTGCATTTTTATTAACATAATTGTGTCATCGTCGTTTTTAAAAACCGAAGTTTATTAAGACATGTTTATTGCCGGTCCCCTGAAGGAAAGTATGTTGACCGTCTTTTGCGTTCGACATTTCAACTTGGAGAATAAACATCTGGGTAGACCCTTTTCTAGGTAAGTGTCTCTCTCGACCTCTTCGTATTTTAGTTCCGTAGTTTATTTTTCATATGTTAAAATTAGTCTATACGTGGACGCGGTGAAAAGTAGTTGGTGTGTGAGCGGTTTTCTACCTATACTGTGCCCCATGTGCGACTTTTTAATTAGTGGTTTTACCTACTGATGATGACAACTTAGTTGTCGAAATACGTATTTAGGATACGATTAATAATTGTGGTAAGGGGTTAAATACCTTTTATAATTCGCAAACTTTGGAGTGTTGCCTGGAACGCGAGCGTATCCACCCTCACAGCGTCAGCTCTTAGCCTTGTTTACTCGGTAACTGAATACTGCGCCCCAGTATGGCTGAACAGGTGCCACCCATAGATGATTGACATCACACTCATTGAGACCATGCGAATAATTAACAGTTGTTTTAAAAGCACACTTCTGGCCTGGCTCCATGTTCTAAGCCATATTGCATCTCCCACCATTCGGAGACAGGAATTTTTTGGAAAAATTTAAATACCTTGTATCTCAGCCAACAGGGGTTTAACATAAAAAGATTATAAACAAACCCACATTATTTTAATGCGAGGTACCCGCATACGAATTGGTTTGAAGCATAAATGGGACACCCAGTATATGTATTTTCCTGTACAGCATGAGTTTTTGAATTTAAGTATCGGTATTTATATAGAAACCCAAAATATGTTAAATGTAAAAATAGCTTAAAGTTAGTGTTCGTGTCTTAAGATCCAAGTATAACGAATGTGTTCTTCGTGGCATAAATTTTCTCAATTCCAAAACAGCACGTTCAAAAGATACTACATTCAAGAAACTACATAAACGTTTAAATCTACTTACCTATTACAGTAGCCAAAATAAGAAGTCCTAAAATTACAGCAGTCCCTATCATAGTGAGCAATTCCAGTGTGTTGTGATCTGACCTGATCACGGTCATGTTACTCTGATTACCGCCGATCTCAAACAAGTCCGAGGTCGTATTGAAGATGCTATCGATGGTAGTGTTCGTTTGTCCGAATGGACCGCCCGCACCGCCGCGCACGATACTCTCGATCTTATACCACACCGCGTTTTCGTCATTGGCGGACGACATGCTAACATTATTTACAACAGTTATTAAACTAGACAAAGTCCTATTTAAAACAGGTGGAGGAGATCCAGACTTGTGATGGTGCGAAGTCGGTGATGTTGATAATGTGCGAATCTCCTTAGATGATATGGCAGCCAGAGGGCGCCACATGTGATGGCTGCTGACGTAGTCTGTCGTCGCCATTTTTACTTTAGTTATGGTCCCGGTAGCATTTCTTTTGAGAGAAGATAGAGAAAATGTTGTCGTCCTTTTTACTGAAATGATGGTGTTGATGGTGATAACGATTGTATTTTGATTGATGTTATTTTTTCGTTCTCCGATGCTTTTTTGTTACCTGTAAGAAATCGAAAGCAACGTATCAGTAATCTAGCTTGTAAGCTCCAGCGGTCGTTGTCCATGGTTGGTTCTGGGATTTTGGGTAGGAATTACGGTCCAAGCTCGGAATCTCAGAAGCAATCACGGAACGTATTATTTATTACTAGAGATATTTCGAAATTATTCTCAAGGTTTTAATATTCTTAATTTTTGTTTTCCAATTTTTTTCTAATTTTTCTAATGCTAATTGAAGATATGATTCTTATCACCTTGCGGCTTTGTTTAATAAGATTATTATAATTTTAAATAAACATAAAAATTTAAAGCAAATTTTCTCCTAAAGTGGTCTAAATTTAAAATTCTAACAATCTAATATGAATGTGGTGGACGAAGAGATGGTAGTACAGCTCTATAGCGTTAGTTTATGTGAGATGCATCTACAATATGTCCCAAACACATAACATAAACAAAACTTGAAGGGGTGGTAGGGGACATCAAAACTTTTTTTTTGTTTAATAATCATATGTCTGCAAATGAGCCGTTTATGCTGTAGAATAATAAATTGTTTTAAATCATATCCAAATAACTAAAGTAATTCTTGATTTAGTTGGACGCCACTGTCTTTCGTTGGACATTTTTTATTGCAACAACGGTTTCGATTGGGTAGCAAAAATATTTCTTTAGCGCAATAAACACAAATGCCGATTTTGAGATCGTAAGCTAGAACGGCTAAGTTGCGGACAGCCTGTATACTAATTTTCAAAGTATTATTGTAGATCTCCACTACAACGTTTCACCGTACTGCGGCTTAATCAGGTGGAAAATAATGGTCAATCACCATTATTCATCCACCTGATGAACCGCAGTACGCTGAAACAATGTTGTAGTGTAAATCTACAATAAAATTTTCAAACTTTTAAATCAATTCATTTATATTAAAAAATCACCAAGTAAACGTATATATTCTATAAAATAATAAATAACTTCTAGGGTATACCCATGTAGCTCCAGGTTCGTTTATAATCCGCGAATATTAATAGTCGATTATGTCATTAGTAGGGGTCGGCAAAACATATTTTGATGTCATTATTCCATAGCCGTAGAATACACGGTTTTTCACGTAACCCGTTCATTAGAAGTTTTCAATGTTAACGCCTTAGAATACTTTTGAAAATTTGTGGTACCTACGTAATCTGGATTCCCGATGTATTAAAATAAAATATTTACACTCATGATTCATGAGTGTAAATATGAGTGGTTCATGAGTCATGAACCACTTTCGGTTATATCGGAAGTCATAGCCAACTTTGATATTTTAAATGGAATGTTATACTTTTTATTGCTTTTTTTAAATTCATTGTAAAGTACTATAACACTTTATATTAAAGTTTCTTTTGCAAAAAATTAACTGTTTTTGTATTATTTTGATAATTGTGAAATTTTTTGTTTTTAGCATGTACTTTTTGAAACCACATATCTCAGGCGTATTTGATCTGAACTACGTCATGTTTCTACTGGATACAGCGAAAGATATAATATTCTGAGTAATGTCTAAGCTTTTAATAAATCTCTTCCAGGGTGTTTGAAATGTATTGATTATTTAAGTAATTTTTAATTAAAGAAAAATCGATTTTTTTAAATGGAACCGCCTGTAGATGAGCACGCCATAGTAAGTAAATAAACATTTTACATCGTATAGGTATAGGTTTTCCTATGTCTATCACTCATAGTTTTAAAGTTATTAATGATTATTTTCTAAATTGAGCATTATGAAGAATAATTGTTGTAGTAAGCCTTGAAAGTAAATCTGATCTGCCAAAATTGTAACAAAGTTTATTTCGTGTCTAACTGGTTTTATGTTGTTCACAAATATTCAAGGCTAATTAAATATTTATTCTAATAGAGATATTTTGAGTTTATTCTACATTCATGGTGAATCTCTTCAAATTATTGAATAACGTAACGTAACGTAATGCTGAATTAACCCAAGAAATCCTAATAAATGGTTTTGAAAGTATGAAGCGTAGAGTTCAACTTTGTCTTCAAAATAATGGTCAATATTTTCAATATTATTTTCTTTTAATTTTGACTATTGTAATAAAAATTTTTTGAAAAATTAATTAGTAATTATTACACACATTTACATGACATAACTAAACTAAACGCCGTTCACAATTCGAAGACGTGCACGTCATCAATGATGTCAAAACAATGTTGCGAAGTCATTTGCAAAATCCATTGACAAAATCGATTTGTTTACATTTTAGGTTAGGGTAGTAAACGCTTATGTCAAACTTGCAATATTTACGTTATAATTTATAAGTAACCGTATTTATTAATTCTCTTACAAAGTCATCAAACAATAAAAACAGGTGAAAACTTTATACGTATTTAATAATAACTAGAATACTAAAAAGACATTTGTGTTACATCAGTATATATGTAGAAATAAAATAAAGGATACCAGATATTATAAACCAACAACAACTTAAAAATAAATGACACATTAATCTGAAAATAAATCGTCGTCATTCTCAGAGTTTTCGCCAAGATTAATAATAAATTCGCCATCGCATTAAATATGCAATGGTACGGTGGCAGACGGAGAGACCGGTGCAGATCTATTCCTAAAGAGAAAAAAGAAACAGAAATATGAGAAACATCATGCCTCCACTATAGTGCGTACGCTCTTCGTGGATCATCCTTTCTATAATGGTACCTAATCTTCGGCAACACTTTCCCTAAAGATGTTTTACCACCCGTCAAAATATCCCTTTCAACAAGATTTAAAGATGTTAGGGTAATATGTTGTTCTATAATTATACTATAATACAGTCAATTTTTTCAAAACTTCTATTTCTGTACATCTCGTTGAAAACATTCCTTATAACACCTTCAGCGAAGTAATCAATCTCCATTATAGGTTTCTTTTTGTCACGTTTCCGTTTTGGGCTGAAAATTACGTATCCTTTTTGTATTTACGAGGAACTTCTGTTGACAGATGTCATATTAACTCCTAAAACTTTAATGTAATATGAAATTATAGCAAAATACAAATACGATTTTACTTCTCCCACAGCTGATAAAGGCAGCAACGGTCCATCATTATCGCGTTCTGCTTCACAGTTTCCAATTTCGGATGCAACAAGTCGCTTACATTGGCAGCAAACACTTTCGACATTTCAAACCAAGAGTAAACAAACCAAGAGTAAACAAATATGACAGAACGATATGTGTCAACACTGGATATTCGCACCAACATAAATGTTAATATATAAATATTATAGTTCGTTTATTGTTTTTGAGATGGTGATTCCGAAAATACTGTTTATGACGTGCACGTCTTCAAATCGTGAACGGCGTATATCAAAATTATACGTTTGTGACAGAATACGTCACCAACCATTAAAAAAAACATGACCGTCACTAATATAGAAAATTTTTGAAGGCACCTTAGACGTGAACTGGTGATACAGGATCTGTTTTCTGTTTTCTGAGTCCTATCGGATGATGCATGTGATATTTCTTGATTCGAGAATACTTGGAGAAGCAGGTGTCGATGGAAGGCAAATTCATTTATATATATGAATTTTACCGTTTTTCTTGTCCTTAGCTATACTCACAATTTCGTTCCAAAGGCCTTCCTTTCCTGTTCTTGTTATCAGTTATCCTACTTCCTGGTTCTAGATCATTCTTAGTCTACTTCTTGGTCTTTTCATTATCCAATCTACATCCCATATTACATTTAGTAAAATTACCTTTCTCATTCTCATTCTCATTAGACGCCTTAACCTGTTCAATTATATTTCATTGGTTTTTGTCTTAATTAAGACAAGTCTAACTCTTCCTATTATTCTCAGTTCTAATTCTTTCCAGTCTTTTTATTTTAATTTCTTTGACAGTACGCTGGACTCATTTTCATGTAACAGAATAGGCAAAAAATCATAGTTAAAAATTTTAATCTTTTTAGTATTGCTACCTCTCTCGTACAAAATAATACAAATCTGTATAAAAACAAATTTGTATCTGTATATGCATGGACCTCTCTCGTGTTCAAAAATAATATCATATCATCATTGAGTGGAACAATTTGTTTATAGCCTTTATTTATTGTTGATTTACTGTTTAGTGCTATCAATTACTAGTTAATTAATAACTAAATCAACATAAATATTTGTATTTGCACCGGGGCCTTTCAAAATCCACTAATGTATTGATTTACTTTAATCAAGTTTGTGGTAGTATATCTATCGACGCTATGTTCTTCTAAAGCAATTATGTAAAACAAATTTATTGATTTAGTAAACTTCCAAACACTTTTGCTAAATTGTTAATAATGTTACTCAGCCAGGAATTAGTACAAAACAATCTCGTTCTCATTCCCATAATTAAAAAAATTAAGACGTCTTTTAAGAGTGAACCTGTATTTGTGTTCTTCACACCAGATTTTTAATAATATTTTATATTATTAAAAATACCTTTGTATTAAGACGTCTTATTTATTAAGTAAAAAATCACAGTTAATAACTCACGTCGCATTGTTAAACAATCTTATACAAAAAAAAAATTAAGAAAGAAACCTAAAGTTACGCACAAAACATGTTCTAAAAGCATTCTGGTTTTAAAATAACAAAAACTGGAATACCAAGAAGAGCATTTTAAATACTTCTTCTTCAACGGCATACAAAAACAACGTTGATATTCCTTCACAGGAATACCAACACATTTATTAAGCGACCAGTGTTTCTTTTTCAAACTTTAGACTTTATATACTTTAATACTTTATAAAACCAGGAAGATCTGTTATAAATACTAGAAAGTTCGAAGTTGTTTCGAACTTATGTTAAAAGTCCGGATCTATCTGAAAATATGCTTTTCCCTAAACGAAATGCACAGCTTTCGAATAAGGGAACAATCAAACGCTTTATTTATTTTGTCAGATTTTGCGAAAGTTTAACATTATTTTAATAGCTTTTAAAATTGATCGCTCTTTTCATAGAATATGATAATATATCCTAATTTATTTTATGTTACTAAATTAATAGAACAATAGTTTATTGATTTTAACATATTCTAATAAAAGGACGATATTTTTTTAAAATATTTCCATAAATATGTAAACGTTTTTATTGCCAGTAATAGCCGCAATTAAAGCGTTAACTTTTCCTCTTTTTGTAAAAACAAGTTCTATCTCAATGGAAAGGACAGATAGCGCCACAATTTGAATGCAATTTGCAATGGATAAATTTTGAAATTTGAAACAAGTAGAACGAATGTTTTGCTGTGTTTCGTTAAGGTCTATATGCATATCTTGTCCGGCTGATAGGCTAGTAGTAAAAGACTGACTTATCATGCCCGGGGGTCCTGGGATCGAATCCGGGGCTGGGCTGTCCAAGAAGGTTTTTGTGATTTTCCTTCTCGCTTAAGGTGAATGCCTATAGCTAAACATCTTAAGTAGCTACACGGGCGCGGGAGTAATAATAACATAAAGGCTGCCAATGCCACCTGTAAATGGCGTCAAGCGATTGGGGGTTATTATTACTATTATTATTACCTTTTTTTTACTCCTCCATCCCTCTACCTTAGCCTATATTTTGAAAAACCACCACGGGCATCCCCACGCGAGCCGCAGTGTCAGCGCCGTCCCCTCCAAAAAGGAAAACGTCCCGGCACGCGCCCCACACTTTTATTTGATTTTACTTCTATTTTTATTTGTGTAACCTTTAAATGGTATTACATTATACCTTGATTTTTTTATATCACTGAACATAACACATGAATACACCTAAGTTCAGTTTGAAAATAAATACTTCAATTCATGGGAACGTTATGCAACCAACAATGCGAGTGTCACCACTTGTCGCAATAAGGCATTTTAGTTGTCAGTGTCAAAAAAGTATGAAAATAATTTATTTAACTTACGCAAACAATATTAAAATTAATTTTATGGTAAATTGAAAAAAAGTTTGTTTTTATTTATAATTCTTTAACTTTTTCATAAATATTCGAAATATCCAACTTCATATTTCATACAATATGCGAGTCGATTATGAAATTCCTGCAAAGAGTGTGTTAAAAAATCCAGTTTTGTTCGTAATTCGTCGCAGGCTGTACTTATGCGTGATTTTAAATCTTTAATGTTAGTGAAAATTACATTATCATAAATTTTAGATTTACGGTATCCCCAAAAAAAAGTCATATGGCGATAAATCTAGCGAACGGGCCGGCCAAACTATCGAACCAAACCTCCCTATCCATCGATCAGGAAGACTTGAATTTGGAAAATTTGTAATTGCTGCAGTTGAATGAATTGGGACTCAATCCATTTGAAACCAGGAACCTTCAATGACTAAATTTTCAAATCGAGGAACAATTCGAACAAAACTACGCTTCATCAGTGAAAAGTATTTTCTTCAACATATTATGATTTTCATTTAATAAATTAAATAGTGTTTCGCAAAAATCAACACGTCTTATTCTATCTTTATGAAATAATTGTTGGTAATTAGAAAACTTGTAGGATTTGTATTTGTACTGTTTGAGAATTTTAAGTATAGACGTCTTCGAAATATTAAATTGTTGTGCTATTTTACTTAATGGTGTTATGAGGCATTCTTCAATGTAACATAACACATTTAATTTTAAGTCTCCTGAAACAATGTTGGAGGTTTTAATTTTCTTTCTGTGTGTATTTATTATGCAGCCATCAGAATCAAATTTTCTAGTAATCGTCTGAATTTTTCCGACAGATAGTATGGGCCTGTCAAGATATTTGATAGAAAACAGATCCCGCACTTTCCTTAAACTGTTTCTAGCTTTATTCTAGTTCTAAATTTCTATTTTTTCATCTTTTATATATATATATATATATATATATATATATATATATATATTGTTAAAAGACAGAGAAGCTGTTATTAAAAATACTAGCACTTACGTTGAGCGAGAAAGGATTAGTTTAATTTTATTTTGAAAATAATAATTGGGCGCCTTATTAAATGTGATACACTTCTCAATGTACGCAAGCTCTGTTTTTGCTTGCCAACTAGTCTCAGGGTGCATGAAAACTGTGTAAATAAGTTTAAATAAATGTTATATCTCAGGCTCGTCGTGACTAATAGTAGTTGCTTCCTTATAAGTAATTTAAATAAACAATTATCAAAAGAAATAACTTCTACAACTGGATCTACATCAATAAAACATTTATATAAATATAAACAAAATATATTTATTGCATTTAAAGTAGAAAACTGTAATAACATGTACAAATATAAACGTTTAAGTGGAATGTGAACTATATATGTGTATTACAACAAGGTGTTCAATTGACAAGGTTACGTATGTTGTTTAATAATAAATGTGGACTAAAATTATGTAAACAATCTCTAATATGTAGGTGAGTACCTTTTAATTATGTGTACTGAGTAAAATAGGTATTTTATTTAGGAAAATTACAGTTTTGAATGATATGTGGTAAAAGGTGAAAAAATTCGAGAATCTTTATTTGTTTGAGTGTTTCGATATTAAAATAAATATATTAAAGACGATATTTATTAGTTCTGTTTATATAGTTAACCTGTTGTACTGATGTTAGGTTCTAGGCGGCTATGTTTTTGAGTCCAGACGATGTAGGTTTGTCCGATCGCTATCCGACTTCGGCGGCTTGTGCGGGAAATTTTGATGACGCTCTCGAAGTTTTCTTCGGACTCGGAACAAATCTGCTAGTATCTCTCTACGGCCTTGTATTACTGTTGGATTTGAGGTATTTGCTTGATCTAACACTCCTCCAAGTAGAAAATGACCTGTAGTTCTTCTTAGTTATATATTTTGGGTATTTTCGTGTACTTGATAAAGAAATTGATAGTTTAACGCTTTATTATGCGTTTATTCGCAGAAGTTCGGTTATTTGTCAGAATCTCGCTTGTAATCTATTACCAGTCTTTTCTCAGGTTATCTATTATCACTTTAACACTGTTTATATATTTTAAATTTATTAAATTTTGAAATTTCTAATTGTAAATCGAAAAATGCGTCTTTTACGTTTATGAATTTTGCATAAGATGATGCCGATAGCGTCTGTTTTATAATCAAAGCCTAGTTATTTAATATCTAAAAAGTCTCGAAGTTTTGCTTTTAAAACTAATTTCTAAGACAGATTTTAACTATATATAATATATTATCTAGATTTAAAAATTATTTAACAAATTCTAACCTAATTTTAATATCAATCTTAAGATTACTTTTTGTAAATTGCGCACGATAAATATTTACATTTCGGGAAGATGTCTATTAGTGGGCGTGTCTTACTAGCGTCGATATAATGTATGGATGTATATGTATTTAAATATTGGTGCATTCGCGCTAAAATTTGAATTATGAATTTAAAATAATAAAAATGAAATTAATGAAAGAAAAAGAAATATACTAATTTAAGATTGTAATATTATCGTTATATAAATTCGTATACATTTCGACACTACTAAAACTTGCTAACTCCGTTTTATAACCTTGTTTACATTTATATTTATAATGTTGAGTAATTTATATTTCCCATTCCAGTTGCTGCTCTAAGGGTATGTCTTGTATCACAACAATATATATATATATATATATATAATGGGTGTTTCAATAAGAGCGCAAGATTTGAATTGCACGCCATGTTTGACAGTCATAATGTCACATGATTATGACGTGGCAGATCGAAAGTTGACAGATGGGAGTTAGTAAACATGGAGCATTACACGGTAGAACAACGCGTCCCGATTGTCAAAAATTATTATGAAAATGGTGAAAGTTTAATTGCCACTATTCGTAAAGTGCGTCCAATGTTCGGTCGAAATAATGTGCCCAATTCATCTACGGATAAACGAATAATCGAAAAATTCGAAAGTACCGGTTCGGTTAGTGATGTAAAACACACGATACGAGCTCGTAGAGGTCGTTCAGAACAAAACATCACGGTAGTTCGCGAGAGTGTGACAGAAAGGCCAGAGACGTCAATTCGCCATCGGGCACAAGAATTGGACATTTCAACAGGCACTCTTCAGCGAATTCTCACTAAAGATTTACAGCTGCATGCCTACAAAATCCAACTGACTCAACAACTTCTGCCAGTAGACCATGAACAGCGAAGAGAATTCACCAATTGGATCCTTGAGCAACCTGCTAATTTTGCAAACAAAATCATTTTCAGTGATGAGGCCCATTTTCACCTCGATGGCTTCGTTAATAGGCAAAACTGTCGCATTTGGGGCTTAGAAAATCCACGAATGATTCATTAGAAAGCAATGCATCCACAACGGGTCACTGTATGGTGTGCATTATGGTCTGGAGGAATAATTGGACCGTTTTTCTTCGAAAACGAAGAAGGTAATGCAGCGGTGAATGGCGGTGAATGGCGAACGTTATCGTGCTATGATAACACAGTTTCTTGTGCCTCATTTGGAAGCTATTGATCTTGACGACATGTGGTTTCAGCAGGACGGTGCCACATGTCATACCGCCCGTGAAACATTGACGATCTTGCACGAGTTTGCTCCTGGTCGTGTCATTTCCCGATTTGGTGACCAGAATTGGCCTCCACGCTCTTGCCATTTAACGCCTTTAGACTTCTGGCTGTGGGGTTATCTGAAGTCACAGGTTTATGCCAATAAGCCTGCAACCATCGAAGCATTGAAAGCCGAAATTAGACGCTGTATCAATGAAATACCACCACATGTATTCAATAACGTTATTGAAAATTTCGTCAATAGGGTACGCATATGCCAGCAAAGCCGTGTCGGCCATTTACAAGATATTTTCTTTCATACATAATTCCCAAATGTATATTTTCTAAATCAATAAATATTTCAATACTTTGCTACAGAAAACCATGTTTTATTGAACACTGAAATCTTGCGCTCTTAATGAAACACCCTTTATATATATATATATTTATATATTTATATATATATATTTATATATATAAGGTAAACTTAATTAGTCGGCGATTAATGGTCTGGTTATTACTTCAAAGTGTATATATTTAAAATAATCCTACATGTTTCGGTAATGATGCCTTTGTCAAGGATATAAAAAATATAAAATTTATATTTTATATTTTTTATATCCTTGACAAAGGCATCATTGCCGAAACATGTAGGATTATTTTAAATATATACACTTTGAAGTAATAACCAGACCTTTAATCGCCGACTAATTAAGTTTACCATATCATACCAAGGTCACGAAAATACTATATTTATATATATATATATATATATTTATATATATTTAAATTAGGTGAATACAAATGTCAAATCCTAAAATATTTAAATAATATTTCGTTTATGCACATTACTTACATTGATTTTGACATTTGTCGAAACACTTAATCGAGCGATGTTGGTTGCATAACATTGGTCAAGCGTTGCATTGAAGCGTTCTTTTTTAAACTGAACATAGGCTATGTATTGAGATAAGAAAAACTCACGGTATGTGTATATGCTATGAACAAGTACAATATATTCAGAATCTTGAATATAGTAAACTCGTACAATGTGGATTGGTGGTGGTGAACCGGTGGAAGGATGGCGGTCTCATTATTATTATCATTATTATTATTATTATTATTATTATTATTATTATTATTATTATTATTTCCTCCACACTCAAGAACATTCAATTTGCTCTTGGTTGCCAGTGTGTTAACCCATCGGTTCGTGAGAACAAGATGGCTGGCATAACTATCATAATATTATTATTATTGTTGTTTCTTATTTCCAAGTATTTCAAGCATGCTTCATTCTTAGTAAGCAGATAATAACACCTCCCACCATGTAGGGGAGGGGGGTCATTTTCACGGCCCATAGGGTCCGGCGCTTTAGTTGTTATGTTGACGAAGTGGGTTGAGATGAAGGTATCTCAACAACATCCTCGTCGGCGTTCTTTGTTTCTACTGAAGCATGCCATGTTTCTGTTTCATTTCCAATTTGCTGTTTCGGTCCTTGCTGGTTAATCCTACCTGGATCCTAATCCTCCGACCCACCACAGTATCCTTTTCATCCAGTGTTTGGAGCAAGTGTACCTCATTGGGGCTGCTAACCCAACCCAACGGTTAGCTCAGGAACCCGTGGGGTCGCTAGTCCCCAGTAACCTATCTCTAGGCTACCCTGTGCGGGTTTATTATTATTATTATTATTATTATTATTATTATTATTATTATTATTATTATTATTATTATTATTATTATTATTATTATTATTATTATTATTATTATTATTATTATTATTATTATTATTATATCTAATAATGTAATTAGTTGACTTTGATTTTTGTTTATTAAGATATTTATTATCGAAAGGCTTAGATTATGTTTAAAACATTAAACATTCCTTGACCTTTGGAAACTGGTAAAGCTAATCCATCTTTGATAATTTTCATTTAATAAATTAAATAGATTTTCGCAAAAATTAACACGTCTTATTCATTTTAATGAAATAATTGTTGGTAATTAGAAAACTTGTAGGATTTGTATTTGTACTGTTTGAGGATTTTAAATACAGACGTCTTCGAAATATTAAATTGTGCTATTTTACTTAATAATGTTATGAGGCATGTAACATAACACATTTAATTTAAGTCTCGTGAAAGAATATTGGGGGTTTTAATTTTCTTTCTGTGTGTATTTATTATGCAGCTATCAGAATCAAATTTCCTAGTAATCGCCTGAATTTTCCGATAGATGGTATGGGCCTGTAAAGATATTTGATAGAAAACAGATCCCGCACTTTTCATAAACTGGTTCCAGCATGTTAGTTCGACAGTGACAGGCTCTGTTGGGAATCACAGGAGCTATGAACAGCACGGGAACCGCCTCCATGGAGGCCATAGTGGGTCTCCCTCCTGGCTGCGATCCTGAGGCTGAAGGCCAATGACGTATGGTGTCTTAATAAGATTGTAGGGTACCATACAGATATCACAGGAACTATACTGGAAGAACCGATATATAATATGTCTGGGGAAATATACGACTGTTTTCCAGGCAGAATTGTTTGCAGTCGCAGCCTGCGCCGTGGAAATTAGGGAAGCCGGTTGCACAAACAAAAATATCAACATAATTACTGATAGTCAGGCAGCTATTAAAGCCATCATGAATCCATCTACCAGATCTAAGCTGGTGAAATATTGTAAACAGATCCTCAATAAACTAGCACAAGATAATACTGTGTCGCTGATATGGGTGCCAGGACATAAGGAAATTAAAGGCAATGAGCTGACGAACTAGCGAAAGAAGGTAGCAATAGGAACGTCATAGAACCAGAACCTGTACGTGGAATCGCTAAGGATTCCGCTAAAAGGGAGATCTGGTTATGGCTAGAAAGAGAGCATAAATAAATGGAGGATAACGCAAGGTCAACTCCATACCAAAACACTACTAAGGGAGCTGGACAGAAGGTTTTCAGCCAATCTAATTCGTAGTAACAAAAAAGAAATTAAACATTGTCCTTTAAAGAAGCATCTGTAGCAGCATGGGCTTGGTTAGCGAGCTGTGGTGTAGGAGATGACAATAACAGGAGGAAACTAGCTTTCATGTAATATGCAAGTGTGAGGAACTGAAGGAACTCAGACAGAAATATTTCGGGAGAGATCTATTGGATCCTACGAGTGTATTCAAACTTCCCCTGAGGAGGATAGTGACTTTTATCGAGGATACAAAACTAACATAGTGGAACTGAGAGATCTATTGGGGTTAGTACAAAGAGCAGTGTGCTCAAGTGCCTGAACGTACTGGCGTCCAATCCGAAACAGAAGAAGAAGAAGAAGTTTACGAAACTCTCTATGTCTTACTCATTGACCGTATAGAGGTATCACGAGGTGTCTACGCCTATAACGCGTGCACAGCCCAATTTACAATACAGTACTTGTGCTACATAACAATAAAAGTTTTACAAGCGAAAATCTACGACTGCGTGCTATCAAAGAACTACGTTTTGACAAATTTAATCTGATACTCGAACCCAAGAAAGTTGTATCTGTCTTCGAAACAGAGACTCATGTTGCTATAAAAGCAATCTTGTCGAATGCTGAAATAATTGGCTTCAGATTTCATCTGGGTCAAACATGGTATAGGAAAATGCGGCAATTGGGATTATGTAGTCATTATAACAATAAAGAAATGAACGAGATTCAAAACTGGCTCAAAGAAAGCATTCGCTTTAATATATTTACCTCCAGAAGAGATAGGCGATGCTTTTGCCTTGACGATCTGTTTGCAGAAATTCCCAACAACACCGAAGTTCATACGTACGCGGATTATTTACTAAAAATCGGGAGTCTAGAACACAATACAGGTTTATATTTGTCAGAAAGCAATTCTCGAGATACATAGGTACCCGATTTTTAATAATATTTTTATATTATTTATGTAATCTTCTAATAGAAAGTATCAACGCCCATTCGCTACTCGCGCAAATAAATCTAAATGTACCAACTCGTACTACCCGCAATTTTGACGTTGTCAACATCCCGACTGCGAGAACCAATATTTTAGTGAAATCTCCTTTATACCATATGGCCATTAATTGTAATAAGCGTAGCTCTTTGGGTTAGTATTTGTGTGTTACTTGTGTGCGGATATGTAGGTAATCATTTACTTATTTGGTGTAATCTTATTGTAATGCTGTGTATTTTTCAACAGGCATTAAATAGTCTAATTTTGTATAATGTCCTATAATTAGTTTAGAAATTGTTGGACAATAAAGATCATTATTGTTATTATTAAAAATGTTATTGTTTTATACAAAATTTGGTTGAGGTTTTACCTACTCAAGTATGTTGCAAATTACTTTGTTAAAAGTTTAGAAATTAATAATCTCCAAAAAGCACATAAAAGCCTAATAAATGAACAAACAGAGATAAATAATTCACCCTTACCAAATTTTTTTGTGTAATGTGAATGTCCATAAAAAAATATCTAGCAGCGCTCACAATTTAAATATTTTGATATTTAAGTCAAAGGTTTATAATAAACACAAGTGACAACTAATCTGATCTGAATCTTATTTTGTATGCTGCTTTCTTGTAGCCAACTATGTTTCTAAAGGCAAAAAATTACTAGAAATGGCTATAACTCATTTATTTAACACAATAGCCTTATGAAGTGGTACATTGTTATAACGGGAAAAATAAGCTCATTTTAATGAAGTCATAGCTTACGATGAGTGCCATTTAAGAAAGCAAAAGTTTGTCATAACTCTAAAATAGTAAGTCCGATAAAAAATTAATTGATGCAGGTTGATAAGAGGTTATAGCGCCTTTAATATTTTCTTTTCAAGTTTTCTCTAAATTGAATAATAAAGTAATTAGACGAGATTAAGGAAAATAAAGAAATTCAGTTTTTGCAAATATCTAGTAAGCTGTGAACTTTTGCTGAAATATAACAGCAGCACTAAGTCAATCTCGTAAAACTGCATTTCTTTCCCAATTTAACCAAATCTCAATCTATTGTAGTTTCCGAGATCCCCATACAAAAAAAAAATTTAAAAACACCCGGTATACCATATACCGGGTGTCTCAGTTATATAGTTCCAATGACGTATCTCCATTATCTAATAAAACAAAAATTTGAAATTTTCGACGTCTAATATATAGCTAATGTTCTTTAAATTGAGCCTAATATAATTTTCTTTCACTTCCGATTTAACCGGAAACTAAAGAAACTTTTTTTTTTAAATAGCCCCTGTATATTTGCCTCAAAATTTTAGATCTACGGAAAATTCTCTTTCCCAAGAAGTATTACACTTTGTATTTAGACTTCAAAACAGAGGTGAAATTGCATTTTAAGTATTCAAAAATTGGGACCGTAAAAAATAATGAAAAGCATGTTCATTGTTTCGTATTTGAATTTAAAGTACCAAAAATACACTTCCCAAAAATGCATTTGTAAGATCTCTATTCGAAAGAATATTTATTTAGACAAGAGCGATTTACAAACATTTTATTGAAAGTCAAATAACGGATAATAAATGTTAAATAAATCACAAAAAATTTACTTGTTAATTTTATTTATACAAGAACGGTATTTATGAATCTTTTAATAGCAACAAACTTAAACCGTGAGCGCCAGAAAAGATGCTAAAGAAAATGTTCAAAATGTTGTCCTTTTACTTGAATGCAATATTCGGCTCAATGCAAAAGTTCACCAGAGTAACACTTCTTAATAACCCGGCATTAAGAGCTGCGCATTCATTCGTCATTCTACTTTTTAAATCTTCCAAATCTGCAAGAGGCGTGTGTTATAGCCTATTCTTCATAGAAAATAATCTAACGGCTTTTTAAGCTTAAAGGCTGATCGGGTGATCTTGCATCTTATTCGTCCATGCGTGCCTATCCACTTATTAGGGAAAATCATTTTTAACGTAATCTATCACAATTCTAGAATTGTGTGGGTGCCCCATCATGCTGAAAATACATGTTGGCACGTATATTCAGGGGAACATTTTCAAATAAATCTGGAAATTCGCCTTGAAGAAATTCTAAATATACGTCACCAGTTAAGGTTCCTTCATAAAACTTTAGTCCAATAATGTACCCATCGATAATACCACACCATACATTAATGCCCCAAATTCTCTGAAAGTTGGTCTCTCTCATCCAATCAGGATTTTCTACAGACCAATAATGGCAATTGTGTTGATTTAGGGTTCCATTATTTGAAAGCGATTCTCATCTGTCCATAATATTGAGCTTATAATGCCGTTTTCACAGGCAGTCGCTATCCATGCAAAAAACACCAGTCTTCCTTCTGGTTCTAATACTTGATGCGGTGAATTTTGAAAGATCTGAATTTAGTGGATTTTAGGATTCGTTGAAGATATCGCATTCTGGTTCGATTTCTCGAATTGAAATAAGCGGATTATTAGGCACCCTTCCCAACACACCAACACTGTGCTCTTTATCGGTAGGAGTCTTTCTATTAAAAACGGGTTTTTTTCTTTGAAAAGGCATCACATGTCTCCAAATTTGAACTCAGACATGTAAAATACATAGCGGTTGGAATACGTCTGTCAGGATATCGCTCTCCGTAAACACGGAAGGCATCACGCCTGTCTTTTCTACATTCCCCACAAATGAGGATCATATTCAATTTTTCCTCATTTGTAAAATCGTCGTTATTAATTTTAAATACAACTTTGTTCGAAGTAACTCTGAGACAAATTTGAATAACTCATTATGAACTGTCAAAGTTAACAAATAAATAATGTAAAATTTTGCTTTAGTTTCCATAGATCGCTTTTCTACGATCACAATTTTCGGATATTTAAAAGACAATTTCACCTGAAAGTTCTCTGTTTTGAAGTCTAAATGCAAAGTGTGATACTTCATGAGAAAGAGAATTTTCCGTGGAATTCAAATTTAGAGGAATATATATAGGGTGCTATTTAAAACAAAAACGTTATGGTCATTTCCGGTTAAAACGGAAGTGACAGAATATTAGTATTAGGCTCAATTTAAAGAGCATTAGGTGTACATCAGATTCCCCAAATTTCGAATTTGTATTTATTTAGATAAGTAGATTATTTAGATAGATTTATAGTTTTACCAATTAAGTTAGCATTTATTCATTTCAAAATCAATTTAAAAAAATTAAAATAATTTAAAATTTCAAAAATTTGCGTGTTTATTACTAATGAACGTTAACACCCTGCCAATAATAGGTACTGACGATATATCAACTATTTATAGTTTACATGTGCCTTAGTTAATTAATTGTAAGGAACTGTACTTTGTTCTTTAAATTTATACAACCTCTTAAAATTGATGCGACGGGAACAAACAGAATTACATTCCATATTCATATTTTAAACTCTGAAAAGTATTAAAAAATAAACTGGTGGCATATGTAGAAGTTCCATCAGGAAATATTTGAGTTCTAGAACTTTCACTGAGATTATTTCACTTCTGCCCATGTGAATGTAAAATATGTGATTCTTATAAAATATCTCAACTTTGTTCCAAGCATAACTAAGCACATACTTACTTGGCATAAGTATTATGTATTCCTACTAAAACACCAAGGATAAACACTCACATTTCAACTTAACAAAATTTACACTAAAAAGCACAGTTAATAAATAGAGCAATGTTATACATACAAGATTGTATGTTTCGATCTATTTTGTAATTACGTAATTAATAAACAAATGACGTAAACATACACATAAATAGGCAAAAAAAACAAAGCACGTATAATACACGTATCTAATTACTCGTTCTGTCGATGTTGGTTTTATGTAACACACGTGGTATATTATTTATTGTCAATAAAATTATAGTATCGTTTAAATAATAGATAACCAGCCAACAGCTGAATATGATTAATATTTATATAATTATGAAAAGCATGTTGCAAATTATATTTGGAAACAAAATAAGTGCAAACTGTCTTCTAAATTTTGAGAATGTACACTCGTGGTCAAAAAATTTTGGACACTGTAGTAAACGTCTGTTATAATTAAAATTCCTTTCTTTGTTCTTTTTTCACAAGACATGAAATATTATCTATAAAATAAGAATTGGAAATTAAAGAAGATACAACACATTTAATTTATCAAAACAGCCAAAAGTAAAACAAAAATAGTAAAGAACCCAAAAAAACCAACCCACCTCAAAAAATTGTGGTGTGCTCTTTATTAAACTTTTATCTGTTGTGTTAAAAGGTCATACTAAAGGTCAATACTAAAGGTCAATACTAAAGGTCAATACTAACACTTATTAGTTGACAAAATGCAAGCAGAAAATGCAGCCCGGGCAGTAGCATTGAACGAAGATGATCACAATATTCGATACATCGTTGATGTCTTGAATATTCCCAGAAGTACCGTCCACGTGAAGTCCCGTGAGTACCGACCCGTGAAGATGTAATACAGCGACGTCATCAAACTGGGTAATACATAAGAAGGCCAAGATTAGGCAGACGTCGCACCACATACCGGGGAGAAGACCGTTTTATGGTGCTATCTACACTACGCGATCGTTGTTTATCATCGACAATTGTGTCTCGCCAAATCGAAGACGTTTACGGCACTGCAGTTTCCGCACGAGCCGTTCGCCGAAGATTGAAGGAATACGGATTTATGTCAAGGAAACATGCTGCTTGTCCACTTTTGCTCCCAGCTCAATGTGTTTAGTGACTACGATTTGCCCGTGAACACAGACATTGGACAATGGATCAATGTAGCTCCGTATTGTCCACGAATGAATCTCATTTTTATCTGCGTTCACCAGATGGACCAGAACGAGTGTGGAAAAGGCCTATTGAACAATTTACAATGTGTTTTATATCTCCAAGGATGGCATTTGCGAGAGACCGTGTAATGGTTTGGGCTGGCATTTCACTGTACGCGAAAACTGAAACTCATTGAATTACCATAGGTACATCAATGAGAGATGTAAAACCTAGCCGATGAGACCAATGAATTGGTTAATTTTGTACAATTTACCATTTGGTGACTTTTTCTTATTGAATAAAATGTTAAGTGCCTTTTTCTCATTTCTCATTCTTACCCTGTAGATAATGTTTCATATCTTGCTAAAAAAAAATAAAAAATCCGCTGCCCGAAATTTTTTGTCCACGAGTGTATGTATATATATATATATATATGATGCGTTGTTCTTCGGGATATTTCGCCGCGTTTGGATGAGGTCGCCCTGGGAAGGACAACTTTCTTCCTGACGTCAGGTAGAAGGTTGTCCTTGTGTCCTCTAGGATAAGAATTAAGCGATAATATTTCCAGTTTTTAAATATTCAATTTGCATTTTCAACTTTAAATCACGGTATGACATAATTTTATTATCCTATTCAAATTATGAGACTTTTTTAGATTCTAAAAATTTATATTTGCAAATTTATTTATTATCTACTTTATAATTTAAACCGCTTTTTTATTGCCTAGGATTATTAGTGAACGCCTTCAAGAGACGATATTTAATCTGATCACCCATTGTTAACTAATATATATATATATATATATAGTAAACCTAATCAGTAGGCGATTAAAGGTCTGTATATTACTTCAAAATATATGTATTTAAAAAACTCTACATGTTTCGGCTGTATACGCCTTTTTCAAGAGAATACAAAATATGAATGACAGGATACAAATGTCAAGTAATTAAGTTGCTATGGTTTAAATTATTCAAAGATACATTCTAGTAATAATAATAAATCATGCCTTAGTATTCCAAAAAATAGATAACAAGGTGTGAAAATATGTGTTGTTCGCTGCTAGCAATTTGTGTCTCCTTCTGGGTATGAACTTGTGTGTTGGTTGCTGCTGGCAGCTTGCGTCTCTCTATGGGTGTGTGGTTTTGTGTGAGAGCGTAAGTGTAGGGTTTTGTATGTCGGTGCGTTCGTGCGTGTGTTTAGTGATCGGTCGCATGAATTTAGAGAGGTCGGATAACCAGCCGTTGCGTAGGGCCGCCAACCCTTTCCCGACAACTTCTTTACAATTCCGTGCAGTACTTCGACGGTCTGACCCCCGCCCCAACGAGGCAAGGCGCAGACAGGCGAAGCGCACCCTGTACGGGGTTGCTCATCGCAACTAAGGGAACACTCTTAGTGGCTACCTCGGTCGACGATGGTCACACTTATGCCATCTTAACGTTTTCCGCCGAAGCGGGGGCATAGCACACACGTCGAACGTGTGTGTGCTGTTAACGGCAACCTAGCCAGGTTGTCGCCCAGGACCGGTCCTAGTGGTGTGTGCATTGCGCGGCGACGAGATAGCGCCGCGTAGCATGGTTCCTCACTCTTGCTGGAAAGGCGGAATGGCACCTGACTGCCCAACGGGCAGACCCCCCTAGAGTTTTGTAGCGCATATGCTAGGCTGCAACCCAGTAGAGGACCACATCAGCAAAAAACAGAAAACAGGGATAGGCAGGGGAAAGCAAGACATGAGTTATTATTACGTATGCGCCCGTGGAGCGACTTAAGATACAAAGTTGTCGGCATTCGCTCAAAACGAGAAGGAAAACCACGAAAACCTGCTCGGACAACTAGACAGGAATCAAAACACGGAACAGTCATCATGATAAGCAAAAGTATATGATATTTAAATAACATAAGGTATATAACAAAAAAAAAAAAATATATAATATGATGGTAAATTGTAGATCGTTACAAAATTAAATTATAGTATATACTGCTTAGATTTTTTATATCATTTCTGTTGTTAATTGAATTTTTTTCCTGTTTAATACTGATCATTTCTTTAATTTGTCTTTTCACTGTGTGTTGTTCTTTATCAATTATCTGTGTGTTTTCAAAATCGAAATGGTGATCGCGTTGTAGTTTGTGTGTAGACAATGCAGTTTTGTCTGTTCTAGAGTATTTGTGGGCTTGTATTCTTTTGTATAAATATTGTTTCGTTTGGCCTATGTAGTAACTATCGCAATCGCGACATGGTATTTTATATACGACATGTGTTTCTCGATTTTTTTCTATTTTAGGTTTAAGTTTTGAAAATAAATAGTATTACTAAGTTTATATGTTGTAGCTATATCATATTTTTTTAAAGTGTGTTTAATTTTTTCCGATAGTTGTGGAACATATGGAATTGTGATATATGTTGTGTCATTGTTCAAATTTTTATTGGTGTCTGCAGTGTTGTATATTTGGTGTACTCTTTTTTTAATAGTTTGGTCTATAAGTTGTGGTGGATAATTATTATCAGTTAGGATTGTTTTAATTTTTTTGATGTTATCTTTTCTGTATCTTTTATATATATATATATATATATATATAAAAATATAATAACTTCGTGACCTTGGTATGATATGGTAAACCTAATCAGTAGGCGATTAAAGGTCTGTATATTACTTCAAAATATATGTATTTAAAAAACTCTACATGTTTCGGCTGTATACGCCTTTATCAAGAGAATACAAAATATGAATATTCATATTTTGATAAAGGCGTATACAGCCGAAACATGTAGAGTTTTTTAAATACATATATTTTGAAGTAATATACAGACCTTTAATCGCCTACTGATTAGGTTTACCATATATATATATATATATATATATATATATATATATATATATATATATATATATATATATAAGGTAAACTTAATTAGTCGGCGATTAAAGGTCTGGTTATTACTTCAAAGTGTATATATTTAAAATAATATAATAATAATTGTTACACATAGCGTATAGAAGTTTAATTCACTTAATTAAAAATATATTCGTTTTTAAATATCTCATATTAATTATATTTTAACTTAAGACATTTTTCTTCATTTGTACAAACTTTCATTTTCGTTACAAAGAGAAAGTATTTTCTTTTGTTATCTTGAACTGACCGCCGACAACCCGTCTTTCTACCTGACTCAGAACCCTAACGTTAATGTCGAATTTCTTCTAGATAAATTCCATATTTTAAATTGTTCTTAATTTAAGATTATTTACATCTTCTTTTATATGTCTTGTTTGATATCGTTAGGAAGCTTAAATCACAAGGGTTATTTTAAGAATATTTATGACATTGACAGGCGACGTCTTCAGGCCGCGCTTTTAATTCACTATAATTCAAGATATCGACCCCCTCTTCGATACATCATAAAACCAAGCGTTTCTAGACATTTTCTATCGACGAAAACTAACAGTTCCTTCTTCGCTTGCGAACCGTTTGTGAATACACACATCGCTCATCGTGCTGTCCAAGCACACAATGGAACTCACCACGCTGTCCAGCCTCTTTCGCTTCTAAGGTAATTCTGTATTGTTCTATGCATATTATTCTTTTAAGTGAATTTATATTAATTTAACTAATTTCTTATTCCTCCGGTAAAACATCGCCCTACATATACTTGTTCGAGTATATCTTCAGACCACGTGGCTACCATCGCCGCAAATCAAAGGTAAGCTCTGTATTCTTCGATACAGAGGTTATTTTATATACATATTAATTAACCCTTAATTTACTACCCCGGTTAACGTTCGTTTCAGAGTATTTTTATGTGTTAATTTTAGTTACGTAATTGCCGCTCCTCGTGTACATATTACTTTATTTTGATTGCTTTTAAATAAACGAATTTCAAATCCTTATTATGTAAATATAAATATATCAATTTAAGGACGCCGCTGTGTTTTATTTTATGTATTAAGTTTTGTGAATTTATTTGAATTTTTAATTAACCAATACCACGCACGTCCTGGACCTTTGAAGGAACTTCACCAACACACCAAATTATCTTAATTATTACAAAATAACTAAAATATAATTTTATTATTTATCTTAGAATAATCTTATTATTATAAATAGCCACCCCCTCTATTTGTAATAAGTGACGCCCGGAACGTGAGGCAAAATTTGATTTAGTGTAAATCAACGAATCCACAGCAACATGGTGAAGTCAAAGGAACAACAGGAAAACTCTTCTAATTCCAAATCGAATGATTTGGTGGCGCCTAACGAAAACTCATCAGAGATACAATGTTTAATCAATGTTTTACAGGAATTTTGTAGATCAGTTGCAACACCACGTGTATCACCTCCAAAGCCAGATGTTTTTAGTGGAGATATTTTCCAGGACCCTGAAGTATTCCTCCAACAACTAGAAGCACATCTGAAAGCAGAAACGCTAAGCCCTGCACGAACGATAGACGAAATCGCAACATATCTTCACGGAGAAGCAGCATTATGGTTTGAGCAATTCGATAATCAAATTGATTCTTTTGAATGTTTTAGCGAATTATTTCTTGAACGTTACAAGTCGAACGAACGTAAGGACAAACTTCATGAAATTTTATACGGACATTTTCAGCAAGAGAATGAACGCGCAGTTCCTTTTCTCTTAAAGAAAAAACGATTGTGCAATCGTTTATATCCAAATTGGGATGATACGAAGATCGCAGCGTTAATCAAGAGGCAATTACGATCCGAATACAAAGTGATGTTAGGACCGAAATCTCTAGAAACATCGAAAGCGCTAAGAGAAGCATGCATGGAAATAGACAACTACATTCATGGCGATCCAGCAGACATTTACGCAAGTAAGATATCGTCTGTATCATCTAAATCAATTTCAGGCAACAAAGTGAAGCAATTAACGACGAAAGGATTACCGCCATGTGATTACTGTTCTGATAATCACTGGCATCGCAACTGCCCAGTTCTGCGAAAGAAACAAGAACCATCGTTGAATTATATACAGCATAATTCATCATCGACAACACCTCGTATATGTGTGGAAGTCACAGGACACGCTGTCGACGCCATCTTAGACACCGCAGCGACAAATAACTTTGCCGCTCCTGCAATTGTTCGACGCATAACATCAAACAAGGTCAGTACAGCATCATTAGGACACAAATTTGCACACATGACTATTACCGGAACTGGGATCGTAAGTGCACGCATCCAGAATCAAGTAATAGAAGTCCCTGTACTAATTGCACCGGACTTGCGAGAAAACTTAATATTAGGAATGCCATTCTTCGAAACGCAAGAAGCGGTATTAAATATAGGACAACGTTGTTTACATTTTGGTAAGAAAAATCGTAAAACAATTAAATTCTTTACAGCTCCCGAATCTTACCATGAAACCAAATGTAATCCTACAATTAACCCTATCCCACCTCCACGCGCAATCGAGTATGTTTGTTTTTCACAGAAATCAAGATCGCCTAAATTAACTAGGTCAACGCAGCTACAGCGAAAGAATTCTCCGAATCGACATCGAAGCACAACACATCAAGAGCAGGTAGAAACGATCCCCTTCGAGCGACGCCGCTGCATACCTCTCTTCGCCGCCGTCGATTTGCAAGACCAGGGACAGTCAACAGCAACCGAGCGACAACGGACAAAACACGCCATCAAAAATCCAAGAATCAACGCCAAATACCAACAGCAAGATCGCCGCTACAGGGTGAATAGTACGCGAACGGGTATTTCAATTAAATGTTAGCAATAATGATTTAATCAAATTAGTTAGATATGTAATGATAGATTAGGGCCCATTCTCTTTTTTGTTTTCGTTCGATATTACATATTTATACTACATTGTGTCGCGACTAACACCTAGCGACTTACTAATCAGTTCAGTTTTTTTCTTTTGCATTTAATTAATCGAACACTGATTAATTACTCAAGTCAATTAATTCAAACTGTACCTCTGATTTTTAAGAGCGCAGACTTGCCTAGTACGGGTTTCCAGGTTTCCCCGTACGCCATACGTAACATGGTGTGGGTAAAGTAAGCACAAGCCGCTCCTGGTGCGCTTTTTTATTTTATTGTCCTTAAAACAACTAAACGACTAATTAATAAATTCTTACGCAAGACACTCATAGACAAAAAAATGTCTTTCAAAGGATGGGCGAATTGTTACACATAGCGTATAGAAGTTTAATTCACTTAATTAAAAATATATTCGTTTTTAAATATCTCATATTAATTATATTTTAACTTAAGACATTTTCTTCATTTGTACAAACTTTCATTTTCGTTACAAAGAGAAAGTATTTTCTTTTGTTATCTTGAACTGACCGCCGACAACCCGTCTTTCTACCTGACTCAGAACCCTAACGTTAATGTCGAATTTCTTCTAGATAAATTCCATATTTTAAATTGTTCTTAATTTAAGATTATTTACATCTTCTTTTATATGTCTTGTTTGATATCGTTAGGAAGCTTAAATCACAAGGGTTATTTTAAGAATATTTATGACATTGACAGGCGACGTCTTCAGGCCGCGCTTTTAATTCACTATAATTCAAGATATCGACCCCCTCTTCGATACATCATAAAACCAAGCGTTTCTAGACATTTTCTATCGACGAAAACTAACAGTTCCTTCTTCGCTTGCGAACCGTTCGTGAATACACACATCGCTCATCGTGCTGTCCAAGCACACAATGGAACTCACCACGCTGTCCAGCCTCTTTCGCTTCTAAGGTAATTCTGTATTGTTCTATGCATATTATTCTTTTAAGTGAATTTATAATAATTTAACTAATTTCTTATTCCTCCGGTAAAACATCGCCCTACATATACTTGTTCGAGTATATCTTCAGACCACGTGGCTACCATCGCCGCAAATCAAAGGTAAGCTCTGTATTCTTCGATACAGAGGTTATTTTATATACATATTAATTAACCCTTAATTTACTACCCCGGTTAACGTTCGTTTCAGAGTATTTTTATGTGTTAATTTTAGTTACGTAATTGCCGCTCCTCGTGTACATATTACTTTATTTTGATTGCTTTTAAATAAACGAATTTCAAATCCTTATTATGTAAATATAAATATATCAATTTAAGGACGCCGCTGTGTTTTATTTTATGTATTAAGTTTTGTGAATTTATTTGAATTTTTAATTAACCAATACCACGCACGTCCTGGACCTTTGAAGGAACTTCACCAACACACCAAATTATCTTAATTATTACAAAATAACTAAAATATAATTTTATTATTTATCTTAGAATAATCTTATTATTATAAATAGCCACCCCCTCTATTTGTAATATAATAATATAATAATTTATATTTTTTATATCCATGACAAAGGCATCATTGCCGAAACATGTAGGATTATTTTAAATATATACACTTTGAAGTAATAACCAGACCTTTAATCGCCGACTAATTAAGTTTACCTTATTATACCAAAGTCACGAAAATACTATATTTATATATATATATATATATATATATATATATATTTAATAGGCACACGTGTCTAAATAAATATATACAATAAAATTCCAATTCTAAACAATAGAATTTAGACAGAACAGAAGAGTATCAACTCAAAACAGTACAGAACATTCGCTTCATAACATTCATATCAAACTGTATCATATTAACAACAAGAGACATACAGTCTCATATAACAGTTAAAGAATTTAAGTTTTAAATTTATGAGATTACCTTAATAAATTAGGTTTAAGTGTTTTTTTGGCTAAATAAATAAAATATTCAGAAAACACACCAATTTTCAATATAACTGCCAACAACCAAAATAAATAACCAACTTAGACGGAAGTTACGCGCCGTGACCGGTGGGTCAAGAAACAATTTATACAGAAAGATAATAAATGAAAATATTCCTATTAAATTTATGTCTTGGCAGTAATTTTCAAAAAGTAAATTTAGAAGTTTTAAAATTTCCAAAATTATATAAGGATAATACATATATAGATATATATATATATATATATATATATATATATATATATATATATATATATATTTATATATATATATATATTATAGTGCTCCCTGAATACTGCGTTTTAAATATCATGTAACTGATTATTCGCTTAATATTGATGGGGATAAAAATGTAAAATATTAATATTTAATATATTGTGAATGCATGAGACAATGTAATGATAACAAATTTAATGTACAATGTTATATGAAAGGTGTTGTACAATGTAACTGTAAATACTTATCTGTATAAAAATGTGCTTATTATTTTTATAGGTGGCTAGCTCTATATCTCTTATCTCTTTGGGTTCATATGCGAGTTCAGGTATTTTTACTCCGGGGCGCTTGTTTAAATAATTGACTCAAAATGAATCGAACAACACTTCAAGTAAAGAAATAAAACCAAAATATAAAGCTAAATAAATTAATTTTATTGTACAAACAAACTGGCAAAAATTCAAAATTAAATAAGTTTTTCCTTTTTTTTCGTGACACACACACAAAGTTACGTACGATAACAGTTGGTACTAATACATATACTTATGATGGTGAACAAAGAACATGTGGTTAGGAATATAGTTCTAATAAATTCGTTAAATATTAGGAAAAATAAACTAAGTGGTAATATATTTTACAAGTGCAAATGAATTCAATGTTTTTAATAAAAAAAAGTTTACGATGTTTGAAGAACTAATAGTGAAAGGTGAATATGAATAAGTAGAATGTACAAGGTATTTATGTGACTTTGATTATAAAAATGGCGTGTAAAAATTATTATTTAAAAAAAAAAAATTTTATTCGGAAATTGACTTCTGGGATCTCTGCCGTTAGGTCCTGGAATGTTTCTTGAATCAGGCAACTGTGTATGAACAGGATCTGTTCCCTTTATATGGCTTTTCTGGAGATATTCAAAGTCCGGCAACAGCTGTTTTCGTGACGGCGTTCGCGGTCTCGGCTGGCGGCTCGATCTTCGGTAAACTGTTCGGGTATGTGATTTATATGGCCAGAATTTCAAAAAATTCTAACTTCGGATCTTGATGTTCTGGTCTCTTGCAACTTAGTCTACAGGTCGACGACAGGTATGGTAACCGTTTTACTAATTTTGAAACTTGTACACTGGTTATTACCGTAGAAAATAATTCATTTGTACGGAGCGAAAATGAACGTGACCGTTTGTTACAATGATGGTGGTAAAGACGCCGTTTTATTCATTTGTTTTTAGTATAATTACTTGCCGTTGATCGCCTTATTCGTACTCATATTTTATTGTTTATATAGTTAAAATTTAAATAATATTTAAATGTAAATACGTTTCAAAAATGATATTATGAATTAACAAATACATTAGGTTAGGAAACATATGTTAGTTTGTTTACCATAACTCTGTCAACATGTGTTCCTATACAGATTATTTTGTCGTTAAATTTGGAGGCGGAGCTTAATTGCTTTAAATATATTTGAATATAAATACATTATATATGTTCTTTTAAATCGCGTTAAATATGAATTTGAAATAGAAAATTGAGTATACACAACAGTATTAAAAATATAAAATAAAAAATTTAATTATTTTAAAGCAAATTTTGTCGTCATAATAAAGTATTTATATTTTGAATTAATTCTTCCCCTCCTTTGTATGAAAATATATATAGTACATGTAAATATTATAATTAAATGGTCTTTGTATCTCTTTCCAGAGGAGGAGCTGTTCTTGAAACGTATCAATATATATATTGTTACGCTAACAAATGCACTTTTCTGCAAACGACCTATATTAGTGCAAGATTTCTCTATTATTACTCTTAAAACCCTCGTAGTTTTATCTTCTAAATAATTTCTACTGATGCTATTTAATTTGCTTTCAAACTGATTTTATAGGAATTTTTGTTACGAAATATAGAAAACCATTTTGCGAGTTGCTGGTATTTTATTTAATTATTATGTAAATTGTCTTACAGTTTAGGCTTATCCAAACTTGTAATTTCTCATTTAAATTTTCTTTCGTTTAAATATTTTGGGATGCCTATGTATTAAGTCATATGGCTTCCATCTTGGAATATTTTCCGCTTAGTCATTTCGGTTGTAATCCGCCTTAACCTATTAATTAGTAACTTCGTTAACCTTTTGTTGCTGTAGTAATTTTTGCTTTAAATTGTAAGTCATTCTGGTCGTCTTTTTTTTGCAATTAGACAATCTTCTGAGAAGATGCCGTAATTATATCCTAACTAAGAAAGCGCCCTCTTTCCGCAACTGTTGATACTGCCTATTACAGAGTGTTGTGTGTGGAATTTTGCATTGTTTATTTAATTAAAAGCTTCCGCTTTTGATTTTAGTTGATTTAATGTATCGGTTTGAGCTTATGTCACTGCCTGCTTCGTTTGCGGGATTTTGTACATTAGCTTTTCGACTTTTGTTTCGTAGTATGCTGCTGTATTAATTCGTATCTCTGACGTTGTCAGACATTTTGTCGTTTTCACGTTGCACGTGTAGTGGAGACTTCATCTTAAGTCAGATTAGCGCTTGCCTGTGTTTTCCTTGTGAAAAGCTGTGTCTGCGGTAAGGGAATTTGTGTTTTATTAGATACGTTACTTATTTCAACTTTCGATCTTAGGATTTATTATTAAATATCCACGGAAAATTGCAAATCCGGTTGGATGGCTTCCATGTGAAAACTAATACTTTTTACTGAAAATTTTCCTACCACGTGGCTGTAGCTGCACCAAATTTTGTGGTCTAGGACCTCCGTTTGGCGAACAAACTCCTCCTCGACTTCCACGGAAGCAATTCCACGAAGAAGGGGGCCCGGGAGATCAAGGCCGACGTAACGAGTTTTTGTACTAAGCTAAGTGTGGTTATTATATTTGATAATGTCAAAGTTTCACGATTAATTTTATTATTATATTTTAAATTTCTCCGATAATAAGAGATACAGCTTTGGCGTGACTTGATAAGCACCCGTTAAATTCAATTCACATATTTACGTTTATATTTTTTCCTAAACTTTGTTTTGTATTATTTTACTCTAATCTAGATTTCATTTCTTAAGATAACTAAATTCATTCGAGATCCATTTTAGTGTGTGACACGGAATTATAGTTAATTACGCCTTTTGTTAAAATTTCATTGTTGATTAATTCAAATCCAATATAACTAATTTCATTTTTATTCTATTATTCTATTGTAAGCTTTATTAACTGTATGCATTGTGAAGCGCAAGGTATGATATCATACAGTCGCTCGACTGAGTACCTGTATTGCTTAGTGTCGAATTAGCTTCCGATAATTTACTTATATTTTCTCCTGTGTATACAGGGTGGTGCGAAGTGACTGTAATTCATTTTAATTTTGACTCTTTACGATCACCTTTAGATGCTACAATCAGTAGCAACACCGAATCGTACTTGAGTTTATTTTTTTATTTCCATAACATATTTAGAACTGTCATTAGTGTTATTTTTGTGACCCAAAGCAATTTTTGAACCTTATATTAAAGCTTGTTACCGTTGACGTGGTTGTTTTAATTTCCCCTTCCTGCGAGTGGTGAGAAGAGCAAGCCTTTGTATTTACTTTTTTTATTGGACTCGAGCAAAAGGGAGCTGACCCTCTGGTTGTGGGGCTACCTAGGTCCCGCCACTTCCGCTTTCGGGTTATCTGCGGGCCGAGAAAGTGGTGGCGCTTTTTTTTAAATCTTTTGCGACGTTGTTCTCGCGACGCTCTACCATCTTGGGCTGGGTTAGCCGGCAGAGACGCTCCTGGGACGATTTCCAGCAGGTAGGTCCAGGCCAGAAGAGTCAACCTAGCAGTCCATCGCTCTAGCCCCTGTTTGCTCGACGTCCACCGTATTTTGAGTTTTGTCGCGTTTTAGGTTATAAATTTTGGCGCCTCACGCGTGGGCTTTTTTTTTTTAAGTTTTTGGTAGATCTTGCTTTCTCACACTTGTGGGGGGGAAGTTGGACAACTCATAGGTCACTGTTTGTGAAGTTCTTCCTTTTTGGGAGTACTTGTGTATTTTTTTTTGATAGACCACACTTGGTTTTGTTGACATAATTTTGGAGTTAACTGGTAACGTTCTGAAGTTTAGTTTTTTTGAGATTTGTCGTATTTTGGGTATTTTGGAAGTATAGATTTCGTTATTAAAGTGTGTCGATACCTTTTGTAGTACAATGGAGGGTAAGTTCGAAATTAATAGGCTGGAGAGGGACGAGCTGGTGTACGAACTGAAGGTTCGCGGGGCCGAAGTCAACGTGCCGGTGAAAACAATGAGAGCTACTCTGCGAAGTTTCCTCCAATTAGAGTCTGGTGGTGTAGAGGTTTCTAGACCTGCTAATCCCTTCACTGTGGAAGAAGATATTGTTGAGGTTCAAAGGAAAGTTTCTGAAAGTAAGGATCTTTTGGAACAATTTGCTGATGTTGAGACGAGCTTGAAGTTTCGTAAAATTAATTCCAAACTTATTCATGCTTTCTCTCGTATTAGGCGAGTGAAGCCTGTAACTTCTTCTAGTGAGGAGACGGTGGCTGGAATCTTAGTAGAGTTGGTAACCCTTCAGACAACTCTTAAGTCTAAGGCGCGGAAGGCTAGGAAGTCAGCTTTGGCAGGTACCGTTCCTGCAGATATGTCGTTTGTGTTCGCATCCACTAGTGTAGCACAAGGTCCTACTGCTTCTGATAGCGAAATTTCTGATTCTGAAGAATCTGTGGGAGAACCGATTCTGTCACCTGTTCGAGCGACTGCGTCACATGCGGTGAGTTCGGCAGCTGTTTCTGCGTCATCTCCGTCGTGTAAGGTTGTTCCGGTGTCAAGGTGGAACTTCTCCAAATTTGATGGAGAAAATTCGCGTCAATCCTTGAGTGCATTTCTCGAAACCATCGAAGACAAATGCATAGCTAATAATCTCGCTAAGGAACAGTTAATAAGGTCCGCTACAGAGCTGTTTTCAGGAAAGGCTTTGGTTTGGTGGCGTTCCACTCGCCATAAGGTAACGACTTGGGTCGATTTTGTACGAGAACTTCGTCTTCAATTTCAACCTCCCAACTATAATGACAAATTGTTTCAGGAAATTAAGAGGCGAACTCAAGGGCCGAATGAGACGATAGGTATGTACGTGGCGGTAATGAATGGTATGTTTGGGCGTTTGACTGTGCCAGTTGCCGAGGGACTTAGGTTGGACGTTCTGTTGCAAAACATTGCTCCGTTCTATCAGAGTCAATTAGGGCTTACAGAAATTAAATCCGTAGACCAGCTTTTAGAATTATGCAGAAAACTAGAAGCTTGTAAGATCTCTATAGAAGCTTTCGCACCTCCACCTCGCAATAAGTCTTCTTTATGCGAACCGGACTTAGCTTATGCTTATTCACCATCAACATCTGGTGTAGCAGCAGTTTCGGCGCCTTCGTTCAGCAATGGACCGAAGTGTTGGAATTGCAATGTAGTAGGTCATTTGGTGAGAGAATGTCCAAATCCTCGCAATTCACGATTTTGTTATAGATGTGGTGCTCGAGGTCATATCGTGAATTCCTGTCCTCGTTGTCGACCTTCTAGGAAACGACAGAAGGAAAACGTAGTTCCTGATACTCTATCCCGCTCTGTGCCAATTTTGTCAACTATCGATGAAACTACTCCTGTTATCGATAAATGGTACAATAGACTTGTTCGTGCTGTTAAAGCGACTCCTGATAAATATCCTGCCTTTCAGTTTGTCAATGGTAAACTTTGCAAGTATCTTCGTCCTTCTCGCAACTACTTTGGTGATGATGGTGACTCTTGGAAAATTGTGGTTCCTAAGGAACGCCGATCGGAATTAATTAAAGCTTGTCATGATCCTCCTACTTGCGGCCACTTAGGAATTACGAAAACCTTGAGTAGAATTACTCAGAAACATTATTGGCCTAAAATGACAGCTGATGTCATTCGTTACGTGAATCGATGTCGCACATGCTTACGTACGAAACCCGAACAACGAAAACCCATCGGTCGTATGGGAGGTCACTCTCAAATTGACAAACCTTGGGAAGTTCTCAGCGTTGATATTGTAGGACCCTTGCCGAGATCTAAGCGCGGGTATAATTATATTCTCGTTGTTTCTGACTGTTTCAGCAAGTTTGTATTAACTTACGCTCTGCGTAAAGCCACGGCCGCTAATATCATTAAACATCTTGAGAATGACGTGTTCTTGCTGTTTGGCGTACCTCGCACGATTATTTCTGATAATGGGGTTCAATTTAAATCTAAAGAGTATCGACAAATGTTGAATCACTATCAAATCAAGTCTGCGTTTACATCTTTCTACCATCCGCAAGCGAACCCTGTCGAGCGAGTGAATCGTGTAATTAAAACTATGTTGATCTCCTATGTGTCGGAGAATCATCGTGAATGGGATCTAGTTCTTCCCAAGATATCTTGTGCTCTGCGCACCGCCAAGCATGACGTAACCGGTCTCACTCCCTATTTCATCAATTTCGGCAGAGAAATGACCACTAGCGGGGAACGACCGCTGCAGAAACCTGAAGGTGGGAATACTCCTAACGTTGTTTGTATCAGAGATCCTGAAGAACTTATTTCTAGATCCTATCAATTTTCACGTATTTTCCAAGATGTAAAATCTCGTCTACAAACGGCTTACGAGAAAGCTAAAACACGTTATGATATGAGACATCGAGCAGTGGAGTTCTTGCCGAATCAGCTGGTCTGGCGAAGGAATTTCGTTTTGTCTGATGCATCTAAATACTATACGGCTAAGCTGGCAGATAAATTTTTGGGACCTTTCTTGATACATCGTCGTTTGTCTACCGACACCTATGAATTGAAAACTTGCGAAGGCGAACTTCTGCCTGGAATTTGGAATAGCGCACACCTAAAAGCGCAACCTGGAGTTGTTTAGTTTTTTTTTTTTTGTGGCCTGACTGGGGGCTGGACGAATACTCAGTCGGGTGTAATCCGCCCTGGCGTAAAAGGCGTCCAAAAAGGAGTCCTGCTTGGTTGTACATTCTATCTTGAATACATTTTTGTGGCCTGTCTGGGGGCTAGACGAATACTCAGTCGGGTGTAATCCGCCCTGGCGTAAAAGGCGTCCAAAAGGGAGTCTTGCTTTGTTGTTCATTCCATCTGTACATTTCGTTTTTTTTTAGGTTGAAGTTAGTTCTCAATAATTTATCGTACTGTATACCGTTTTGGACTTGACTTATTTACCGTGACATTCATTTGTCTGTTCTGGAACGATTGTTCGTGTTGACAAGTTTACGTATCGCAGATCCTTTAATTTTGGTATGTTTTGTTTCTAGATGTTGTGCTAGATTTTTGTTGTACTTATTTTGAGATAAGTTTGGTATATCAAGTTTGGATCGGACTGCGTTTGGTTGTTGATACATTTATCGATTCTTGATTCTGACAATGTTGGTTTAATATGATGTCTTTAAATTCTATGATAGCTTATGCTTTCGAGTTGACTCTGTAAACAATCTTGTAGATTGTTATACTATAATATGAGTATGGACGTTAAAAGGTTTAGAACTGTTGATAGTGTTGTTCTATTTGCTGTTTTGCATCTCTATTTAGAGGATTTGGAGATCACACTTATATACAGATCTTACCTGTTTGAATTGTTCTGGTCGTATAGAGTTTTATTGTACCGTGTAGGTTTTCCTCGAGTGAGGGTTTTGTAAACTCTTATACGTACTGGACGTTTGTTATTGACTTTTGGATTTTATATATTCCAATATTCTTTATATACCGATTTTGACTAGTGTTTAATTTTCTTATAGAAATCTTCACTTTAGGTTAATATTAGGCGTATGGGTTGTTATTTTGCCTGCATATTTGCTGTTTACCGTTTTCTCCGTGACCTTTGTGAATGATTCTTTAAGATAATAGTATGTGGACTTTTGGATACATCTTGTTGTGTTCTATATATTTACCGATTTTGACTCTTTCGCTTTAAGAAGCGGGATGGACGTCAATAAATTCCGTCGTCCATTCCCGATAGCTTCTTATAGGGCTGAGACCGACACCCCTCGTTTGTAATCGCGATTTTTCTTTTATCGGTCATGGACGTGTCTATGTTTGTTTACTTTTTTCTGTGTATTGGTCCTCAACCGTTTCAGTGTGGTGGTAGGCCGCCGCTGCACTTTAAACTTTTGTTGTAACGTAATCTCTTATTTTGTTTGGCCAGATTAAGATTCTTTATGTTGTTGTTTCTATCGCATGGCGTAACGTTTGTAAGAATGTTGGAACTCGTAAGTACACAGTGTCACAGTTACTCATATCCTACCTTTTAGATTCTTACCTACTTTTCCTTATCCATTTGCTTCCTTTACAGTAGTAATAAACCTTTTTAGTTAATCCTGTTTTTTTGAGCTGCTACTGCTTCACGGTAGTTAGTCTCTTTTGAGCTGTCGGAAGTTGTTCCCTAGTTTTGGTTGTGACGCGACGATTTTCGTGACTTGTGTTCATAGCGCAGCTTTCTATCTTCTTTCGCCGCTAGGAGTAATGATCCCCTTCTAGTCTGTGCTTTTTTTCGGTGCTTTATGCAGCTTTTCCTTCCCCTTTCTTGTTTTCTTCGTGGCGCATGAACACTCGGCATGATATCGGCTGTTGCACATTCTGATGCTGGGGTGACGACCGTTCAGTACTGATTGTTTTGTTGTTTTATGTTCTCGTTATTTGTAATCCTCGTACCGGCTGAATGTCGAAGGGCCTTTGTGGTGGTTTAGGCCGAGCTAACTGTTGACATGGTGTGTTGGTTTGGTTATTGATGTGCTAATGAGTTTCTGCCGTCGAACAATCGGTGCGTCGATAGTTTTGCTGACCTTGGGTCATTATCGCCTTCTGCGTTTTACTTTTCTACTTTCTAGATTTGGATAGTTAGATGACTTTGTGTCAGTTTCGCTTTCTGCGTATTACCTGGTTCTTATCTAGTTTAAGTTAGTTTTGCTTGACTTTGTGTCAATTTCGCTTTTTGCGTAATATTTTGCTCCTATCTTCTTTAAGATAGTTTTGCCTGACTTAGTGTCGTTTTCGCCTTTTTCGATTAGTTTCGCTCCTATCTAGTGAAAGATAGTTTATGCTTGACTTTGTGTCGATTTCGCCTTCTGCGTTTCGTTTTGCTTCTATCTGTTTTAGATAGTTTTGATTGAGGTGTATTTCTGATTCATGTTCTTAGGTCGCTCTTCAGTGCTACCTTTTGTTTACGACTAGTGTCGTGTTATAACTCAGCTTACGTTTATATTTGGTTTTACCGCAATTCTCTGTATTGTTTCATCAGATTCTTGCGTTTCGCTTTTGTGACTTTAGGTCACTATAGTTTCAGAATTTAGATTTATTTGCGTTCCGTCGATTCTTATCAAATGTTTTGCTAGATACCGTCGTTTATGGACACCGCTCCGCCGAACTTTTGTTCAGTTTTTTTTTTTTAAATTAAGGCTCACGTTTTCACTTTTCTGGATTTCTTTAGGAGACTTACCTTCTACTTCTGGAGAAATTTACAAGTAAATTTCTGTTGTGAAAGGGGGGAATTTGTTACGCTAACAAATGCACTTTTCTGCAAACGACCTATATTAGTGCAAGATTTCTCTATTATTACTCTTAAAACCCTCGTAGTTTTATCTTCTAAATAATTTCTACTGATGCTATTTAATTTGCTTTCAAACTGATTTTATAGGAATTTTTGTTACGAAATATAGAAAACCATTTTGCGAGTTGCTGGTATTTTATTTAATTATTATGTAAATTGTCTTACAGTTTAGGCTTATCCAAACTTGTAATTTCTCATTTAAATTTTCTTTCGTTTAAATATTTTGGGATGCCTATGTATTAAGTCATATGGCTTCCATCTTGGAATATTTTCCGCTTAGTCATTTCGGTTGTAATCCGCCTTAACCTATTAATTAGTAACTTCGTTAACCTTTTGTTGCTGTAGTAATTTTTGCTTTAAATTGTAAGTCATTCTGGTCGTCTTTTTTTTGCAATTAGACAATCTTCTGAGAAGATGCCGTAATTATATCCTAACTAAGAAAGCGCCCTCTTTCCGCAACTGTTGATACTGCCTATTACAGAGTGTTGTGTGTGGAATTTTGCATTGTTTATTTAATTAAAAGCTTCCGCTTTTGATTTTAGTTGATTTAATGTATCGGTTTGAGCTTATGTCACTGCCTGCTTCGTTTGCGGGATTTTGTACATTAGCTTTTCGACTTTTGTTTCGTAGTATGCTGCTGTATTAATTCGTATCTCTGACGTTGTCAGACATTTTGTCGTTTTCACGTTGCACGTGTAGTGGAGACTTCATCTTAAGTCAGATTAGCGCTTGCCTGTGTTTTCCTTGTGAAAAGCTGTGTCTGCGGTAAGGGAATTTGTGTTTTATTAGATACGTTACTTATTTCAACTTTCGATCTTAGGATTTATTATTAAATATCCACGGAAAATTGCAAATCCGGTTGGATGGCTTCCATGTGAAAACTAATACTTTTTACTGAAAATTTTCCTACCACGTGGCTGTAGCTGCACCAAATTTTGTTGTCTAGGACCTCCGTTTGGCGAACAAACTCCTCCTCGACTTCCACGGAAGCAATTCCACGAAGAAGGGGGCCCGGGAGATCAAGGCCGACGTAACGAGTTTTTGTACTAAGCTAAGTGTGGTTATTATATTTGATAATGTCAAAGTTTCACGATTAATTTTATTATTATATTTTAAATTTCTCCGATAATAAGAGATACAGCTTTGGCGTGACTTGATAAGCACCCGTTAAATTCAATTCACATATTTACGTTTATATTTTTTCCTAAACTTTGTTTTGTATTATTTTACTCTAATCTAGATTTCATTTCTTAAGATAACTAAATTCATTCGAGATCCATTTTAGTGTGTGACACGGAATTATAGTTAATTACGCCTTTTGTTAAAATTTCATTGTTGATTAATTCAAATCCAATATAACTAATTTCATTTTTATTCTATTATTCTATTGTAAGCTTTATTAACTGTATGCATTGTGAAGCGCAAGGTATGATATCATACAGTCGCTCGACTGAGTACCTGTATTGCTTAGTGTGGAATTAGCTTCCGATAATTTACTTATATTTTCTCCTGTGTATACAGGGTGGTGCGAAGTGACTGTAATTCATTTTAATTTTGACTCTTTACGATCACCTTTAGATGCTACAATCAGTAGCAACACCGAATCGTACTTGAGTTTATTTTTTTATTTCCATAACATATTTAGAACTGTCATTAGTGTTATTTTTGTGACCCAAAGCAATTTTTGAACCTTATATTAAAGCTTGTTACCGTTGACGTGGTTGTTTTAATTTCCCCTTCCTGCGAGTGGTGAGAAGAGCAAGCCTTTGTATTTACTTTTTTTATTGGACTCGAGCAAAAGGGAGCTGACCCTCTGGTTGTGGGGCTACCTAGGTCCCGCCACTTCCGCTTTCGGGTTATCTGCGGGCCGAGAAAGTGGTGGCGCTTTTTTTTAAATCTTTTGCGACGTTGTTCTCGCGACGCTCTACCATCTTGGGCTGGGTTAGCCGGCAGAGACGCTCCTGGGACGATTTCCAGCAGGTAGGTCCAGGCCAGAAGAGTCAACCTAGCAGTCCATCGCTCTAGCCCCTGTTTGCTCGACGTCCACCGTATTTTGAGTTTTGTCGCGTTTTAGGTTATAATATATATATATATATATATATATATATATATTGTTGTGATACATACATATTGTTGAGACATACTCATTGATCAGCACCTGAAATGGGAAATATAAAATACACAAGTTAGAAAATTGAGATAAAAAGGTTATGTAAGCTGTGTTATTAAGTTTTAGTAGTGTCAAAATGTATACGAATTAATATAACGATAATATTACAATCTTAAATTACTATATTTCTATTTCTTTCATCTATTTCATTTTTATCATTTATATTCATAATTCAAATTTTAGCGCGAAATCACCGATATTTAATTCATATACATCCGTACTTTATATCGACGCCAGTAAAACACGCCCACTATTTGACAAGGAAAATAAACCCGCAATGTATATATTTATCGTGCGCAGTACACAAAAATTAGCATTAAGATTTATGTTAAACTTACGTTAGAATTCGTTGAAAAATATTTTAATTTAGAAAGAATATTAAAATTAGTTAATTCTTATCTAAGAAAGTAATTTTAAAAGGCAAAACTTCGAGACTTTTTGGCATATAAGATAACTAGGCTTTGATAATAAACAGACGCTATCGGCATCATCTTATGCAAAATTAAAAAATCGTAATAGACGCATTTTTCGATTTACTCCTACAAATTCTAAAATATCTTTAATTTCAAACATATATTCATCGAAAAAGTTATTAAAAACATCCTGCATAAATACTGATATAGATAACGAGTGAAATTCAAACAGTTAAACAGATTTCTACGTATAAACGCATAATTAAGCGTTACAGTTAAAATATCATCTACAATTACACTAAATACCCGAGATATCCAACCAAGAAAGAACTTCAGACCATTTACTGATCGGACTCTCGTCAATCAAGTCAATACCTGGTATCCAGCAGTCATACAAAGCCGCAGGGAGATACAAGCCGATTCGTACCAAGTCAGAGGAAAGATTTCCATAGCGTCACCTATAACCCGCCTCACACGCCGTCAGAAATTTGGATAGCGATCGACAAGTGTACATCGTCGAGACTCATCAACTTTGAAGCTTGTAATCTACAAATCAGTACAACAGGTTTACTATTAATACTAGTTAAAAATATATCGTCTTTAGCATTCATGTTATCAACATTAAATCAATTCATATTAATAAAGATGTCGAATTTTTAACTATATCACATAGCATCTTATACTAAAAATTTTACTAAATTAAATACCAATTGTACTTAATATCATTAATTTAAAAGGGTACTCACCTATTTATTAAAGATATCCTTTGTAATTTAGTCCATATATTTATTATATCGTTACACACATAACCTTTATTATTTAACACCATATTGTCACACATATTTAGTTCGTAACCTAAACATTATCTTCTATATCTGTTGATTTTTATTACAGTTTCCTATTTCTTTCAATAAATATTTTATTTTTATATTCATATGAATCTTTTATTGATGTAGATTTAGTTGTAGGAGTTATATCTTTTAATTATTGTATATTTGAATCACCTATAAGGAAGCAGCAACCAATCACTCGCGATGAGCTTGAGATAAATTATTTAATTTTACTTATTTCATACAGTTTTCATGCACCCTGAGTCTAGTTGGCAAAGTAAGGCAGAGATAGCGTAGTTTGGTGATAGTTTATCACATATATAAGGCGCCCAATTAATCTATTTAAAATATTAATTAAGTTAAACATTCTCGAACCAACGTGATTACTATTTATATTCCTGCTATATTTCACTTCAATATATATATATATATATATATATATATATATATATATATATATATATATTATATAGGATAATTAATCCTAGTAAATAATATTTTGATCGAATACCCTCGAAAACGCTGGTTGTGATTGATACTTTCTCGCGATATCCTGTTAATTTCATCCGGGAAACCGAGAAGATGTCATTTTATTATGCGTAGCTTGCATAGAGCAATGCATACTATCAGAACACGCTTAAACAACAACGAACACGGAAATATCTAACCTGTATTATTTCCATTTAGATCTATCTAACCGTTAATCCGAAAATGCGCGACCTTGGATATGTTACTGGTTTCAACAGCAAATTGCAAAGCTTACTTATATCTACCTGTCAAAATAGAATTATTGAGGACACTGATTTTTATATCAATTCTTATTGGCATGTAATGAACGGATTTAAAAAAAGGATTATGTTTTTTGTCCGATTTCTAGCTTTCAAATGAATTTAAACGGAAACCCTTTTGACCGAAAATTTCTGTCACTCTCGAAAGCTCCGAAATCAAATCATGCGTGAACCTAAATGATACGCATTTTCCATTGTGAGTACGTGAAAAAGACTCGCTTCCTGTCAGTTAATAAATGCTATCGTGCTTTGATGTTTTTTGGCGTTGTCTGCGTGACGTTGAATTTATATTTCCCATCCGACTAAAGAATGGAAATTTTAATACTCTGACTTGGGCCAATTCATTTCACAAATGTATAAGTATATACATATCAATATCCATGTATGTATAGAAAGACCTCTTCCATATTTTTTACGCAATGTCTCGGCGCTTTTTGAAATTTCAATTACTATATGGATATTTACATACTTTGTAGAGTGTATTTAATGGGTTTTTGATTTTGTACCCTTATAACGAGAAGTTATTTATCTTTACATTTAAGCTTTAAGATTGGAGTTCTATTATTCATTTTAATAACAAGTTTTTTCATATCTAAATTCAATCTGCTGATAGTAATACTAACTAAATAATGAAATTATGATTGCAAACTTAGATCTTATGGGCACTCGTTAAAAGTGAAATAGTACCATTGTGTGTATAAAAAATTTTATACAATGAAATTATATTTATTTATTTTTTTAATTAAGGGCACACAAAGTGTTATTATATTGGTGTTTTCGACATATTTCATCATTAATTAGCTACACTGTGTACGTATCGTGCGGACAAAGTTTTCATGCCCGGTTGCCATGGCAACTTAGCTTTTATTAAGATCTAATTATCTTGCAGAAGACAAATATCGTCCATGCTATTTATTTCGGAGTATATCTTTAAATCATCCGCATATGCCAAAACTGTACAGGTGAGTGTAGCAAGCAAGTCGTCGATAAATAACACGAAAAGAAGTGGTCCCAAGTTGGAGCCCTGATGCAATCAGATATTGCAGTGAATTCAAACGGACGAAACTCGTTGTAAGATACATAAAAAAATCGAATTCATGAAATTTAAAATTTAAATTTCTACAGATTCATCACTACGCCCCTTCTGAAGAAAAAATATTAATATTTAACTTGTATTTATGTTCTTCACACCAGATTTTTAATAATATTTTATGTTATTACAAATACTTTTCTATTATACAAAACTTGTGGGGTTTTACCAACTCATATATGTTTCAATTATTCTGATACATTAGACATGCGGTTATTCCGTAAGTATGAGTGAAGACTCAAACAAAATACAGGTTTTAGATATGAGGCAGTGCCATATCTGGAAACACTTCGTTAGTTGTGCATTGGTTATGTAGACAAAGCGAGTATTTCGGCCGTCTGATAATATGCAGCGTTGTATGTAGTTCTACACTCGGTCTTAATAATTTCTGTGAGATAGCGAAGTCGTTTCTCTTTTTGTCAATGTGTCTGAAGATATCCTTTCTCCAGCAGGGGCGTACTGATGAATCTGTAGAAAGATGAAATACGTATCTTCATCTCTGGAGAGGGATATGTTCGAACACGTTCACAAAAAAAAAGAAAATAATATTAATAATATTTTATATTATTAAAAATACTTTTGTATTAAATGACATCTACCTGACAGCGCCTATCCAGAACCTCACTCAACACTTGAGAAACACTACACAAATTAGTCAGTGTAGAAAGGTCAGGAAGAAATCAATGCTGGTTTTAGAATAAGAACTGACTAATATTTCCATAAATTCTAGAATATACAACTTGTTCAAAGACCTTCGCAAAATTAGAGAGTATGGAAATAGGACGATAGTTTGACAGCAATTACTTTTTTATGAACGTGACAAACCACTGCTCGCTTCTATAGATCAGGAAAGGTTTCAGTTTTTATGGAAAGATTCCTAATCATAACTAATAGGGAGGCAAAAACAAATCTGCAGTCGCGTACTAAAAATCTTGGTAAAAGGTCATCACCAGCAGTAAATTTATTGTTAAGACTGGACATACATTCAACCAACACATCCACAGTAATCGCAGAAAAGGCGACAGATGGACAGTATGTAAAATATTCAGTACAGATTGAACTGCCGTTTCGTAAATATATGTTGAAAAATGTGTGGGTGAATGCATTAACTATGTCTAAAGGTTCGGAAAATTTAATGTCATTATCAAAAAGAGTACCAGGAATTCTAGTGGGTTTGCGTTTATTGTTAAAAAATGTCCACAAATCTCTAAGATTATTTAATGTCTTCTTCTACATTTGCTTTACATAGCAAATGTACGGTAATGCACGGTACGCTCGAGAAATTAAAGACTCAGTTAGAGACCTTAAGCGCTTATACTCATTAAGAAATATAATATTTTCTGAAGAAATCCATTGATTTTGATCTCTGGAGTAAACTATGTATGATAGTAGGATCTGGATTTAGTCTTTTTAGGAACATATTTATCTATTATGGTATACACTACGTTATAAAACGTCAATGCGGCATTAACGTTGTCATGACAATCAAGAAATGACCAATCGAAGTTGCTAAATTCAGTATATAATGAGACATAATCAGCCCTATTAAAAGTAATATGTATAATTTGAGAAAGGATAGTGCGGGCGAATATGCGAGCAAATACTCGAAGTTAAGTGAAAGAGCAGGGTGATGCGGATCCTTCGATACCAGTAGCAAATCAAAATGTTGAACTGTAATACTAAAACCACAATTAGAAAAAACATCTACCATTTACATTCTTCACATCATTGTGCTTTTGCAATGCTAACACATTAACACAATTCCGAACTATTTGGCTTTTATGGCATTTCGGATTATCTACATTACAAAAATTTGGCAAATTCAAATCGCCAACCAGAATAAACCTTTGATTCAACAAATAGGTATTTAATATAAAAATAAATATTTCCAAATCATCGGAAGAAATTAAAGGAGGAATGTAAGTAACTTCAATGAGAAGAGAATCTAACATAAAATTAAATTTGCATACAACTAAATCAATAACTGGTACTAAATTAGTAATAGAGAAGATGTCAAGAGTATCAAAATAATTGTATGAACAAGGACTTCAAATTCTTCTGCGATTCCTCCTACAATTTCTAGGTTGGAACTGTGTTGAATGCTGCCTTTAGATCTAGAAAAATCAAATACGACGCCTATTTCCTAGTTCTTCTACTATACTTATTAAATTTCTTGACCTGTTAATTGCCCTGACCGTAAATGTGCAGATTTCTGGAAGTCATATTCAAGTTTGCCTGTAATATTTAGTTTTCTGTGACATCTATAGTAGCTACTGCCTCCCAAAACGATTGTTCACAAAAAATAAAAATCAAGTGAAGATGTAAAAGTTGTACTTCATTACGTGAAGCAGTTGGAATTTCTTATTGAAATTTTTTTTTCGCTTAAAAATTCATAATATAATGTTCCATCCTGTAAGATTTACTTAAAAATAAAACGCAATAATCTAATACGAGTATATCCTTATTTATTTTTATATCGCTTTTATTTTCGGTTCCATGGAGGCATGCTCTTCTAATAACAAAATTGCGACGCAATCTTCATAAAGTCATATTTGACGAAATATGCACGGTATCCAATCTGCTCCTGTTTTTCCGGAATAAAAGCTTTCCTCATTTTCACAATAATATCGTAACTGCGTTATTTCACATAAAAATTTCCTTACTCAAGTGGATCTCTCCCTAAAAAATTTCGAATATTTGCCATCATGAAAAATCCGGAGGAAAATTAATTATACATGTTAGTAATATACTTGTATGAAAGACAAGTCGTTTGCTATGTTAGACATTCATTTCGAAATTTTTCATATTACAGTGTAGCGAATATCTTTTCCTTATGAAACTCACACCCTTGCGCCAAAGACGCGTACACCAGAGGCTCTCCTACCAGCAGATCGTAAAATAAACTAGATTTTTACGACCGAAAAAATTATTAAAGGAAACTTTTTTAATGCTGTGTCTGGACAAGTTTTTCATTTTTCTTGAATTGGTCAAATTATGTGTAAATACTTCTACATTCTATTACATTTTCTTTAACTAGAGAGCATAAGCTTGTGTTGTAAAAGTAAATAACCATTTTGGATAAAAGGGTTTGCGTAAAGTACGATATATATAGAAATTCTTAAGTATCTAATTACCACTTAATGAAATTTTACTCTAGAAAGTATGTCTAACGTGTAGGTAATAAAATGAAAGTTCACGAAAACTTATATGTTCTGAACCCTTGTTACATTAAAATAAGAGAAAAAGTAAGAATGCTTGTAAACTTTCGCAGTCATTGTCCGCGATGCCTTCCTGATTTCGAGAATGAAATAGCGTCTTTGTAATTTCTGAAGCTGAAGTTTTAACGTCATTTACACATAACGCCTTACCTTCAGTGTTGTAGCTACAACGGACTGTCAAAATTGACAAGTTAGTCGAAAAATGGAACTAAAAGTATTATCTGGATAAAATAAAACAAATTTTAATGAATTTCACTACTTTTTACTTTACACGGTAACGATCGTTTCGCTCCAACCTGAGCTTCGTCAGACATATAACTAACGTATAGATATATTTTTACACAAATGTACCGTAACAAACACATTTTTGTTTTGAACAGTTGAAGGAATGGGTACTTTTTATTACCTAATTGTATATGAAGAAAACTTTCACAAAAACATTGAACTACGGTTTATACAATACTGTTCCTAAAGTGATAAAACTGAGGGTCTACATTATGTTAAAGGGAAGTAGAGAAGCTCTATGGAAAAATAAAGTATAGACTGTCTGAATATCAAATAAATAAATTAATTCTTGTCAGTTTTCTTTAATTTATTAATTTCAAGTAACTCTAATAAATTAAGTTTTTTACCCTTATTTTCTACATGTAGTATTTTAAATTCTTTGTTAAAATTGTGGTTTGCTAAATTAATATGAGACACGATGAAGAGTCACTTTTATTATTTCTAAATGAAGAAAAATATTCTTTGGTAAGTATTTCAAACGATCCGTCCGTCTGTCCAATATACGTCATTGGGCAATTACCACAAATTAACTCATAAACTCCTGACTTTTTATTGTTATCTGTTAAATCTTTATTATTTTTTATAAATTTTGATAACTGTTTGTTAGTTCTATACGCTGTATTAATGTCTAACTTTATTAAATATTTACAAATTTTTGTGCTTGAAGAGCCTATAAACGTGATCATTTTAAATTTTTGCGTGTTATTATTATTTAATATTGGGTAAACTTGTGATATGGCTTTTGTAAGGAGATTTTTATTTAAAATGTTATTTATTATATTACTTTTATATCCATTGTTGATTGCTATTTGTTTAATTAAATTTAACTCTTTTTCGAAATCTGTTTGGTTCAACGGAGTATTGATTAATCTATGTATAAGACTGCGATAGGCCGCTAATCTGTGTTGTGTCGGATGGCAAGAAGTGTTATGAATAGTTATATCTATATTTGTAGTAACGGTTTGTAGTAAATTGCAAAGTTACATTTCTTATTAATTCTACTAATTGTTAAATCGAGAAAGTTATGCAATGTATTAATATAATCAAATAAAAATTTAATTGTCTCTTTGTTCCTGTGAAATCTAGTAATATATCGTCCACGTATCTGTACCAAAATAATACATTTTGGAAAAGAGGATTTTTTTAAATAGAATTTTCAAGATGATCCATAAAATTCTCAGCTAATAACGGACTTAGGAGATTACCCATAATTAAACCTTCTTTGCAAGTGTATATGTTTTCATTAAATTGAAAGTAATTTTGTTCTATACATATCTTTAATAAATCAAGAATTTCATTAATAATTATTGTGTTTACATTATTTTTATGTAGAAGACCATTTACTAAAATAACCGTGTTTTCTGGAGGAATAGGTACTAGGGAATAAATTTTGGACATCAAAGGAAATGAGTTTTGTGTTAGATTTTAAAGTAAAATCTTTGATTTTGTTTATTAGTACATATAAGTTTTTTATGCTTAATTTAGGTTTAAATCCTGTATATTTAATAATGATATCTATAAGTCTTTTCGAGAGTTTGTAGGACGGAGCTGTAACATATGAAACTACCGGACAAATCGGGTAATTTTCTTTAGGTAATTTAATAAGGGAATATAATTTTGGGAGGTTGAGGGTTCATAATAATTAATTTAATTTGTTCCTTTTCGCTAAAAAGATTAGCAGAATTTCTTATACATGTTTTTAGTATTTGTTGAAATTTTGCTGTAGGATCTATTTTAATTATTTCAAATTTATTCCGTACTAAAACTCATTCGTGAAAACCGTGAAAATTCTCGCGCAATAATTTTTTACTGCAACATTAAAATGACACTTATGATAAAAACTATATTAGAGACGTTTTCTAGTTTCAGGCTTTAGTTTTTTGCCCAGTGACTCTGATTTTTCAGATTTTGAATGCGCTTTAAAACATCAGCGACGGCTTTATCTTCCAGAAGACTATATTTGAGTAATAAAAGGAAGTCGGAAAAAGGAATTTAAAGTAACACGTATAAATGTTCAAGATTTTTACTCAACTGCAGACATTGAGAAACAATTGATAACTAATCGGGAAATAGGTATAAAAAAAAATTACCTGGCTAAAATCTCGAAAAATATACATTGAGAAGAGCAAACCCTTTTCAATATTTTTTAAGGAAGATCTTAATAGTGAACCATACGCTGAGACAGACATAAGGAAGAAACGATGGAAGACCTACAACCAAAGCGTTTAAAGATTTCTTGTACTCCTGTTGCCGAATGGAAAGAAGATATCTATACCGAAGTTGCAAGACATTAAATCGGTTATGCATCTTATTCCACAAGATTGCTAATATTTTTTTAGAAGTCTAAGCAATGAAATAGGATTACAAGATGATGTTGGTGGTTTCAACGGATCTCCCGACTTTGATATAGAATTTGAAAATTAGATTCTTTTTTATATTAGTGTTTTTAATTAAATTTCGTTTCGTGTACAAAGCAGTTTCAATATATTGCAGAAAATAACCAACCCATAAAATATCAATTCTTTCTGTCTAATACATACATAATTTACAGAACTCCCATATTACAGAATAGATAAAAAAGGTGTTATGTCATTGAGATACATTCAGGGGGGTATCTTTGATAGATAATTTTTCGTATAGAGAAAAGTTTGTTTCTTTACTTCTCAGTTTCATCTTTGCGTGGTTAGGTTCCTTTCTGCAGTAAGGCATCCAATTATCTCAACTAGAATGCCTCGCCGAGTTGGTTTCTGTTTTCGGTAATCAAGTACCACATCTGTCAACACTTTCTCGTTGATATGGAGAATTCAAACGTGAACGAATTAGTCTTAGCGAAGATCCAAGAGCAGATGTACCATTATTTTTTATGGTAATTTATCATTTACTTTACATACAGATGATATTATAAATAAATCATTTCAGTTATGCGGCTTCATTAAACGTGTATGTAGTGACTTCACGAACACCACCTATATTATACAAATTTATAACGCCCTGGTCAGGTCTATACTCTAGTGTAGTTGTGTGATATGGTCTCCTTATCTCGGGGTTCATATAGATCGGATTGAGCGAATTCAGCGCAAAATGGCTAACTTTATACTCTTCAAATTAAAAATTTATATATATACGAGAGGGTTGTAAATAAAATGAAACAATAAATCTATTTTTCCTTTTCAATATAATCACCCTTAAGCACAATACATTTATTAGATCTATGAATTAATTTTTCTAAACCATCATAAAAATATTTTTTATCTTTCGCCTCAAAATGGACCAAAATTGCCTCCTTTACCTCATTGTCGTCGGAAAACTTTCTACGACGAAAGTCTTTTTTTAAATTGGGAAACAAATAAAAGTCACTAGGTGCCAGGTCTGGACTGTAGGGTGGATGGACTATTGATTGAAAGCCATGCTTGTGCAGAGCAGCCATTACAACTCTGCTCTTGTGAACCGGCGCATTGTCTTGCAAGAGCAACACACCCTTGGTCAATTTTCCTCGATGTTTTTCCTTGATGGCCTCCTTTAATTTTTCTAATATCGCTGCGTAATATTCTCCGGTTATGCTCCTTCCTTTTTCTTTGTAATCAATAAATAATATCCCCTCACAATTCCAAAAAACAGTAGCCATCAACTTTCCAGCCGATTCTGACACTTTGAATTTCTTTGGCGGTGGTGTCCCCTTTTTATGCCATTGCATGGACCCCTGTTTGGACTCAGGCTCAAAGTGAGGAACCCATGTTTCATCTCCGGTAACAATCCGCTCCAAAATCTGTGCAGGTTCGTCTCCACACAGCTCCAAAAATTGTTTGGACGCACCGACGCGCTGCTGTTTCTGCAGCGGCGTGAGCATTCTCGGTACCCATCTTGCACTGACTTTTGTCATACCCAGGTGGTCATGTAGGATACGCAAAATGGTGTTATCTGATACTCCAACTAATGCAGATAATTGTTTTTTCTTCAAACGGGCATCTTCAATTACAATTTTTTCCACTTTTTCGACGATGTCTGATGTGGAGGCCTCAACTGGCCGTCCTGAGCGGGGGTCGTCTTCAATCGACTCCCGACCACGTTTAAAAAGAGCATGCCACTTATAAATCATTGATTTACTAGGGCACTGTTCCCCATAAACGGTTTCCATTTCATTCAATATGGTTTGAGCGTTCTTTCCTTGCTTTGTAAGGAACTTTATCACAGCACGGTGTTCAATTTTCTCCATAGTTTCAGTTATCTTTCGGATTGACTTGTTTAGCAGGCAACTATTCGTAAACGACTGACGCTATAGAGCTGCAACTTAACTTATACACTAATGATGAGTCGCCAATCAGAATGACACCTGCCGAACGCCCCTATCCCCACCCCATCCCCTCCATTCCACGAACTTCTGGACCTTATATATAGCGAGCCTTTGCAGCTTTAAAGCCGCTTCTCGCATCCTAAGCGTCAACGCTCCTTATCACTCCAGTCTCCCTACTGCAGATCTCGTTCTTTCATCTCTTTGTGTATATTTTGTGCTCATCGTTTCCGCGGTCTTCCCCATTTGTTTCTTCGTGGAGGAATCCATTCCCATACTTTTCTGGGAATCCTTTCGTCACTCATGCGACGCAGGTGGCCGCACCACTTTAGCTGTTTTTCATTTATTGTGTCCAAAATAGTATCTGTAGCCCTCATTCTTTCTCTAATGTTCTCATTCCTAACATTGTCGAATAAAGTTAAGCTACAGCATCGTCTCCAATAAGACATCTCTGCTGAAAGTATTTTCTGATTGATGTTTTTATTCATGACCCACACCTCCGACCCATACGCCATAACCGGTTCAATTAGTGTTTGATATATATTTTTTTTTGTTTTTTTTGTCAAGTTATTATTCCACAGGATCGGATGCAGTGCTCTAGTCATATTCTTTCCTCTACCTATATTCTTCAATATGTCCTTCTCATCCCTTCCATCTTCGAAGAAGGTGACTCCAAGATATTTATACTCCTTTACATTTTTTATTACTCCACTTTCCAATTACAAATCTTGCCCCCTTCCTCCTATAACCATAGACTGGTTTTTTTCCGTATTTACTTCTAAGCCCCATTTATTGTATTCTTCTATGAGTCTAGTAAACATATATTCCATGTCTTGTTGGTCTTCAGCAATTACTACTTGATCGTCTGCGAAGAGAATTGTATGTAGACGGCTACTTTCCAGATGTATTCCCATGGGGCTGCATTTCCTACTCCAATGCTTTAGAGCCGCTCCTAAGTAGATTTTGAAAAGGGTAGGGGACATGCAGCAACCCTGTTTCACGCCTTTTGTTGGTTGGAAGGGTGCAGATGTCTGTTTTCCGACTTTGACCACGGCTTGATTTTCTCTGTAGAGGATTTTTATTGCGTTTATATAGTCTTTATTTATGCCTTGGTCTTCCATTGTAATCCATAATTTCTGAAGAGGGACGGAATCAAATGCCTTTTTTAGATCTATGAATGTAATATGGAGTTCTCTCTCTTTTATTATGCTCTTTTCTGCTAGATGTCTTAGGGTGAATATATTGTCCATACAGGATCTTCCCGGTCTAAAGCCACTTTGTTCTTCTATTTCTCTGATTTCTTTCTCTATTCTAGCTTTAAGGATTCTTCCATACAGTCTACCAGTGGATGAAGTGATGTTTATACCTCTATAGTTCCCACATTTGTTTCTGTCGCCCTTCTTATATATTGAATTTATGTGGGAGATTATCCAGTCATGGGGTATGTCTTCTCCATTAGACATTTATTAAATATACGACATATTACTTTCAATGCTTCTGTTGTTGCATGTTTTAGTACTTCAATAGGCAGATCACCTGGTCCAGGTGCTTTACTATTTCTCATTTTCTGTAACTCCTTTTTTACTTCTTCTACCGTAATCCCCTGTATTGTATTTTCTTCTATTTTTCCATTTTTTAAGCCAGTGTCTAAATATTCTTGTCTCTTCTCTATCAGTAGATCACTGTAGTAGTCTTTCCATACTTCTGTTTTTATTGGGTTGATTTTTCTTATTTCATTTGTATTTTTCCTTAAGTTGTTTATTGTTGTCCAAGCTGCTCTGGACTTAGATCCACCTACCATTGGGCTTATTTGTGCAAATTTGTTGTTCCATGCTTCATTTTTAATCTTTTTTATTTCCTTCTTAACCATGTACTTGTATCTATTATATTGTTTTCGATTTTCTTCCTCTTTGGTAGCCAACCACCTGAGATATAACTTCTTTTTTTCTTCTACCAATTCGACTAGTTCGTCTGACCACCAGAAATCTCTTGTTTTTTTCTCTTTTATTCCTAAAGCTTCTAGGGCTGTCTCATGTAGTTTTTGTTTTAGAGTTTCATACATTTCGTGCGCTGTCCCAGTTGGAAAAATTTATAAAAACTTATATAATTACGCGGAGAAATTACAACTACTGGATATTGAAGAAATTACAACTACTAGATATTGAATCTCTAGATAATAGAAAGCGTAAAACATCTATTAAGCTTGGATATCAGCTGTTACACAATAACATAGACTGTTCTGCCCTTCTTTCTCTGATGCTTTTCCTTGTTCCACCGTTTCGTACTCGGTCGGGTGACACGTTTCATGTTCGTTTCCATCGAACTAAATATGGTAAGCATAACCGCATGGACCGAATTTTATTAGAACTGAATCTTTTATCTGGAGTCGATTTGCATAATATTTCAAACCACGCCTTTCCGCAGTTCCTAAAAAATTTGCAGATTCCTTTATTCTTCTTTATTTATAACATTTGTAACTATAATTTAAAAATGTTTGCACGTTTTATTTTGTATTATACAATTGTACTATTTGGAATCTTGTTCTTGTAATGTACAAGAACTAAATAAATAAATAAAAACGGCAGTCACTCAGGTAAACGTCGATGCTGTGCGCAAGCTCGTCAACGAAGATCGGCATGTGACATATCGCGAAATTGAGACATCATTGAGGATTTCATAGACCTCAATTCAAAAAATTTTGCATTGAGAATTGTGGGTAAAAAATTTATTTCCCGTTGGATACCGCATCTATCGGTCGAAGAACAGAAAACAGCTAGGGCGAATTGATGTCAAAAAATGAATAGTAATGAATCTTGGATTTACTCATACGAGCCAGAAAATAAACGCCAGTCGTCTGTTTGGGTGTTCCAAGGTGAAGAAAAGCCGACAAAAGTCATCCGTTCTCGATGTGTCTCGAAAAAGATGTTCGCGACATTTGTTTCAAAAGCAGGTCATGTAACAACAATTTCTCTACAAGATCAAAGAACTATTACTGCCGATTGGTATACAGCTATTTGTTTGCCGCAAGTCATCGCTGAGCTCCGAGAAACCAACCCACAATAATCAGCCTCCACCAAGACAATGCAAATTCGCACGCAATTCGCAAGACACAACAAAATTTTTAACGCAACAAAATGTCGAATTGCTAGACCTTCCTCCTCCTACAGTCCTGACCTAAGTCCCAACGATATCTTTACTGTACCGAAAATCAAAAACGGACTACGTGGATAAAGGAGTGGAATAACTACTGCCCAGAGATGGTTCGATTGCATTAATCTTCGTGGAGATTACTTCGAAAAACAATAAAGACTTTAAAAGCTATTTACAGTTTTATTCCAGCTCTATATGTAAAATATAAGAGACAACCCTCGTATTAATATTTCAATGTACCTAACGTATTATTTTTTTACTCTATTAATTTTATTTCCACATTTTAATTTTCAATTATTATAATTTATCTTAAACTTTTTTTTTGATATGGCCATTTGCAATAGATTTAACTTTTGCTAGAAATCTGAGGCGCTGTCCCTTCATCGCTGCTGCACTGTCAGAACATATACCAAAACAGTTATTCTTTCTTCCTTGAAAAAGTCATTACTTTATAAAAAAAATATCTTCGTCTGTTGTACGATTGCTCATTGGCTGACAAAACGGTAAATCCTAATGTATATTAAAGGCGTAGCTACGTTGAATCTAGGCCATGAGTAGAGCCAAATTTGCAATATTAGTCGTTTTTTAAACTTGAACTCGCACTTTAAAACGTGTCTTACGAAACTTGTTTTTTAATATACTATTCCATACAAAATATTAGGCTTCATTTATTATGTACGCCATTGGTCAACTTCTTCTTTTGGAGTTACTCAGAAAGTAGACCAGGAGAAATAAAAAATGTTAGACGAAGTTCGCAATTTTTTTAAATTTTGTGTTGTGACTATATACGATGGCGATTCGTAAAGTAGTGCCGCTTCCGCCTAGTGAACTTAGGGGTGCTGATAGATGCGCGATTGCAGCGCTGCGGTGTAGTCTGCAATTGAAAACCCCACCGACTGCGAATTGCGTGTTATTATCCGATTTTTTGTGTGCAAAGAGTATGAAGACTGTTGAGATTCATCGTGAACTTTGTTCTATTTATGGTGAAAATGTCATGAGTGACAGTATGCTTAGAAGATGCTGCCGTATCTTTCAAGAAGGACGAACTAATGTTGTTACGCTTTAATTTTCCTTTTTAATATCGATTTATAGTCTTCATAATTTATTAACGATTCCCGGTATCTTAGATTAAATACGTTCATTCGGATATTTGTTCCGTTGTCTGCGGTTAACTTTGGTAACTCTACCACCCATTCAGCTTTTTTTTTCGTGTACGAAGACGAAATGGAACGCCACGCATAAACCAAGGTTGCGTTATATTTTCCTCAACCTACGTAAGTCGTAAACGGCAAATTGGCTGTTCGAAAAATTAGAATTCACCCTTTGACATGATCCGTTTATAAACGGTGAATTAACTAAAGGTCAAAGATGCGTGAATTAACTTCCATTGAGAGGATGTACACTAGCAAACCGAAAAAAATAGCTACCAAAGTCTGTCTGCTAACCCTCGAATCTCACCTGCGTGTAAGCGGAAGCGGTGATATAAGTTACCAAAGTTGAGCACAGACAGCGAAACAAGTATCCGAATGAACGTATTTAATATAAGATACTGGGTCTCAACAATAATAATAATAATAATAATGAAGACTCTAAATCGATATTAAAAAGGGTAAATAAAGGGTAACAACTCGACCTGAGGAATTAATTACCACCTTCGATGGACAGGGACAGGATATCAAGTGATTCGTATTATTGAAGTTTTTGTGTAATTTAAATTTCGTCTTATAATTTTTTATATATATTGCTTTCATATTTTGCCGTAATCAATCTAGCAACGTCTGTCTGTTAATCCTCGAATTTCAACCGCGTGTAGGCGGAAGGGGTGATATAGTTACCAAAGTTAACCACAGACAGTGGAACAAGTATCCGAATGAACGTATGTAGTATAAGACACAGGGATTTGTCAATAAATAATGAAGACTATAAATCGATATTAAAAAGGGAAATTTAGGCGTAACAATGTCCATGATGAAAAACGGAGAGGAAGACCAACTGGTGTGACGAAGAACGAACTTTATTATTCGAAATTCGTGCTTTAGCTAGTTTCTTCTTTATATTAACGAAGTATGTATTAGTGCAAATCAATGTTGGCAAATTTGCCAACTACAGGCACAATATAATATCTGTTTCTTAATGCAACTTCAGTCCCTTAATAGCTTAATGGTTAAGAGCGTAGTCCGGCAAACCAAAGTACGTAGGTTCGAATCCTGGATAAGGGCGAATTTTCTTCAGTAAAAAATTCGAATAATTAATGTTGTATATGTAGAAAGCATTTATTTCGAAGTGTTTATTAATTTTATTTGAGATTATTTTGGGATGCATTACTACTATTCCGTCTTCTTTTTAAATTTTTGGTATTTTCTTTATGGTTTTGTGTTTCTTTTTATAATTCTTTATTTATTATGTTCAACGTTTATTTAACTTATATAAATATCAAAGAAAAGTGGGCAATATCTGTGCAGTGGAACCTTTATTCTAACTAAACTGTGAATCAGGTGCCACACAAAATACAATAGAAAATTAATTATGAGAATAACGTATTTAATAACGTAAGTTTTCATTACTTACACGACCTTATAAAATTAAAACTAATTTCAGCTGAGATCTGAAATCACTTCATTCCTCTACCCACACAGGAAGTAATCGGAAAATAATTCTACTGAAAACGCTACAATTTGATAATTACAAACCTTTACACCAAGAATTTCCTCTTCATCTTTCCGTCGAGAGTAAAAAAACTGCGCTGTCGACTTTAATTTCCGCGCGTCTCTTAAGCGTACATAGACGTTACTTTCCGCATTGAAGACCCCTCCCCCGCCTCTTTACAAGGAAAATTGTAAAGGGCACCTGCCGGTAAAGTTGAGTAATTTGCAGGTCCTTTGACGATATTCAGAAACACGGTATTATTTACAACAGCACTTTGAGAAAATCGTACTTTAATTTCATTTGAACAGCGACAAGAAAAAGGTAGCTGTACTAAGTAGCTGACATATAAACTTGGATACTATTTTATTTTATTGCATCAGGAAATCTCGTGCAATAAAGGAAATTATTATTTCAAAGAACGGTGTATTACAGAATATCTTAAGTGAATTTACTGAATTGGCTTCATTTTATTGTTAATAAATAAAGTTAATTTACAATTCCTTTGTAAATTCATAACAATAATCTCAGATTATAAGAATCAATGAAAACATATTTGTGTCAAATGAATTTGAAAAACCTAAAAACAAATACCTTATTAATAATCAGAATAATAAACATACATGAGTAGGTAAACCCCAAGACTTTTGTATAATACAAAGGTATTTTTAATAATATAAAATATTATTAAAAATCTGGTGTCAAGAACACAAATACAGGTTCACTATTAATATTTCACAAAAATATTAATAGTGAACCTACAAGCCCATCGGTACGCCCCTGCTGGAGAAAGGATATCTTCAGACACATTCACAAAAAAGAACCACATGAGTGAAGCCACAAACAAAATGCAGTTTCTAGAGAGATGGCTGTGCCACCTTTGGAAGGGCGTCGTTACTTCGCATTGGTTATGTGGACGGGGCGAAGTACTTCGGCTGTCTGACAACAGGCAGCGCTGAATTTATTTCTACGCTCGGTCTGGATAATTTCTGTGATGTGGCAATGTGGTTCTTTTTTGTAAATGTGTCTGAAGATATCCTTTCTCCAGCAGGGGCGTACCGATGGGCCTGTAGAAAGGCGAAATACGTATCTGCGTCTCTGGGGAGGGATATGTTCGGACACGTTCACAAAAATATTAATAGTGAACCTGTATTTGTGTTCTTCACACCAGATTTTTAATAATACTTTATATTATTAAAAATACCTTTGTACCTTATTAATAATATAGAAAATATTATTAAAAATCACACACAATACAAAAACACATTTTTTGTGAAAATTGCTGTCCAAACATGCAGACACGTGTTACGTCTTGCTATAGACTCTTCAGTACATAAAGGAAAAACTGGGAAAGACAAATTTCACAACAGAAACGATCTTGTTCGAAACAAAAAAGTCAAAAAGACAGCAAAGAAGAACGCTCAATGAAAGAAAGAAAAGAAATTAAAGTGATTGTTGCATTTGTTCTTCATTCCGTACGTGGATCTACGTTAAAAACACATAAAAGCAAATTATTTTCGAGTGATTGATAAGAGATGATTCCTAGTATTTAGTTTTTAGCGCATACAAAGACGAAAAACCCTTTTCACAGAGACAAGACCTGGCGAAAGGGATTAATATTTTCAATGCTTTTGTGACTAAAGTTCCATATTCATTTCGACGAGCAAACCAAAACGTATTTAAATCTTCAGATGTAAATTGCAGTTGTAGCATTTTGTCGCCAGACATTTCGATGAGCTGGTCATGAATCTCAACTGATAACCTATTAGCGGCAACAACGTTTTCACTAAACGAATTCAGCACCCATCTTTTGGAGAAATAATTTTTATCTTCCGGGAAACACTCCGTCAACTGAGTTTTTAGCTCATGCAAATGCATCTTCATGCAATCCAAACTGTGGTGAATAATAGTGTCTTGTTCATTTAAATTTTTTCTCAATGTAATTTCTCAATATAATCCAAATTTTTGCTTTGAAGGCGAATAATCTAGATATCAAGCTTCTTAATAAAAGCATGAACTTTGTCTGTCATTAACAAAATGTTTTTATCACATCCTTATACATACATTCACACTCAAATCGTTTCAATACGAAAATACATCAGCTAAGTAAGTCAACATCAACATACAACACTCATTTTCTGCAAAAACAATGCGTTTGTTTATCCTGGAAAAATATTATTAATTCATCTCGCAATTCGAATACCCGGGTCAACACTTCTCTTCACGATAACCATCTAACTTATGTGTGGAAAAAAAGATTTTTATTATCGCCTATTTTAAAATATAAGAACTGAGACATGTGTGCTACATATTTTGATTCATCAAATTGAATACTAAAAAAATTAACTTGAACTCACTTGCAGAATTATCGATCGCGAACATCGGCAGCCATGTAATATTTGATATTGTGTCGTTAGAAAGCAGAATTTTTTTCAATTTTTTGCTTCTTTCACGCTTATTAAAACACTGTCCATATTAACTGTAACAGGCAATATGAGGTTTTCGACGATTGTATGGGGTTTGGGCATCTTAGCTACTCTTAATGCTATGAGAGATAAGATGCTTCAACTACATTTTTATCAGTATTGCTTGATTTACAAATAGAAGTTTGTTTATTTCTCAAGGTATGAAATTTTCTTTAGAAAAATTCCAAGGGTTTGTTTTTATGAACCGGATGTTTAGTGTCCTCAGTGTCGAACAAAGTTTTATGGGTTCATGCTTACATAGGAGAGAACTTGAAAGCAAATAACGCACTGTGTCTTTCCATTCAACGAGATAAAACCATAACTTAACTAATAAACACACCCCTATTGAATATTCAAAATTGTTCCAATTGTAAAATTAATATTAATATCAATAAATAATGTTCTATAATTATTTAATTATTTATACTATATAGGCAGCAGCACCTACTATGGCAAGTGACCTGCTGTGGAAAAAAAACATGTTTTTTTGTCCTTGTATACAATCTTAGATACTACCTATTTAATCACCTGGTTGATTTACTTTCCATTATTGTCGAATTTTTGGTCAACGTAATGTCAATTTTCAAAAGTGGTAGCGAGAAATAGTATATTGTTTACTGAGTAAGAAAAGCCTAACATTCCTGGACGACTGTGAAGATTGCTGAGTCGAGGCGCAAGCCGAGACTTAGCAACACAGAGTCCAGGAATGTGGCTTTTCCTACGAGGTAAACATACTATTTTTCCGAATATCGTTTAAAATTCGGCAGATATTAATTAATTTTTAAAAAAATCGCGAATAATTTTATTCACAAATAAATGGTGGTTTGAAATTCGTAATATAATTGGTTGCGTTAATATGGAAACGTATTCATGTTGAATTGTCAAACTTGACGCATATAATTTTAGTGCCTCATTTCCTAATTTATTCCTCTTTTTAGATTTATCATCAGTGATAACTGCAAATACTCTCTCGATTTCTGAATTGCTATGCGGTACACTAGACGTGCAATATTTAAAAATTCTTGAAAATTTTCCTTATAAACAACGTGTTTTCAATCATTTATGTAGAACACTAACAACTGTAACGAAATATTATTTCCTTACAGTAAGGAAATGAATATTTCCTAACAGTTAGGAAATGTTGACTTTTTCTTTAAGAAATTTTGTCAGGAATGTCAAAATTTCCTAACGATTTGCGGAAAAATATATTTTTAATAATATAAAATATTATTAAAAATTATTAAAAATCTGGTGTGAAGAACACAAATGCAGGTTCACTATTAATATTTTCTGTGAACGTGTCCGAATATATCCTATCCCCAGAGACGTAGATACGTATTTCACCTTTCTACAGGCTCATCGGTACGCCCCTGCTGGAGAAAGGATATTCCCAGACACATTTACAGAAAAGAACCACATCGCCCTATCACCGTAATTATCCAGATCGAGCGCAGAAGTAAATTCGGCGCTGCCTGTTGTCAGACAGCCGAAGTACCTCGCATACCGTCCACATAATTATGCATTTGTGTTCTTCACACCAGATTTTTAATAATTTGTATTTACAAAACTGGTGGGGTTTACCTACTCATGTATGTTTCAATTATTCTGAAAAATATATTTTTTACACTAACATAGCATTTCATTGAAAACTCACTTTTTTGTTAAATTATCCACGTAAGTTACTAACGTGAACAAGGAAAGTTGACACATTAATATAAGTTCTAATAGAATTACACCTAATATACATATTAAACATAAATTGCTATATGTTAGTTTATTCACATAAATTAGGTGTTCGTTATTGTTTCGTAGAGATAAGAAATTCTAGCCTTTGGCTCCAATAGTCCCTTACTTTAACAAGTTCTCTAAGACTAAATTAATTAATGTATTAGCCCCTGGGATTCGCGCACATACACACACAGAAACATTATACTATATAGGCAGCAGCACCTACTATGGCAAGTGACCTGCTGTGGAAAAAAACCTTTTTTTTGTCCTTATATACAATATTAGATACTACTTATTTAATCACCTGGTTGATTTACTTTCCATTATTGTCGAATTTTTGGTCAATGTAATGTCAATTTGCAAAAGTGGTAGCGAGAAAAATATATTTTTTACACTAACATAAGCATTTCATTAAAAACTCACTTTTTTCTTAAATTATCCACGTAAGTTACTAACGTGAACAAGGAAAGTTGACACATTAATATAAGTTCTAATAAAATTACATCTAATATACATATTATACATAGATTGCTCAATTTTAGTTTATTTTCATTAATTAGGTGTTCCTTATTGTTTCATAGAGATGAGAAATTCTAGCCTTTGGCTCCAATGGTCCCTTACTTTAACAAGAGAAGTAATGATGCCGGTCGGATTTTGAGCGATCAAGTTCTCTAAGATTAAATTAATTAATGTATTAGCCCCTGGGATTCGCGCACATACACACACACAAACACGCAAGTTATGACTTCGTTTGGGTGGAATGATCTTGCGGTTAGCAACAACAGAAATTTAAAAGGAAATATCATTTATAATATGTTTTCGTCTTTACTTACGACAATATTTGTTTCGCAGACTTCGATATTCAATTATTTAGATGTTATTTGTTATGTGTTGTTAAATGAACAATTAGAAAAGATAATGTAATAAAACTTTATACACGAAAATTAGGAATGAAGGGCCATTATCGAAATATTTTTAAACATACAGGGTGTTCAAAGCATGTAATATGCTAAAGCTATACATTTTCAAATTGAACGCTTGGGATCACAAAGTATATTTTCACTTATAAATTGGAAAGGGGAAAAAATAAACTGGTCATACAAACAAAGTTAAACTTAGTTTAAAAATTTTCAAGATGGACGTCACCTACTTTGTTACATTAATAAATTTTCTTTCCTTATCTATACTGTTACTGTCAAGACTCGGTATATTATTTTCCATTTTGCGAGTTTAATTTAATTTCACGCTTACGTATCGCCCTCTGATTTTATTATTTTGTAACCGTATCGCCTCCTACCGTTCCGATTTCATTCCGCGTATAAAGTAATTTCATTCGAAGGCCGTTAACGAATCCAGTTGTGGGTTCTATGTTTATCGTCGATTAAAGGGGAAGTTTAGAATTTATGTTTTTTATCAACGCTTTTGCGGATCCCTGCATAGTTCGTGAAGCATTCTAGGATTTACCGTTTACCGTTAATTGGAGTTTAGAAGCCTAAAGGGGAAGAACCTCTCTTTTTCTAGAATTACTTTAGTGCGGCATATCCTATACGAACCTCCGAAATAAATAAAACTACCCATATCCAGATACCTGACACATTGGTCGCAATTGCCGACGGATTCAGTTCTCGAGTGTCGAATAGACGACGAAAATCAGGAATCTTTATGTATTGTCCATTGTAATTTCCTTTCCCGGCTGTTGGTACGTAGATGCCGACCTGTGGCCGAATTTCCAGTGATCGAGGCGCAGAAACAAATAAACTGATGTGATTTTCTTAATTGCTATTATATTTGTCATTTATAGCACTATTTACCGTTTTGAAGCATTAATATTCATAATTTACCTAGCTTTTGATTTAATAATAAATTACTGTTCAATTTTAAATTCTAATTAACATTTCCAATTTAATTATTCAATACTATTTGGAGAAATTATGTAACATATATTTTGTAAAATATTTGAAATCTAATTTCGATTTATATTTCAGTTTTGATGGTTATTAATTTTAATATATATATATAATATATCCTTTTTTTCTGGATTTGAATTTATTTTAAATTTTTACTCATATTGGTACTTTCATATATTTTTAAGTAAAAGCTCTTGTCATATTAAAAACTTAACTTAACTTTTTCACCACAGCTGCGTGTGAACATTTTACGAGACTTGCAAAGAAAGTTGTACGTTCTTGGTGCAGATGCACTTACGCTATTCCAGAAAAATATATTTAAAATTTTGCATTACACGAATGAAAATTATTACGTGTTTAACTGATTGTATTTCTGTGTACAGTTTTCTCTAAGGATCCATAGAAAAGGCTTAATTTAGTAAATTTTGTAATATAGACTAATTTCGTAATTTTGTTTTTTTTAATTGTTCACCAACGTTTTCTTTACCTTTTCCTTCGCTCTTTAGCAAGTTGGCCGCTTTGAATCTTTCTTTCCAGATTGCATGTATCCTGTGTAGCATTTCGCCATTTTGGATAACGCTGTTGTATTTAGTAGTCTGTATGCGCATGCGCCTACGATCGCGCGATCCCTTTTCTCAGTTTTCAGATCTGAGCTTCCGAAAGTAAAATTGAGTGACGCTATCTACCATCCTTTATTTTAGTCACCCACGCCGTCTCCACTGACTAAGGGCATATAAAATAAATAGAAGATCCCATCAAATTTGTGCGATACGACTACCAGTTTCGATCTATTTTCGGTTATTTTCTGGACGCCATCGCTGCGCCTGCGCGCCGTAGCTAGCAACTTCCTGACAGTAAGCTAATCTGTCCGTAAATTCTCTTGTAACTCGCTATGATGTGTGGTGAAATGCTTCGTATCTGTTCATTAATTCTTTCAGCCAAATCATACAAATTACTAGGTTGGGTATGATACTTTCTGTTTTAGATAGCCCTAATGAATTGAGATCGGGAGAACGTGGAGGCCATTCGAGTTCGATATAATCGATCTTGAACGATAACTGAATAGTGAGAAGGTACCCCATCCTGCTGAAACCAGATGTTTTGCGAAAGTTGGCCATTTTCCTCCAATGCAGGAATTACCTGGTTATTTAAAAATTCTAAACATCTTTGACCATTTAGAAGTGTTTTCTATAAAAAGGCCATATTATTCTGCTTCTATAAATATCAGCCTAAACACTAAGCTTTCTATGGTGTTGCGTATACACTGCACCTCTTGTATCCTGTGAGAATCATTCTCTTCCCAATACCGACAGTTATCTCTATGAATAGTGCCGTTCAAATAAAAGGTTGCCTCATCCGAAAACAGTATATTACATAACTAACAAATCGGAGACTGTGGCTTATAAGTGAATAAAATAAAATTAAAAAACTAAAAAACCCCTTACCACAATAGAATTCTATTGTGGTAAGGATTTTTTAATTTTATTTTATTCAGTATATTACATATTTACAAAATTGTTATCACGATTTTCCTTTTTTCTTAAGAATTCTTCCTACTGAACGACGACTAATATCATGGCTTTCCGCCAGTTCGTTTGTAGATAAATAGGCATTTTCCTCATAGATACGGCAATATCTTGCGCTTTTACATATTTGTAGCAGAATTTTGTACGAAAAATTTTTTGGAAATTGTGGAAACCGTCATTTATGTTGTACTTTCCTAAATTTTTGATAACAACAGAACGCGAAATTGGTTGTCGTTTGGAATATATAGTATTAAAAAGGTTACCTGATGATTTCTTGCCCTATCCCCATAACGGATCATCATTAATATTTTTATTTTTTCTCTAAGATTTAATTCAACCATTGTTGACAAACAAAAATTATTTGTTACTATTAAATGCCACAAACTACTAGATCTTGCGGTAAAATTTAAATATTGCAATTTTCACGTTAACTTTTTGATAAACAATTTTTTTAATCGCCACAACAAAAGAAGAAATAAAAGAAATTGTAGCACTTACATTTCGAATTGTAAAAGTTTTTATTTAAACAATCAAACCTAAATATCAAGCAACATTCATTTTTTTTGAACACTCTGTATATCAAACCTAGATGTAGGCTTCTGCGGTCGTTTTCTAAATGTAGATCTCTGTTTCCAGGTTGGAACCACGTCGAGTTACACGTAATAGCCAACGTTTCGTCCACTGTTACAAGGAATATCTTCAGGGCTGTACGTAGATGTTCATCGATTCGCAGTAGCTAGAAGAATGCTAGGACAGAAACTGGCACAACTTATATATGGGGACCGGGTCAGGTGGTGGCCTGCTATTGGGACGAGATACACTCTATATATTTAAGAAATACTACAAATGATGGCTTTTCATCTCTAATATCCGTGTCCAAAATTTTATTAACAATATCTTTTTTGAATTTAATATATATTTACATGGTTCCGCACATTTGCTCATCACTGTATAATAAAAGCGCGATTTAAAAAAATAAAAGATATTCCGCTAACAAACATTAATATTTTGAAATCATTTGAAAATTATAATTTGCCAAATATAATAACACTAGTGAGACCATTAATGAAAAAATTGATCTCTAGAGGTCCAATATGAACTTGTAGAATACTTAAAGATACCTTTTGTTTAATAAAATACTTAATCCTCCAAACTTAAGTTTGTTTGTCATTCAGCTCTATTTGTTGCAAACTGTAATCAGTTTGCTGATCTAATTCTCTTAGCAACTTCGTTTACATCATGTTACCATCACCATCATAGCTTTCCCCTTAATTAATGTTCTTTTTCCGATTTAGGAGAGGAGCTCGCGAATTTTCGTTCCAAATCACACATGGTAATAACTAGAGTGCTTGTAACTATTTTATTTAAAAAAACATTATCCTAAAAGATTAATACATTTGATGTGTCGATGACGGGAGTCGCAATATTTTTGGGAAAAAAAGTATTTTCTTGTACCATCAGCTACTCAATTACACCAGCAATTACATTTCGATCGTTAGAAATATTAGTTCCCCGTAAATATTTCTTCGGCAAAAAAAAATACTGGAAACCATATGTGAATAATAGAGAGACTGCTAAAAAATAGTCATCACGGGACGCTTGGCAGATGTGAAACATCTAAATCGATTCTTATTTAAAGAAGGGAATATAAAGTAAAGTAAAGAAATATTTAGCTCATAAAACAAATATATATTATTTATTGCTGTATAATATAAAGAAAAAAATATAATAAAACAAGGATCTTTTAATAATATATACTTTTTTTAGATTGTCACTCTCACTTTACTTACGTTACTTTCATTATCACTCACATTTAAAATCAATTAAAAGCTGCTGCAACGCATTCAGTTGGAAATACTGTGTTATGATCGAAAGGATGCTCCGATTGAAATGAAAACTTGAGACGATGCGTGTATACAAGTAAAGTGACTATAGCGCGCACCGATGAACGCACACACACATACTCACACACACGTAAAAGCGGCGAACGCCTAGTGTATAACTTGTAGAGATAGCAGAGGGACGGGCACCAGCATACACACAGGTTATAGCGTTTACCGATATACGCGCACATATGAAATATGCGCTGCAAAGAGAAAAGGGAGCGCCAGCGGTATGGCGCAGAGAGGGGACTGAGCATTCGTCCCGTGATCCCGTGAGGGTATTCAAGAACCGAGTTTACCCCCGTGGCGCGCCATGTTTCACACATCAAAAACTTTCTAAAGCAACGCTGTAAGTGACAGCATCAAAACGCAACTTTTGTAAACTGAAACATTTCGTTTGTGAAATAAAATGCCTCGAATTTAATTTCTTGTTCCTTTTTTAAATTGTTCCAAGAAATCTTGACATAAAATCTAGCTAGCTAGATTAGACTGACACTTAAAATGCAATTGAAAATCACCCTAACTTCTTACAAAAAGTGATAACATATGGCGAATATATGACCCAGAACTAAGCGCCAATCAATGCACTGGAGGAGCCTGACTTCACCGAGAGCTAAAAAAGCGCATGAGCAAATCAAAATCCAAAGCTATGATGATTGCTTTTTTCAATATCCTTAACCGAGTTCCTAAAGCCCAAACTGTTAATCAGCATTACTACCTTGAGGTTCTTGCTCAACTACGTGAAAAAATCCGAAAAGAAAGTCCCGAATTATGGAATCAGAATAACGCACCAGCGCACACTACATTGTCTGTCAAGACGCTTCTAGCCAAGCATAACAAGTGAGTGTTAGACCATCCGCCCTATTCGCCTGACTTGACACCATGCGACTTTCATCTGTTCCCCAAGGTTAAATCTGTATTTTACGGCATCAATCTCGATATTTTATGTCCACAACTTGTATCAAAAATGGCGACTTCCTGAATTTATTTCTTAACCCAAAGAAGAGTAGGTTAGATTTCCAACTACGGACGTATATAGTATAGCTAAGAGAATGCTGGATCAAAATTCAATAAGATTTAATATAGGGGTCAATTTTGACATTTTATCCCTTCCAGTTGTTTCTTCTTCACGATCACAGCAGCCGTGATATTCAAATAGCATGCCCGAAATTCAAATGTCCAGGAACAGGTTTTAATAGGTAACGAACAGGTATAAAGCAGGTGCAAATAGGTATAAAACAAATCCAAACAGATAATGAACTGGTAAACCTATTCATTAGCTCCTCGAATTTGTTCCTGAATTTCCCGCGTAATGTGACGTGGTCGCGTGAGTGATAAAAACTAGAGGGGATAAAATGTCGAAATTGATCCCTTCGTCAAATTTAATAAAATTTTAATGCAGATGCTACTTACATATACTTACAGATGATTTTTTCAGTGTTTCATAATTACATTTATCATAAAAATTATTTTTAAATCGCTCTAGTCTAAAGCACCATCTAAGAATATTATAAGGAATTTTATTATAATAAAAATTTCAATAAATTATCCTTATTTAACAGACTAGTATTAGACCACGAGATTTCAGAATTAGTGTTCTTGGTCCAGAACAATATCCTTTTAGTTGCTAATCCTGTTTTAAATCTGCCCCCAAACCGTCTTGATTAGAGCGACACTGTTTATACACGTATGTTCTACCTACAAAAGGTACCTTATTTCATAAATATTGAAAACTGTTATTTTAAAACAAACATTAAGTTAGCTAAATACATGATAATGTTCGTGTCTCATTTAGCAACTAATAGAGAAATTATTATATTGTGCTTCAACTTTTCCAAACATATTTGACTTTATTTAATAATTTTAAGAAAAGTATGCAAAATATGCTATTTGTAATTGCCTTATTTTATTCAAAAAACATTAGATAAATGCAGAAAGCTCATAATTTAGTAGATATACCTTTTACAAACAAAATTATGAGTTTTCTAGGTTTATTTAATGTTTTCTGAATAAAATAAGGCAATCTACAAAAGTATATTTTGCATATAATCCCGCCTTTAATCATAACATTCATGAACTGTATTAAATAAGCTCTTATAATAAAACACCGAAATTTTATTTCGTTTATTTAAAAGAAATATACATTTATTTCATTTATAAAAACTCAATTTATTTATGTATTTATACATTAACGTAGATATATATATATAACGTATATAACATATACGTTATATATAACGTATACATAACGTATACATAACGTATACATATATTTATGTAACGTATATAACATATATATATAACGTAGAGATATATATTTCTTTTCTGTCCAAGGCCAAATTTAAGGCATAAGAATACCTTAAAATGGCTTACGTGTGTAACAGCGCATATTTATGTGTGTTACAAAGAGATAAAGTACAATTTTTGGTTCGCACTTTGAGCAGTACGAACTACAAAGAAATACTTTATCAATTTTACATCAGATTATGGACCTGTCAAGAACCCTCTAAAGGGTTCTCATACACAGTTCAAAACCAATTAAGCACTTTTAAAAAGTAAGCATCCATTTATATATTATATAAACATTCATTTTTATGTATTAATAAGCTCAAAGGGCATGTTCTATATTAACATATATATTATTATGTATGCGAATCGTAATCCTTTTTATTTAATTTATTTTATCTCTTATTTTTAATCTACAATAAATAAAACTTTAATACTTTTTATAAATGTCTATTTCTTACAATATTATATCATTAGAATTCAGGCAAGATAATTAAAAGTGGACGTGGTGTTCTTTAATTTCTTCCTCGACTAGCTCTTCGTTGTGGACACATGGACTCGTTCTTGTCAGGGGATTATTTATTACTTTTAAATAATTTGTTTTTTTTTAAATCGTTATTTTAAATTTGATTCGTGAATCCTCGGTTAACCAGAACAAAAAACAGATAATGTATTTGAAATTCAGTGACTCTTTGTGCTATGATGCTTTATTTTGAATTCGGTTCATGAATTGAAAACCTATTTTTATATTAATGATTTGATATTTACAAAATAGGTGTTTTTATTATTAGCATTGGTCTGACCTTATATTACTTGATGGCAGTTGGTACTTTCTTCTTATCGTAATTTTTTTTAAATTTAATAACTGTGTTTATTTTCCTTATGCCCTTACTTCTTAAGTGACTATCTGTCTTTACTTAATCTATTCAACTCTTTACTAATACGAAGTACGTATTATTTATTTCTTTACTAATACGAAGTACTTATTATTTTATTGGCGTCAAAACAATCAGTCCCTCAATTTTTTCGGTCTCTGGCTTTTATAACACTAGCATTTAGACAAACACAGAAATAAAAAACCAAAAACCATTCTCTTCGAATAGCGTTTAAATCATGTAACTCATTAAAATCACTTTTAGGTAACACCAAAGACAAAATTGAGGTAGAACATAAATCTGGTATATATATGAAATAAATTGTAACGATTGCAGCCAAAAATATATCGGCCAAACTAGACGTTCAATTTCAACTCGTTACAAGGAACATATTTACCACTTTAGATTCAACAGACCCGAAAAATCTAGTGTTGCCCGACATATTTGGCACACAGGTCATTCTGTGCCGGCAAATAACCTTAGGTTGATTAAAACTGTTAATAATTATAGAGAATTAGATAGTTATGAAAGTATTTATATATATATATATATATATATATATATATATATATATATATATATATAGAAATAAGAATAAATAAATGAATTCTGACAATGAACCAATCCCTCAGTCCAGTTTGTATGCTTTATTGTGACAATAGCATTATTTTTACGCTGCATGTATTCACGCTTCACGGTTCCCTAAATTTCACGCTAGGTTTAAGTAGTATATAAGTGTTATTTCGATGTTAGGAATTTAGTGTTATCCCACTGGCGATTTGGTGAAGAGCATATCTTTTAAGATTTACCTTAGCCAAAAACGCTACGTTTAACATTTTTTTCAGTTTTAAGGTTATTCTACTGAAGATGGCAACTTAGTTGCCGAAATACGTATATAGTATTTATTGATATATATATATATATATATATTGTGGTTAGGGTGTTTTTCTTATTTCTGTTTCAGATTTCAAGCCACAGTCTCCACCAATTTCGGATTTCGTAGTTCTTGAATGCCTTTTTGGAATTTGATGTTATTAATATTGAAAATTAGCCTATTTTTTCTATTACTATTCATGTAATTATTTTAATTAATATTTGTATGTTAAATATTTTCATTTATGTGTCAATTTTTTTCTAATTTTACGAAAATTTCTTTTTATTTTTGAATTAATGTTGTATTTGATGTTATATTATTGTTATTAAAGATTTATGCCCTTTCAGTAAATGTTATCTCATTCATTATGTTTTATATTACAAATTTTAAAATTTCTAGTTATACTTTCCAAAATCTCAACTTGATCCTATTTATGTTTTGTTCTTCTGTTTGTTTTTGTAAATTGAGCCCCTATTAAGTAATTTAAGCCTATTTTTTTATTTTATTTACTTTTAAGTGAAAATCTTCCTTCAATCAGTTTGTAGAATCCCGATGTCGATAAATTCTGTTCGAATGTTATTCTTATTGGCTGGTTAGTGTGTGTTTTGGCTCCTTTCTTGACTTTTAACTGTTTGTTCTTTTTTTCAGTTGTAGATATATTATTTTATTTAAATGAAGTTGGGAATTATTAAATTACGATGGTTTTTTTTAATAAAATGTAATTTTGTTACCTTTGGTGTATCCTTTTTAGTAGTATTTTAGTTTTAATATTAAGTAAAGAGGATTTTGCCAACTAAAATACTGAAATGTCCTATCCTAAGGTAACCCCTGGCCAATTTTTCTTTCATCTCGAAGAATTTTTCTTGGGTTTCACCGTTTCTAATTTTATAATACGCTTATTTATTATTCATAACATGTGAATATATATCAACATACTACTTCATTCTAGACACCCAAGAGGCAAGAGGTTCATCATTCGACCCTTAAGATACAGTGGAACACGTGGATAGAAGCACAAACGTGGCTATATAATAAAGATACACCTTTTACATACAAAGTCGGTATTATGCATGGAAACAGTCAAATATCTCGAGAACGGTTAGAGATATCTAAATGAAATTTTGTATATGTTATATATATATATATAAGGAAATATCTGGAACTTTTTGGCTGTATTGACATGCCTTTTTCTTATCGCATATTTGAAATCCCAAGCTTACTTGATTATTTTTATTTGAATTCTGTGATGTAAATATAGTATGTATTTTTTGCAAAATAGTTAAAAAAAATTGGATAAAAAGCGTTCGGTTTCTTTTGGGGTATCTATATTTTTCATTTAGTTCACTATAAAACTAGGAATGACGGATCAAGTATTTAATTACAGTTGACGGCTATTAACGTCCGTCTGTGAGTTTTAAATTTGTTTCAATTATCATACGGAATTAAAATGTATTTATCTGAAAAAGAAAGAATTCTCATAATAACAATGGTTAGATACGGCGACAGAAAACCCACTTATGCTGAAGTTTATCGATTATTTGACTAAGTGCATTCAAATAGAAACATAAAATAAATAAATGGTTTTAAAAACAGTGAAAAGATACAGGCAGTGCTAACAATCGTCCAAAATTAGGAAGGCAAAAAACAAAAACTAATTACGAAAATTCATCGAATGTCTTTATTAATGTAATAGACAATGCTTTAATTTCCATTTCTAGTTTCCCTTATTTATTGTCAAGCCCCGGTATCTTAATTTGTCTGCGAATCATTTAAATACGTCTTCGGGTACTTATATCGCCATCTGTGTTTAAAATTTGTTAACTGCATCCACCCTATCGCTTTTCTATGTGAACGGGTGATTGGGATTCGAGCTACTACCTTGGTGGTATTAGGTCGATTCTTGCTTAAGCATTTAAAGAAAGCTTAGCCATGGCTTTTCGACGTATCGTTTTGTTTATCGCCTAAGGCGGCTCACGTCGAAAAAGTGCATATATGTATTAGGAACAGCCAATTTTGCCATTAGCGACTTGCGAAGATTGGGGTGTACAGAATAAACAAAACTGGGTTTTTGTACGGCTTTTCGTTCCGATCTACGGAATGAAATAGGCTCTCTGACGAAGATTTCATGCATGCGCAACACCTGGGTAAATCAGTGGAATAATTACCTAATTATCTGGTGACACTAACCCAGGCAAAAAAACACCGAATCGTAATGAGTATTCCTCTCAAGAGGGCGATAATAATTTACCATTCCCGACGGACAGAACGAATTTAGGAAATCAAGTAATTCGCATAGTTAATATTTTTTGTGTAATCTAATTTCATTTGATAATTTGTTTTTTTTTTGCTTTCTTATCCCGCTGTAATTGCGTAGCATTTTGAGAGCTCAAAATATAGTAAATTCAATCTATCTTATTTATTCCAAATTAGAAATCATTTTGTTGATTAATATATTTATTTAGCATTATAATGCCTAATTAACTTTTCCTACAATTTAAATCAAATTCTAATTGTGTGTCATATTCATACATAGATTTATTTTTGTAACTTATTTCTTTATCGGGCAACTTTTTATTGTCGCATGTGAAACCAACTCATTTTTCATGCCCAGCTGCATGTTGTACGATATATGTCGACGCATTTTGAGATATAATAATTTTGAATTTAAAATAAAATAATTTGTGGTATTTTGTAAAATATTTATTATCGCTATATCTGTTTATACTAAATTGTGAAGTTGATTCTGGAGTACCTTAGGAAAAGCTACGTTAATTAAAAAACTTTTGTAATTAAATTAATTTTTATATCAGTTTCATTTCTTTTGACTTGTTAAGAGATTAATATATTCCGAACTGTTTTTTTTAGTCTATGGTTTACGTGTAGATATAATTTTTATTACCTTTTGGTATACAGGAATATATATAAGTAGTTTTTTCTTTGCCTTTGGCACTTTCCTTAAGAGATTTCTTTCAGGTATTCGGTGCAAAACTTTGGTAATAGTACGTAGTAAGTAAATGCGTGAAAATTGAGTAGTAGTCACCCACACCCGTCTCCACTAAGGGTATACACCGAAAATAGAAGCTCCCAGACATTGTGCGATACAACTACGGTTTTGTTAGTTACCGACCATCTTCAGACGCCATCGCTGCGCCCGCTGTTCGCGTAGGTAGCAAATGGTAGGGTTTATGTCCAAAAGTTTTCTTTAATTCATAACATGTGTGGACGCTCAGTTTAAAAAATACAAAAAAAAGATTTTTATCCTTACAAAATACAATTACTGCAAGAATTAAGTGAAGATTATTTAGATCGTAGGATTTAATTTTGCGAAGTTATAATGGAAAAAATTAATACCAATCCAAATTTTGTTTCAAATGTAATTTTTACGGATGAAGCAACATTTTGTTTAAATGATAATGTTAACAGACACAACTGCAGATACTGGGCTGATACAAATCCGCGTAGGATGGATCAGGTTCATACACAGCATTCCCAAAAATTAAATGTTTGGATGGGATTTAGTGGCAACAATATTGCATAATCTTTTTTCATTGATGGCAACTTGACAGCAGATAAGTATTTAGAACTATTGGAAGAAAATCAAAACCAGGAAATATGGTGCACCAGCACACTATGCCATTAACTTTAAAATTTTCTAAACGCTCATTTCCCAAACCGCCGAAGAATTATCGAATGGCCGGCAAGATCGCCAGACTTGGCACCGCCGGTTTTTTTTGTGGTGGGTATTTTAAAAGTCGAGTTTACGTTCAAATTTCCGATATACCTTTGATTTGGTGAGAAAACGCAATTCGAAGCTTTATTCGACGTATCCATTACTGCCAGGAAGTTAATGGTGGACACATTGAACACCTTTTGTAAATAGTTTCTTATTTAATAATGTTTCTTTTTGTTAGCCCAAAAGACACCGAAACACTTTTTATTCGTTTTCTTTGAAACTATTTTGAAAAATGGACGTACTATATTTACATCGCTGAATTCGGAAAAAAAATATCTTTCCAACCATGCCAAATTCAAGTACTGTTGCTATTTGAAAGAATATCAAGTTAACCTTGGATTTCAAATATGCGATAAGAAAAAAAATTGAAAGTGTATACAAAAAGATCCAAATATTTCCTTATGTTCGTGTACAAAATTTCATTAAGATATCACAAACCGTTCTCGAGATTCTTAATCGTTTCCATATATAATAGCGACCTGTATGTATGCTTGCCACAAGTGAAGAACTTGACGTGAAATAATTTTATTAAATCATCGGGGGAAGCATCAAGCACGACGACCGGTAGAAAATTTACCATTTGCATGATTTCTCCTTCGAGAATGGCAGTTTAAAAAAAAATAAATGGTTGATTTGTTAGTAAGGGGTGAAAGTATAATGTAAAAATTGAGATCGTTGTGTGAATATAATTTTGTCAGCAAAGTTGAATGTGAAAATTTATATTTCATATACTCTGAATTTGTTTTTCTCTTCTGCAATTCTCTGTTCTAGCAATTATACTTTTTATTGCGCGCATAACGGTGCTTTTATGAGATACTGTGTTGTACACTAATTAACAAAAAACATTTTCTTTTAATTAGAAATGAATTATCTCTTATTTTTTTGAATTATTTCGTATAAGAAGGGCAGGCAAGTAAAGTGAAGTATTAATGAAACAGTACCAGAAAACTAGGATGAGAGAGAAAAAGTAAATATAAAAATAGAACTGTTTTGGACTCAAATTCTTCAAGTTACAGTTGCGACTGTTTAATTGAGACCACTTGTTTTGTCATATGGCCGGTAATGGTTAATTTGTGTTCGTGATATTGACATTAGTCACTGAACGGCGCTGAGTGTTCTACCATGCCATCTTCCGTGACTTGATTTTATACAGAAAGGTTATTTTTGTTTTAAAATTTGTCTTTCCCAGCATAATTCACCGAGGAATCTATAATTTTCATAATGTGTCCTCCGCAACAGATCTTTATTAACATTTCCATATTATTTTTGTTTTATACAAAAAAATGGTAAGGTTTTACCAATCCAAGTATGTTTCAAATTGTTTTTGTTAGATACTTATATAATATTTATTAACACCATAATATATGAATTTTAATATTAACAGATTTTGTAAAGAAAATCGCGCATATATATGCCCCATCTATTAACGCCTTCATTAAGCTAACTCTTCTTGTATACGATACGATGAGATAGCTGTCGGGTAACTAATTACTAAAAGTAGTATTTTACGCTCGGGTGGTTTGCAAACGACAAACTTCCTGCCCATGAACTTCCGGATCTGTTCGCTGAAACCTTGGCAAAGTTGGCCTTTTTTAATGATTACTTGAAACTAAGGCGCGTTTCAGACATTTTCAATCCTTGTTTTCTAAAGAATGAGGTTTCGTAATTTTTGTTTGTTGTATTTATTCATTCGCAAATAGTCAATAATATACGAGGTGATATCACGGGACAGGGACTTTTCAACGAAATATTTATTTTAATTTAAAAAATATATTTTATTTTCGACATAATTCCCTTCCAATTCTCTACATTTAGCAAAGCTACTATACGATTTTTTAAGCCGTCTAAAAAAGTAATCTCTCGTTAAAATAGGCATTCGTTACGACTATCACCTCTTCATTTGTTCCAAATCTCTTTCAACATGAAACGGAATTTTTTCAGCAAAACTCGGCGCAAAGCCAAATCCACTCTTAATTCTGAACACGACCAACAGCTAGTCAAAGTTAAATTAATAAAAAAGCTCCACAAAATTATAAATTGGTATCAAAACACAGAATACTTGAAGATGTTATGTGTGACCCCCTCGATTCTATATTCAGAAGGGCCTTAAGACATCCGATACTTTTGTCAACAGTACCTATACCACAATTTGCTGGAATAGAATGATTTTTACACTCCAAAAATCCATCCCATATCCCAAATTAAGCAAACCTATCCAGAATATACTGAGTAATCACCGAATCGCAGTCTGCCTAAACAATCGAACTAGCAATGGCAAAACCTTGGAAAATGGCCTTCCTCAAGGTTCGGTTATGACTCCTATAATGTTCATCATTTACACTAATGATCTTCCTCCCAAGAAATCACGAAAATTTCTATGTGCAGATATCCTAGCTTTAGGCAGCCAAACCAAGTATTTAGAGGATGGAGAATTACAACTTGCCAAAGATTCACAAGCTTTAAACGTATATTGTACGAAATGAAGCTTACGTCCGAATCCTGCAAAATCCGAATCACGTGCCATTCATTTGTGTAATAAAAGAAGCCAACAGAGGGCTGAATGTCGAATTTGGTTGTGGTCGGATCAACCACAACCCCCACCATAAATATCTGGAAGTAAGCTTTGTCTGGTTTCTGACATTCAAGCAGCACCTCTTTAAAACTAATCAAAAGGTGAATACCCGAAATTATATGTTACATAAACTTGCCAGCATGTCATGGAAAGCAAATGGGAAGACCTTGTGAACGGCAGCCATTGCACTAACTTACATTTCTGCTAAATATTGTACTGCTGTCTAGTAACTAATAGATGTGCAACTTAACGATACAATGAGGATCGTCACGGGTAGTGTTAGATCCACACCTAGTCTCTGGCTACTGATTCTTTCTAACATTGCCCCACCGGATATCGGACGTCTCGTTCCAGCACAGAATTAATGGGCTAAGATTTCCAACAATATTGATCTTCCTGTACAGGTAATATGGAAAGCATCCTCAGGGCCCGACTGAAATCTGGAAGGCCAATTTAGCATGAAAGGAAATTCAGCACCCCATCAATGTGAATGATTACTGGATAGTCCTCCTCGAACAACACCCTGAATTGAGGAATAGAGATTAAATTTCTAATCCTTCAGAACCTCCGCCCGATTTAATTAAATAGGTTTCGCACAGGTCACGGAAGGTGGAACTCAATGCTTTATAAATGGTAACTAGCAGATACTAGCCTCTGCGACTGCGGAAATGTGGAACAAACTATGGCCCATATAGCAAACGACTGACACACAAGAAGTTTCCCTGGTGGTATCCACAAGCTGAGCAATGCAACCCCTGCACTCGACTGGTTATTCATCAAGGGTATCCGATACTGCTTCATAGATATCAAGTTAGTTATTGTAGATTTACCCATTACGAATCCATGCTGAGCGTAAAGTATAGAGTCAATAAGAATTATTTCTAATACTTTACAGAAATTATTTATCAATGACATTAAGAGATAAGAATGTATTTATCATTTTTGTTTCCACTCTTAAAAACAGGAATTATTCTGCTGAGCTTCCGCTCATCTGAGACACAGCCCGTAGATAATATTAAATTGTGTATGTGTAATATCGGTGTGAATATTTTGACTTTTGAGTGACTGGCTACTTAATATCATCAACACGTGTCTTATTACAGTTTCACCTGCTAATTCGTCCTCAATTTCCTTATTGGTGTTGAGCCTCCTGTCTGCGTTGCTAGTTGCTCTTGGCTACAGTATAGTCCTCGCTATTTCATTTGATACTTGCATTTATAAAATAAACTAAATCTATTTCACCAAAACACTCGATTTATAATACTGAAAGGCATGCTATGCATCAGTTGAACATCACATATTAAAAATTTATTTTCATAATTAAATTATTTATTTATAAAGTGAGAGCCAAAATGATTTGTTCATTTTGCAACATCTAATTATATATTTTACCTATCGCAAATCTATTGATAATAATTGAAACAGGATGCTTTGGCGATATTTTGATAGTTGTTAAAATGGAGCGGTGGAGTAAACTACAATGTATATTTTGGATTAAACAATTTCATTAAATATAACTCTAACATCCAAACACAGCGTTTATTTCGTCAAAATTTTAATGTTTGTGATATTCCTGCACCAATTATTATTTCGTATAGGTTACAGAAGTGGCGAAATCATGGATTAATATAGAAAAGAAAATCAACCGGAAGAAAGAAATCTGCATGCAATGCTATTAATGAAGATCGAGTAAGGCTTTGTGCGTAGCCCTAATCGATCAATTCGACGACATGCGGCAACGTTACAAATACCCAGCATAAGTACACAAATAATTCTGCACAAAATGAAGTTTCACTCATACAAAATAGCAAATTATCATGATTAGTTAACGCATGTATCAGCGTTAACTAATCATGATAATCTAAGTTGAGTTTTTTTGGAACTAAGGAATCAGCAGCCGAATATTACACATCTACTCATGAGCGACGAAACACACTTTATCCTACATGGTACGGTAAATAAACAAAATTATCAGTATTGGGCTACTGAGAACACGTATGAAATCTGGGAAAGACCTTTACAATTCCCAAAAAGTTATCGTGTGGTGTGCTGTATCATCGCGATGATACAGCACACCACCTTTAAAACAACTTCTTTTGTCTCCTTTATGTACTGCAATTTTATGGGCCGACAAAATCTTACAGACTGTGGTGTGCGGTTGTTCCAAATTGGCGTTCCGGATAAGAGCAGTAACCTTAGAGGAATAACTGTAGTAGCTAAAAGAGAGGCATCACAGCTATTTGACGAACCTGCCTCGTTAAAAGTTTGTTTATATTGCGACTGACCAGTGCTGCTATCAAATCCATAGCTTAATATTAATACCAATCCCAAAAAATTCGTCTTCTCCGCTTCCATTACAGTTTGGAAAACTTCTTTTTGGAGGTCAACAATTCTTTCAGCCGTATGCAGTAAAATAGATTGCAACGAAACTTTGGCTATTATACCCTGAGGTCGACATTTCAACTTTTTCCTCCATTTCAAGCCTCATTCCCAGATAGTGGAATTGGCTTTTGGAGATCTTGATAGCAAACCTTACGCATTTTTTATGGTCTTGTTGGGCTTTCAATACTTTCTTTTAGCACTGCAGCTAAATCAGCATCACCGTGCTTACGAGCTGATATTGCTGCTGCACGAACGAGAAGATTTGTATCAGCTTTCTCATTTGAAAGGTCTGCAGCTTCTTTTCTTTTCCCAAATTATTAATTCCCAAATATATGTTTCTCCATTTTATCCGAAATCGTATTAGCTTCAATTCTTTCAACTACATGTTTGAAAAGGGCATCAAACTTTTCTTTTTTTATGCATTTTTTTCGCCATATTTCTAACAGTTCTATTTTATTCAAACAAAGGTTACCTGAAAAAAAGAGGCATTACTCGTAAAACGCTAAATATAGCAGCTTGAAATTAATTGCAAATAACTCATTAAATATTGCTTAATCTATGTTTTCAATTTTCAAAGAGGTCAAATTGGGTCAAAATTTTGTATGGCTCACAGAAGATCAAACATTTAGAGAAATTGCACAATTTTAAGGTTATGTATTCTGATGGGTAATTTTCAAGTATACCGACGTAAACATAAAGCAGTATCAATGACACACATTTATACTTACTTGTCTCTTTATTTTGCATTTTAAAGAAATTAATTATCGTCAACACAATTCGAGAAACACACAGTTAAGTTGACCAATAAATAAATACTGATCTCGCTAGCACATTTGTAAAAATATTACTTCGAATGACTTTGACATATATATAACGGTGCTTTATATTTAGCACAAACAAAAATTAGGTATATTTGTTTTGAATGGTTTCCAATTAGAAAACAACAACAACGAAAGTAAAACTGAACTTTGATTTTTTCACTTTTGCACAGAAAGAGCGGCCGTTTGACCTAATATGCATCGTCCAGAATCATGAGCCCATATTTTTTCGAATAAAACGTAAGAGCAGTCACAATCAATTCTGAAAGGTATACACATATGCTTGAAACATTTTTTATACCGCTACTTGACATTGAAGAAAGAAATTACTTTTTCCAACAAGACTGGGCGACCTGTTATACTGCAAGGATAAGTATGGAAATTCTGTGTCAGACCTCAGTCGACTAATTTCTCTAAAGGCTGATTTCAATTGGCCGCCGAGATCTCCTGAAATTTCTATCCTTGAATTCTTCTCTAGGGCTATTTAAAGAGCAAAGTCTTCAAAGTACCAAGAAATGTGGAGTAGCTTAAAACAATTATTCGGCAAGAAGTTCAAGCTATTCTCCAGAAGATGCTTCAAAGAATGATGAGGAGGACATTTAAGGAATATAATATTCAAGAAATAAAACTCCCATTCTTAATGTTTAAGATTATATTATAATTATTTAAATATTTAACGGACTTGTTGTGTTACTAACAATTAATAATGAACAAAACATTTTGGCTCTCGCTCTAAACTATGTATACAATCAGGGTCTAGTTATATTGCCTTTCAGAACAATAATCCATATACTATCTAGTTAAATTCAAAGATCTTTTATTACCAGTAATGGTGGGTTCTTTGTATCATATAATTCCGTCAGTCCCAACATATACGCGGTATTACAGTATTTCCATTCAAGGTACCTACAATAATTGGATCTTGGTAGTTCAAGGAACATCCAAAACATTTGGTTTTACTGTCTGAACTTCCCAGGATTTGTTAAATGGTGAACTGGTGAAACGTTTATAATCGCTGGGTTATTACGGCAATGCAATATATTCTATAGTCAAAGAAACTCACCGACAGTTTTTCCCATATTTTAAGTTCAATTGAGAACGCCTCTTTGAACAGTTTCTACCAATCATGGTATAGTGGGGATTTTGAATTTTTCATTTGGAGTTTTCTTTATCACAAAAATCTCAATCTCAAGTCAGTCTTATCTACAAGTTTAACACAACAAGTTCGTTATCGTTTATAACTTTATCGGGGTAAACTCCTCATTTACCGAGTAATCAAACACTCATCAGAGTGTTAATTTGTCTCAACATTGACATTCAGCTTATTCATTTAAGTATCAGTTTCTTTTATATATCATCAAACATAAAGTCATTCAAACAGTGTCGATTCATTTAATTAATTAATTACAAGACACAAAGTATCACAACAGTCATACTCAGAAGATAAATAGCTTAAGTTGTTGTATATTTAAAAATAGGTGTAATTAGTTTAAATAAATATATTTAGATCAATTGCATTTATTCAGAAACTAACCTTTCACCAAAGAATCAACAAGAAAGCGTATATAAACTTACACCTTGTGCGCGGTGAGTTCAATCATAATCGAGCTGTAATCAAAGGGAACGAGCGACGAAGCATCGTCAACGGAACCGGAACAGCCCGTCCATTTGGTTATATTATTATATATTATTATTATATTATTATTATATATATTAATTTCATAAATAAACTTCCTTCGTATTTTTGTTAATATTGTAGTGGAAACGATAGATTTATAAAACACGACGTACACGTGGACTCAAGTTTATAATCGTTAATTTTGAAATAGAAGTTTTTACATCCTTGAACTAGCGCTCAACATCAGTATCATAATTTTAACAAAAGGTACAGCAACGACTTCGGCGAAAAGAAATAAAAAGTCCTCTAGGGCTAATTTCTTATGATGGATGCTCCTTGAGCAAGAAAAAGATATCCCATCATTTATCTACTGTGAAGTGCGAGAGGCGAGAAAGAATCTTCGAGAGACGATTAAGTACCCGGCAAGATCCTCGAGAGGGGTGTTCCATATTGTACATTTATTAAAGATCTAAAATTTATACACTCACGGCCAATAAATTGAGGAAAAACATCGTCGCGTATTTAACCGACATTTATAATTTATAACTCTTGTAAAACGGTCAGCGCAAAAAGTTTACTTCCTAGCGAAGTAGATTATTGTTTTCCGAGACTTTAAATTTCGACTGTACCAGAAAAAAAAATATTGAAAATCAAAAAAGAAATTCGTTTGTAATTCATCAAAAATTTCCAAATTTTTAAGACCAAAATGTAATGTTTAAAGTCGGTCCATGTCTTTGTTTATCCTGTATTTACCAAAATTCAGCTGACAATACAAGTTCACGGACCTGTAAAAAAAACCAAAAAATTTCTAGACTTATTTTTAAATGATAATTTCTAACAATAAGTTCATATTTTTTTACCAAAGTATTTACCCAATATAGTTAGCCGCACATATGGCCCTTTTATTATTGCGATGTTTTTTTTTTGATATCAATAATACGTCGAATATGTCGACAATCTTATAATACTAATTATATTTAAATAGTTTTAAGGTTAAATTTCGTCAAAAAAGATATAAAACCCCTTGCCCCAATTAATAATCGTATTTTAAATACGTATTACGACAACTAAGTTGTCATCATCAGTAAGTAAAACCACTAATCAAAGTGTCTCACATGGGCACAGTAAAGCCAACACATATAATAACGCAACAACTTTACACGGCGTCCACTTATTCACTGACTTTAAAATAAAAATATACATATCAGTGGCGGCTCTTTAATTAGAGCAAGTGAGCAATTGCACCCCCTGGAATTATGAAACAAAACAAACCAAGCGGCGACTAACTGTGAAAGCATTTATTTATTATGTATATTATGTATTCATACTTTCGTAGTTATTGACGAGGAACGTGGCACGCTAACAACGTACATACACCAATCGTCGTCACAGATATACTGAGCAAAGCCCAACTGTTGCTCTGTTAACGCATTAACATTACATTTATGGTGGGGAGAACTGTATTTTGCCGTACTTCAATGTCGTATAATACATAGCGTTGGAGCAACTGAACCAGACTGCTCTCGGGCGTTGTTACAATAATTCCGTGTCTTTTTTAGAGAACAACGCGTTTTCGCGTTAACATATAATGAAAAAATCGCAGTAAAAAATCTTAGACGGCCGATGCCTCAATTATGTTTAGAAAATAGACAATCTGTTAAAGGTAAAGAAAAAATGAATATTTATCAGAAAAATGACTGGATTTGTGGGTGTGAAATTAAAAATACTTTGTTTTGTTTTCCGTGTCTTTTGTTTGGTGGTGAACCGTCTTGGTCAAAGAACGGAATAAGAGACTTAATTCATCTTAGTGCTAAAATTATTAAACATGAAAACTCCGAAGGGCATTTGAAAAATATATTTAGTCTAAGAATGTTAGGAAAAAATAACATTCAGAAAGTTTTAGATTCACCATATAGAAAAGCAATTCAACAACACAATGAAAAGGTAACAAAAAATAGGCATGTGTTAAATTTAATAATAAATTGCATTAGATTTTGTGGCGCGTTTGAACCGGCACAGCAAACGTCGAATAACAAGGGCATTTTTCGGGAATTGATAAATTTTACGGCAGAATTGGATAAATCGCTCAGAGATCACATCGAAGCAGCACCGGTTTTTAAGGGATTATCAAAAACGATACAGAACGAGCTGCTTGATGCAATGTTGAACGTGTATCATGAACAAGTTGCCAGTGAAATTAAAGCAACCGACTTCATATCTGTGATAGCTGATGAAACCATAGATGTGTCCAATCAGTTTCAGTTGGTGGTTGTTTTAAGATATATTGTGAACGCGAGACCGGTCGAAAGATTTTGGAAATTTCTTCTGCCTAGTGGACATGATGCTAAATCTTTATCTGCCTCCATCCTTAACGAAATTAGTTTGCTTGTTGATGACCCAGAAAAACTGATTGCACAGAGCTATGATGGGGCAGCAGTCATGAGTGGTGCTATTAACGGCGTGCAAAGACATGTCCAAGACCAGTATCAAAGGGCTAATTTTGTACATTGCTATGCACATCAGACAAATCTAATTATATCATATGCTACATCGAGCAGTAGTAATTGCAGAATTTTTTGCCAATCTGACGGGATTATGTACATTTTTCTCCACTTCACCACAACGAGCTGCAAGATTGGAATAATTCCTTCAGAGAAAAAGCTTACCTCGTTCTTCAAAAATAAGATGGAACTTCAATTCTAGGACAGTGAATACAATATATGAGCACCGAGAAAAAATAATTGAAGCTCTATAACAAATCAAGGGAGAAGCTAGTTTACACACTACCATTCATCAAGCTAGTGCCAATTTGCGAATTTTAGAGGAGGAAAATTTTATCTATTGGTTAACTTTCTTTCATAAAATTATGCCACATGTGGACATATTGTTTAATCAATTACAAAATGTCAATGCAGATGCATTAAAAATCAAGAATAATTTAGATCATTTTGAACGCGCTATTGGAAAAATTCGAACCGAAGTCGCTGACACAGATAATCAGTTAGGTAAATAAAATGACCCAGAACTGACTCCTCGACCATCAAAGCGGCGAAGAGTAACTGATGGTAGCCAAAGAAGGAGGGAAACTATTGAAGTGTGCGATATTATTTTGCTAGAAATAAAAACTAGATTTCGGTATACAGGGCACTTAATATTAGCAAACTTAATTTCTTTTAAACAGTTCTCCTCCTTTCAAAAAAAATTTTCGGAAGATTGCCTTAAAAAAGCAGTAAAATTTTATCCATGCCCCAATGAAAGCAGACTACGAACTAAATTAAGCGTTCTATATTCTAGAGAAGAATTTAGGCAAAATATAGAAGTCGGTGCTGTAGGTCTGCTAGGTCTTCTGCTGGATGGATTAAGCGACACCTTTAATGAAGTTGTTACGCTTTTCAAAATTGTCATTACAATCCCAATGACAACGTCCGAAGCGGAACGCCAGGTTTCACGGCTGAAGAGAATAAAAACTTTCCTGAGAAATACAATGAAAGAAGAGAGATTAAATGCCCTTACTATGTTATCTTGTGAAAAAGAATGTATAAATTATTTCCCAAACTTGAATGAAAAAGTGATAGAACTGTTCAGCAAGTCAAAGACACGTAAAATGGACTTCGTTTATCGTCAGATGTAATTAAACTGTGTAGTGTAATATTTACTATTCCCTCAAAACAAACTCTACAATGTACCTGTCTTGAACAGTACGTCGGTGAAATTTATAAGGATTGGGTAAGCGTTTTTGTATTACACTTTTTAATTTTGAAATTATGCACTCCCTATGTGAACCACCCCGAGCCGCCACTGATACATACTAAAAATTACGAGAACTTACCTCTCTTAAGAAAATTTATTCTGTTTATTCTCACGCCATCAACCTTTCTACCTCTTATCTAAGAATGAAAAAAGACTGTATTTGATCGGACTGTTGTCCGAGTTAAACGTATTACATTTGTTTTTAGCGATATAAATGCTTTCGTATGCGTCAAGATCACTGGCTTTGTTGGTGGCTTTGACAAGTTTTAAGCCTTTAACTGACATATTGTGATGTGTGTCTAATGCATAATTGGCCTTAACTTCTGATCTATTAAATTTAATATGTGATATGTGTTCTTTAAACCGTTTTATTATTGGTCGTTTTGTTTGGCCTATATATTACAAATTACAATCATCGCAATTAATTTCATATATACCTGATTTCAAATTCAAATTAACTTTATCTTTGGTATTACCTAAGAGACATTTGATGGTGTTTTCAGACTGAAAGGCAACTTGGAGACCTTGTTTTTTAACAACTCTGTTAATGCTTTTCGTGATTGGATGGTATGGTAAACACATGTACTTTTTCTCCCTATTACGTTGAGATATCAACTTGTGGATTCGCGGATTGTCTTTTTAACTTCGTTTTTCTAATTAATTTATTAACTATTTCTATATCAAAACCATTATGCCTCGCGATATTTTTAATGAAATCTAGTTCTATCTCATATCTCTCGTTTGTTAAAGGAAAGATTAGTAACCGATTGACTAAGAAATTAAAAGAAGCTGTCTTATGTTGAAAACTATGATTTGTATCTGCGGTGATGAATCTCATTAAAACTCTCAGATCTAAGGACTGTTTTTACATAAAATCAGATAAAAGGAACAAGTTAGTAGTTATGAATAAAATCGACTATTTTCAAAGAGTTAATTTTTTCTTTTTACGCAACCAGTCTCAAAAAAAAGACGTTTCGTTAAATTTTTTGTAAAATAAAATTATTAGGTTTATAATAAAACAAAAATCGTTAAACGTTAGCTTTATGTAGCGTGTCCATTAAGCTCAAATACCTGGTTTTTAATTATTTGTTTGAAATTATTTATATTCTTTAATTTTTCGTTAAATTTGTGGCGGTACTGACCAATATTAATGTAGGCGAAACATGACAAAATAATTTGTCGTTGAAGAAAATTACTGATGTAATATCTGACTATTGAACTCTGTCTTGACACCACTCACACAAGGCCATTTGGCGGGGAAAGTCTAACTCCGTTAATCTTTGCACGCGTTGGACTATCGTCGAAACGGAGAATTACTGATCCTGTATCCAGAAGTTGATACACGTCTCTTACAATTGTATATGGTGGTATTTGTGATAAAGGAAATACAGTTATAGCAATTCCGGAATCAAACTACATACATAAAGTTCATGAATTCCTCGATAATAATACTGAAATTTGATCCTACTAACAAATTTCAAAAACAGATTAAACAAACTATAGAAAAATCAGGTTCTCTTTTTAATAACACTCAAAAACGTATATTAACTACTTTGAATCCCCTACCTCCCAAATTATACGGTTTAATTAAACTACATAAAGAAAATACACCTATACGACCAGTAGTATCGTACGTAAATTTTACACATTCAAGAAAAAAGTAAAAAACTTAACCTGTTAGAAAACTTAGAAATTAATAGATACAATAGTTTAGGATTAGCTTTAAATGACCAACTAGATTTAAACAACTCCCCTCTATTAAATTTAAGATTGTAAAAAATTTTCCACCACCACTTCCCCAATAATTTTCACATAAATATTCAAACTTGTATTGTACATATTCAGTATTTCATCCCCTGATGAAGCCATTGTATGGCGAAACAATATTGTAGTGGTATTTCCAATAAAAGAATTTTTGAAACTAGAAGTTTAATTACTTATTTCTTAGTCTTACAATTGTCTTAATCGAATGCAGGCGTCGATTTGGAAAACGTTCTGGGTACAATTTTTTATCGCAAGACTATTTTCTTCTATTTCGTCATAAATTAAAATCGTATCAGTATATTCGATATTCGTGTAGGATGCTATTGAGAACACTCCTAGCCACAGTGAATACTATGTTCATACTAAATGTTAATCTCAGCGTTGTTTGTAGCGGCGAATTTTTCCCGTTTTGCCGCCCGTATATTAAGTGCGACAGGTCCGGACTTAAATTTAAAAAAATATTTTTTGGTTACTGCGTGAACATTGGACCCCGATTTTTTGTACGAAGGCACTACTGGTACCCTTTTTTTTTTATTTGCCTCTATACAAAACTAGGAGTGTATACAAAATAACTTTGAAACATGTTTTATTTAAAAATAATATGCTATGTTAGTCTAACAGAATGAACTGATTTCATGACGCAATGTTTGAGTTTCCTAGCATTATTATAAAACGAGTTACAGACATTTTGAAAAAGGTAGTTTTTAAGTGTCGAATGACTGTCATAATGACGCAGAAGATGCCCTAATCCCATAGCACTCACTGGTCAATTAAAGTTTACAGTTGATATTGCAAAGTCACCAGTAAAAGGTTTTTTTGCATACTGCGACAACAATTTCGGCTGTTATAGTGCAGTCAGCTTTTCAAACGCGATTCAACGTTGGACCGCCCTTCCCGAAGAACATGCTATATTATTTCCGACAGTTTACAGAAACTAGGTGTCTGTGTAAAAATCGTAGTCGACAGCAACTTTCGAAGGAAAATGTGAAAATAATTCGTGTTACTTTTCAGTAAAATCCGAGACAAACTACAAATCAAGCTAGATATGAACTTTAAAATCGTCAACCCACTATGTGACGTGTGCTAAGGAACCGTTTACAATGAAACCACAACAAATGTAGTTTATCTAAGCACTTAACCAATAACAAGAATAAAAGTAAGTCTTTATTATACGTTTAATTTTCAGTGATTTCCATTTAAGTGACATAATTAACCACCAGAACATGCGCATTTGGAGAACACAACATGCTCATGAGTAAAGACGGCAGACTATGTGCCCGAACAGTAGCGTGATGTGGAGGGATCGAGTAGAGGCGTACGACGATCAATTCAGTTGCCGTTGAGACGTTGTAAGCGATACATTGTTAACACAATCGTGTTGAAAATATCGGGAGTGCGTAGAAACAATGCATCGACTGGGTTGCCTGCTAACGTAGTAAAGGAATTTTTACATCGGTTTCCCGATTTAATATATGACGGTACCGTAGTGAAATGTTTAGTTTGTGAAACAACTTTATTAACTTGGAAAGCAAGTCAGTGCCAAAGACATATAAATAGTGACAAACATAAATCGAATAATAGTGGACGCAGATCATATAATAAATTTGTGTGTGATTTAACAATGATGTTAATTGCGACCAATATACCAATGCAGAAAGTGGAACACCCAATGTTTCGTCAGTTTTGGAAGAAATACAATCCTACGTGGCAATTACCAGCAAGAAGTACGCTAAGGAATTACGTACCGTCAGTGCGTGAGAGAATTGTAAATTGTACGAAAAATACGGTAAAAAAAAATTCCTGTGGTTAACAATAGACGAAACTACAGATATTAAAAAACAGTCCATCCTAACCATTCTAGTACGGACGCTGACTCCGCAAGGACCTTCTCCTCCTTATTTACTAACCTGTAAACGAATGCAAGGGTGTACTGCCAGAGCGATATATGATGTATTAATAGAAACACTACACAAATTTGAGATTTTACCGAAGCAAGTGTTAATGTTAGTTACCGATGCTGCCAAGGTTATGTGTTCCACGGCAAACTTACTCAAAACGATTCAACCAAACCTGCTGCATGTCACATGTTTGCTTCACGCTTTACACCTTGTAACAAACACTATACGTACAACTTAGCCTGATGTGGATCAACTGATAGGACAAACGAAAGCGTTTTTTCTTAAATCTCCGAAACGGATTCAGCTATTTCATTCGCTGTGTCCTGATATACCCGAGCCGCCGCAACCAATTCTTATACGATGGGGTACTTGGTTAGAAGCAGCATTTTATTATTATAAACATTTTGAAAAAATTAAATCAGTGATTTTACAACTAGATGCCAAAGAAGCAGCTGCAATACGGCTCAGCCAGGTTCAATTTAACAATCCTCAAGTTGCAGCAAATTTAAAAATTATTTACGACAGTTACGTTCCAATACTGGACGCAATAAAAAATTTACAGAACACTGCGCTGTCCTTATCGGACTCATTAGCAATTATTGACCACGTAAAACTAGTGCTGCATATCCTTGAAGATGAAAAAAGTGATTGTGTCCGTGAAAAATTTGACAGTGTATTAGGTAAAAATGTAGATTTTACAAAATTAGGGCAACTTTTTACCAATACTAAAGATCCGTTGTACAGATACAAAGAGCGCTTTAACTATGCAAATATAACATCTCTCAACGTCGAACAATCCTATATCCTATATACGTCGCTACGTACGAACCTTTCCGAGACTAATACAGAAACATATATTATGGTGCAGTTTTTTCATCGCGCACATCCGTATTTTTTTGCAACAATGTAAACATGTTGGGTAAGTTATTTACGTTTTTTCTTAACGTTTTGTATAGGGATTCGATATATTTATTTTTAAGTAAGCGCACTGTTATTCTGCTAAACTCTCCACGCAACGCCACTGCTGGGGCACATAGTCTGCCGTCTTTACTCATGAGACAATTGAACACAAAAGAGATTCGCCTAGTGAACGTTTACTGTGCTACGACGATAAACGTTTCGTAACAGGGCAGTTCAATCCCAATATGTTTCTAAATTTTCCCTTAACTACAATTAAATTCAGATTAGTTATTTTTTTAACAAGATAAAACACCGGCCAATTATCATTTGACGATTCTAAGTATTTTAAATGAAGAAATACGTCAAGGCTTGACTGATCGGAAGGGATCCAAGATTTTGCTCTCTATGATTGCTTTTTTCTTGTGACAATATGTAAAAGATAATTTATGTTCCTTTATTACCCAATAACATAAATGACCTTAAGTACTATAAGCAAATTTCTAGCCGACAATATTCTAAATATGACCGATATGCTACTTACTGACTTTAATAATAAAATTTAAGATTTGCTGCGTCTTTTGATGTACAAATAATGTACCATTTATATTAAGATTTTCATTTCGCTTCAAAATCCTGGACATCTTTTTCGAAAACCCTATACATAAAAAAAGTTTTAATGAAAAAGTTCTATCTTTATTGGCATAATAGGCAAGCATACAGAGTTATAAACCGCACTGCTCAAGTCCAATTGTCAAATTCTATGTACAAGAACAAAAGTTAAAAATCGATGAAGTAATGAACGAAGTGTGAAAAAAGCAATTTTTAGCTTGGCATGTTTCCATATTTGTTAGCTCCAGAAACTGAGTAAATTTTCGCAGACCATTAAGGAAAATTTACTGAAAAAATATTTTGAAAAATGAAATATGTTTTAGGGGAAATTATTAAAAATAAAACAAAGCTTGGATCAGAACATTTTACATATATTTCAAAGAACACTGACGAGGTATATCACAATGAAACATTTAGCGATTAATATCTTGCTATTCTACAATTATTTAGGTGTGAATAAGCCCGCAAGTAAGATAAATTCAATAAACCTTGCTTTCATAACTAAAATTTGACAAAAATATTACAGTTTAGACTTAATTTATTGAATATAACTTTTTATAATAATAATAATTATAATAATAAATGGCAGTATTTAACTTAATGACATTATTCCTAAAACACCGGATTTGGAATGATAAAAAGCTGAGCATTCGATTCAATTCCAAGGACATGTCGATGTTAGAAGAATAAGCACACGTTCTCTGGTATAAAAATCTCCTAATTTATGTGTATCGCGTCCATAAAAATTCAGTAGGTAACCGTAACGCGGCCGGTCATCCGTAAAATCCGTTAGAATTCAACCGATCGAGAGCGCTTTTGAATTGAAGCACACTTTTATTCAGACCGTTCGATCCGGTCCAGTTTTGTGGCGTTTTATAACGCGGTGCTTTCGTCGGTGCTTTTCTACATTTTTATCACTTTCATCATATTTTCTTTTTTTGCTTTCGATCTAAAATTAAATTCAAAATTTCCAGCGCTAACATTGTGATTTTATATGCGCGAAGTTTTAAAATTTTACGATTGGAATAATACACCTATTTTTCGTGAGATAAAAGGTTTTCAAATGAACGCGGAATTTATTTATAAAATAGTAGAGTCAATATATTTTTTCAATTATCGTTTCGTAGTGAACAAAGTTTATGCACTGTATTAGTCATGACGAAGTAATTGCCCAAATGCCCTAATTATAAATAATCCGGTTTCTTTTATCACACTGTTGTTTGTTTTCTTAAGAGTCTTTCTTATTGGCTGGTATATGCTGGATGGTGGAATAATTTCACGTTGATTTTATAAATAACGTTGTGGCAGGCTGGACACCCAACCTAAAACTCATTGTGTTTATTTATACTGAGTGCGCAAGCTCATAAATACGTGACTTTATTGATGAAGTCACAATATATACAGCATGTAATCATATATAAATGACATCCCAAAATTTGTATAAAATTCTGGAGCTGGGTTAATTTCAGCGATGAAGATATATTAGGCATTATTTCTTCCAATTAAAGATCATTGAACAGATATTTTGTCATCATCACTACTTAATGCACAAACTTTCTAATGAGTTAACAGACATTATATATATATATGTATATATATATTAGAATAAACTAACATATGGCTATTAATATGAGTGTATTAATTTGGTGAAAAATTAGAGCCGATCTTTTAATTATGGTTTCACCTGCATATTCCTACCTAAACACTTATTTTTTTTTTTTATTTCTCTCAGGGGATTATGATTTGTCTTGCTAGACATCAATAGGATAAATATTTGAAAAATACCTAATACAAAAATTTTAAAATATACACGCTGTCCTTGAAATAAAAGCACAACGTATGGAAAAAGGAAAGATGTAATTATATAGAATATGAATCCAAAATATTCAAAATTTGTTTAAATAATAAATACGTACCACTCTTGATGTCGCGTTCATTTAATCAATATATATATATTAAAATAATAGGCTTTTTTTTGGTTTAGCGACCTTTATTGAAATTCAATTTATTTATCTAACGACGTTTCGACTTCTTTGTGTATACTTAAGTCTTTTTCAAGTATAAATTTATAACTAAAAAAAAAAAAAAAAATGAAAGGCAATTTATGTAATGCAATGTAATTTTTTTGTTTTTTTTTTAGTTCTAAATTTATACTTGAAAAAGACTTAATTATACACAAAAAAGTCGAAACGTCGTTAGATAAATAAATTGAATTTCAATAAAGGTCGCTAAACCAAAAAAATGCTTATTATTTTAATATTATGCACCCGGCCAATAAAACAAATAAGAAATAAACTTTAATTCTTATAAACACTATATATATATATATAATATTTTCGTGGCCTTGATATGATATGATATGGATATAAAAAATATAAAATCTATATCATATATATATATATATATATATATATATATATATATATATAAGTGTTTAAATAATTTCTTAGCCGTTTATTAAATATAACATTAGATAAATTATTGGAGTTTTTCGGCTTTTTATATGAAATATATACAAATATTAAATTAGAATGTATGTAATTGCAGAGTAAGTGGGGATGTAAACATTGCTGTCTACAAATTACAAAGCAAATCATACGAAATTTTTATTTCAAAAATATGGTCTACGTTCTGATCTCAAAATACTGACATCTACTTTCAGTAACTCACATCTAATTTCAAAATAGGCATCTGCTTTCCAATCTGACGTTTGCTTTCATAACTGACACCTGCTTTCAAAACAGACATCTGCTTTCAATAACTGACATTTGCATTCACTAACTGACATCTGCTATCAAAACTGACATGAGCTTTTAAAACTGACTTCTGCTTTCAGCTTGACATCTACATTCAATAACTGACATCTGATTCTTTAACACTGTTACTTTATAATGCATTTCTATACGGCTTGAACCTGGGTCTATTGTGGCCTAGTGGTAAAGGCGACAGTCCGGATAGCTGTAGACTTGGGTTCGAGGCCCAACGTAGACCATATTTTTCAAATAAAAATTTCGTATGATTTGCTTTGTAATTTGTAGACAGCAATGTTTACATCCCCACTTACTCTGCAATTACATGCATTCTAATTTAATATTTGTAAATATTTCATATAAAAAGCCGAAAAACTCTAATGTTATATATATATATATATATATATATATATATATATATAATTAGACCAGAAGCCTTTGCCGTGAGAACATGTATGGAAGGGATAGTCGTTTTTGGGGGGGGGGAATCCAGCAAAATTAAACTCTATTAATTAAGTCAGTTCTTTATTTTTTAGCCCAATATTACTTACAATACTTATTAATAAGTAATAAATTGATGTCCATCTATTCTTAAAGTGATCCCCTGAGGAAGCATTCGATGCGAAATATTGGGCTAAAAAATAAAGAACTGACTTAATTAATAGAGTTTAATTTTGTTAGCTTCTCCAAAGAAAACGACTATCCCAGCCCATGTATATATATATACATATATATATATATATATATATATATATATATATATATATATAACAGGTTGAATTTTCTCTGATGTTTAGCATGGGGCTCTCGGAAACTAGCGGAGATAAGGAGACGATTAAATGGGGAAAGAATTGCAGTTTTACGAGCTCAGTTTAATGAGCTTGTTATTTTTTGGAAAAAATGCATGACTGACCAGATATATCGCAAAAATTATTGTTTTGCCTTGTCCGGCGCCTATATCTCTATTATTATCGACTTTAGCAAATATATGTAAAGGAGAGAGTTATAAGTAATTATGTGCTTAATAATACTGTATAACCGAATTTTTCATTTAAGGTATAATTTATGATACAAACTTCTGTTTTTCCTAATGGAAACCATAGTCGGCCATGACTTTGTAAAAAAAAGGCGTTCTTTCGACGTTTGAAATGATGTACCACTTAACATAGTTATTTTTATAAATAAACGAATTATGGACGTTTCTTTCTTTTAATTTTCGAACTGCTCTAGTAGTATCCTATGAAAACAATGAATAAATTCACATTGCGTGTGGTAATAAAATTCAGTTTAGTTATTAAAAATATTCTTTTAATTTCGAAATTATAAACATAATTATTAATGAATAAATTAAGTAACAAAGAAATTGTAATATAAATAAAGTAGTACCAAAACAATGTAATTAAAGTTAGATAACTATTTAAGACTAAAAATTTTCGAAAGGTCCACCATTATTGTTAATGCACAAGTCACACCTACTCTCACGGACTGTGCATCAATACTATTAACTTCTAATACAGCTTCTCTAAGGTCATCTAACGTATCGGACGTTTTTTTATACACCCTATAGTTTACCATTCCCCATAAAAAAAGTCCAAAACGGACAAATCGGGGGATCGGGATGGTCATGTAACCAGCGCTTTCTTCGTATCCATCTGTTCGGAAATATATGCTATATATGATTTCTTACCATTAGCTGATTATGTGGTGGGGCCCCATCGTGTTGAAACCATTCGAGCATACCACATATTTGTAAGGGTAATTCTTCTAACATATTATCAAAATAATTCTGTAAAAACAGAAGATAACGATCACCGGTTAATGTACCATAAAAAATGAAAGGACCAAGAATTGTTGAACCAATGATACCGCACCAAACATTAAATCCAAACCTAACTTGGGGTCTCCTCTGATCAACATAATGCGGATTTTCTTGCATACATAAATATTCGTTGTATCTATTAAACATGCTGTAGTTTATAAATTGTGTTTCTCTGTACATGAAACATTGAATCTAAACAGTAAACAGCTTCGCACATGTTAACAAACCAAGCAAAATAATCAACGCGCTTATTGTAATCATCAGGGTCCAGTGTTTGTACAACTGATGTTTTATAGGGATGAAACTTATGCTTTTTCAGTACTCGTACAACAGTACGTTGTGACGTGCCTGCATCCGATTCAATTTCTCGGGTTGAAATCCATGGGGAAATCCTCTACACGCGCCAATACGTTTACCTCTGCCTCTGCATTAATACCTCTTGCAATCTTTATTGGTTTACAGAAAGAACCATACTGTCCAAAATTATCATAGTCTCTTAAAGGTAGGTAGAGTAGGCTGGCGACGATCAAAATACTGTTCGAAATACTGTTGCACAGCTTGTACGGCATTTTTATGGCACAAAATCGCACTCAATCATATCACGCTGATTAGAAAAGTTCATATTGATATTTGACGTAACCTCAATTGACAATAATTAGAAATTGAATGCCAATAATTGTCATTTGCTTTATTATTAAACGCGATGTGTATCTAATCATTGTTTCCATAGCATACTACTGGAGCAGTTCGAAAATTAAAAGAAAGAAATGGTCATAATTAGTTTATTTATAAAAATAACTATGTCAAGTGTTCCATCATTTGAATCGTCGAAAGAAGGCCTTTTTTATAAAGTCATGGTCGACTATGGTTTCCATTAGAAAAAACAAAAGTTTGTGTCATAACTCAAAAATTATAGATTAATGAAAAATTCGGTTATACAGTATTATTAAGCACATAATTACTTATAACTTTCTCCTTAACACATTAGAAAAACTCATTAAATTGAGCTCGTAAAACTTCAATTCTTTCCCCATTTAATTGCCTCTATATCTCCGCTAGTTTCCGAGATTCCCATGCTAAACATCGGAAAAAACTCACCCTGTATATATATATATATATATATATTGTGATTAGACGTACCTCTTCTAATGTGAGGTTCAACAACAACTTCGAACTTTAAGTGGAAGATTGTCCAAATAAATAAATTGAATATTTAATAAATCGGTAATGCTCTCCTTTAAACTTGATTTATTGGCTTTATTTTTATATGGGCTAGCTCAGGGTAATCTTTATTTGAAATGCAATGGGCTCTTTAGTCTCAGGGTTCTGTTTTTAATATAGTTTTTGTATCGCTCAAATTACTCTTTTTGACTTGTACATGGGATAAGTTCCATATTCTTGTTTTCTCAAACACTCGGTATGAGGTACGTAAATTAAAGAAAACCACCTTATAACAATAAAACTCATTTAATATTCTTTAACCTTTGTAACATAAATAATGCTTTTGTGCCACAATTTGAAAATTTCCCCCCCCCCTTTTACAATTTTAAATGCATACGTACTCAGTGTATGCTGACTTGCAACAATCTATTTTAAATTGTGTAATAAGCTTTTTCAGTTTATAATATGATATAAATTGCGATTAAGGTAAGTGGTTATACAATATATGATTGATGCTACTTTGTCTATTTTAATGCCTTTTTAGGTGGTTTGTTAGGATTTATACCTATAATCAAATGTAAATCGATCTGGTTTTAACCTCAAAATGAAATATGTTCTCTATGATAATAATATATCGAAGTATTTGGGAAAATAAGATGAGCTTGTCTTAATTATCGACCAATACGTTTATGAAAAATGCTTGCTATGTTAATCTATACTTTAATACTCCAATAGGTGATATTTTGCACAGTGAAGCTGCTCTATCTACGATTTATAATAATACACAAATATTTCTTTAATTATAGGATAAATTCTACCTTGTTTTCGAGCGCTAATTTACTTGTATCTGTACCCTGGCTCTAGGAAAAGGTTCCTTCGGGCAGGTATCAGGCTGGATTACAGGATTTATTCTTCGCGGAATTGACAGTATATTGGTTTTACAGAGGATTAGATTATTAGAGGATTAGAGGATTTTATACTGCTGGACGCTGGTACGATACTCGCTCGTTATGGATATTCAAATATTTTGAAAATGCACTTAGCAAATAGGTAACTTTTTTACTCTAACGTTGTATGAATATTTTAATTATATTATTCTTTATGTTTCAGCATTAAAATGCGCTTTATAACTTTAAAATCGCCTTTAGCATCTTGGCACGATGCTATCGTGGCAAAAAGGCAACGCTTCTATTCCTCTACCTTCTGTTCTTTTTTCTTCTCGAACATCGTCGTTCCATTTTTTCGAACGCGTTGTCATGAAATATTGCCGCTGATAAGAAAAGAGGCGTGGCCAATTTGAAATGTTGGTTTGTACTTCTGGTTAAAAGTATAATTAAAGTATTCTGAAGGTATTAAAAATCCTTAATAATTAAATCAATTTGTTAGATAATGAATTGGCATTTTAATTGCAAATGGCTACATAATTATATAACCCCACTTGTGCTACTCGCATATAGATGGCGCGATCTGTCATTTTCTTTGAATTATTTAATATTTATTTAAATTAAATCTTGTAATTATTCCTTAAGTTGTTAATAATAATGTAAATTGTTTTGTGAAGGCTGTACTAGCTTAATATATATATATATAGGTAAATTCAATTTGTTGGCGATATAATGTCCGGTTTTACTTCAAAATATATATATATATATTTAATACAACCCTACATGTTTCGGCAAATGATGCCTTTATCAAGGAATATAAAATATAAATGACAGTATATTAATGTCATACATTTGAGTTGCTATGGATAAAATTATTCAAAGATACATTCCAATTGAATAATAATAAATCATGCCTTAGTATTCTAAAATAGATAGACAACAAAAACAGGGAAACGCAAGACATGAGTTATTATTATGTATGCGCCCGTGGAGCGTCTTAAGATGTAAAGCTGTCGGCATTCGCCTTAAACGAGAAGGAAAACCACGAAAACCTACTCGGACAACCAGACAGTAATCAAAACACGGAACTGTCAGCATGATAAGCAAATGTATAGATATTTAAATAACTTAAGATATATAATTATATAACAGCAACATATATTATGATGGTAAATTGCAGATCGTTACATAATTAAGTTATAGTATATACTGCTTAAATTTTTTATATCACTTCTGTTGTTAATTTAATTTTTTTCCTGTTTAATACTAATCATTTCTTTCCTGTGTTGAATTTACCATAACATACAAAGGTTACGAAATAATTATCTTTATATATATATATATATATATATATATATATATATATATATATATAGAAATTTTCTTGACTATGAATATTTGGGTTATCAGTCTGTTTACATTAAAACTCAAATGTTCGTTCTCAATATTTCATAATTTATTAATGACTTCATCCGGAAACGATATAAAGTTGCAATACATAATTTACACTTATACTAATATATTCAAAAAGAAACTTACAGCTAGAGTTAAGCGTTTGTAGTCATATTAATTAATTTGCACATAATTGTAACTAGCACTACTAAATATTTGAAAATTACATTTTAAAACAAAACTAACACTGTAATATTTGAAACTTGAACCTTTTTTCAAATACATGTCTGTATAATATGTATGTGAAAACAAATCTATAAGTCAAATTCAGCATCAACATGATAAAAGACATAAACTACACGTATTAGTGTACAAGAAAACGAAACTGTGTTGACCAGTGTTAGTAACATTTCAATTTAGAATATTTCACTCGTGGAAAAGTTCGATTATAAAACAAGTTGTAAAATGAATGTTGCACAGAACTAGGGACCGGACACGAGAGGCTCATGACTCATCGCCCACGGGAGTACTATTGAAAATTTGTATTTTTGAAGAGTTTCTAATTTTATTTATATAATTGGAAAACAAACAGGTGGTGATCTATTAAATAAGAAATGCATTTTTATTTGTTCATTCTGTAGTTAAAGTTTGGTAAAGGAGTGTTAATGTTAACTAGTAGTACTCAGTATTTCATCCACCTGATGAAGCCATTGTATGGCGAAACAATATTGTAGTGGTATTTACAATAAAGAAGAATTTTTTGAAACTAGAAGTTTAATTACTTATTTCTTAGCGTTAGTAATACTTTCTCAAGGTTCTCTTCTGTACAATTTGTTCTCTTTGAATGAAATACAATCATTGTAGATAGAAAACGTCCTTTCTACATCGCAACTGGTTATGGGTGCATACTGGAAATATTCTTTTATTTCAGCGTATTTATCAGTTAGATTTTTAGGCATTCTCCCCATACACAATTGCCGCAATATTATTAAATCTGGATTTCTAATAAAAACTGCGTCAAACTTTTGCCGAAAGCCACATCCGAAGTCTCTTGGAATACTTTTCAAATTATTAATAGCCATATCTAATGTGGTTAATCCATCATTTAATTTGAGATTTCGATTTTCAAAATAAGTGATTAGTTCTAGTAAATTTGTAAAGTGTCCCTGAAGAAAGTACAAATAATTTTTTTAATTTGGAATTTGTATTAGTTCTTTGCACTTAGAAATACTTCGAGCATCGTCATTTAAACATGTAACGAAATTTTGTAAATTATCGAAATTCTCTGCATAAAAACTAGTAGCTTCCAACAATGTTCCCCATCTAGTTATTACTGGAGAAGGAAGCAGCGACAACGATGGAAGTTTTTTGCTGTAAAGAGCTCTCAATGATACTTTTCAGAAAACTTTTTAAAAAGCGGATACAAGTATATTACTTTCCGGAAAGGTATCTCTGATATATTCACAGATTCTGTGATTATGTGTGTCATATTAGGATATGTTTCCTTTAATAGTCTGCCTATTCTAAATATATATGCAGCACTATCACTGACAAATAAAAGTATTTTTTCTTTGTAGCTGTTGTCCGAATGAAGCATTTAGTGCATATTCTCGTAAATGGTTTTAGCTACTGTTTTCGCATCAACTGTATTTATAACTTTTGTTGCTATTACATATGCGCTATATGAAATAGTTGGATGTAGTGCACCAGCCACAACATTTACCACACAGCGTCATAATATATCGACAGTTTCGTCGGCACTTATCCATAAGCACTAATTTGAAAGATCCTTCTAATGCGTTCTACTGCTTTCGTGTAGTACTTAGGAACATAATATTTGCGCAAGGTGGATTCATCAGGAACATTTCGACCAGTATATTTTTGGAGAAATGTTTTGAAGGTGGGATTGTTAAGTTTATTTAATGGAATATTTGCCGCCATTAAAGTTTCGGAGTTCTTCGTTAAAATTGTCAGATTCCAACGGGTCTAATTTCTGTGTATGTGTTGACGATGCTAAGGGACTTTTGCGTGCGATTTCTTGGAATTTTTTAATGATATTTTACAGACTTTGCAATAAATTTCGGAATCACTAACAATGGACATACAATCAATTTAACCCTTAATCCAACTCGCCCGTGCTTCACGATGCCGTTCTAGACGTTGTTCCATATCATATCTGAAAAAGTAAGTTAAACAATGTTCTAGATCTAAATAAATGAAAATTAAAAATGTATACGTAAGTTATTGAAACTTAACGAAATTCACTGGACACTTACGTCAAAATAATTGGAAGAAGTAGATTCGATGAAACGATATTAAACAAGATCTATTACAAAAATTACGAAGTATGTTATTAACAGTAAAAACAATGAAAAAAAGAAATTAACTCACCGTATTTTATTTATCTTACGAAATCTAAACTAATAAATAAAATAAATTATAAGAATTCCGCACGCTTCTATCTACGCCCATAAATTTTAAAGGAAATAAAGGAATTTAACTGTAATATTGAAGTAATTGCGTCGCAATGCAACGACAAAAAGCAGATGTGCGGTTAACCGAATGAATAGTGCAATTCAATAACTGCGTGTTGAACTTAGCGATGTTATAGACTATTTATATGGTCCATCGTAATTTCAGCCTGATGCTTCCTGTCTCTGCACATAACAATGCCAGATCATGATTTCTTATAAAATCAATTAATATTTCGTCTTCTTCGCAACTCCAACTTTAAGTGCTTGCTAAAATTGTTCACCGTACTGGTCACTACACCGTACAAAAGCGTTGCAACAAGTCTTTTACACCATTATCGTTCCCGCAACCAAAATGACGTAGCCGCTTGTTTAGGTAACGGTGGTAGTTTCCGCTCTCTAAATAGCCAACCCTATTTCAACCCATGGCACCGTTTTTGTGACGTCTTTTACGATACCGCTGTCTTAGGAAATTGTAACTTAACAGAACTTAAAAAAATAGCGGTCGTATTAATAGCATAATTAGCGCATTTAATAACAGTTAAACATATTAATGTGTTTAATTTAAATTATAATCAGTTTTTAGAATATAATAGTGTCATAATTAGTGGCGTGAGAGGTATAAGCTTTTATAGCAATACCGGTCTATTTTCACTTTTGATTTAATAATTGTTTTAGATCTAATTGAACACTTACTGTAGATAAATATATATTATGTTATTCTATAGATAGTTTTGTTACTGTTGGGTAATAAATTCCTGCTAGAAGTGAAATCTACTTGTTTACTTAATAGCGAACCATTAGACCGTATAAATCAAGTACTATTCAATACATTTTGGATGTGTTTTGAATTAATTAAGTATTCTAAACTAAATATTAAAGCGAATAGTGAATCTATTATGAATATTGATAGAGGATTCGTTCCTGAATGCGCCACTGTTCGATTTTTTATAGGTTTGAAAACTAGATCATTAACGCTTTAATGAGTTGATGTGAATAAATATTGAGAGGTAAATAAAAATGAGAATTTTTATTTATTCTTACTAAGTATAAACACCACATTTGTGTTTTAAGTTCGTTAAGAAATATGTACAGATGATAATAAAATTTTTTTATGTTAATGTATAATTTATGTTAGCCGATGATATTGCAATAAGGACGCAAAGAAAATAATAATGCATTATAAAGAATAAACAGAGCAAATTAAACTTAATAGATCGAATATATTTTACATAGCCTAACGTAACATTAAATTTCTCTGAATTAATTAAAAGTTTGTGTAATTGTGGATAACTAAACAACCAATCTATCCGTAATTTTATTTGCGTTACTTGTTGGAACAATTTATCGTCAGATACTTGATACTATACATAGACGTAAAGAGTTACTTTCTGGATTCCTTTCCAATAAAAGGTTTATATTTGCTACAGATTTGTATGGCATTTTATTTTCTAATTCCCCTACTAATAGATTTTAATATTTCATTTAAGTAACGAGTCGCTAATTTTAATTTATGAGTATAATAATAATGTGTTGAACTTGTCGGCGGTATATATAGTTCTGCTTGCGCGTCGAGAATATTCCGGACTCTGTCTGGCGTTATTCCAGGAGGCCCTCGAACATGTTGACGCGTACGGTGGGTGACATTATTGCATGATTGACATTACAATTATCAATAATAATACCGCACCAAGCAACAGCACAAAAATGCAACATCATGAATGATACGTCTATACCCTACCATAAATATAGACCTCAAACAATCCTTGTAAATCAAATGTACAAACTCTATTGGGATATCACAATACATGCAGATAAATAACTTTCAGCAAATAGACCAGACTTTGTACTTCAAGATAAAGTTGAACACATCACATACTTAATAGATATAGCTGTACCAGCAGACAATAACGGTAACAGTGAACACTCAAACAAAATTGAAAAATACAAGCCACTGAATCATATCTAGAAACAGAATATATATATGAGAATTAATAACTATTAAATGTGTTATGTTCTAAATAAAACAAGTACGAGATGTTTTTAAAGATCACTAGAATACTAATTTATTATTTACAATATAATACATTTACTATACATGGAAATGTTTTTAGTCTCTTACTGTACTACGTACCCTTAACTAATTCTCATTTCTCACTCCAATTAAATTCAATATATATATATATATCAAAAATTAATTAAAATTCGGGTAAGCGGTCAATTATATATATATATATATATATATATATATATATATATATATATATATATATATTGTAGAGATACGAAGGACCCCTTAAGTAATAAGTAAATAAATATAAGAATAATGTGAGCGTTAAAACTAAAAAGTGAATGATGTAAGAAAAACTTAAAAGATTTGAATTTGAAAATTGGGCGCCAAGTTTTAACGTACTTAGATGATCCAACGCAATCTGTTAAATACCCCACTAGCTTTCGGGAGAGCTTGAGTACTTATGCTTTATTTTCTATCTCAGGTTTCAAAGTCGGTCGTTTGTATATCCCGTAAATGCAATGTAAATGGTATATTAAATAACACAAACTCAACATTCAAACAAATCAAATAAAAGATCGAATCTAAATCAAAGTAATAAAATTTATTAGAATAAAAAACAGATAACTGTAACAATTATTACGTGCGAATAAGAAATCTGTACATATGCTCGTATCATCTGGACTATACGGTAAAAAATGGTATTATGCAATTTTGCACATGTGTTTACTAACAATAGTTAAGGTTATGTATACTGCAACAGTGCAAATAGATATTAAAAGTTACTTAAAAATAAACACACAAAGGTAAGTTACATATACAAGTTTTATAAAAGATTAAGAATGAATGAATAATTATATATATTTAAATAGATGTTTAGAAATGTTGAAATTCATGTATTATATTTTGATGCAAACAATGTTTGATATTGTGATGTGATAAAAATCAAAATAGGTTAATTATCAATTTTAAAGTTATCGTCGTATCAATTTATACACATCTCGAAACTAATTTCACAAATTACGTCCACTAATTCGATATTTATACATGTGTTTATGATATGTAATAATCTGCATTTCTTTTTGTAGAGCTGGAATAAGTGTGCTGGTTGAACCATAACAATATATATATATATATAAGGTAAACTTAATTAGTCGGCGATTAAAGGTCTGGTTATTACTTCAAAGTGTATATATTTAAAATAATCCTACATGTTTCGGCAATGACGCCTTTGTCAAGGATATAAAAAATATATGAGGTATTCTTGTTGAGATAATTGTCGGAGGTAATACCGTAAGAGCTTGTGTTTATCCGGATATTTTTTATATCCTTGACAAAGGCATCATTGCCGAAACATGTAGGATTATTTTAAATACAATGTGTCCGGGAAAATGTGGGAAATCTCTCGGATTCAGATAGAACATTAAAAAATAAGATGACAAGTTCCCATAACTTTTTTCCTAGCGGCCCTCCCTACGGAGATACGGCCTCCTAAAGGACGCCACTGGAAATCAATTTTTCTTGAATAACTTTTAAACTACTTATTATAATTTAACGATAATTTAATATGATAAACAGTAGTAAGGACCTATTAAAATACTGCCCTTAAATTTAAATTAGCATGTTTAGTTTACCAGGGGCGGACTAGGTTGTACATTTTAATGCTTACATTTTTAACACCCTGTATGATAAGGAGTTAAAAAAACAAATTTTGATACCTTTAACATTAAGCTAAAGAAAAGGTACTCTTGTTCATTGTCGATAAAATGAACCGTTTTCGAAAAAAAAAAATAAAAGAATTAATGTTTTATTTCTATTAGAAAGAACCATGTTTTTAATTTTGTTTTGTCTGCAACAAAGTGTGATACAAAAGTCTGAAATAAAACTGTTTTCAGTACTAAAAAACGCATTGTTTTTACAAACGTTACTATGGTACCCACGAATTAATAAATATCTTGCTTTGACGTGTAAATTTTAAATGAGCAAAGATGTAGATTTAGTTAAATGATATAAAATACACAAGATATTCGACTTTCTATTTTTTCTTCTTTTAGGTAATTTTGATGAAAAAATACGAAATAATATTTTAACATTATTAAAAAGATACTTCTGCATTTAGATTCCGTATATGTTATTTAAATAAAAACATTTACATTTTTGAGATTTTTAGCAAACTTCTTATTTTAAATAAAAGCAACAGTAGGCGGCGGTTAAATCGAAAAGGGCGTTTTTATACATTTCATTAATGTATAACACAATGAGACTAGCCGACTTACAATTAAACAATAGCTAAATGAATAACGTAATAATTCAAACAACTAATAATTCAAATCTTCAAACAGACCACCAATGTTCGCTATATGCAACTGCGAGCGAATGGTCTTGTGCAAACATTTCCATTTATTTGCTTGAATGCTCTTAGAACACAAGTTTGCGGCTCTTTTATCTTAAGAAGTTGATTTATTATAGAAATAGCACTAATAGTTAAAAATCTTTACTTTATTAATATTTGTTCGTAAAAGCACAATTGTTTCGCCCTCACAGTGACTTCGTCAGATACTTACTTAGAGCATAATACAAATTAACAATATAAAATATACAACGTCGACAAAGGTTTAGTTCCTGTTACCTGCTTGTTCGACTTCTTAAAATAAATAGTAGATAGGAGACAGGAGAAGGGGATGTGAGGCAAACACATGTATGGCATTTTGAAAGAGGCGTAAATGACCTAATTTTAGTTTCCTAACGTGTATACGTGGACACTTGTAAAGTGTTTCGCGATTTTTTTGTTAGCTTTACCGTACCTCATATTCAACGCTGTGATTATTAACTTTATCTACTGAGGATGGCAACTAAATTGTCTAATTATGGTTAGGAGTTTTATACTTCTTTTAAGTTTTTACTTAACTACAGTCTTCAAACAAATACTTTTTCCAGAAATGATTAATAAAGTCCATACCATTGTAAAGAGCTACCGCCGAATAATAGTGTGTGAACTACGTGTCAACCGAAAGGGTATACAGTATGTTGACGCAAATTCGTATTACAATTTACAATTTGAAATGACAGAATGACAAAGAGATTTTTTTCATGAATATGTCACCGCAGATGAAGCCTGATTATATCATTATATATACTTCAAAGACAAAAGCATCAAAACCATTGAATTTCTTCTGTTGGACGTGTTTCCTAGAATGTGAAAATCATTTTTTCAGCTAAAGAGATTATGGGTCGACGCTTCTTTGTGATTCTAAAGGTCTACTGGTTATTGACTATTTACAGACGTAAAGTACAATATTATTCTGATCAATTGATACGTTTCGACGCCGAATTGAAGAAAAACAACCACATTTGTTCAAAAAAAGGTTCTATTCCGTGATGATGATATACTCTCTCATTTATCCTCTATGGTAACTGGCGAAGAATTACAGGCTTGGTAGAAAGAGACAAATAAGGAACTGACAGCCCCAACGAATGCCTATTTTGAAAAGTTTCCGAAAGATTATCTTTCAGACAGCCTAAAAAATTGTAAAGTTTCTAGGTTAAGCATATGGCGGATGGAAATTACTTTGAAGGATAAAATATATTTTTCATCCTGACATAAGTATTTCATTCTCCGTAAAATCACCCTCGTTAGTATTACAGTTTAACATATATATATATATATATATATATATAGTAAACCTAATCAGTAGGCGATTAAAGGTCTGTATATTACTTCAAAATATATGTATTTAAAAAACTCTACATGTTTCGGCAGTTCGCTTTATCAAGAGAACACAAAATACAAATGACAGGACATAAATGTCAAGTAATTACTTGACATTCATGTCCTGTCATTTGTATTTTGTGTTCTCTTGATCAAGGCGAACTGCCGAAACATGTAGAGTTTTTTAAATAATTAAATAATTACTTGACATTTATGTCCTGTCATTTGTATTTTGTGTTCTCTTGATAAAGGCGAACTGCCGAAACATGTAGAGTTTTTTAAATACATATATTTTGAAGTAATATACAGACCTTTAATCGCCTACTGATTAGGTTTACCGTATCATACCAAGGTCACGAAGTTATTATATTTATATATATATATATATATATATATATATATATATATATATATAAATATAATTATTTCGTGACCTTCGTATGTTATGGTAAATTCAGTTTTTGGCGATTTAAGGTCTGGTTTTACTTCAAAATATATATATTTAAAACAATCTTACATGTTTCGGCAAATGATGCCTTTTTCAAGGAATATAAAATATATTTCATTATGTAACGATCTGCAATTTACCATCATAATATATGTTGCTGTTATATAATTATATATCTATACATTTATTAGTAACTAAATAAATTAGTTAATACTTAATAAGTATTAACGACTTACTTTAGTTATTAAGTAGTTAATTTGTTTCCATCTGCTCTTAAAGTGACCCTCTGAGGAAGCATACAATCTTGATGCGGAATATTGGGAGAAAAAATAAAGAATTGACTTAAATAATAGAGTTTAATTTTGCTGGGTTCCCCAAAAAACAATTTCCCTTCCATACATGTTCTAACGTCATATAATCCTGGTCTTATTATATATATATATATATATATATAATAACTTCGTGACCTTGGTATGATATGGTAAACCTAATCAGTAGGCGATTAAAGGTCTGTATACTACTTCAAAATATATGTATATATATATATATATATATATATATATATATATATATATATATGGTAAACCTAATCTGTAGGCGATTAAAGGTCTGTATACTACTTCAAAATATATGTATTTAAAAAACTCTACATGTTTCGGCTGTATACGCCTTTTTCAAGAGAATACAAAATATGAATGATCATTCATATTTTGTATTCTCTTGAAAAAGGCGTATACAGCCGAAACATGTAGAGTTTTTTAAATACATATATTTTGAAGTAGTATACAGACCTTTAATCGCCTACTGATTAGGTTTACCATATATATATATATATATATATATATATATATATATACACAAGTATATATATATAATATATATAAGGCAATGTTCATATGTGTGTCCGTTATAAACTAAAAAACTACTGGACTGATTTACGCTCGTCTTTTTTGCAAAATGATCCGCGTTACCCGAAAAAGGTTTAAGGCTTTTGAAATCCTCGATCTGACCAGTAGAAGGAAAATTAGGGGCCTAATAATATAATATCAAGGGTAGCAGTACTATTACTTAAATATAGATAGCGCCATAAGACAGTGCTTCTCACATTGAAGTTCATATAGACAATTATACGTTGCATGGTGCCGTGTAGGAAAACCAAGGAATTTGTTTGTATATGTGCCAAATGGAATTACAAAAAGCACTGTATATCCAAAAGCATTACAATGAACTTAATATTGAATACAACAGTAATTACCACTTATGTAATCCACAACACAAAAATAATAATGTATACCGGGTGGACACATATGAATTTAATGAGTAATTTTAAGCAAAAATGACTCTATTCACTTTTCCCGAATTCCTAACGGTTCTTGAAAGATCGTGGTTTGAAGCTAAAGTAAATTACTAGAGGGCTTAGGCGAAAATGTGGTTTATTTTAAGAAATGTGTTATAACCGTTCAATTATTAAAGCTGCTCAATGTGACCACCGCCTTGTGCAATGCATAACTCATCCTATGTCGGAGCTCTCGTTCCCAGTTGTAGTTCTCCATATTGTTTTTACCTCATAAAACGCTGCATGAATCTTCTGGCTAAGTTGGTCCCTATTATTAGGCTTTCCCGTTGAATAGGTAAGTGTCTTCGCATTTTCCAAATTGATAAAATCTAGTGGGTGGAAATCCAGAGATCACGGTGACCAAGCAATGAGACCACCACGACCTAACCATCGATTTGGATACTGTTCATTGAGGAAATTAGTGACACCTTCTCCATAATGGGCCGGAGCTCCGTCATGTAAAAACAACATCATCCTTCTGATTTGAAGAGGAATATCCTCAAGTAGTAGGGGTAGATCGTTCTTTAAAAGAGCTCGGTACATTTCGCTGTTCAAATTTGCGTCGAAGATATGTGGTCCGATAACTTGATTATTAATTATACCAGCCCAAACGTTTACGAAGAATCTTCTCCAAAAGTAGATTTCTCAAAGAGCATGAGGGTTTTCGATTACCACACATGTTCGTTGTGGAAATTGTTGATTCTATAACTTGTAAATGTAGCATGGTAACAGAAACGGGTTTTTTAAAGTGTATCCAAGTGATTGCTCCACTATTCACAAACACGAACTCTTTGGAGAAGATCCGTGGAGAGAAGTTCTTGTACAGGTTGGTAATGATAGGGATGCAGTTTGTTTTCTCGCAAAGTGTCTTGTACAACCGTCCTAGTTTGTCCAGTATGTACAGAAATTCTTCTCATACTAACGCCAGGATCATTTTCAACAATCTCAAGCACTTCTACAGCATTGTTTCTTCGTATAAGTTCTCTTTCACACGTCGATTTAGGGAACGCACCTGTTAATCGAAGAATTGTGAAGGTTCTACTGAACGATTGCTTATCTGGAAGACTGCGATTTGAGTATCGTCGTTGATATTCCCTAACTGTGGTGGTAGTACTATCATTGCAATATCCATACACGAAAATCATGTCCGCGTATTCCTCATTTGAATAAATTACAGGCATGATTTTAACACAAATGACGCAATTAAAAAACCAACTGTCAATGATGACAATTAACGAACTGACAATCAAGATATTTTTACCATCTATCCATACGATATACCAACTTCAAAATTCGATATTTCAAGAACCATTAGGAATTTGGGAAAAGTGTATAGAATCATGTGTGCTTAAAATAAGTCATTGAATTCATAAACGAAATATCTCGGGACCTCGGCTTCCACCCGGTATATAAATAATCTAACTTTAACTAGATACAATAATTGACATTAAACTTTCAATTATTTTCATTTAATCTATGTACAGACAGTCTTTGAAATAAAAAGACAATTTATGAAAAATGGAAAGATGTAAGATTATGTAGAATATAAATCCAAACTATTTCCCCAAAATTTCCTCTTATAAGCGACAAAAAATTGACGAAGATATTTAAAATATATTTGTCACGCCACTGGGCGACACACTATATCATAAAAACTTTCGGAGACGATATCTTAAAGCTGACGAACAATAACAAAAAGAGTAGTTTTGTTATTGTCGGTCTCGTTTTTAACAGATGACTTTTCTGAACAATGTTATTTTCAAGAATTTTTATGAATACAAACATGCAGCGTGTGTTTGCGTGTAAATATTTAGTCCATACTAATATTTTATATTTATTACTTCTCGTAACAAAAAAAGCATTCATGTAATATACATGAAATAGAAGAAGATGTAATTATTAAAGACGGCAGACTATGTGCCCGAACAGTAGCGTGATGTGGAGGGATCGAGTAGAGGCGTACGACGATCAATTCAGTTGCCGTTGAGACGTTGTAAGCGATACATTGTTAACACAATCTTGTTGAAAATGTCGGGAGTGCGTAGAAACAATGCATCGACTCGGTTGTATGCTAACGTAGTAAAGAAATTTTTACATCGGTTTCCCGATTTAATATATGACGGTACCGTAGTGAAATGTTTAGTTTGTGAAACAACTTTATTAACTTGGAAAGCAAGTCAGTGCCAAAGACATATAAATAGTGCCAAACATAAATCAAATAATAGTGGACGCAGATCATATAATAAATTTGTGTGTGATTTAACAATGATGTTAATTGCGACCAATATACCAATGCAGAAAGTGGAACACCCAATGTTTCGTCAGTTTTGGAAGAAATACAATCCTACGTGGAAATTACCAGCAAGAAGTACGCTACGGAATTACGTACCATCAGTGCGTGAGAGAATTGTAAATTTTACGAAAAATACGGTAAAAAAAAATTCCTGTGGTTAACAATAGACGAAACTACAGATATTAAAAAACAGTCCATTCTAGCCATTCTAGTACGGACGCTGACTCCGCAAGGACCTTCTCCTCCTTATTTACTAACCTGTAAACGAATGCAAGGGTGTACTGCCAGAGCGATATATGATGTATTAATAGAAACACAACACAAATTTGAGATTTTACCGAAGCAAGTGTTAATGTTAGTTACCGATGCTGCCAAGCTTATGTGTTCCACGGCAAACTTACTCAAAACGATTAAACCAAACCTGCTGCATGTCACATGTTTGCTTCACGCTTTACACCTTGTAACAAACACTATACGTACAACTTATCCTGATGTGGATCAACTGATAGGACAAACGAAAGCGGTTTTTCTTAAATCTCCGAAACGGATTCGGCTATTTCATTCGCTGTGTCCTGATATACCCGAGCCGCCGCAACCAATTCTCATACGATGGGGTACTTGGTTAGAAGCAGCATTTTATTATTATAAACATTTTGAAAAAATTAAATCAGTGATTTTACAACTAGATGCCAAAGAAGCAGCTGCAATACGGCTCAGCCAGGTTCAATTTAACAATCCTCAAGTTGCAGCAAATTTAAAAATTATTTACGACAGTTACGTTCCAATACTGGACGCAATAAAAAATTTACAGAACACTGCGCTGTCCTTATCGGACTCATTAGCAATTATTGACCACGTAAAACTAGTGCTGCATATCCTTGAAGATGAAAAAAGTGATTTTTGTCCGTGAAAAATTTAACAGTGTATTAGATAAAAATGTAGATTTTACAAAATTAGGGCAACTTTTTACCAATACTGAAGATCCGTTGTACAGATACAAAGAGCGCTTTAACTATGCAAATATAACATCTCTCAACGTCGAACAATCCTTCTCTGTATATAAACATATATATATGTCGCTACGTACGAACCTTTCCGAGACTAATACAGAAACATATATTATGGTGCAGGTTTTTCATCGCGCACATCCGCATTTTTTTGCAACAATGTAAACATGTTGGGTAAGTTATTTATGTTTTTTCTTAACGTTTTGTATAGGGATTCGATATATTTATTTTTAAGTAAGCGCACTGTTATTCTGCTAAACTCTCCACGCAACGCCACTGCTGGGGCACATAGTCTGCCGTCTTTAGTAATTATGTAGAATATGAATTAAAAATATTTTTCGCAAATTCCTTCACGGAAAATCAAATGCGATAAAAAAAATGACAACGATATTTAGAAAATATTTGTCACTTTCAGCGTGTCTCTGCGCTAAAGGCGGACACTTTGAACATTTTATCTGAGCTCTCCACCTGTTTCACCTATTTACAAATCGAGCTTATAAATGATTTACAGCTGATATATTCGTACGTAATCGTATTGAGACTACTGAACCCTAAGTAAAGAACCGTGTTACATTTCAGAGTTTTTATAAACATAAACATTGCAGCGTATGTTTGGGTGAAGTTCTTTTTCATAAACATTCTTATCTATAGGCGGAACATAATATTATTTTCAGGGGTTTTTAATTTTGGGGTTCGCATCGTAATTGACTCACAATATTTTGGATATATATATTCTATATAATTTCATCTTTTCATTTTTTGGACGTTGTCTTTTAATTGTGGACGAAACTACTTTTTTGTTTAATTTATTTGATATTCGTTATTTTTTTTTTTTCTGAAAGAAGCGTAAAGTAAAATATTTTTTGAATTTAACCCGTTAATTTATTATAATGTTGAATTCGTGGCAGCATACTATACTATTAAGTTTACTATTAGTTACTCCATTTCATAAGAGATGGCTTTTAAAACAAATCCTTGCAAATTCCTCTTATTCCACGATCCTACAAGAAACTCGTATAATATATTCTGATCTTTACCACTAACGCATTAAACTTTCACGTACTACTCTAAAGACAACAAGAGAATCTCCTGGAGTGTACAAAACCCCTCTAGAAACATATACACCGAAATGAAACTTCAACCGGAATATGCTTTGAATTCAAATGCGGTGAGTGCTAAGTAGACTGCTTATAGATACCTTTTACATATATATTAAATTTATGCAAACATTAAATAATTGTTTATGAAGCAGTGAAGACTATAGAAACGGTAGAATCTAAAGCGAACGAAATGATAATTACAGTGTTTCCTTGACTATAATTGTCGCACAAATATGTTTCCTCAACTACAGTCTGTCCACGGATTTTGTGCATAAGGGTGCATAACGTTTCTATTCTTCATTTTATGAAAAAATAGTTATTCTGTATGAAAGTTTCTGCTTGCCGTAAAACCATTAGAAATCATATTGAAATGCACTGATTACCTTCTGTATGTATATAAATGTTGAAAACGTGTTTGCTTAATTTCAAAAATTATACAAGTTCAAATTATTGTTGATAATCACCTTGCCTTGAAATGCTGTTGACATTTAATTATTTGTCAGTTTCAGATTTAAGTGACATGACATTTTCAATCACGAATATGCTTACATTGCCACAACAAATTTATTTGATTAAGTGTTATGGAATTGGTGATACATATTTCAAATCAAACAGCGAACAACAGATTTGATGTTAAATTCCCCGGCATTAATATCGCTATTAATTCTTTGAAAAGACTTGTTAAGAAATTTTATGAAACTGACTCTGTAGCTAAACAGAAGAAAGCAAAAAGCAATACAATGAAGATGACGCATTAACTGTTCTACCTATGGGATCTGTACTAGAAGATCCAAAAAATATCACTACGTAAGAGAGCGGTGGAGTTGGGTGTAAGGAAGAGCTTACTGCAAAGGGTGTTTAAGGAAAACAAAATTCAGCCATACAAACCCAAATTTATTCATACTTTGGATCCCGGAGACGAGGCGTTTATATGAGAATTGTGTACTTGGATTGGAAAAAAATGTTGTGGATGATCAATTTTTCCATCACAAAATTTTGTTTTCAGATGAAGCTACTTTTACCACTAATGGTTGTGTCATCCCAAAATTGCAGATATTTGGCAGAAGAGAATCCAAATTTTCGTATTAATCTGAAAAATCAGCGTTATAAAAAAGTAAATGTGTGGTCTGGAATTTTTTTAAATAAAATTAATGACCCCTTTTTTTCGAAAACAATTTAAATCAACACAATTAATTGAATATGTTACGAAATTTTGTTTTACCATCGTTGGAGGATATTAACAGAGATTATGTTGTCTACTTTCAACAGGATGGATGCCCTGCGCATTCAACTTATTTAATTAAAAAGTGCTTTGACTCTAATAAAATGTAAATCTATTTAGGGTGTCCGTATTTAGTTTTCGTTTTATTAAGAGTTTTATTTTAGATCACCTTGTTTTTCTTTTATTCAAAATTTGGTTAGATTTACAACTGCGCGAAAGAAATATTCCGCTCCTCCTTTTCCCAATTTATGTAAATATCTTTAAAAAATATTTAATTCCTATTGGCCAGAGGGAGTTAAAGATACACAAAACGCAAGGCCTTCTTTGTGTTCAGACCAATAAAGAATCGCAACACACAACAAAAAACTATTGCTGATAAATTTAGTGTGACAAACCAGATATCAGCCGCCAACTTCGAACATGTAAGGAAAGCTAATAAATTGAAATCTCGTCACCTAAAATGCAAGTAGAATCGTCAGGAAGTCGACCGTCGCATATGGTCTATTGTGTAAACCGTAACAAAATAGGGGTCGAGTGTCCGTAAAGAAATAATTACTTCAATATCTCTGGAACTGACCTAATATGTAAAGACCACACACACAGGTCGGTAGAACCTCTTTGTTTGCACGTACATCATACTTATTCATCACTGAAGAGTTAACATACAGTACATATTATAAACGCTCTTCAACTATAGTAAATCATTTCTTAGACTCATTGTCTTTTGAATTCGTGACTATTCCAAATCATAAATTGACAATTCTTTCTTTGGAGACTGTGGTTAAGTAAAAACTTAAAAAAGGTTCCCCTCGGTACCTATTCCAGAGACTATGAAATATTTAGAAAGCTTGCTCCACAAGAATAACATTGAACCTTCAAAAATAAAAGAATACATGAGATTGACAACTCTGTGCATGACGCAAAATTGCTTCCAAGTAGGAGAAAAATTTTATGAACAGTAACAAGGCACAACAATGGGTAACTGCCTATCTCCTTTCATAGCCAATTTATTCATGCGTCAATTTGAAGTAGAATTTAAAAATAACGCTAAATATTTCCCGAGAGTCTGGATTAGGTATGTAGATGACATTCTCGCGATTTTTGATACACAGAAATGCGAATTAGACATGTTCATTTATCAATTAAATTTGAAATTTTCGACGATTAAATTTACAGTGAAAAAGGAACACAATGGCGAGATACCATTTTTAGATACTTTACTGATTAGAAATAAACATAAAATAGAAATCGATATTTTCCGGAAAGAAACCAATGTTAATAGATTCATCACCGCGGATTCAAATCATAGTTATCAACATAAGACAGCTTCCTTTAATTTCTTAGTCAATCGGTTACTAAATTTTCCGTTAACAAAAGAGAGATATGAAATAGAACTGGATTTCATTAAAAATATTGCGAAATACAATGGCTTTGACATAGATATAATCAATAAATTAATTAGAAAAACAAAAATAAAAAATACAATCCGCGAATCCACAAGTTTGATATCTCAAACTAACCAGGAGAAAAAGCACATGTGTTTACCATACCACCCCGTCACGAAAAACATTAATAAAGTTGTGAAAGAAAGAGATCTCCAGGTAGCCTTTCGGTCCGAAAACACTATCAAAAGTCTCCTAGGGAATACCAAAGATAGAGTTAATTTCAATTCGAAATCAGGTATATACGAAATTAGTTGCGAGGATTGTAATTTGAAATATATAGGCCAAACTAAACGACCAATAATAACCCGTTTTAAAGAACACATATCACATATTAAATACAATAGACCGGATAAATCAAATGTCGCCAACCACGCCTTGAGCACACTGCACTACGTATCGATTACAGGGTTGAAGTTGATCAAAGGAATTAATAAACCCCACGACTTTATGCTTATGAAAGTATACACATCGCGAAAAATAAACATAATTCCATGAATAGCGATAGATCACCGATTCCTTTCAGCTGTCTCTTTTCATTTTTATACCATAATTGTGTCATCGTCGTTTTAAAATTGAAGTTATTAGGACATGTTTAGTGCCGTTTCCCTTAAGATAGGAATGTTTGCCGTCCTTGCGTTCGACATATTTCAACTCGGAGACTAAACATATGTGTTTGACCTTTTTTATTTAGAGGTAAGTGATTTTTGCAACCGTTTCGTAGTTTAGATACGCATGTTAAATTTAGTCTATACGTGGACGCGGTGTAACGTAGTTGTTTACGTAAGCGGTTCGCTAGCTTTACTGTGCCCCATGTGCGACTTTTAATTAGTGGTATTTACCTACTGATGATGACAACTTAGTTGTCGAAATACGTATTTAGGATACGATTAATAATTGTGGTAAGGGGTTATATACCTTTCATAAATTGGCAAATATGCGAAATGAACTTTTAAAGGATGACACACTGAACAGCTAGCAATAAAAAATATGTGTTCGAAAACATGAAAGGAGTGGTTGTATTGGGTGTATAATAGAAGATGCAAAAAACCAACAATTGTATTGCGTTTGATAACGATAATTTTGAAAAAGTTTATTCTGTGATATTCAAGATGATAAAAAGTCTTGAAACACAGAGGACGAGAGTCAGAAGTTAGTAGATTCGTTGATACCAGGAAAACAGCCAAGAGTGCTGTTCGAGAGAATTTTCTCCCCAAATAAATATATATCTTCGGATACATATAATTTTCGTCGTTAACGCTGAATTAAAAGTAGAATCTTAACTTAAATTATTATTTGATTTGATTGTGGTGTTCATATAACTTCAGAATTTAATTTTATGTTAATATCATTTGAGAAATTTTGTCGTGTATAAAACAAGGTGAACTAGTGAGTTCTGTTAAAAAAAAGGAAAGGATACAAACTTGGCAAGTGCGATGAGTCGTTAGATTTTTATTTGCGATTTTATTAACAACAACCCTCACCTTTCTGATAGGAATTGTATACATATTTATAATGTAAAAAATCCACGGTTTGGCTCTTGGTGAAACATAATGAATAATTTACTAAAGAAAACACTCGGTATGTTTGTTTCACAAAATATATTTATTTAATCTCTAACATATGTTTCGCCTTTTCAGGCATTATCAAAGAGTTATTTTTAAAAACTAAAATAGAAAGTATACTTCCACCACTATTTATGAGTTTTTAAGGGACTTTATTATGGCATCAATAGTCGGGGTGTTGAAAAAATCCAGCTGCGTGTTTGTTACATGTCTATTAAGATTTATGGCTTATTTAATTTCTAATATTTCGAGGAAGTCAAGTCTCTTTCCTTTATTGCAAGTATGTGAAAGTTTAAAATTACTGGTATTGAACAAGTGTGTATTTTCAATGCAGTGTTCGGAGTGTTCTGCATTGAAAATACACACTTGTTCAATACCAGTAATTTTAAACTTTTACATACTTGCAATAAAGGAAAGAGACTTGACTTCCTCGAAATATTAGAAATTAAAAAAGCCATAAATCTTAATAGACATGTAACAAACACGCAGCTACATTTTTTCAACACCCCGACTATTGATGCCATAATAAAGTCCCTTAAAAACTCATAAATAGTGGTGGAAGTGTACTTTCTATTTTAGTTTTTAAAAATAACTCTTTGATAATGCCTGAAAAGGCGAAACATATGTTAGAGATTAAATAAATATATTTTGTGAAACAAACATACCGAGTGTTTTCTTTAGTAAATTATACATATTTATGTATTAAGTAGAACCAATATACTGTAAATATAAATATTTCATTTAGATTTAAGTCAAATTTGTTACGAGTTTTTAATTGAGTTTCATTTAGCTATCTCCCTTGCCCACGACGCTTTCGAAGAGATCGCTACCAGAAAATAAGATTAATTTCGTTTAGCTACACAGCAGTCGTTGCAATCAGGCCTCTGATTGCTAGTGGCAGCAAAAATAAAAACTTAATAGTTTAGCCAGCCAATGGTTTGAGCATTAATTAAGAAAAACATTAACGATTCGCAGTATTGGCAGGTTTGATTTAAATTATAATCGAAACTAACTTTACCAAGGGTATCAGCACAGGTAATGTTACATGACAACAACTTTCCTGAAAGATGGGTTAGTCGTTTTGGACCCATTCATTGGCCAGCTCGCTCGCCCGATTGATTTTTATTTTTGGGAACACGTTAAACAAAGAGTGTAGGAAAATAATAATTTTAATTTTAATTTGGAAGCATTAAAAAATCAAATACGAACAGTAATAAATGAGATTGATATAAGAACAATTAGGAGCATTTACAGAGAACATTTACAGAGAGCAGGTGGTTACGTTGAATAAATTATTTGTTGTTAAAAAAAATTATCAACATTCTCTCTTATACAAGTTTGCATCAAATCCGTGGATACAATGTATATAACGGGTGTTCATTTGAAAAGTCAATCTAGTAGCATGTGATTTACTGAGAACATTTTGAAGTATGTCGTAAATTAAAATTTACTACTTAACCTACGAAGTCGTATATTTTGACAGTTTCATACATACAAATAAGTAACAAATGTGATTGACATTATCAAATGTCAGTTGGATTTACGTTTACGGAACAACGAACACATACTAATATATATGCGTCTTATTGTGTCAAAATTTCAAAGTAACTTAGATTTACTTTCAAATGAACACACGTTATGTATTTACCTACACGCAGAACCTAATGAATTTGATCTTACCAAATTAATATGGTAAAAGAATATAAATGAAAAGGAAATAAATTTACCAGAATACAGTTAATAATAATACTAATTGGAATACTAGGGACCAGACACGAGAGGCCAAAACCCATCGCTCAAGGGCGTACTATTGAAAATTTTTATTATTAAAGAGTTTTTAATTTTATTTCTATAATTGGAAAACAAACGGGTGTTAATTTATAAAATACATTTTTATTTGTTCATTTTGTAGTTCAAGTTGAGTAAAGCAGTATTAATATTAACTAGCAATACTGTGATAACCCAATTAAGCAATGCAGTGTACCGTTTATCTAAGTCAAGGCGCGGGCTCGTGTTTAATGCATGTTATATCCAAACATGACCTCGCCCGACATAACGTACATACACAAGCATTCGCAAGGTACGTTACACACTTTCAACACTCTTGTTTGTTTAGAGTAAGGACATATAGTCGAAAAGCAGATCACTCTAACGATATAAGACATCCCATCCGGAGTCTTATCAGAGTGAGTAGAGAGTCAGTCAGAGTCAGTCAGAGTCAGTGAGAGAGTCGAGAGTCTCTTTTCGACTATCGTCTACATTGTTAATTATGTAATTACCATCTTGTTAAATAGTTATAAGTGTTGGTTTATTAAACTATGTTAAACCTAACATACTTGTGCATTATTTAACGCTACGACGATATCTGCGTGAAGACTCACCGATGTGGCCCCCAGGGCCAGGGCTCACATCACATGACGGTCCTTGCCAGCCCCTAAAGGCATAGGACTTCACGTGGCGATCATCCAGCCACATAGGACCTTTTACATGGCGCCCTGCCACGAACTTGCACAAACGGCCCACCTTTTACATGGCGATTCTGCCTACCTACGGGACTTTTACAATACTTTCTCAAGGTTCTCTTCCCTAAAATTTGTTCTCTTTAAATGAAATACATCCTTGTAGATAGGAAACGTCCTTCCTACATCGCAACTGGTTATAGTTGCATACTAGAAATATTCTTTAATTTCAGCATATTTAGCAGTTAGATTTTTAGGCATTGTCCCCATACACAATTGCCGCAATGTTATTAAATCTGTATTTCTATTAAAAACTGCCGAAGGCCACATCCGAAATCACTTGGAATAATTTTCAAATTATTAATAGCTACATCTAATGTGGTTAATCAATCATTTAGTTTGATATTTTGATTTTCAAAATAAGTGATTAGTTATGGCAAATTTCCAAAGTGTTCCTGAAGGAAGTATAACTGATTTTTTAAATTTGGAATTTGTGTTAGTTCCTTGCACTTAGAAATACTTCGAGCATCGTCATTTAAACATGTAACGAAATTTTGTAAGCTATCAAAATTCTCTGCATAACTAGCAAACTGCATACTAGTAGCTTCGAACCATATTCTCCATCTAGTTATTACTGAATAGAGAGGCAGTGACGAAGATGGAAATTTTTCCCTGAAAAGAGCTACTTTCAATAGTGCTTTTCTGAAAACTTTTTTAAAAGCGGATACAAGTCTATCAACTTTCGGAAAGATGTCTCTGATATATTCATAGATTCTGTGAAGAGCATGTGCTACACAAGTAATATTCAACATATTAGGACATGTTTCCTCAGAGACACTTTTCCGTAAGTTGATAGACTTGTATCCCCTTACAAATTCCAAATTTAAAAATCAGTACTTTCTTCAGGAACACTGCAAATTTTCCAAAACTAATCACTTATTTTTAAAATCAAAATCTCAAATTAAATGATGGATTAATTATATTACATGTGGCTATTAATAATTTGAAAAATATTTCAAGTGACCTCGGATATGGCTTTCGGCCGAAGTTAGACGCGGTTTTTAGTAGAAATCCATATTTAATAACATTGCAGCAATTATATGAGGGGTAAATATGCTAAAATAAAAGAATATTTCCAGTATGCACCTTAACCAGTTGCGATGTAGAAAGGTCGTTTCTATCCACAAGGATGTATTTCATTCAAAGAGAACAAATTTTACAGGAGAGAACCTTGAGAAGGTATTGATAGTTAATATTAATACTTCTTTACTCAACTTGAACTACAAAATTAACAAATAAAAATGTATTTCGTATTTTATAGATCGCCACCCGTTTGTTTTCCAAATCTAAACTAATATTATAAAGAGGAAACATTTGTGTTTTTGTATGTATATTTGTAATGTTTTCACACAAAAACTACTAAACCGATTTCAAAAATTCTTTCACCATTAGAAAGCTGCATTTTCACTGAGTAACATAGGCTATACATTTTCAAAAAAAGGGATCCCCAATAAAAATGCATTAATGTAACCCGAGGTGTGAAAAAATTAGTCACAAAAAATCTGTCATCGCGTACGCTGCGGAAACTATTGTTGATAGAACAAAAAAATGTTCTGCAGTATTATAGAATGTATTAATATCTACAAAAAAGTCCGCGAAACCATATGTCCAACTACTGTAGTTATGCCACTATAACTCCTTTTTTACATTTTAAAATTTAATAAAAGTGCCGACAATAATCAAACCATATTATCCATACCTCTGTATTATTCCTTATCCTATTAAATGATATTTTATTAAAGACCATTTCAATACCAGTAAAATACTTTTTAAATTACTAAAATCGGACATACCATTCAAAAGATATAACGAATTTAAAAATGTCAATCTAAAGAAAATGATGTTATAATATAATGTAGTAGTATAGCGATGGCCATATTCATTTTGTTTGTAATAAATTGACAATCGAAAAATTATAACTGGAATAAGAATAGTATTGGCAGAAGGAATTTAATAACAAGTTCATTCAATGAGAATGAAAAGTAATAGGAAACAGGCACAGAGAAGCTGTTATAGAAAGTGATATAAAATCCAAAAATTAAGGCTCACAAGAAAGGAAGATTAAATATTTAAGAGAATACACTCACTATTATATTTATTCAAGGTAGGATCGAAGAAAAGAGAACACATACGATACAAATTTTATTAAAAGAATTTAAATAACACTGAGATATTTGAAACGTGACGTTTTTGAAGTAATTTCAACAATGTGTCAAAAGCCAAGTGACAGAAACATTATTAAAAAAACGGGTTACATTGTTTATAATTTATAAGTTATGTTAAATAACTAAATGAACTAAACAAAAAATGTAATCAATTCATCAGCTTTACAATTAAAAAAATTATTTTTTTGTCAAAAACATTTTTTTTTCCTTTAGCTTCACATAGCCACAGCAACGCAATTGGATGATTTGTTTTCCAAGTGAATTTATATTTACTATAATACATTTATCTCTTTTCTCATTCATTTCATTTCAGATTGAGTCACAGCGAAGCGTGGTCGGGATTAGCTAGTATATAAATAAAATTAAAAATAAAAAAAAATACAAATTTTCAGTAGTACGCCCGTGGGCGATGAGTCATCGGCCTCTCGCGTCCGGTCCCTACTAATGACATAATCTACTATTACGACCCTTCTTTTGTCATAAAAGTTCTTTATACACTAATATCTAATTTTCGATTTCGCTCCTCATACGACATAAATAAATAACATTTCCATAATAAAATGTTATCTATAAAAAATAGTAAACTTCTAAAACTAATCTAAAAAAATAAAACAACTCAAGAACACGCTATTATTTGCATTGTCACACCTTAGGTTAATGCATTAGGATAATAATACTATTTTATTAATGAATTTTCAATGTGGAACGAAACAATAAACCCCATAAAATAAATGGTAAAAGCATTGCAATGAATAAACTGAATCTTTGAAAGTCCTTAATGTCCCAATAACGTCGAAAAGATAGACTTGAAAATTATCCTTACGAAAATGAAACTACGAGTTCAGATTGTAATGATAGCCGTTATAATAGAAAGAAAAAAGTACGGAAAGAGGTGAATATCGTTCTTGCTGCTGTTGTGTCTCTTCAACTCCCTACGAACAAGAGAAATTTCTCGTGAATAGGCACGTCTTTAGCTCTGTCTCTTTCAGTTTTTTTCATCCTTTCTGTTCGCAAGAAATCATCAAAACCGTTTTCTTTAAAATCGTTTTTTTGCCGAAACTCCGAACTCTTCCGGCGAAGTTCATCTCCTCTCTTGAAGCAATGATTACTGGCCCCGTTATCTGGGATCCCGTATCTGAGCCTGCGATCCGCTCTTCCTGCTGAAATTGCACAATCAATTGCGGAAATCGTATCGTACGAAGTCGCATCCTTAATGCCCATTAAAAACTTTCGTTTTTGCGTAATTTTTTCCTTGTATCCGACGCGATTGTTTTGAATGTCTTTTATGAGATACAAAATAACTGAAGTACGCGGAAGACAAACAAATACAGATCGTTAAAAACAAATAGAACAAGAGATAAATTTCAGATAAATATGATTTTCGAAGTTTCCATATTGATTCGCATACAATGGAAATGTCGTAGGTGTTTCAATTTCTGCAGAAAGTGATAAAGTCGACAGTGAAAATCTTTTCAATAACGTTTCAAAACTCGTAAATGGGTACTCGAAATATATGCGTCAATGCATTTCTTATTTATTTGAATATTATTTGCTCTGTGTTTTCACTACTATAAAAGTACTGCGTGCTCGTGACAATCGAAAATAGCTTAGCCATAAACAAGGTAAAATACACAAAAGGTAGCTGAAGTCTATAAACGAAATTAGTATTTGACAAAAGTATTGAACCAAACAAACTTTTAGTAATAGTTTCTTTTCTTTCAATGCCAACTACCAATTCTCAAAACTTCTAATATTACCAAGTTCATTGTATCATAATTTTTTAGGCCGTTGACCTATAATTAAAATTAAAAACAAATTAAGTGATATATATATATATATATATATATATATATATATATATATATATATAGTGTTTAGATCATTTCTTAGCCGTTTATTAAATATAACAATATAATAATAACAATATATACAGGGTGATAACGAACTTCTTAAGGAGCAATGAAGTATGAGTAGCCCATAGGGATGTAAACAGCATATAAACAAATTAGGATACTTTATGTAAACAAATTGTGCAGAAAAAAATTGTTATTTAGAGTGTGTATAACCGTTTTGAATGGCACTGTATGCACACAATGTTATTGACGCTTTCGTATGCACAATTAAATAACTGATGCACTGTTACACGTGCGCTATCCGATACAATGATCAATTGATGTCTTTAACCTACCTCAACGTCTGAGAATGCGAAAAGAAAATAACGGATAGATAATGCGCTGTTACAATAAATACGCTTTTATACGTACATTTTTTCACATCGCCACGGCAGATTTCGGAAACCGCTGAAGTGGGGAGTTATTATAGTAAATGCTCTAAGTTGCCACCTCCCACTTCAATACAAAGGTTTAATCGTCGTGTCAATGATTCACGAATGCGTTCCATGATGCTGTCTCTGATTGATTTTGCGCTTACGTAGATGCGATTGATCAACTAATTTACGTCGTTAACTGGGGTTGCATAAACAATATTTTTTAAATGTCCCCACAGAAATAAATCCAGCGGAGTTAGGTCTAGAGATTGGGGCGGCCATGCTTCGGGTCCAAAACAGCCAATCCATCTTCCCGGAAACTGATTGTTCAAGAAATTTCGCACTGCTTGTGCAAAATGAGCCGGGGCCCCGTCACACTGGAACCACATACGCTGACGTACATATAAAGGTACATTTTCGAGAAGCTGTGGTAAGTCCTCTCTCAAAAAGTGTAGGTACGCTTGACCATTTAAACGCTGCGGCAGTACAAAGGGTCCTAAGATTTCATCGCCAATGATTCTGGCCCATACATTTACCGAGAATTGATGCTGGTTGTAGTGCCTGTGTATTGCATGCGGATTTTCCACAGCCCATTGATGTGTATCGTGCATATTGAACATTCCATTTCGCGTAAAACCGGCTTCGTCGGTAAATAACATATCGGCTAGAAAATTAGGATTGTCATGTTGCATATTCAAAAGTGATTGACAAAACGTAAGTCGTAGTGGATAATCAGCTGCTGTTAATGCTTGTACTCTTTGCCCGTGGTATGGATGGTATTGGTATTCGTTTAGAATTTTCCACACAATCGGTTGTGATAAACCTGTTTGACGCGCAATTTGACGAGTACTTGTATCAGGAGATACTTCAATCAAAGCCAGCACTTCCTCTACGGCGTTCGCTATGCGTCTGGGTCTCTGGCGACCGTCCATCTCGTCCGAACTGAGGCTTTACTCTGTCAGTGTTTCGAACATGCTGCACAGCAGCTAAAATTGTTCGAGCATTCGGCCGATGTTGCTGAGGAAAACGTTCATAATAAGTACGTGCAGCAGCCTCCATATTTTGATGAAACTCTCCGTACATTACAATCATATCTAGATATTCATGGTGCGTATAACGATGAGCCATTTTCATAAACAAAAAGTATATTACGCTAGTGAGAACGTTATAGTAATTCGTAAAAAAAATTCACCCCGACAAATTAATAATTTTATTTAATACATGCACTCACTTCACTGGTTGAATTTATACTAACTTAGACTGTTTGCTTTCGCATTCTCAGACGTTGAGGTAGGTTAAAGACATCAATTGATCATTGTATCGGATAGCGGACGTGTAACAGTGCATCAGTTATTTCATTGTGCATACGAAAGCGCCAATAACATTGTGTGCATACAGTGCCATTCAAAACGGTTATACACACTCTAAATAAAATTTTGTTTCTGCACAATTTGTATACATAAAGTACCCAATTTCTTGCGATAATCTGTGATATTCTCTCTAGAAAGTAATATATATATATAAGAATTTCAGCTAGGAAGAATTACATAACTTTGTATTTTTAATTAGAAAAAGTGTTTCTACGACCTGGTGGTCCGAAATCCTTTTGAAGTTCTCAATATGAAGTAAATATCTTTCCAAATTTTGATATTTTGGGATTTTATTTAGATGTCTGAATGAATAATTATCTATTTTACGCAATAAATTACTAATATTTAATCCAACGGAGAAATTTTACCTGTGTGTATCTTCAGAGTAAAATTTGTATTCCCATCCAAGGACTGTATTCTTGATCTTCATATGTTTTTCACCGGTCATGTCTATCTCAATTTTATATATTTGAATCTAATTTGTCATTGAATTTTAATATATCAAATTGCCGGTTATTTCAAAATGTTGTACCAAGAGTTTTAATTAAATTTAATTTAAATAGATTTGAAAGGTCCCTTTTTACATAAGGTTACAATTTATAAATAAACATTTGTAAAATTTACATTAATATACATCATTGTTTGAACAACTTCCTTTTTTAAGAAAACACAAAATAGTTTCCTTTCTGAATTTAATTTAATATAATGAAAGATTGAAATTGAATTTATAACATTATTATTATCTACTTAATATATATAAAAATATCTATTTCATGAAAGTCATATCTAACTATATATTTTATTAACAACTGATAATAATGTAAGTTTATCTACTACTTTGAACATTTTTATAAATAATATCAATCAAAACTACTATTACAATATATAGATTAGATAGATAGATAGATAATTATTTCTTGATATTTGTATATTATAGTAGATTCAATTAGTCGACGATTTAAGGTCCGTTTTACTTTAATATGTATATTTTTTAAATAATCTTACATGCTTCAGCAATTACTGCCTTTTTCAAAGTATTTTAAATTATAAATGACAGTATATTAATGTCATATTTATATATGTGAAGTTGCTATGGATGGCAATTACATGATTCAAAAATACATTCAACTTTAATAATAATAATTCCTGCCTTAGCATTCCCCAACAGCTTGACGCTAAATACAGGGGGAATTGGCAAGCCATGAGTTATTATTATGTATGCGTCCGTGGAGCGACTTAAGATGTTCAGCTGTCGGCATTCGCCTAGAGCGATAAGGAAAACTACGAAAACTTACTCGGACAGTCTAGTCCCGGATCTAAACTTGGGACTGCCGGCATGATAAGCCAGAGTGCAGATAATTAAATAACATGTGATAGATATTTACATAGCAATTGTATATATTCATGACGATAAATTGCAGACCGTTACTTTACATTATTAAGTTATAGTATATACTGCTTAGATTTAAACAAATCTAAGCAGTATATACTACTATTAGCTATTGGGGAATGCTAAAGCATGAATTATTATTATTAAATTTGAATGTATTTTTGAATAATATATATAAATATGACATTAACATACTAGCATTTATAATTTAAAATTCTTTGAAAAAGGCAGTAATTGCCGAAACATATAAGATTATTTTAAATATATACATATTAAAGCAAAACATATCTTAAATCGCTGACTATATATTTATATATAATTTGATAAATTCTTGGAGTTTTCGGCTTTTATAGTAAATGTTTTAAATATTTTCAAATTAGTATGTTATTTTGCGAAGTAAATGTGAATGTAAACATTGCTCTCTACAAACTACAAAGCAAATCATATGAAATTTTATTTGAAAAATTTTTGTCCACGTTTGGACTTGAACCCAAGTCTACGGTTTGCCGGACCGTCGCTCTAACCAACTGAGCCACGATGGACAATTTATAATTCTTTGATAAAGGTAATAAAACAGACCTTCAATCGCCGAATATCTAAATCAACTGCATATATATATATATATATATATATATATATATATATATATATATATATATATGAAAAAATGTGTGAATTAGAGCGGCTTTGGCAGTAATGTGAGAATTTAATGATTATTGATTCTCATTAACATTACGTTTATCATATATATATATATATATATATATATATATATATATATATATATATAATTAGAAATTTCCGCAATTATAATATAAAATAAAAAGTAGGTGTTTTTTGGGAAGAGCGACCATGTAAATAAAACAATATTTAATTTATGTTGACATTTCGGTACCTACTATATATAGTGTCTTTTTCAAACTGTAATATTTAGGAAGAATGTTAAATTAAAGCTACTTACATTAAAATTGTGCTGCTGATATGTAATGTATATGTTACCATTTCTAAACAAAACTAAATTACGTGTGCCTTGCTGTTTTAGACCTTTTTTTTTTATCGAGCATTTGTTTATTATCGTTTGGACGTGTGAAAATGTTTGCAGTGTCACCCACCATACGAGGACTGTTCTCGAATATATATTTTTTTTAATTTTATTTTTGTAATGTTTATATTGTCTTTTATGTTCATTTAGAAATGGTAATGGAATATTGTTAGGGCTCGTATATATATATTTATAGTGTTAATAAGAATTAAAATTTATTTCTTATTTATTTTATTGGCCGTGTCATAATATTAAAATAATAGACTTTTTCTTGGTTTAGCGACCTTTAATGAATTTCAGTTTTTTACTACGACGTTTCGACTTTTTTATTATTAAGTCTTTTTCAAGTGATTAGAACTAAAAAATTAATACAAAGAAAGGTAAGAAATATATTTACATTTGTATGAATGAATTAAAATTAAAATAAAAAATAATAATTAAAATAAGGAAAATTAAAGGATACAAAACTCACCAATTTATTTCGTGTCAAAACACATATTTTGTGTAAAATGTATGGCCAGACATGTCGAACCTTTTTATAGGGTCGAACTGTCTCGGAATATTTAGTGTAACTAAATGTCTTGGTGCAGAAATGAAATTGTTTATTCCGTTTTAAAATTAGTTTGGTCAGGCCATGTGTTTGGGAAAATACAGTATATTTCCAATAAGAAAAAAATTTTTTGGTGTTGTTGGGGTTGTCTTCTATTGTATAATGAGCGGATAATAAAGTTTAGAAAGTCCATAAATCCCGTTACGATCGTTGATTGTTTTGTTGTTTTTGAATATATGAATCATTTCTAAGACCTCCTTAGCCTTTGTATTTTTTTCTTGGTTATTATTTTTGTATTTTCAAAATCAAAATTATGTTTTAATGTTATCTGGTGTTTTTTTAAAGCTGAAATTCATTAAAGGTCGCCAAACCAAGAAAAAGTCTATTATTTTAATATATATATATATATATATATATATATATATATATATATATATATATATATACACGAGCTCGATGTATAGGAAACTTTGTAATTCGGCGATTTAAGGTCTGTTTTACTTCTATATGTATATATTTAAAATAATTTAGTTCTTACATGTTTCGGCAATTACTGTGCCTTTTTCAAAGAGTTTTAAATTATAAATAATGGCAGTAAATAATATTTTACAAGCGTCGTTACGGCTTTTTTAAAAAGGTTTATTTTCTTTATTATTAAGATAAATTAAAACATTAACGTAGATTTAAAATATTATTTAAAATGAAAACGTGAAGCGAACAATAAATTAAGAGCAGTACTGGATTCTTCGTGAAGCGATATAATGAATAATGTTGTCTCTTACATTTGGTTTTTAATTCCTCGTCTCTTTATCGTACTTCTAAGAATAACTCGCGTGAAGCTGAGTTGAATTTCTCACGTAACTTTAGTATACAAGGATGGTTCTATAACAAGTATATTATTTTCATAATTCTAATGCTCAAATTCTATCTCGTATTTTTGTTGAGAACCAACTGCGTGATAAGAGGTCGTGAAACACAACGAAAAACTACACATTTGCCAACAATTAGTTTCAACTCACACAGCTCACACCGCTCAATCAACATATTAAGATTGCGATGAAGTTTGACTATATCATCAGTAGAAGAGATCTACGAATTAATCGTCAAGTTCTTGGATATGCTGATCATATCGAAATATATATTTAATATGATCAGCATATCCAAGAACTAGACAATTAATTCTTAAAAGAAGGTCGTTGATAAATATAACAAATAGTAGATATTAGAAGTTTAGTTTAAATATATTAAAAAGCAAGACGATAAAAACTCTTTGTCACATCAAGTTCAAACAAATGTATTAACATACATACTTAATTGAGGAATAAACACGAATTTTATTTTCTCTTTCATGAAAATCAGGAGCCGAACACAAAAATGTTTTTTTTGTGATAAAATATTTCGTAAACGAAATGTTTGAGCAGATATAATGGTCTAAAGTCAAAAGTATTCTTAATAAAAGCAGAATATACTTAATACATGGTATCAAACGAAAGGATATTACAGTAGTAAAAAATAACATAAGAGGATGTTAGTAATCAAATTATTCTTGCTTAAATATTCTTATTCACCACTAAAAGTAATAAAGTTAATTTTAATTTATATCAACAGTATACGTATTACACAAATACACAAATATGGTTTGTCTTAAAATTGCAAGAAGCACACGCAAATACATTATAGTAGACAAAAAATATTAATAATGTTATTAATACAAAAGTATTTTTAATAATATAAAATATTATTAAATATCTAGCGTGAAGAACACAAATACAAGTTCAATATTAATATTTTTTGTGAACGCGTTCGAAAATATCCCTCCCCAGAGACGCAGATACGTATTTCATATTTCTTCAGATTCATCAGTACGCCCCTCTTGGAAAAAATATATCTTCAGACACATTCACAAAAAAGAACGACTTCGCTATGTCACAGAAATGATTAAGTACGAGCCCGTAGAATTCAGCGCTGCATATTGTTCGACGCCGAAGTACTCGCTTTGTCTACATAACCAATGCAGAACTAACGAAGCGTTTGCAGAGGTGGCACTGTCTTATATCTAGAAACTGTATTTTGTTTGTGTTTCCACTCATACTTATGGAATAACCGCATGTGTAATGTAACAGAATAATTGAAACATACATGAGTGAATAAAATCCCACCAGTTTTGTATAATACAAAAGTATTTTTAATAATTATCGGCCGTCTGAGCGTAGAAGTACATTCAGCGCCGCAAATGAGCAAATAACTGAAGTACCTACACCCTGTCCACATAATACCTGCCGAACTAGCAAAGTGTTTCCCATCAGATGGCATCCCAAAAACTCAGCTATCTGCGTGGTTCAACTTATGATGGTGTGCAGCTAGCTTCATAGACTAATAGGGTGTGCAAGGAACCAATGGTAGTATATTTCTGCATGCTAGTTACAAGTTTTCGTACTTAAGTTTAATTTTTATGGTTATGTTCTCGCTGATTCCCCTAAGAATACCAATTGTCAACGATATAAACAATATTCTATAATCTGCATACATTTTTCGTTGTTGAAATAATGGATCACTGTATTTGGCTGTTTTTTTCGCCTCCTTTTCTATGATATTGCCTTCACTGGGACATGATATCTCGAAGATGTACGCATCTTTATTTGCGCCATATGCGGTTTATTAGCCGACATTTTTCCGCTAATAAATCGCATATAGCGCTGTTAGATCTAACTATACTAAACGCAAAATTTCTTTGGAGCTTTTATTTGCTATGACACTGCGAATATGCATAATGTCATAGGGATAAATAATTTTTCGTCAACTTCATAGATATACCTTGGATGAAAAACGTCATAATTTTCTGAACCTCGGAATTTTATTCTCCAATTTTTGACAAATGAATTGAAGAGATCGAAGATGGATCAATATACAGGTGTCCTTGAAATAGCGAGACAACGTATGATAAATGGAAAGTTGTAATTATATACAACATAAATCTAAAATATTGTGCGCGAACCCCGAAACTAAAACACCCTGAAAATTGTATTACGTGACGCCTACGAACTCAAAATATTCAGAATATGTATAAATAATAAATAGCTCACACACCTAAGTAATATATACCTAAATAATTATATAGAACATAAATCTAAAATATTGTGAGTCAATTAAGACGCGAACCCCGAAATTAAAATGGATTACGTGGCGCCTATGAATTCAAAATATTTCGAATGTGCATAAATGATAAATGCTTCACACACCCATACGCTACAGCGCATGTTTACATACATAACAGCTGCATGAGATGAACAATAACAAAATTATTCTTTTCGTTATTGTCCATCAACTTTAAGATGTCTTATAGTCTTATAGTTATAGATAAAATAGTCGATCGCACAGTTACGCGACAACATTTTTTTAAATATCTTTGTCATTTTTTTTCCTCGCTTATGACGGAATTTTGGGAAAATATTTTGGATTTATATTCTATATAATTATATCTTTCCATTTTTTATACGTTGTCCTTTTATTTCAAGAACATCCTATATATTTTGCAATCAAGTTTATAGTCACCTTAATATACATCTAATTTCAGAATAAAATGACTGCAATTCGTAAACACCTAAAATGCAACACGTCCTTGATCGCATTTTAGCTTCGCTTTTCCACAAAAAATTAAATATTTTTAAAAATAATTGTTCTCAGTCGATCGTGAAAAACTATTAATAATTTCCAATTTTAATAATGGTTTAATAATTTTAATATACTGACTGTCCCGTAAAAAACGCCAATATTCATAATTCCGTTATTTATTGTCCGGTTTTATTTAAACAAAAAATAAATTTAATAGCATCAAAAACACTATAAGATAGCAGTGTTTTATTTGTTTTCAATTGTTTTCATTAATGTCAAACGACAGTCAAGTTTTTTATTTTAAATGGCAACATATATATTTTTGGCTATATTTGGATTGTTTTTTTTTTCTGAATTCAACGATGTATAACATGTTTATTTTTGATAAACGTTTATTGCAAAAAAAAAAACTTTATAAATTTCATCTTTGTCTTCCATTATTTATAAATATTCGAATGTGTCATGAAACATTGGAAATGTAAGTATTATAAATATTATTATAAGAAACAAAACACTTTACAATAAATGTTGCAATTGCCCGCCACCTTGTTCAACACATATCGCACATCTCCTAATTACTCCAAAGGTCGCATTTAAAAGACAAGCGGCAGGTACTTCTTGACAAGTGTTAATAATTCTTTGTCTTAAAATGTCAACATTTTCTGGAGTTGTTAAATAAACTCGATCTTGTAGATAAGCCCACAACCAAAAATCGAGGGGCGTAAGATCCGGTGAACGCGCAGGCCACTCGATAGGACCTGATGTTCCTATCCACCTATTTCCAAATTGGGTGTTCAACAAATCAGTATTTACTCTGGCGTTGTGCGCGGGAGCCCCATCTTGTTGAAAAAATATTCTATTTAAATTTGCCAAAGGTAATTCATCTAAAAAGTTTTGGAGATTTTCGTGTAATAAAGTGTAGTATTTTTCTTGATTTAAGCAACCATCTATGAAAAATGGCCAAATTAATTGATCACCTAAAATGCCACACCAAACATTTACGTTGAAACGTCTTTGAAAATTATTTTCAATTACAAATCTCGGATTGTCTGCACTCCACTGTCGATGTATGTTTCTATTAAAAATACCGTTGTTGCTAAAAGTGCATTTATCAGACCAAATTATCCTTCTGTAAAAATTCGGGTCTTGTTCTAATGCATTTAAATAAAAACGACAAAACTGGATTCTTCGGCCAGAATCATTTTGTTGTAATGCATGAACTTTTCGAGCTATGTACGGTTTAAGTTTGTGTTTTCTTAAAATACCATGAACTGTAGTTTTTGATACCCCAATATTATGTGCAATTTCGCGAATCGAAGTTCGTGAATTTTGCTGTACTGCAAGAAGAACATCTAATTCCTTATCTTCGGAGAATTTCCGTTTTTGTGTTTTTGGTTTGGTAAATGATCCATAATTTCTTAAATTCTTTTCAATTCTCTGAAATATTTTCGAACCTGGAACTTCTCTGTCCGGAAAACGAGCACTGTACCGACGAACTGCTTGAAGGCGATTTTTATTACATTCAAAGAACACTTGTAACATGTCCGTTAATTCATTGTTATTCATTTTTAACGAAAATACGCTTTTTGTTGCGGCAAAACGTTCAAACAGGATAATACAGAAAACTTAATAAAGTCAAACTGACACTTAAGGCACATTGACATAATGCTAGTGGACTGGGCCAAGTCTACTATAATAAAAGATGAAATTTATAAAGTTTTTTTTTATTTTTTATTATTAGGTGATGTGCGATATGTGTTAAACAAGGTGGCGGGCAATTTCAACATTTATTGTAAAGTGTTTTGTTTCTTATAATAATATTTATAATACTTACATTTCAAATGTTTCATGACACATTCGAGAATTTATAAATAATGGAAGACAAAGATGAAATTTATAAAGTTTTTTTTTTGCAATAAACGTTTATCAAAAATAAACATGTTATACATCGGTGAATTCAGAAAAAAAAATACAATCCAAATATAGCCAAAAATATATATGTTGCCATTTAAAATAAAAAACTTGACTGTCGTTTGACATTAATGAAAACAATTGAAAACAAATAAAACACTGCTATCTTATAGTGTTTATGATGCTATTAAATATACTTTTTGTTTAAATAAAACCGGACAATAAATAACGGAATTATGAATGTTGGCGTTTCTTACGGGACAGTCTGTATACACAATACTTTCCACATAAGTTTAATTTAAGCAGAGGAACAAACTTGATATGGGACTAATATAGTCCATATATGCTTTATGCTTTAAAATACTCTTCTAAGGAAAAAAGTTTGAACAGAAGTCAGGCAATTTCTATAAAAAATAAGAAACCAGTCAAGTAAATTTTCCACCGCCATTAGCTTTTTCCGAACGTAAATCTACGGATTGTCTCATTGTTTCGAACATTTTGTCAAGGCGGTATTTAGGCGGAAGAAAAGAATACTTCTGTACGAACATAAATCATCCTATAATAAATCAGAAATGATAAATTATCGGCTTAGAAAGTAATAGTGGCCTTTCTCAGTTCTCGATTAATAGGATATAACAGAGAAAATGGAACTTATTATTTGTGACCTACGTCGTGATATTTATGTTGGACATTTGCTCGAATTTTTTGCTCCTCCCGTTGTGAATAATAATGACAACAGTTGTATAAATATGAAATACATAAATTATAATTAATTTAGATGACGATAACAAGAAAAAGTCGTTAGAAAGAAAATATTCATTTCATATTTATAATAATAGCTTTACGATTATGTTTTCGCGATTAAGTCAATGCATATGAAATATCGGAGTTGATGAATAAAATTTTAAACTACTTCATTTTTAGAAAACAAATTTTAATCAGTCAAAATAATATCCTTCTGCTTGAAAAATGGTATCTACCTATTTATTCTAATTGTTTGGGCTGGACGCCTGTTACGTTTAAAAATATCATTTTTTAATAATTGTTGTATGTTTTACGCCGTACTATATATGCCATTTTCCTTCATGTGTACCCCTTCCTACTATGCAGGTGTCATCAGATCACACGATTGACTTACCGCGAAATGATTGGTTGAGAATTGACGCGGCCCGGCATATGTGGGAATGTTGTGTGGCAACATGCTTGACTTCCATTTAGAATATCGGCTAGGATGTACGTGCATGGGTATCGCTGCTTTTTTATTATTGTGTGAATTAACGTAAGTTTTGATTATACAACGAAATAGGTGACTATTGTAACCTACACGCGTTTCTTAATTATCACCAATATATAATTGGATTTATGCCATCGTCTATGCTGATATTTATTTTGTGCTCTTGGTCACAAAGTGAGTAACGCTTCACGCAATTTTTTTACGTCGTTTTTACGCATTAATTTACGTATTTCGCCTTTGCTAACGCCAAAAGTATTACCTTAGGGCTCTTAATACTGGTACCTATTATTGGCTTCACCTGTTACCGGTTTCTTTTATTAGCTGTCGTCTATATTTTCCGATAAATTTAACAACCATCGGAACAAGAATATCGTTTTGGAGAAATTAAATACCCTACGTGAATTTCGAAAAGAGGCGGTAGAGACGCCATTGAAGTAAAGTTGGCATCGACCCACATTAAACTATTCAATTAATAGTTGATTAAAATTTGCCATTGTGTCACATATAATATTTATTTGTTGAATTTGACCTAGTTATGTAAAGTCACTTTGAGCGTTGAATAATATATTATTGTTTAAACCATTTTCTACATTCAATATATTGTATTAAATCTTTGTGTTGATATTTCTTTTTTGTTGTATAAATATTTAACATCGCATTTCATTTAGTCGTAAATTTCGTACATAAGGTTGTATTTCGCTTGTGAACGCATATTCGAGATCTCTAGTATACATATTTTTTTGTTATAATATAATATAATATACAATCTGATTAGATATCAGCACGCACAAAAGTTTTGGTACATTTATTATTTTGAATTTTTAAGTATAAATTGTCTTTGATCAATATTTGTGTATTCATTTATTGTTGTAATTATTAAAATATAGATATACAGGGATTCGTTCATCGCCATACTCTAGCGCGTGTATTTTTTCTAGTTGGCATTTCTCTATTACACGACGAGCGTTCACAATAGATCTTGTTACTTCTTAGATGGTTGTTGTGTTTCTTTTTATTTTGTATTGTAGTCTAGCTTTTTGTTACCGCATGTTCGTCATCCGCGTAACATGTCACTTTTACAAGTAGCCTACATATCGCGGTGGCGCCCATTTTAAATATCGACCAGTAAAACCCACGTCATCTTCACTGAGTTGTGTCCTTGGTACTGGTCGGCTAACTTATATGTTCAACAGCAACCCGCCCACGAAAGGTAATTCCAAGGAGGACTTACATGAAAGCTAATTTTTTCCATTTTTGACATGGTTCGCTAACCAAACCCATACTGTACGAATGCTTCCTGAAAGGACAATGTCCGATTATCAAGCCAATAAGCATTTTAATTTATTTTTTGTTACTACGAATTAGGTTGGTTAAAACCTTAGCATCCAGCTTCTCTAGTAGTGTCTTGGCATGGAGTTGACCTCCCATTAGCTTCTATTTCTCTTTGTGCTTTCTTGGTTACGGGAATTTACTAGTGTGGATCTGAGATCCGAAACTTAACAGTTTAGCCGTTACCACCATCAGGAGGTCATTCTATAAGCTTGTGTAGATATACACTCTACGACAACTGATTAGCCTCACAGCAAAAATACAATTTACAGAATTATTTTAGGTATAAACACAAGTATAGTTGTTTATATACCTAACAAAGAAGGCTCAGATAACATGAGCATATATTTTTAATTGTCAGTTTTGACGCAATTTACAAATTTTACTGTTGCATGACTGTTACAAGCGACTGAGCCGCGACAATGAATTAGCCCCACCAGTAAAAACTTTCTTTTAAATAAATTGTTTTAAAAATAATAATAAATAGTCAAGTTACATTAATTTTGGAAGTCGGTGAAATACGATGGAACGCGGTAGAAGGTTGAATATGGAATAAATAGCTAGAAGTGAAGCATTGCACGAAGAAAATTACTTCAATCGAAAAATTTCTGGTAGCATCAATAGAAGTTCGCGAGTTGGAAATATTTTTTTACGAAATAAAACGGCATGCAAACTGCAACTACTGAGAGGGAAAGAAGAAATATTCTACACGAAGTTTCTAATTCCTGTTGTACTGCCAGAAAAATAAAGTAAGCCGTGCAATCTGTGGTGACGAGCTCGAGGACTGTACAATGAATAATTAAGAAGTGTGCACATCTAAAGCGGCGTAAATTACAGACAAAGCCGGTTTTAAGGCAAAGACATAAAAGAAATAGACTAAACTTTGTGAGAAATCATATGGGCTGGAATAATCAATGTCGAACAATTTTTTCACCGACGAAAAACGATTCTATTTGGATGGTCCCGACGGATATTTGTATTATTTTCATGACTTGCAAAAAGAAGAAAAGTTTGCGGCTCGATATCATAACAGGCAAGCCGGGATAATGGTAAGTGGTGTTATTTCTTATAACGGTGTGGTGCATCTAGAAATTCTCCATGGTATTCAAAATGCCCGAACGTGCAGAGACCTATTAATAAAAGTGAAACCCAACATAAACAGAACCATGGGAGGTTTGCCATGGATTTTTCAACATGATCACGGTGCGATTCACACCGCACGGATTATAATTAGTACCTGGTTTGAAAACCAAAATATAGAAGTCCTAGAGTGGCCGAGTGTATCACACGATTTAAATATTATTGAAAATGTCTGGGGATGGCTTACGATACGATTATATGGTGATTTATTATTAATTTAATTTACGTTAATTCGTTAGTTCTACAGCTTTCAATTTTGTAGTGTTATTTCCATATACACAACCTGAGTCGCGGCAGCTGCGCCAACTTTTTAATTGAAGTGCGATTCATGTTAAAAGTAGTATTTAATACTTTAATTTAATTATAGTTTCGAACAATATAACGATAAAAATACTATAGTTGCCTTTATTTCTAAAATAATTGTGTAAATTCCATCTCTTTTTTTGTAAGGCTAATCAGTTGACGCGGAGTGTATGCAGATACAACAAGTTGGATCACACACACATTAAGGTTTTTATAAAACTTAAAATTTTTAATCAAATCGTTTGAATTTTCATTATATATCTCCTCCTATAATAATACAAAAATGTTAAAAAGCATATCTGTCTATATATATATATATATATATATATATATATATATATATATTGTAATAAATATTTGCCCCACGTTGAACCGTCAAAAAATGTATTGATATTACTCTCTCGTTCCACGTTGATCGTCAATAATCTCGATTAAACAATGAAAATAAATAATTCTAAATAATTATTATAAAAGTATGTCGATGATAATATGCTATCACATTTAATTCGATATGTCTAATGATTAGAGAACGGACACGCTTACCACCCGGTGCAGTACTGGCGAAAGGCTGTATTTCTAAAATATTTAATTTTATTTATATATGTAATTGGAAAACGAACGGGTGGTGATCTATAAAATTACGAAATACATATTTATTTGTTGAAAAGTTGTATTTATAAAGTTTTTAATTTTATTTATATAATTGGAAAACAAACGGGTGGTGATCTATAAAATTACGAAATACATATGTATTTGTTGAAAAGTTGTATTTTTAAAGTTTTTAATTTTATTTCTATAATTGGAACATTTTTATTTGTTCATTTTGTCGTTCAAGTTGAGTAAAGGAGTATTAATATTGACTAGCAATAGTTTCTTAAGGTTTTCTTCTGTCAATTTTGTTCTCTTTGAATTAAGTACATCCTTATAAATAGAAAACGTCCTTTCTACATCGCAACTGGTTATAGGTGCATACTGGAAATATTCTTTTATTTCTTCATATTTAGCCGTTAGATTTTGTGGTATTGTCTCCATACATAATTGCTGCAATGTAATTAAATCTGGATTTCTATTAAGAATTGCTTCAAACTTTTGCCGAAGGCCACATCCGAAGTCACTTTGAATACTTTTCAAATTATTAACAGCCACATCTAATGTGGTTAAGCCGTCATTTAATTTGAGATTTCGATTTTCAAAATAAGTGATTAGTTTTGGCAATTTTCCAAAGTGTTCGTGAAGAAAGTACAAATGATTTTTTAAATTTGGGATTTGTGTGAGCTCCTTGCACTCACCAATACTTCTAGCATCCTCCTTTAGCAATGTTACGATATGTTTTAGACTATCGAAATTCTCAGCATAATAACTAGTAGCTTCCAGCCATGTTCCCCATCTAGTTATTACTGGAGTGGGAGGCAGTGACAGAGATGGAAATTTTTCCCTGAAAAGAGCTACTCTCAATGGTGCTTTTCTGAATACTTTTTTAAAAGCGAATACAAGTCTATCAACTTCCGGAAAAGTGTCTCTGATATATTCCCAGATTCTGTGGAGAGCATGTGCTACACAAGTAATATGCAGCATATTAGGATATGTTTTCTTCAATAGTCTGCCTGTTTTAAACATATACGCAGCACTATCACTGACAAATAAAAGTATTTTTTCTTTGTACGTGGCGTCCGAATGAAGCATTTTTTGCATATTCTCCTTAATGGTTTCAGCAACTGTTTCCGCATCAACTCTATTTATAACACTTGTTGCTATTACATATGACTTATAGGGAATAGTTGGATGTAGTACACCAGCTACAACATTTACCACACAGCGTCCTAACATATCCACCGTTTCGTCGGCGCTTATCCATATGTATTGATTTAAAAGATGGCTTCTAATGCGTTCTACTGTTCTCGTATAGCACCTAGAAACATAATATTTGCGTAAAGTTGATTCATCAGGAACATTTCGACCAGTATATTTTTTCAGAAATATTTTTAAAGTGGGATTACTAAGTTTATTTAATGGAATATTAGCCGCCATAAAATTTTTACAGAGTTCAGATGTGTTTGCGATTCTAAGTGACGAATTTTTGAGGATATTTTACGAATTTTGTATTAAATTTCGGAATCACTGACAATGGACATACAATCAGTACGACCGTCAATCCAACTCGCCATTGTTTTACAATGCCGTTCTCGACATTCTTCCATATCATGTCTGAAAAAGTAACTTAAACATTGCTCTAGATCTAAATAAATGAAAACTAAAAATGTGTGCGTAAGTTATTGAAACTGAACGAAATTCAATGCATACTCTTACGTCGAAATAATTGGTAGAAGTAGATTCAATCAAACGATATTAAACAGGATCTATCACAAAAATTACGATGTAATTAACAGTTAAAACTATGAAAACAAGAAACTTACTCACAGCACATTATTTATCTTACGAAATATAAACTAATAAATAAAATACATTATAAAAACCTCCGCTTCCATCTATGCTCATGAAAACACTTTAAAAAACACTATATTCTACGAATACAATAGCTGGCTTGTCCATTGTTATCGCAGCGAGACCAGGTGTCCGAGTAAGTCAAACAAATACTTCATTGAATTACGCCGGGATGTACTGAGCGACGTTATACACAATTCCAATTGCCAATTGCGTTTTATGGAAATTGCGTCCGTTCTCTACTAATGATATATCGAGGACGGCACTACCAACAGTACGGTCAATAAACAGATCAATAAAAATGTCTTCCGAAACTAACCTTTGTCGAAGAGAAAGAGAATATAGTGAGGTTCTCTATAACTATTTAATTTTAATAGGTAAAGATCTTTTTAAATAATATAAACTTTGTAGGTCGAACTAAATAGAATTCAAGAATATAATACTTCAAGAATATATGTTTATTTTCTATATGTAATCAGGTCTGATATAGTTATTTACATCTGTGGCTATTTCTAATATTACAAAAACAAATTTTATTTTAATATTTCAGATATAACAAAATTTATGAAGAAATATGAAACCTATGCAAAGCTTTAAATCTAAGAATTAAGAATAAATGACTAGATTAAATGAAACTGGTAAATTGATATTATTCAACACTTAAATGATGATTTCTTGGTCTTAAATATGTTTAGTTTATCACTTACATGATTTGATTTATTGTGACAATACTTGGAGAAATTTAGATAGACTCGAACCAACTGCAATACTGCTTCTACTACGAAGAAAATTTCCAATTAGCATCCTGGCTATTGAAGAATCTAGTAGTTAATTTTATAGCAACCAATCCTTAATGTTATAAATGGATAAATTTGATCGAATAGCTAATATGTTTCCAACTCCTTCGTTCATAGACCAATTAATAATAATCTTTTCGTAGCCAGGAAATTATTTTCCAAAATTATTGTGACAATACTTGGAGAAATTTAGATAGACTCGAACCAACTGCAATACTGCTTCTACTACGAAGAAAATTTCCAATTAGCATCCTGGCTATTGAAGAATCTAGTAGTTAATTTTATAGCAACCAATCCTTAATGTTATAAATGAATAAATTTGATCGAATAGCTAATATGTTTCCAACTCCTCCGTTCATAGACCAATTAATAATAATCTTTTCGTAGCCAGGAAATTATTTTCCAAAATACACCATATGTATCAAAATGTGGTCTGATATTTGAATTAATGGTGATCCAGTTTTCTGGGTCCCTCTCCAGGTATTTTAAAATTATAAAATTGCTATTTTTAAATTCACATTCCAAAATTTCTGTCTATTATTTTTCACAGGTAAAAATAATTTTTCCTTCTTTTTTTTCAATTGCTGTGGTTATTCAATATACTTTCATTTTCATCCAAGTAAGTTAGTTTTTTTTTTAAATGCCAGTTTTATATTCACTAAATACCTTTTTTTTTAATTCAAATTTGAAAAAATGACATATTTATATAGTTAATTACGAATTTTAAAACACTCACTTGCATATGTTAAAATTAAAAAATCGCATAGACATAATATTAGAAATAGCTCTTCAAGCAATATAATGGAGGTTTATCCCATTCTAATATATATATATATATATATATATATATATATATATATATATATATATATATATATATATAAGGATATACACAACGCATACTTTATTAATTGGTTACATCTACGTACAGACACGTGCTAGGAACTTATCATACTTCTCGCTATACGTGGAGGAGCCATCTAGGCTATGATTAGTGAATTACGCATAATACGTATTGTTTCCTTCTAATAATAGCATAGCTATTCAAGGAAACCGTTGCCGGCTTGCCTCTCTTGATCATCAAATCTTTAGAGTAGGTTCCGATAACCTCCTCTAATATCTCTACAGTTGTTATGTATAAAGGGCTAATTGCTTCGACTGTTTGCTAATATGCAGCACTGAAAGTACTTCTACGCTCGGTTTAATAATTTCTGCGAGATAGCGAAGTTGTTCTTTTTTGTGAATGTATCCTTCTCCAGCGGGGGCATACTGACGAATCTGTAGAAAGATGAAATAAGTATCTGCGCCTCTGGAGAAGGATACGTTCACAAAAATATGAACAATGAATTTGTGTTGCGTTCATCACACCAGATTTTTAATAATATTTTATATTATTAAAAATACTTTTGTATTATACAAAATTGGTAAGGTTTTTGCCCATTCAAGTATGTTTCAAATTATTCTGATATTTTAATCATGTTTATGTTTAGTAAGCCATGGAATTAAAATTCAGTTGACTTAAACAGTTAGAACTAACTGTGTAGACGTCGAAATATTAATAATTGTTCAAATTAACTGAAAAAGAAAGTGTTGAAAAATTCTGATGATTGGTTTTGGTGACTGCGTCGGAACCAATGAAGAAATATGCGATTTATTTAACAATTTGCATCCATCGGCATCCACTATCACGAACTGTCGTTAGTAAAAGTTTGAAAAGGTATGGCTTGACCGGAAATGTTAGATATTTACCGAAAAGTAGACGACCAAAAGTCGCAAATAAAGTTATTGCTCAATATATTGCTATAGCATTAGAATAATTACCACAAACTTCCTACTAAACGCCTCGCACTAAATTATGATATAAGTTGGCGATCTGTAGCCAGAATATTAAAGCACGAAAAATGTCATCTGTATAAACCACATTTAGTGCAAGGCCATTATAGGCCGGGGATTATGAATTGAATTTTGCGAAAGAGTGATAGAGATTTGCAAAAATGACCAATATTTTACATACACAATTTGCTGTTTTCCGACGATGCTATGTTTTGTTTGAATGGTACCGTTAATCGTCATAATTGTCGATATTGGTCAACAGATAGCCCTCGTTGGATGCTAGAAACGCATACACAACAATCACATAAATTAAACGTTTCGGCTGGTATTTTCAGGAATCATGTTATTGATCTTTTTTCATTCATGGTACACTAATGGACAGAGATATTTAGATCTTCTAGGTGATCAGATTGCTCTTAATATTGAGGAAGATGGGAAATTACCTGTAAGTGTTTGGTTCCAACAGAATGGATCACCCTTTCACTATACTCTAACTTAATGTTAGAAGTTTTTTAAACAAAACATTCCAAAATCGGTAGATTAATGAAATTTGTTGCATTTGCTGCATTTTTCGCGAAGTAATGTAAATGTAAGTATGTTTTCTACATATTATGACGCTAATTTATTCGAATTATTTATAGAAAAGAAAGTAGCCCTTAAGTAGGATGCGAATTCACGTGCATGGCTTGCAGGACCATCGCTTTAACCACTAAGCTATCAAAGGCAGTGATTTCGAATCTTTGTGGGGATGACTTGAGTTACATCAAGGAAATAGATGATATATATCTTGCCCGTAGTATGCCGTTGTACAAATTTGTTGCATTTTTCACGATGTAATGTAAATATCAATATGTTTCCTACACATTACGATGCTAATTTATTCCAATCCTTTATAGAAAAAAATTCGCCCTTAAGTAGGATTCGAACCCACGTGGATGGCTTGCCGGACCATCGCTTTAACCACTAAGCTATCAAAGGCAGTGATTTCGAATCTTTGTGGAGATGCCTTGAGTTACATCAAGGAAACAGTTGCCAATGGTAGGCCGTCGTGCAGTAGATTAGTCGTCGAGGATTCATTGAATGGCCCACGCGGTCTCCAAATTTAAATCCCCTAGATTTTTTCCTTTGGAGTAAATTAAAACCTACGGTTTATACTAGACGTTCGCATACTATGGACGAGTTACGACAGAGAATAATTGAGGAAATGCAATTAATTCGTGAGGAGGCTTAGGCAAATGTCATTCAAGAATTTGTTCACAAACTTGCATATTATCAAGAAGTGAAAAGTTATCTGAACGATCATCTGATATTGACTTTGTTTATATTTTTTGTGTTCAATTTTTCTTGTTTTCAATAAAATTATCATTATTAGATTTAATTAAATATCTCTGTTGTTGTTGAACAAAAGGGTGCCAAACCGTATTAATTGCTGTTTCGTTTAAAATAAACAGACAAACATTTCTGGCCAAACCAGAAGTCTGATTGGAAAATAAATATATTCTTCGAATTCCCTATTTGCATTAATTTAAATGTGGAAAATTTTATTAAAATCTAAGTAGCTGTATCAAAGATATTCTAATGAATCCATACATTTACCTAACCCTGTATACATACAAATGAACTATCTTCAAGCGTAAATTCATAAACTGCACATAAAAGTAAAACATTATAGTTGAAATCGACCTTTTTTTAAAGGACTGTATATAAAGTCATAAGTAGAGCTGAGGATGTTTGCGGTACGGCAGGACCGTATGTAGTGCATCCCCACATTTAACTATTTATCTAAATATTCTCTGAAATGATTTGCCGGATCTCATAAATTAATAGAGTGATATTTTAGTATGCACTGGATATTGTTATTATACAAAATCATAATAGCCATTTGTATTTATGGATCATAAATAATAATACGCATGTATTTGTATTTGGTTGTGAATTCAATTTAAACTTAAAACGAATCGTAATATTTTAACGACAAGCCGTCCTTACAATACATGCATTCGAGACAAAGTGTTCAACTCTACGAATAACTTCCATAATTGATCGAAAATGGACATTTTGGAGCTGAAGTAAAGCCCCTATTCTTAGAAAATTTTATTATGAATGAACACTTTACAATTGACTACTTACAACATGGAAATTCAATGAAACTAAAACTTCAACACTAATAAAAGGCCTTTGTTGTTTATAATAATAGTTCTTAACGACAGTAATAAAATTTTCTAAGAATAGGGGCTTTACTTCAGCTCCAAAATGTCCATTTTCGATCAATTATTATTATCAATTATTATTCGTAGAGTTGCACACTTTGTCTCGAATGCATGTATTGTAAGGACGGCTTGTCGTTAAAATATTACGATTCGTTTTAAGTTTAATTTGAATTCACAACCAAATACAAATACATGCGTATTATTATTTATGATCCATAAATACAAATGGCTATTATGATTTTGTATAATAACAATATCCAGTGCATACTAAAATATCACTCTATTAATTTATGAGATCCGGCAAATCATTTTAGAGAATATTTAGATAAATAGTAAAATGTGGGGATGCACTACATACGGTCCTGCCGTACCGCAAATATCCTCAGCTCTAGTCATAACTCCTTTATTAGTCAGGCATAGCTAAACACAAGTTTGCATCATGTATGTGCATATGTAATAATCCAATCACTTCACTCGCACAACAAAGTCTTTTACAAATTCATCACTAAATAATTTAATTAGTCCATAGCTAGGTAATATTCAATTTGGCAAAATTACGCAATAGACATAAACAATTCGATTTCAATGAAATTAAGCACTTTAAACTATCGATATTGATTATGTTATGGGTTCGAGAATACTAATACCATTGAATTGTTTCATGTGCAAAACTGAAATTCTTGCTGACAAATCGGATTGTTACCTTTTGCGCTACGAATATTGATCATGTCATTTCCCAGTCGAGAATTCCAGAACCGATTAGTTTCGGACAAAATTGAATTGAACAACGGTGATTGAACATTTTGTTCGCCTAGCAGCAATGCGTATTATATTTTTGACATACTGGACGTAAACTTCATTCAATTATCAGCGTGTTTATTTTTGCTTCGCTTTGTACGTACGTACATATGATAATTTTGTCAGTAAGCCGCGCCGAATATAATAAATCGAAAAAGAAATCATGTCTACACATGCGTATATTGCACAATATGAAACAAACATGTAAATAATTTACATATCTGTAACTATGCACATGGACAATATTCAATATAAACAAAACCTTTATGCGTATATTGCTTTATTTTATTATAATAAAGGAAGATTTCCGGAAAAGCTGAAACTCCTGGGCTTCTAAATCAATACCTCGTGAAAAAATTGCCTCTGGTATAAAACTGAAATAAAAAGAAAATCTTCAAAGAGGAGTTTATTAAAAGCGAATACAAAAAATACACAAAGTATATACATTTAAGACCACAAAAAGTTATCAATCTAAACACAAAAACAACCTACGCGTTTTGGAAACGATCTGCACTGCAAAAGAGAGTCCATTTAAAAAATTTAAATTTACCAGCAAATGTGTTAACATTGATACTGAATTTAAATGTACAATTAACAATAAGAGTAATAAAAATATATGCGTATATAATAAATATTAACTACTACTACTAGCTCAGCTAATGTATCGTATTTGAATTAATTGAACTTGTGACGATTTACCTTAGGATGTCTTCTGCTTCTATAGAATTCAGCAAATTCAATTTAGTTGTAGATTACGTATTATTAGCAATAATAATATACCGACTGACCTTGAAATAAAAAGACAACGTATGAAAAATGGAAAGATTAAATTATATAAAATATACACCAAAAATATTTTCTTCAAATTCCCTCTCATAAGCGAGAAAAAAGAATAACAAAAATATTTTTAAAAAAATTGTCATGCCACTGTGCAACTGAATATATCATAAATACTATCGGAGACGATATTTAAAGCTGACCCACATATAGTTTTATTATATTGTTTTGTTTATCTATATCGCTTTAAGTATCGTGCTTTTGTCGATCGCTACGTACGTTCGATACAATTTTTCGATTAAAGGTAATAAATTGTAATTTTTTATGCCTCAAATATTTATATAACATTACATATATAAATTTGAAATTAATATATAGTAGCAGTATGCAGTAATTCAATAAAAGACAGACCTTAAATCGCCGACTAACTAAATCTACTATATATATATATTTATATATATATATATATATATATATATATATATATATAATATCTTCGCGACTTTGGTATGATAAGGTAAACTTAATAAGTCGGCGATTAAAGGTCTGGTTCATTACTTCAAAGTATATATAAAAGGTGTCCCAACAGGAACTTGGGGATTTAAATTTCACATTATTTTCAAATAAGGTAACTTAGCAACCTAATATTTGGTATATGTCATCTATAAACTTGTAAAAATCATCATGCAACGTTTCACTACTGAAGAACGTATCCAAATTGTTCAAATTTATTATGAAAATGGTCGTTCCATTACGAACACAATTCGTCGACTACGCGTTGTTTTTCATCAGAATCATATTTACAGCAATACGGCAATTAGAAATTTAATGGCAAAATTTGAGCGAACTGGTTCTGTTCTCGATGTAAAGACACCACTACGTCCTCGTAACGTTCGGTCAGTTGAAAATATCGCTATGGTGAATGAAAGTGTTACCGAAAGTCCAAAAACTTCAATTCGTCATCGGTCACAGCAATTGACCATCTCAAGATCATCTCTGCAACGAATTTTAACAAAAGACCTTCGGCTACACGCATACAAAATCCAGTTAACACAAGAATTGAAGCCCAGGGACCATCACCACCGCCGTATCTTTGCCAATTGGATTTTGGAGCAAACTGATTTTGATGACGAATTCTGTAAGCGAATCATATTCAGTGACGAAGCCCATTTTCACATAGGGGGTTACGTAAATAAACAAAACCGCCGCATTTGGGGGCGTGAAAATCCTCGAGAGATTATTGAAAAACCCATGCACCCACTACGTGTCACTGTATGGTGCGGTTTCTCGGCCAATGGTGTTCTTGGACCTTACTTTTTTGAAAATGAGAATGGAGAAGCAGAAACTGTAAATGGGGAGCGGTATCGACAGATGTTGAATAACTTTCTATGGCCTCGTTTGGAAGATATGGACCTCAACAATCTTTACTTTCAACAAGATGGGGCCACTTGTCACACTGCCAGGGAAACACTAAATTTACTGCAGGAGAAATTCCCTCGCCGTGTGATTTCTCGTAATGGTGACGTAGATTGGCCTGCAAGATCCTGCGACATAACACCGCTGGACTTTTTCCTTTGGGGTTTCCTTAAGGATCAAGTCTACCCAAATAATCAACAGATAATTGATGAATTAAAAAATAACATTCGTGCGGCTATTGGCGAGATTAACTTGCATATGTGTGATAAAGTCATTGAAAATTTTAAAAAAAGAATCGCTGTGTGCAATAGAAGTCACGGTGGACATTTATCCGATATCTTGTTCCACATATAATTTTAGGGTTTCTATTTTATGTTTACGTTAATAAATCGTTGAATTTCTAAATACTACGCATGTTATTTGGAATTTAAATCGCCAAGTTCCTGTTGGGACACCTTATATTTAAAACAACCCTACATGTTTCGGCAATATGCCTTTGTCAAGGGAATACAAAATATTTTGTATTCCTGTCTTTGTCTTTGTCTGAAGTCTGGGCTTGTTAGTTTAGTCGCTCTATTAATTAATCCCGTCGCTACATTCTTTTTGTGTTGATTGGTATGAATCGAAGTTCAGAAAATGATTAGATGCAGTTCGTTTATGGAATAATTTTGTTAGGATCCTTTTTTCGGTGCGTATTAATGTTATATCTAAGAAGTTAATTTTTGAATTATTTTCTTTTTCTATAGTGAGCTGTAGTTTTTAATCAAATGAATTAAATTCGTTTAGTCTGTATTTTGTTTTATCAGAGGGAATGCAAATTGCATCGCTTGCATTCCATCCACATATCTTTTAAAAAATGTGGGTTTAAAATTTAATTTTGAAATTATGTTTTGCTCTAGTTCTTCTAGTACAAGCAATAACACTAAAGATAGGCGATCCCATTGCTCAGCCATGTGCTTGTTTGTAGTAATGATTGTTATTTTGGAAGTATGTTGTGTTTAGGGTCAACTTTATTGCTTTTTTAAATTCTTCTAGTGTTAGGGGTGTGAAATTTTGCAGTTGTTTCCAATGAGTTTCTATTGCTTTTATGGCAACGTTAGTGGGTATATTGGTATACATCGAAATAATATCAAAGGAATCGAGTATGTGGTTTTCAGGGATTTCTGTATTGTTTAGGAAATATTTGAAATCCAAAGAGAATACCGTTGACGGTATTCTTGTACGCTGCAGGACGTCCGCTTCCATCATAATACCCATACACAAGCACCATGTCATCGTATTCCGTATGAGTGTACGTTTTAGGCATGGTTACTGAATATAATTTGACAGTTATTACTTATCGATAAATAACATAAGTAACTATAGGTTATTTGTCATTTTATAAAATGACTAGCAGCATGTTTAGAAAGAACAGGCGAAAATTTCGAGCAATTGTTATAATACAAAGGTATTTTTAATAATATAAAATATTATTAAAAATCTGGTGTGAAGAATATTTTATATTATTAAATATTTTATATTATTAAAAATACCTTTGTATTATACAAAACTGGTGGAGTTTACCTACTCATGTATGTTTCAATTATTCTGATAAATTGTTATAATATTAGTTTACTAATTTGTTATGTAATTTCATGATTAAATACATTTCTGAAACAGTTTTCTGTTTTTATTTAAATCTTAAGAAGAATAAAGAAATTAAGCTAAAGTTAATATGAACTTTTATGTTCGATTCATCTCTAGAATATATTGTGTAAATTTGTCGGTTAGGTTATCTCAGGGAACAGCCGCTATAAATTTATACAATATAACAAATTTCGTTTTATGACGAAACATTGTTTAATATAACTATAATAGTGGTTATTTATGTTACATGGTTAGACAGTGATACTAATCCACCGTGAATCCATTATACCAAACCATCTCTATAAAATAGAATAATTGCAAAAAAGCAGAAAATTCAAACCAACAAATATAATGTAAATACTAATTTTTATTTTAACTACAAAACGATATTATCAGATAAAATATATCATTAAAATTACATCCGCTTAATTGGAAATTCTATCGATACCGTTTTTTTATTTGTAAAAAAATTGTAAATGTATGCAGTTTTTTCTCTACGTAACTTTAATTCAAGCCAAAATAAAAATCATATCTACCTTATCACATAGACAGTGTGATATATACAGGATTCACTCAATCCAATATAATTCTTGAGTGTTGACTCAATTTTTAGTTGATCTAAATTACTTAAATTTAAGTAAACAATATATTTCTATTCATTTCTAAATAAATCTATTTCTTAGCCGTTTATTTAATATATCATTTTATAAATCTTGGAATTTCGGTTTTATACTAAATATTTAAATTAGAATTTTATTTTGCGAAGTAATGTGAATTGTAACTATTGCTATCTACAATTACGACGCTAATTATTTGAAATTTTTATTGAAAAAATTTCGTCCTTAGGTGGGACTCAAACACACGTCCATTGGCTTTCCGGAGCACGGCTCTAACATTTGAACTACAAAGGACATGATTTCAAGTTTGTTAGAAATGCCTTAAATTACTTTTTAAGGAACAAATGTTAATATTCTGTCGTCGGTTGGAATTGCTAAATTTTCATACTTAGCTATCTAATAATATAGAGAGAATAGATTTATCAAATGATATATTAAATGAACGGCTAAGAAATATATTTCTCTCTGTATATATATTAATATATATATATAGTAGATTCAATTAGTCGGCGATTTAAGGTCTAATTTACTTTAATATGTATATATTTAAAATAATATTTCGGCAAATAATGCTTTTGTCAAAGAAATTAAAAATATAAATGACAGTATGTTAATGTCATATATCTGTAGCTGTCATGGATAAAGCAGACCTTAAATCGCCGACTAATTGAATCTACTATAACATACAAAGGTGAAGAAATAATTATCTATACATATATATATATATATATATATATATATATAAATATAATAACTTCGTGACCTTGGTATGATATGGTAAACCTAATCAGTAGGCGATTAAAGGTCTGTATATTACTTCAAAATATATGTATTTAAAAAACTCTACATGTTTCGGCTGTATACGCCTTTTTCAAGAGAATACAAAATATGAATGACAGGATATAAATGTCAAGTTGACATTTATATCCTGTCATTCATATTTTGTATTCTCTTGAAAAAGGCGTATACAGCCGAAACATTAGAGTTTTTTAAATACATATATTTTGAAGTAATATACAGACCTTTAATCGCCTACTGATTAGGTTTACCATATATATATATATATATATATATATATATATATATATATCATTTGATAAATCTTGGAAATTCGGCTATATTAATATTTAATTAGAATGTTATTTAGCGAAGTAATGTGAAAATGTAAATATTGCTATTTCGTCCTTACTTGTGACTCGAACACACGACCTTTAATTCTCTAGACTAATGCTCTATCCACTGCGCTACCAAGGCTCTTGCGTTCGAGTATTGTTAGAAATGCCTTAAGTTACTTATTACGGAACAGCTATTACTATTCTGTCGTCGATGGAATTTTGCTAAATTTTCATCCATTAGCTATTTGATAATAATATATTTCTTGGTCGTACAATTAATATATATCATTTGTTAAATCTTGGAAAGATTTTCCAAGATTCCAAAATTCCATCGACGACTAATATATGTTCCTTAATAAGTAACTTAAGGCATTTCTAACAATACTCGAACGCAAGAGCCTTGGTAGCGCAGTGGATAGAACGTTAGTCTAGACAACTAAAACTCGTGGGTTCGAGTCCCACCTAAGGACGAAATTTTTCCAAAAAAATTTCGTTAATTAGCGTAGTAATTAGTAGATAGCAATATTTACATTTTTACATTACTTCGCAAAATAACATCCTAATTAAATATTTAATATTGCCGAATTTCCAAGATTTATCAAATGATATATATATATTAATTGTACGGTTAGGAAATAGATTATTACATATTGCTATGAATAATGGGTTTGATAATTTATTACACCACCATCCACAACTAGTTTCTAGACGTGTCTAAAATATGAGTTGAGCGCCAGTACACTTGTACACAAAAATTTTATTTATCTATTTTATATAAGTTAAATTTGAACTAATCTCTTTTTAAGTTCCTTTTAAATATATTCTTTTATATAGGTATAATATACTTAACAAAATTGGAGTGAGTAAATAAAACAAACGCAGGTTAAAAGGTGAAATAAAATTTTTTTATATATTAGATACAAAAATAAAAAAATATATCTTTACGATGTATAAAGATGCTGTATCATATAACAAAGATACTGGAGGTAAAAACATTAATTGAAAAATGACCGCTAAATGAATGGAAAACGTCCTCCTTAATGACTTCGATCAAGCTTATGTAAAATAATCAAGTTTGATATCAAATTCTCCCCAGAAAACCACACTGTATATTCAGATTCTGAACCGCGAACAAAAACTACGCATATGCTTTGCCATGCACAAAAAACCTGACTCCAATCGAACAAATTTTCATTTATAATTTTAACAAAGAATTTTTAATACTAAACTGTATTATCTGTATGCTTAAAATTTAAATCTCTTATCTACTTGTTTTAATACAATAGAACTATAATTCTGATAATTTTGACGTCATAAAAATTTTATTCTACTTACAAGATTAATATGGAGACTCTCGCGAAAAAGGTGCATAATCAAATTAAACATCAATAGAACGAGAATAAATAAATAAATAAATAAATATAAATATAAATATATTATAAACATCTATAAATATATATACTATAAATATCGAGAATTTAATATCTAAATTACATCAACTGTAAAACACTTTCAAACAATCAAAATTTATCATATACTTTTAGTATACAGTCATACATTTTTTTTAAAAAAATCCATAGCAATATGTATATATATATATATATATATATATATATATATATATATATATATAGATAATTAACTCGTGACCTTTGTATGTATGGTAGATTCAATTAGTTGGCGATTTAAGGTTTGGTTCTACTTCAAAATGTATATATTTAAAACAAGCTTACATGTTTCGGCATATGATGCCTTTTTCTAAGAATTGAAAATGTAAATGACAGTATATTAATGTAATACTTATACAATTTTGGTTGTCATGGATAAAATTATTCAAAGATACATTCCAATTTAATAATAATAAATCATGCCTTAGTATTCTAAAAATAATTAGACAACAAAAACGCGGAATGGCAAGGCATGAGTTACTATTATGTATGCGCCCGTGGAGCGGCTTAAGATGTTAAGCTGTCGGCATCATAATATATGTTGATGTTATATAATATATATCTTATGTCATTTAAATATCTGTACATTTGCTTACCATGCTGACAGTTACGTGTTTAGATCCCTGACTGGCTGTCCGAGTAGGTTTTCGTGGTTTTTATTCTCGTTTAAGGCGAATGTCGACAGCTTAACATCTTAAGCCGCTCCACGGGCGTATACATAATAATAACTCATACCTTGCCATTCCCCGTTTGTGTTGTCTAACTATTTTTAGAAGACTAAGGCATGATTTATTATTATTAAACTGGAAAGTATCTTTGAATAATTTTATCAATGACAACTTCAAATGTATAGGTATGACATTAATATACTGTCATTTATATTTTAAATTCTTCGAAATAGGCATCATATGCCGAAACATGTAAGATTGTTTTAAATATATACATTTTTAAGTAAAACCAGATCTTAAATCGCCAACTAATTGAATCTACCATATGTCCTTTAACAACGCGCAATCTATTCTTTCTTAATATCCATCGAAACGAATAGCCTATATTATTTTTACATTGAGCAACTGCACAGCATGCCAGCCCAGTATTTTAGCTATTTATCATTCATTTTTATTTCTTATTTATAACTAACACTTACAGTAAATAATGTAAAAAATAATGAAAGACCAAATATAGTAAATAACGGCGTAAGAGAAAATATCAAATAAATGGTCATAAAAACTGCAAATAACAATATAATATCGGATTAGGTTCCAAGGTAAAACGTGATGTATTGAGTGTATATAAAACTTATCAATCGGGTGTGGAAGCTAAGAATCGTGAGAAATCCTAACACTTTTTGGAAAGCTCTTTTTTTAAATTTATGGTGAATAAGATAAGTATTTCTATAATACCTGGTTCTATGATGGTTATTGATAATAATGTTTCGAATCCTCATAAAACAGTAGATGCTTTTGCTAAATCTTTCTCAAATATTTTTCATTCTGTACCTCACGAATACCAAAGCTATTTACATCCCCCAAATATCCTTATAAATTCAACCCTTTTCTTCAGGAAAACATTTAAGTGCATGAAGAATCTGAGAAAGAGCTTTACTTCAGGACAAATGGTATACTCAACTTTTTTGTGAAGGATTATGCAGATATTTTTAATTTAAGAATTAAATCATCCTCGTTTCCTGACGTTTGTAGGAAAGGTAAAGTCATTCCAGTTTTCAAGAACATCAAATCTAACCTTTTTAATTATCGTCCTGTTAACATTATTAGCAATTTTGCGAAAATATTTGGAAGTATTTGAAAGTTTGGTAACAACAAATTATTGTGTAAATCTGTGTCGAATGGTTTACTTCAACAATTCTCTCCTTATTTGAGTCACAAATCTAGTTACGTCGTCTACAATGGCTCTCAATTTAGGCAGTATACTCACTGTCAAATGTTCGCAAAGAATCTACTCTAAGACCCTTATAATTTAATATTTTTATTCATGATCTCATTGTGCCATGGTGTTATCAGTTCTCAAAGCAATACAGAACGCAAAGAAATTAAGTTTAGATAAAGGTCTAGTATGTCTATATTATTCCTGCCGCTCATGTAAATCCGTACCTTTTCAAAAAACCAAAATACTAAATGTTCCTCTGTGGATAGGTGCTATCCAATTTAAAGCTTAAAAATTTCGGAAACTTTCGTTGGACTCTTTCAACTTAATTCCTCTAGATATTCAAGTCGGATACCATATGACAAAAACGCATTCCAATTTAGAAGAAAAAAATAAGGAGTCATCAGTAGATAAATTATCAAAATCTATAGTTATTCTTAAATTTGCTAAACCCATGATTTAATAGCTGACTTAGGAACATTCTCAACAAAGATTTGTGCAGAGTTAATGGAATACTATAAAGAATACCAAAGAAGAAGAAAAGTCCCAATAGTTTAGTCATTTTGCACAATATACAAAACTACACTTAAATTTGTTTAGGATAATTTATTATCGATACAATTCTGAACTGAGGGCACATAGCTTACAAGAGGTTACAACAACGATACATTACTGCGTATGTATAGTATGATATCTATGGAGACAAGAAATAAATTAATCAGTTTCAAATTTGTATATAATCTAGCCCATAACAACATTGCCTGTATTGATTTAATTCCACAATTGTCTTTTCTTGTACCTCGCATTTCTTCACGACAGCGAACTACTTTTCACCCACCGCATCTCCAATTATTATGGTATATATTTATATTAACATATATTAACATATATCCCCCCTATCATAGACAAAGTAAACAAAATATTAAGAAAATTAGACATTAAAATTATATGTAACAATAAGACAAAATTAGGTACTATATTAAATAACAACAAGGATAAAATAGGCAAATTATAAAAATCCGGAGTATATACCATTAAAAGATAAGACTGTGAAGCTCTATATATATATATATATAATTATTTCGTAACCTTGGCATGATATGGTAAATTCAATCAGTTGGCGATTTAAGGTCTGGCTTTACTTTAAAGTATATATATTTAAAACAACCCTACATGTTTCGGCAATGATGCCTTTATCAAGGATATAAAATATAAATGACAGTATACAAATGTCATTTATATTTTATATCCTTGATAAAGGCATCAGTGCCGAAACATGTAGGGTTGTTTTAAATATAAATACTTTAAAGTAAAGCCAGACCTTAAATCGCCAACTGATTGGATTTACTATATATATATATAAATATATATATATATATAATAACTTCGTGACCTTGGTATGATATGGTAAACCTAATCAGTAGGCGATTAAAGGTCTGTATACTACTTCAAAATATATGTATTATAATATTTTGTATTCTCTTGAAAAAGGCGTATACAGCCGAAACATGTAGAGTTTTTTAAATACATATATTTTGAAGTAGTATACAGACCTTTAATCGCCTACTGATTAGGTTTACTATATATATATATATATATATATATATATATATATATATATATATATATATTATAATAAAAATGTTAATAAACTTATTGAAAACACTAGTTTTAAGTTGTTACATTTCTGTTATTGGGATTTTTTAGAAAGTGGAAGTCTAATATATTTGTATTGTTTTCTTAATTTAGAGTGTCAAATCTATAATTAAATTTCAAAAGTATATGACTTTCTTACATTTACCAAAATTATAGAACTATGTAAATTTAGTTCATTTTGTATACTATTGTTAATGTTTGGTAATGTCAAAGGTTATGTGTGAAGGAAAATTTAATTGTAAACCAATAAGTTCATAATATTAATCAAGGATCAAAATTATAGTATAAATGTCAAATATTTTGGAAAATTATGTATAACTAAAGCGACCAATGAGCTTAAAAAGAGAGAAAGCTGTTGGGTTGCCATAGTGAGTTATTGAAAGAATTTCAGAGAAGAATTTTTGCACTTGAATGAATTGGATGTGTTTTTGGGAAAAAACGAATTTTTTAAAAAAAAATATAAAAAAAAACAAGTATAATTTATATTACCAAGATTTGGACTGTTTTCATATTATACTCCGCTATCAATTAATGAGCCACAAAAGACGTGTACCAGCTTTAGATAAATATTGGGAAACATTACAAGGCCTTATATTACCAGGATTGTGACCGTAAATTAGAAAACCAGAACTTAGAAATTTACAAAAGTTTGTTTACCTTTGAATATTCGGGGGGATCATAACCTTCGAGATCTGCCAGGATTGTGACCGTTGTTCCTGAAGTTAAAATATACCAGCTGTACGTCAGGGAAGCAAGACTTAATTCCAGAGACTAGACGGATAATTGTGATGATAGAATATTGAGCTGTCTTTATTATTTGCATTTTTTAAGTAAACAGATACATTTACTTACCGAAAGTAAATAAAGATTCCTTTAATGACCATTTTGTTTAAAACATTGTAAGTAGGGAAGTTATATACAAATTCATTTATTAAGCGGTTTGATTTATCAGAATCTATTTGTTTATGTAGCCTAGTATTTGTCCCATTTTCGTAGATTCAATTTTTCACCTATAAGAAATTCCACATAACCATTAAATTTTATTATTAAGTTTTCAATAAAAAAAAAATTGTTAATCTATTGTTTATTCCGAATGATTTGTTGAATATTACCTAATATAATGTACCTAATTAAATATTCACTCATAAAGATAAGATTTTCCTTTTAATAAACGGAATTTAAGTAACCAAGATAAGTCGTTTGAATTCAATAAGTTTATCATATTAATACTGAGATAAACAACTAACATACCTTTTAATTTCTTTGTCAGACAAGAATCTTCACGACCCTGGAGATACTTAGAGAACTCATGTTCGTTATTTCTCCAAATTATATTAAATATCAAACTTTCTTTTAAAACCAAAATACTATTTGGTTGTACAGGTTATGATTGTTAACTGCAAACGTTTACATTCAATTATTGGACCTGCGCAGAAGTATATCATAATGCGTGGGTAAAGATTCGAATTCAAATTCACTTTACTGCTTTTAAGTTTAATATTTTGACTTAAAAACTCTTTTTAGTGAGACGTTCGACTCGAATATTATTATATTTTGGCACTCCAACGTTTGGCTTGACTCAAATATTATTATAATATATATATATATATATATATATATATATATAAGGTAAACTTAATTAGTCGGCGATTAAAGGTCTGGTTATTACTTCAAAGTGTATATATTTAAAATAATCCTACATGTTTCCGCAATGATGCCTTTGTCAAGGATATAAAAAATATAAATGTCAAGTAATTGAGTTGCTATGGTTTAAATTATTCAAAGATACATTCAAATAGTAATAATAAATCATGCCTTAGTATTCCAAAAATTATTACTATTTGAATGTATCTTTGAATAATTTAAACCATAGCAACTCAATTACTTGACATTTATATTCTGTCATTTATATTTTTTATATCCTTTACAAAGGCATCATTGCCGACACATGTAGGATTATTTTAAATATATACACTTTGAAGTAATAACCAGACCTTTAATCGCCGACTAATTAAGTTTACCTTATCATACCAAGGTCACGAAAATACTATATATATATATATATATATATATATATATATATATATATATATATATATATATATATATATATATACATATATATATAGTAAGTTCAATTGGTTGGCGATTTAAGGTCCGGTTTTACTTCAAAATGTATATATTTAAAACAATCCTACATGTTTCGGCAAATTATGCCGTTTCCAAGGAATATAAAATATAAATGACAGTATATTAATATCATACTAATACAATGGTTGCTTATGGTTGCTATGGATAAAATTATTCAACGATACATTCCAATATAATATGACATTAATATACTGTCATTTATATTTTATATTCCTTGAAAAAGGCATCATTTGCCGAAACATGTGGGATTGTTTTAAATATATATATTTTGAAGTAAAACCAGACCTTAAATCGCCAACCAATTGAATTTACCATAACATACAAAGGTCACGCAATAATTATATATATATATATATATATATATATATATATATATATATAGGTCAAAATGGAAGATCCATTGAAAAACGTATATCAGAACATGTAAGAGACGTGAAATATGGCATTAAACATACAGGTTTTTCGAAACACGCTATTGAGAAAAACCATTTGCCCAATATAAATAGCTGCAACTTAGTACATAATGCAATAAAAAGTAAAAGATTAGGTTTATTAGAAATTCTAGAAATTAAAAAAGCCCAGAAACAAAATATAATAGTTACTAATACACAGCTAGAATTTATAAACACCCCCATCATGGACACCATTATAAACATCATCTAACCAGCACCTCATCACAAAAGTAGGTACATAAATTACACTGTTGCGTAGATTAAGTTAGTTGTAAGAAACTCTTTGAGAATGGCATACAGCCGAAACATATATATAGAAAATTTGTGTGTTATTCCTACCAAGTACATCAATAATTACTAAAATGTTTCATCAAAAAGTGTCTGCAACATTAATTAATAAAAGATATTTGTTAAAAATGTTTATTTTGTTTTCATTATGAATTTCGGTTATATAATGAAGTTGTATTTAACTTATTACTAAGTGATAGTCTGATTATAATATCTATTTGTCCTGTTATTGGAATATGTAGTTCTAATAACAGTAATAACTAGAGCTGAGGATGTTTGCGGTACGGCAGGACCGTATGTAGTACATCCCCACATTTAACTATTTATCTAAATATTCTCTGAAATGATTTGCCGGATCTCATAAATTAATAGAGTGATATTTTAGTATGCACTGGATATTGTTATTATACAAAATCATAATAGCCATTTGTATTTATGGATCATAAATAATAATACGCATGTATTTGTATTTGGTTGTGAATTCAATTTAAACTTAAAACGAATCGTAATATTTTAACGACAAGCCGTCCTTACAATACATGCATTCGAGACAAAGTGTGCAACTCTACGAATAACTTCCATAATTGATCGAAAATGGACATTTTGGAGCTGAAGTAAAGCCCCTATTCTTAGAAAATTTTATTACTGTCGTTAAGAACTATTATTATAAACAACAAAGGCCTTTTATTAGTGTTGAAGTTTTAGTTTCATTGAATTTCCATGTTGTAAGTAGTCAATTGTAAAGTGTTCATTAACAATATTCTAAAACAAGGTGTAAATTTAACTAAAATCCAGAAAAACACATTCTGATAATATATTACTAGATTAGAAGCTGTGTTTATTACTATTTATTATATTATTTTTATAACCAAATGCAATAAAAGCTACGAAAACAAAAGAAACCTCGATTTATTAAAATCTTGTCACACAGCCTTTCAAAGCCTGGCAGCACATATTTTGCATATATTTTATATATACTACCTACTTGAACTAGGTGATTGAAGTTAGAAGTTATAAGTTATAACTTCTAACTTCATTCACCTAGTTCAAGTAGGTAGTATATATAAAATATATGCAAAATATGTGCATAGAAATTCAATGAACTAAAACTTCAACACTAATAAAAGGCCTTTGTTGTTTATAATAATAGTTCTAAACGACAGTAATAAAATTTTCTAAGAATAGGGGCTTTACTTCAGCTCCAAAATGTCCATTTTCGATCAATTATGGAAGTTATTCGTAGAGTTGCACACTTTGTCTCGAATGCATGTATTGTAAGGACGGCTTGTCGTTAAAATATTACGATTCGTTTTAAGTTTAAATTGAATTCACAACCAAATACAAATACGTATACGATGCGTATTATTATTTATGATCCATAAATACAAATGGCTATTATGATTTTGTATAATAACAATATCCAGTGCATACTAAAATATCACCCTATTAATTTATGAGATCCGGCAAATCATTTCAGAGAATATTTAGATAAATAGTTAAATGTGGGGATGCACTACATACGGTCCTGCCGTACCGCAAACATCCTCAGCTCTAGTAATAACTTAAAGACGGCAGACTATGTGCCCACACTGTTAAATTTAATAAATAATACACATAAGGTGTATTAGATAAAAATGTAGTTTTTACAAAATTAGAAAACTTTTTACCAATACTGAAGATCCATTGTACAGATACAAAGAGCGCTTTAACTATGCAAATATAACATCCTTTTTACCAATACTGAAGATCCATTGTACAGACACAAAGAGCGCTTTAACTATGCAAATATAACATCTCTCAACGTCGATCAATCCTTCTCAGTATATAAACATATATATATTAAATTTATTATATTATATTAAATTTTACAGTGTGGGCACATAGTCTGCCCTCTTTAGAATAACAATAAAATAAATCTGTATTTCCTTCCCATAAGGAAATGTATTTTAAAACTAAAAATATCTATATAGATATTTTATATTTATAAATAAAACAATTTTGTATTATAGAAATTGAAAGGCGTTACCCAATGCATCTACGTGTATGTATATGTGCATATGTGTGCGTGTGCTTAAGCGATGAGTTTGATGCATGCATCTTTGAAATGAACTTCACAATTTATTATTGATCCCGAGTGAAAATGTAAATCCACTTTACTGACAGCGCCTCCTTATAAATAAACGTGTCTGTCATAATCCGTCGTTGACCGAACATGTTTATTTTGATAAACGAAAAGTACGTGTCAAAATTTTCGACTTTCGTTTATCTTACTTTGGGTGTAGCTGAAAAAATAAGAGTGATTTAATTAAGAAAATGATTCACTTGATTGGTTTTTCTTTGGTATTGTTTTTTATATTAAAGGCGAATATTAACAAATTACAGTCAGCAATAATAGCACAAAGTCACTTAATTTTTTAATCAGTAGTTTAGAAAATTTTTGTATAGACACTCGATATCGCGTCGATTTAAAAAAGTTATAAATAAGACAAATGATCTAGACCACTGGATTGATATATGCTATCTCAGTAGAGTATAGTGCTTTTTCACTACATTTCATAAAGTATACCTTTTCAATTCGTACTGCTCACTGCCGTACTGTGAAACGCAAATTGTACTTTATCTCTTTCTAACACACATGAATACGCGCTGTAATACTACACACGTTTGTCATTTTAAATATTATATTATATTATTTTAAAATTTTTTAAATATTATATTATATAAAAAGGATAAGTTGTCCAGGAGATAGTCTTATGATATTTGACTTGCTGTAAAATTATTTCAATATTCTTGTTTATTGAATTTCTTTCCGGTATTCTGATTTCTTGGTTAAGCATTCTTCGATAGGCAATCACCACATTTTAAAAGAAAGATCCTACATTTTTCTTCTGTCTATATTCCATGAATCTGCTGTATGTGAGTTCATATATAATTCTTGACTTATCCGGCAATAGATTCAATTCCACATCTCAGATGGTGGTAATGGTAATAACTCATCCTTACTTTCAATTAGATTCATATCGAACAGTTACTTGACAATTTTTTGAAATTGACAATAACATTAAAGTAAACGAACAATTCAACAAACGTCATCAGTGGTAAACATAGTAACGAAGAAGCAGTTACCTTTGTTAAAGTAATTTAATTATTTGGATATTGATAATGAAACGCAATTAATAAATATAAAGAAGACGATTTTGCGTGAAACTGGAACAAATGTGGAGAAAAAATTATATGTTTCACACGGCTGAAAAGCAGATTTAATGCCTTGGCTAGTTTCCTAGCCACGGCTATGAAACACCAGCCGCGGCATTAAATCTTGTCCTTTTCTGCCTAGTAAAACAAATAACTATTGATTACTTAAAACTAATACAGGAGTCAGGCGCGGATCGTGATGATGTATTTGGAAGTGCAAGAACAATGATGCGAGTGCCTCGTGTGTTTTCGGTGTTTACTAAGAAAACGTTACAGTTAGTACACGAGAATACACGAAGCACTCGCATCATTGTATTTGCACTCCCAAATACGTCATCACGAGCCGCGCCTAACAGGAGTTCTGTTAATAATTGCATCCTGTTGTTATTTTACTTTAACATTAAACGTATCTCCTCCAAATAACATTTTTATTTTATCAAACTGACCAACCTCACAAAGTGGTTCATTCCATAATAAAATGCGTTTGTTAACACATTCTTGTAAGGGAAAATTACTAAATTTAGAAAAATTACCAATTTTACCAAAACTAATAAAAAAATGTAAAATTATATCAAAAATATTATTTTTTCCGCTACTTGGAGAAGGCATTACTTTGAAGGAATTAACTTTAGGTAAAACCTTATCAACTACATTTAATAAATCTAAAAGAAATTGACGGACATTGTCATTTGTATGTAACTGAAATAATAGTAATTTTTGACATACTTCAATTGAATCTTGTAAATTATAATAATAATCATATACATTGTCGGTGGTACAAGAGAAATATGGAGAACTGTTTTTTAAAAAAATATGCATACTTGTTACATTATAATGCATTATTTGCAAATTAATATCTACAACATTTTGAATCATATAATCATTACGACGTTCAAATTTATAAGGAGAACTTAACCATATGGGAGTATTAACAATATTTACGAACCTACCATACCCTAACCAGGAATGGAGCTTCCTCGCCATGAATGGAAGACACTCAATAAAATAAGACTGGATTTGTCGTGACTCATTCTATAAATGGGGACTAATACACCAACTTGCGGATGCGGAAAATCTCGCCAGACTATTCTCCATATTACAGCTGAGTGACCAATTCCAGCATATAGAGATGAGTCACTTCTTTGAAGCAACTGATTCCGCGTCGGACTGGATCAATGGCCTAGATTTTAAAATTTAACTTTTATATGTACAATCCATGTTAGCCATACGCTAAATAAATAAATGTAGGCACGCCTTAACAGGTTAAAACTTATAAGCCTTAGCCTATACATTGGGGCGTGAAGATAAATATTTTTGTTTTAATTATAAATGGGTCAGGGGCGAACCAAAGGGATCAGCCCTTATTATCATGATGAAGCTTTTTCGCCTTTCATCAAAAACTCCAGGCAAGCAAATTGTTGTTTACCATTCCGCATTTACAATTCGACGATTTCCCAGAATAATTCTACAATTCTTCTCATGACAGATTTTGCTGTCAAGCACGGAATCATTTGTTTAGAAGTGCTTTGTGAACAAAAACTTTTGTTAGCTGAAGTTAATTTTGACACACCCAAACAGTCGATTGTTTCTTTTTGTTTCCAGTTCGTAAAAACATATCCACGATTCATCACTTGTAATTATATAAACAGATTTAGAGGAATTCGCGATGAATTTGTTCAGCGTTATTTTGAACCATTTTACACAATCGCCTTTTTAAGTCGTGGAAAGATTATACAGTATCAAACGAGAAGAAAGTTTCCTCGCGACTAAATGAGTATGCAAGATTGAATATATCGAAGTCCTAGAATGTGTAAAAATACTTGAATCTCATCATCTATTACATGGCAATCTTCTGCAATCATTCGACATACAACATCGATATATTCCGCAACAATAGATATTGCAGAACGCCCTTGCCTTGCTTGATCCGGAAGCGAAGACTATCACACTCGAATTTTTTAAACCTTTGTCTTTGATAGCGCTTCATCATCAAATGCAGGAATTAAACGTTCTATGCACTGGTATTGAGTTAAACCACAACAAAATCATAATAAATCAATGCACTCACATTTTCATGATGTAACTCCATCTTCAATACAATTAACAAGCTCAAAAACTGGACTGCACAAAATGATTTTGAAAACCAGACAAAGACGTCATATTTTTGACACATTGCAGTATACCAGTACACATGCATCATTAATCAAATTATACAGCTTTGTCAGATTTCCGAAATTTCTCGACTGTCCCTCGTACAATGATATTTGTATCAATATATCACTGGTTAGGGTAGGACTAAACATTGAGAGAACATAACTTTCATAGCTCGTTCAAAATTGCCTAATGTTTACAAATTACGGTTATGAAGTTAATTCAGTTGCCAGTAACTACATTACAGTATTTTAAACGGACACATAATATAGTGATGCTTTTTTCTAAATTCATCTTGATGGTTTTTCCTCAATTTTTTGTATAATTACAAGTACTTTCCTATTTTTTTTAAATTTAACTAACTTACACAAAAGAATAAAATTTTATTCAAAATAAAACAGAAAATAAAAATGTATGTTGAGAGAATCGCTTTCTCTTCGTCGCGATTTAGCCAATTTCCTTAGAATAATGTTTTCTTATCACTAGAACTTATACTAACACTTCTCTGACATAAAGGACCCACGAATTCAAAATACATCCCCACAAAATAAGATTCAAAGTAAAACGATTGTCTTCCGAAGCGAATGGCTTATATACACGGTCATAGATGGCGCAAATCACAGAGACAAACAATATTAGGACCGAATTTTAAGACATTTCCTTGTCCCAGATCGTGAGGGATACAATATCCGGACTTACGTCCTAATCCGGAAACGTTTCGGCGTGTTCCTTTCGTTGTTTATCGTGTATCTTCATTCGCATAGATTAAATCGTATGCTTTTTCTTTCTCTATTGTGTTGTCAACGCAGTGAAGTCGTAACGCCACTTCTTTAAGGAAATATCGAGGATATAAACACTCAATGTTTCAAAGTAAATACTCTTATGGATTGTCTTTATTATTTGACAGTTATTTAGATATATTCGGGTTCGAGTGTAACAAACAGTATCATAAAAATTCTATAATAAAGACTAAAACCCTTGCAAATTTGCTAGGATATTTATTACGGTGTTGAAAGATATTTTATTTCAATATTAGTATGGCTAGAATATCCTTTTCTACATAATAATGATCTAGGTCATAACTAGAGATGCCAAGTTTGAGGTGCCCACTGATATAGGTCAACGCACAGCCTTTTCCCTCCCGATCGCAATTTCCACGATTTCGTCTCCGATATTAGTATGTATATTGACAGCAACGCGTATTTGATTTGACTGTTATATATAATAATAGTGTCACAGTTAGGTATATCTAGAAAACGGCCATTATCCGACCAAGCAAATAAGCTAATAAGTGGATGCCCTAATTTAATTTACGGTGGAAAAATTAAATCTATACTTTACGATATGTTTCTAATATGCTGGGCGATAACTCACTGCGAACGACACGTGAAGAGCACAAAGCACATATAAAAAAAAACTGGCGTAGAATCGAATAAGGATTTTCATTTCATTTATATGTGGCAATGATTTTCTGGAATCTACCGTTTACTTTATTTATCCAATGAATCATTTTGTTCATGCTGAAATAAATACGTTAAATATCCGTTACCTAGTCGGACAGCGTTACAAAATTTTCTACCGTCCGTCCGTGAACGTAGGGAAAATGTGGGTAAAACGAGATAATTGATAAAACGGGATACCGTTGTTTCTGTGTAACATACTGCTATGAACTTTTCCCTACAAATATTTTGAAAAATTTAATTATTTATGAGTGTATTATTATAATTATTTTAAATATTTTAGAAATATTTGACTTGCGCTGTTGGAGCAAGCCGTTTGCATAGATGTGGACAATTTTGAATACTGTATTTTTTTTAAGCGTAGCCTGCGAGCTTGCTGTATCCTCAGACACAAGTGTAGAGTGAAGTAAGAAAGGTGTGTTTATTTAAAGATAAATCTTTACCTTTGTTCTAGTAATTTCGGTTTTTGTTTTTTGGTTTAATTGTGTTTTTGTGCTTGCGTATATCATTACCGATTTATTTACGAGTTTATGAATCTCGTTATTGATTTTTAACACTTTCTTACTCATTGTGTCTCGAGTAAATGAATATATTTTTTGCGTAAGTAATATATTTAATAATAGATATCTTATTTTATATTGAATCAATTGAATATTGTAATTTTCTTATTATTATTATTATCGTTCTGAAAATTAATCTTAGTTATTTGATATAAATGACAAAGAAGGTTTTTTAAAATTTCTAGTATAAAAAACATTTCTGTAAATGTAAAATTTTAGTACGCTTGGGATATCAAGGGCATATTTTTTTACATGTGGTTTACATGCATTAGAGTTTGTTTCGGTCTGTCATATTAGTTTGTTTTGATTTTGTTACTTGTGGGAGAAATTAAAAAGCATCTTTGTAATTTATTAGTTTTTAGTTTATTAATTTTGATCGGATGTCATAAAGGAAGTTTTGATCGCATGCAGCTGTCAATTCCATTCGTTCTTTTTACCTTAATAATATTGTTAAATGAGGCAATATTAATCTTTATACTTAATAAAAATATTTTTTTTTTCTTTTTTTTTCTTTTTTTTTTAAGTTTCATTTAAATTTTATTGTGTGTATTATTATTAAACCTTATTTCAAAAAGATTACAAGTAACTTAAAGAAAAATAATTATAACATTTGTCAATACTCTTTTACTGGCGCATTATAAATTTTGTAGAAGAGACAACCACTTTTCCGATTGGAACCCTAAGAGTAAAGCAGTCCAATTTTTTAAATTAAACCGACTGAGTATCCTGGTTGAATAGATTTGTCGTGAATTGTAAATAAGCAAATTTCAAGATCACAATTTATAGCATAAATTGGCTAAACCAAGCGTGGGGCGAACAGAAAAGCAGATATAATTTTGGCAAGGCCAACGTTTAAATAAAAGCAGTATTTTAAAGTTAAAAACAGAGCACATAAAAAATGGAAGGTATCTCCGGAGTACAGCAAAGAAGTGAGCAACTGGTGGAGGCAGCGAAGAAAAGAATAGGTCCAATAACTACCGTACATAAAGGGAGGCACGAAGGAGTAAACAGGGATAAGATTATGCTGGATATGTTAAAGGAAATGCAAATAAGACAAATGAAAATGGAAGAGAAAATGGATATGATGATGGATAAAATTATGGCATTGAGTAAAACGAATCAAGAATAAGTATAATAATGGACTCGTTACAATTAACAAACGAACAAAGTTTGGAAGAAAATATTATGGTATTAAATAGTAAACTGTCTGAAGAAGTCGAAAAAAGAGAGTTTGCGGAACAACAAATGAAATACATGGAGAAACAGTTAAGAAAGGAAATAGAGCAAGTGAGAAAAGAGAAAAATGGAGTAAATGTACCCGCATATATTCCTGTTCATGTACAAAGAGAAGTGCTACCTAAATTTTATGGGATGTCAAACACAAATCCCATGTGTTTCCTTAAGAAAATCAAAGCCAATTTGGAGGATGTGCCAGGGGATGAGAAAACGTTGCAAAAAATCAGAAACTGTCTGAAGGATGACGCTATGGTATGGTGGGAGATGGTGTCAGACGAGGTAAACACGATGGAAGAATTCGAAGCCAGGTTCACGAATCAATTCTGGGGAAGAAATAAGCAGACCAGGGTAAGACAAGAATGATTATTTGGTAGATATAATGTCGGAACTAATGAATCGAGAGAAACTTATGTTTTGAAAAGATACTCGGTTTTAAAATATTTAACCCCTAGAATTAGTGAAGTAGATATGGTTTCACAATTAAGTAGACACTTTGATTCTCAAGTCAATCAGGCAGTAGCCATACACAATATTAATGATATGCAACAGTTTCTCGAATTATTAAAGAGGTTAGATAATGTGGAGCGTGGTAAAAGATATAATAATAATTATTTAGATAGAAATATTAATAGAAATGAATTATCTAGAGTTAATTTAAATAATACCCCTCCGAGTCCTGAAAGACCTATTAATAATGATGATACTCAAAGAAATAGTAGTAGAATGGCTTCCCCAAACAGAATAAGATATAATTCAAGTAAAGATGTTGTTAAAGAAAATAGTATAGACCCTAAGAAATATACAGGTACTAGGTATAAAGATACAAGGCCTAATTTTAATTTAGAAGTTAAAGTAGATGATAAAAAGAAATCAGAACTTGCTTGTAGTAAGGATTTTTAGTAAGGCCAACCAAAAAGAGTGAAAGTTTTGCATTGTTGTATGATAAGTCGGATTGCGCAATTAATACGGTTTTACCACATATTAAAACAATGTTGGAGCAACGTGGGTAATGGAAGTCTTCCGCGGTCGCGGAGGGCTATATCAAGGACTCGCTAGCCAATAAGTCGAACATCAGCAATAAAATATTTCCAGACGTTTCCGGAGTATCTAGTAGTGTGGATAATAATATAGTCAATTTTACGAAAAAGGAGGGAAGTGGAGAGGGTTCAATTTTATTAAAGAATTGTTCATAATTCACCATAATATTTCTAACAATTAAAAATTTGCTGTTTTAGTTTGTAGTTGTAATGTAATAAAACCAGTTTTGTGTAATTTTTTTTTAATTTGAAACTCCATCATTTTGTGTTTATCTAATATCATTGTCAATTTTAATTACCAGTTGATTCAACTTTTTCCGCCTAGGCAGTAAAAGTACACCATTTAAGCCTGTCAAGTGTCATTAAAAATACGCTTTTATCGTCATTCGGAGAAAAACATTTTTATTATGACCACTTTGCGCTTTTGTGACGTTAGAATTTTTTCGTCGGTCAAATTGGCCGGCATGCGTGAGATTAAAATGGGATAGTAGTATCTCCTTTTACCCTAATGAAGAATGGTATTCTTCTATTAACAGCATGGGCCAAACATCTTACGTGCATCAGAATCGGCTAAAACATCTTCATATTCTGTACTGACTTCACCATATATGTCGCAGCATCCGATAACATCAGTAACACCTTGTCACCTGGAACGGCACTCGGCAAATAAAACCTCGGTTAACTATCGTTTCAAAATTTTGTTATAGTTGAAGTTATTTGTTTTCTCCAATTCTTCTGTACCAATTAAAAAGGATTGGTCCGCGCAATTTTCATTTAAAATGCCAATCAATAAGTTCGCAATATAACGTCCGCAGCTGTCTATTGTCTCATCGATTACGAAATAAATATAATTTTCAAAAAATTTTATCCATTGAATTATCCAACATTGAAAGTAGAATGTTTGCACTTAAGAAGGCGTTACACAAGTCATAATGGAAACTATTCTATTTTATATTTTTACTTGTTGAAGTAAAGGATTGAATCAGAGTAGCTTGTGGTGCATTTTTATATATTGCGATATTTATTTTATGCAAATCAGTCCCTACATACTGCGTTAATTGGAACTTTTTGTCGCATCGAATATATAATAATTAATTTCAGGTATTAAAATATGAAACTAAACGTAAACAAATATAAATTTAAAATTTTACTGCAATACTTACAAAACACTCTTCCATTATCTACACAAAATTCAAGATAATCTTTTATCCAGATCGACACATGTGAATACGATTTCGACATATCAAAAATAACAAGGTTAAAGTACGTGTACATATACTTTCGAGAACTAACTGAACACAACTGGCGATATGACTGACCTATAGGTCAACCTCATTGCTCGTAAATTCACTGGAACTTCCTCGACTTGATAAACACAAATCTGGAAATTCTCGCCGTAAGGAAATAAATTATAAACTATGAACAAATTTTCAATTTTTTATGAAATATTCTCAAAGCAGCATTTATATGCTAGATATGCAAAACAAAAGAAGTCGCAAATGCTTTCTTTTTACTTGATCCGTATAGAACTGCAAGAATTTTGGTAAACATATGAGAAATAAAAAATATGCGTTTTCATATAATCCTAGCTTTATTTATAAACTTCTCCATTATTGCCTATCGCTCTTCTACTCTAATTAATTATCTATAAATTATAACGATGTAACGTAGTATCTAAAATAAAGTTAAAAGAGAAAACATTACTTTCATTATCATTACCATGTCAAAATAATTTCAACAAATCTAAACGACATAAAAAAAATTATATTACTCCACAAACGATAAGTTCCAATGGACAAGACAAATTACTATACATGATTAATGTGAAGATATTAATATTGTCTCATTCCTTTTTTATGCCTTTTATAGCTTTCATAAATATGAATTAACGACACGGAAACAAATAAATACATCGCTTTCTTCTTGTAAAACAATAAAGAAATACGCAATATATATATATGAATATTGAAACAATATAACCACAACCCAAATCGATAGTAATCTTTTCGTTATTCGCTGTTTCCTGTTGACTAGGATATCGGCTTTTCAGTGTATTAAATATGTTTGAATAATAACTGGGTATCAATATAAAATTGGCATTTATTGGATGGGTAAATTGGACAATGGACAGCTGACATTTACGCAGCAAATATCAAGCCCGATCGAATATATACAGTGATGGGCAAATGTGTGGAACCATGTAAATATCTGTTAAATTAAAAAAGATATTATAATAAAATTTTAAACATGAAAATTAAGAATGAAGAGCCATCATTTGAAGTATTTTTTAAATATACCATTTCGTTTTGAAAACACTCAGATAATCAATAAAGAACAGCACACTATGAAAAGGGAAATTAAAGAAATGATTAATATTAAACAAAAAAAAAATGTAATAAACAACAGAAGTGACATAAAAAATCTAAGCAGAATATACTATAACTTAATAATATCTATATATGTAACGATCTACAATTTACCATGATGAATATATACAATTGTTATATAAATATCTATCGTATGTTATATAAATATCTGCACACTGGCTTGTTATGCTGGCACTTCCGAGTTTAGATCCGGGACTAAGCTGTCCGAGTAGGTTTTCCTTCTCGTTCTAGGCGAATGCTGATAGCCGAACATCTTAAGTCGCTCCACGGGCGCGGACATAATAATAATTCATGGCTTGCCAATGCCCCCTGTTATTGTCGTCAAGCTGTTGGGGAATGCTAAGGTAAGAATTATTATTATTAACCTTGAATGTATTTTTAAATCATGTATTTCTTTATTCATGACAACTTGACATATGTAAATATGACATTAATATATTGTCATTTATAATTTAAAATTCTTTGAAAAAGGTAGAATTGCCGCAACGTGTGAGATTATTTTAAATATATAAATATATACATACTAAAGTAAAACAGACCTTATATCGCCGACTATCTAAATCTGCTAAATATTATATATATATATATATATATATATATATAATTAAGCAATGAGCTTGGTATTTTATGAATTATTTAATTAAATATATGTGTTTTACCATGCAAATGAATTATTAATTATAGATAATTCGTCCCAAGTCGCGGCGACAAATGTTATATAGTACGACCTTTACTTAATAATATAATGCTGTAAATGAATTATTGAATACATATTTTAAATTTGTTGAATAAAAGTATTATTTATATATTTTTAATAATTTTTAAAGTATTAATGGTACCTACCTTGTCTAATCGATCTGTTTTGATTAAAGCTTATGAGATGTCGCTATGACTGTTCATACTTTGGTAGATATAGGCAATAATAAATTAGTTAAATAATACTTTACAAAATTGGGCGCCAGCATAGTTGAAAAATAATAAAATTGACGTACAAATCTAATCATTTTTATTTTTTGTACGTCAATTTTATTATTTTTCAACTCTACATTTTTTTCCCCAGAAGAAGCAACAAATTCTGTTGCGAAATATAGGGTTATTTAATAAAAGAGTTTTTTAATTGACAGACCGCTTACCCGAATTTAAATTAATTTTATATATATATATATATATATATATATATATATATATATATATATATATATATATATATATATATAACGGATGTTCATTTGAAAAGTCAATCTAGTAGCATGTGATTTACTGAGAACATTTTGAAGTATGTCGTAAATTAAAATTTACTACTTAACCTACGAAGTCGTATATTTTGACAGTTTCATACATACAAATAAATAACAAATGTGATTGACATTATCAAATGTCATTTGGATTTACGTTTACGGAACAACAAATACATACTAATATATATGCGTCTTATTCTATCAAAACTTCAAAGTAACCTAGATTGACTTTTCAAATGAACACACGTTATGTACATATCGTATTTATTGATATAAATTCGTATAATAAGATTATGATAATGCGATATATAGCAGAATGGTAGCTGGCGAGTGATGCATTTTGTATTAATTAGGTGATGTCAAGATAATTCACTGATTGATTGAAGCTTTTTGCCGCTTTCCACTATCGAGTCGAATATGTCATTTTTTTAATTGTTTCTCTTCCACAGCTATATGATATGATCGAGGCAATATTATAATCGAAAAATAATAATTAGCTACTGTAATGAAATGGTAATTTGATTTATTTATAAATATAGGGGCATAGAAAAAAATGCATGTTTCTTTTTAACTAACTACGATTGCAGGCATCAATTCGAATATAGAAATTTTCAATATATTGCTGGAGTTATTTCACGGATTGCAACTTGAATGCTGTTCTTTAGATCATTAATTGTTTATGGCTTGTTAGTATATGCTCGACTTTTCAAAAAACCCCACAAAAAAAATAATGGTGATGAATTACGTGCCCTTGGATGCCAAATGAAATCTGCAATTCGTGAAATTACACGTTCAGGAAATTTCGATCATAAAAACCCAATATTATTTCGAGTTGTGTACGTCTTGCTGGAAATAGAAATCATAATATGAGTCAATTGTGGCCATAAAAGTCACACATAGAAAAAAATGCATGTTTCTTTTTAACTAACTACGATTGCAGGCATCAATTCGAATATAGAAATTTTCAATATATTGCTGGAGTTATTTCACGGATTGCAACTTGAATGCTGTTCTTTAGATCATTAATTGTTTATGGCTTGTTAGTATATGCTCGACTTTTCAAAAAACCCCACAAAAAAAATAATGGTGATGAATTACGTGCCCTTGGATGCCAAATGAAATCTGCAATTCGTGAAATTACACGTTCAGGAAATTTCGATCATAAAAACCCAATATTATTTCGAGTTGTGTACGTCTTGCTGGAAATAGAAATCATAATATGAGTCAATTGTGGCCATAAAAGTCACTCAATATAGATTGGTATCACTCAGCGTTCACAGTAACAGTATTTCCAGCATCATCTTCGAAAAAGAAGGTGCATTGACACCATTTGCCCAAAATGCACACCAAACAGTATCTTTTGTGTTTGGAGAGATTTCTCATGAATAACACGAGGATTTCCATCACCCCAGATATGACGTTTTTGCCTATTGATGAATTCATCCATTGAGAAATGAGCTTTATCATTCAACAAAATTTTACTTAAAAGCAATGTATCCGTCGTTCGTTATTCAGTAACCCTGCTAGCGAAATTAAGGCATTGTAAATTGTCTCTTTCTTTCAATTCCTAAATTAATTGAATTTTATAGGCGTGTAAATGCAAATTTTTATGCAAAATCCTAATAAAGAGCCATAAGATAAGATAAGAATTTCTTGCGAATAGCGTGAAATTGATGTTGTTGGTTGATTTTCAACACTTTCACTTACAGCAGCATTGTTTTCTTTTGTGCGCACAGTTTTTTGGTCTTCCACTTTTAGATTTATCAATAACAAAACTAGTTTCATCGAATTTTTTAACTAATCTTTAAATTTAAGATTGATATGGCTGATTGATGAGAGGGATGACACCCAAAAAATCACGAATTTTGCGATATGTATTTTTCAAGGAACACCCATTTTCATGATAATGAATTGAATAATGTAAATGCGTTGTTGCAATGTAAACCTGTCCATGGTTAAAATTACACTAGCATCTACTAAAACAAAATGGCCTATATCATTTGAAAAGACGTCACGTGAAAACATTATACAGTGCTGACATTAATATTAGTGTAGAGATTGGACGTTATATGAACTAATGGTGGTGATATTTATAGAATCTTTCCTGATTATTCCGAAACTGATTTCGAAATTTTACCAGCATACCTTTACTTTTACGTTTGAAACAAAACGCGTCCCAAATGTCAAAATCTTTATTTTTTTTTAAGAAAAATTTTGGTAAGTACATAATATATACAACGAAATTTGTTTACAAAACATATACCTATTCAACTTTCGCCTGCATTTTATTACTGCCTCGTCGCTTTTAAGGCTCGAGCAGTAGTTCAAAGCATGCTTTCATCCTATTTTCCATTGTAACACAATTCAAATTGACTGATATCTTCGTAAAATCTCTCATCATGTTCAGAAAATATGTGACCGGATGAAATTAAACTTCAAGGACTTATGTGCTCCCAAGTCTTTATAATTAGCAACTATAAATAGCTGGTAAATGAACTGCAATTACTTCTAATTTACATTAGAAAACAACGATCGTAATGAAATTGAAAATTTATCTAAATTGCATTTTTCTATATTATAAATAAAGATAATTATAATTTCGCGATTAACGCGATTATTTTATGTGATGATGTGATGATATATGAGTTGTTTTAATATTCTCATATACAAAATAAACACATGTAGCAAGCAGGTAGTTTAAAAGTTTAGTCGGCCTCCTTAGTATGTATAGTATAAGTCAATATGTGTAAAACTCAGTTTTACTAAAACAGTGAAAGATACATTCAATTGTGAGTACCATACAACTTATCTAATTACCATATTTTCAGTTACTGTTTGTACACCTAGTTTCCAAATTAAAGTTTCCGACGAAGACAGTAAATGTCGAAACGTCAAAATCAGTTTTTTATTTGAATAATAATTATAATTCATCAATAAGCCGAATTCCAAGAAAAATTAACCTTTAATATATATATATATATATATATATATATATATATATATATATATATATATTATTTTTAAATATGTTGTCTCATCTGCATTAATTTTACCACATTTTATTTATTTATACCAGTTTTATATTTTAACAATGCAAATATATATTTGCATACACACAACTAACGTCTAGAAAAGGAATTTTGACATAAAACAAAAGTGACACAACTAAAAAACACACTTTATTGAAAAAGGAGCATGTCTCCGAAACATGTATGAAAAATAAAAATATTTTGAAATAACCAATTGTTTATAATTGTCCTACAAAACGCCAAAAAATGCTTCACAGAAATTATATATATATATATATATATATATTGAATTTAATTGGAGTGAGAAATAGCAATTATTCAAATCTCCTCTCACATGCAATTGTCGCTAAATTTGTTGCGTTGATTCTACAATCTGACAAGATTACTCCTGCCGAAGAACGTAGACGCAAACACGTCGCGACGTCAGCCATCCAGCTGTGCGGATAATTAACATTTGTATGAAAAAAAAACACATCCGTCCAGAAACGTGCAGATATCGATATTTCACTGTCGTTACAGATCATCAGTACACGATATTCGGACATAGACATGATTTTATTTGTATACTTTCGTGTATATATACGAATTATATTGAATTTAATTGGAGTGAGAAATAGCAATTATTATTAAATGTTAAATTAAATTATTATTAAATGTTATATATACATATATATATATATATATATATATATTGAGGTAGGTCAAGCCCACGCTCAAGTATGCCCCAATAAGCAAAAGGACAATCTCTTAATGTATATAAATAAGTTATTGAATAGTTAATTATATGTCAAAACTGAATTCTTCCCACGTCAAATCAATAAAGTTGAATACGCAAGTTTAATTATTTTTTTAAAGACATTCACACATTTATAATCTAACATTTCATTTGTAATAGTATTTTCAGTTCGATAATTTGTATTTACAAAAATATCAACTTAATTGATAAATAATTAATGACGCCATTTATTTAGGTATAACTGTACATAATTTGAATTGTCAATCGCGGGAAAATATCCCATAATAAAAACAGCATAATGTATTATTTTTGACATACACATTATATGCATATTAGTTTTAAAATTAAGTAAATATTTATTACAACATGTAAATGTATTTAAAATTATTGAATTGTCATTTTCATTAGTAGTAATTGTCGAGATTAAATGAATACATACCGATGAACGAATCAAAATCAAGTAACAAAAATAAAAGAAGGTTAGCGTAACTTGAAAAATCGCCATTAAAGCATCCAGACGTATTTTTGAGTGTATCACTAAAAACAAGAAGAAAATTACAATAAATACAAGTAAATTCATACGTCCAATTAGTTAAACATCTTACCAATATTCCCAGCTCCTGTTGGACACATATTTCAAGTTCGTACGTGTACCAGTGACAAAAATATTGCCAAGAGCAGTTTGCCGAGAAGCAGTTCGTTAGAAAGTGTTTTTGACCGGGGTGACGCCGTTCGAACGCCGACGAAAAACCTGCCTTTCCAAAACCTTTTGAGATCCCGTTTTATCCAGAATCCTGCACCAATTACTTAAGTATTCTTTAAAATCTCACATCTATATTGAAAAGACAATTTAAACAATCATATTAAAAAAAGAATATAGTATATTATTTATATTAGTTAAGATATACATTATTAAATACGATATATAAGATTTAGGTTATTTATTACTTTTAAAGAGGAAGAATACAGTTACGTTTTAATTTAATTTTTCTTTGTTTTACGTCATACATTCTAGTTATATTAAAGTTATTGACTTAATTCTCCTAATTAATTAAAAATTATTTTCACTATTTCTATATTTATCTATTTCATTTATTTCATGTAATATTTATCGTAATTTATCATAGTTAAATAACATATTAAATTTATCACGTTACAAAATTTATATACAAATTATACTTAACAATTAATGCTTATAACTTACCTGTTAATAGAGATTTTAAGAACATTAAAGTTATTATTCGTGAATCTGATCTCGACGTTTTATTTTGTAGTATAGCATTAACAACAATTAACCTATCATTTAGGAATCTAAAAATATCAGTAGTGTTTGATTGAAGTCACCGAACTCGCACTTTAAATTTGGACATATCACAATGCCCTAACACTAGAGTCAATTTTGTTCTCGAGTTTAGCCGGACCCTGAAGATAATAAACGCACATTAATTAATACTTATTAATAAGTTTATATCCGAACAGCTGTTTTAGGTTACATTTATGGAATAATTCGCAAGTAGGCAACTTTGCATCTTGCGCATATAGATTAAAATCGAACAACCCCATCTATATGTTACTTAGAGCAATGTAATTAGTTCGTAGATGTAAAATTCACCGAATAAATATAAAATCTAACAAGCCATTTATTCACAGCTGAGCATTTTTATATTCATAAACGTTTACATTATTTTATTACGCATCTTGCTCGTTATCAATTGCCAGCGCAACGAGAGGCTGCTCGTTATCAATTGTCGCCGCAACGTGTCGCTTAGAAAACGTGCTCAATCAAACACGTAATACAAAATAAAACGAGAGAGAATAAATTTAAAAAACTGTATTCTTTCTAGATTTATTTAAGATACAAAATTTTTATAATTGTAAGTTGTATTTTGCTTCTTGTGGTCATTTTTGTGTGATAGGATGCTGACTGGTACCCAGGAACAGGATTTGTAAGTTTGTTTCTTAAAAGGGGTTATTGTTTGTATAATAAACACTAAACTAATAGGTCAAAAAGATTAAAATAATAATTATTTGAAGAGATAAGAATTTATTTATACAATTTATTAGCAAATATAACACTAATACTAAAACATCAGAATAGGAATAATTAATATACATAAACTAATAGAACCTATAATAATAACACTATCATATATATTTTTTCAATAATAATAATAATATGGACAAGCGTACAAGGAGTAAGTCAAGGGAAAACCTAGCAGATAGAGAGGACCAGGCTGATCAGGGTGATTCTGTTACAGCCACAGCACAAGCAGAAGCTTCAAAGGAAGAGGCGACGATGAACTTTAATTCGTTAACCGCTTTGATAATGAATATGCAACAAAAACAAGAAGCTAATTTTAAACAATTTGTAGCGGAAAATAATGAAAAACTAGATGCTAACAATAAAAATATAAGTCAATTAGAAACTAATTTAACGCGAAAATTAGAAACAAATATCAGCCAAATAGAAATGAATTTAGCACGAAAATTAGAAATTAATAATGAAAATTTCAAACAACTAATCACAGAAAATAATAATAGATTAGAGACTAATATCAGTCTCATAGAAACCAATCTCAACAGCAAATTAGAACAACTCAAACAGGACAAGGAAGAAATAAAGATGGATATAAAGGGTTTGAAAGATAGTCAAACGAAGATCGAGGAGATAATACATCAAACACTAGAAGAAAGCGAGTTAAAATGCTTGCTGAAAATGGACGAAACTCTAAATGTCCATAACCAACATTGGGCCAAACAATTAGAGAATACTTCACAGGAAATTTACGTAATTACCAACAATAAAATAATAACCGCAAATACGGAAACAAAAACCGAAATAACAAAGTCCTGTAACGAAGCTCATACAAAATTAAATAACAAATTAACAGATTTTAACCTAAGTAACGAAATAACATCGTTAAATCTAAAACAACATTTTACCGATAGTCTCAACACTCAGATGGGGGAACATAGGACATTCTACGAACAAGAGATCAATCAAGTAAAAGATAATCTTGACACCATCCGAACGAACCAGGATAATAATAAAAGGTATTATGAATCCGAACTGAGGATAATTGAAACGAAGATCAAAAGATATACTGCGTCTGATAATTGCATAAACACAGGAGGTCCCACCATAAAAATAGAAAATTTAACTCATTTCGATGGGGATATAACGCACGTACACCCCATGCTCTATTTAAATGGACTCCTGCGTTATTTAATTGATGTTCCGGACAATAAACAAAAGATGGACATAATAAGAGTTACTCTTAAAGACAGTGCTCAGGAGTGGTTCTTGCGCATTGAAGACCATTGCGAGGACGTAGAGCAATTCGTGTCATTATTTAAGAGGAATTACTGGGATGAAGCACAACAAAATCGTGCCAAAATCAGACTTCTAACCGGTAAATATAGAATGGGCTCAACAACTAGGGAGATATATGCTTCAAGAATGTACAACCTGTGTAAACACATAGCTGATATGGAGGAATCAACCATAGCACGACAGTTACTGAACCATTTCATTTATTCGGACACACAAGCAATTATTTGTCAACGAGTCAATGATATGGATTCCTTAATAGAAATTCTCCGAAGATTAGATGACTTTGCAGAAGGTAATCGTAGTTCTTTTCCAACAGTACAACGTAATACAAATAACAGTCTATATAATTCCTCTAATAATCGACCGAGCAATACAAATTATAACACCATACATAATCCATCTTTTAGACAAAATTACTCACAAAATAATCGACCGAATCATGTACAAGAAACAACCTCATATAATAATAACAGAACTAACAACAATTATACTCAGGCGAATCTAACAACTAATAATAGTAACACTAATTATAATAATAATCACGCAAGTCCTGCACCAAATTATAACACTCATCAAAATTATCGTAACCATTCTACAAATCCTTTTTATAATTATAACAATAGACCCAATCTTTCGAATTATCCACCCCCTAATAATAATAATTATAATAATAATACACGAACGTATGATGCTAATCGTCAGAATAATAACAATCAGTACAACAACCCGCCGGGAAGAAGAGGTATGAATAATTATAGATACCGTAATAGAGGACGTGTTAATAACTACTGCCGGAGACCATTGTCACCACTGCCCTCTAGACAAGAATCGGAGGATGTAAAAAAAAAAATGCCGATTTCGGAAATCGATATGTACACCAACCCGACACCAAGCACCTCAACCCAAAATCTTTAAATAAAATCGACTGTAACTACCCCTCAAAATTAAACAATATAACTTTTTATCAACCCTTTGAAGAGTTCATACACGTAGAAGAAACTGGAACCCATAATATAGATACGCACTCTCTACCAATTATTAAGATTAAATTTACAAACATAGAACTAAGCTGTTTAATAGATACTGGAGCCGAAATAACGTTATTAGAAGAGAAAAAGGCAATCTTAATCGATAATTATGAAAAGAAAATTATAAGGACTAAGGGAACAGATCTGATAGCCGCTAATGGTAAAAGAATGGGGAAAATTCAAAAAAGAATATGTACGGAAATAATGGTGAAAGATAAGGAATATGTCATACAATGCTACATTATAGGTAAACTGCAATACGATTGCATAATTGGGATAGATAACATTAAGAATTTAAAAATGATATTGGATTTCAAAAGAAAAATAATAATGATCGATGAAATAGAGATAAGGATGGAGAAACAGTTATCTGAGGAAGAAGAATATGAATATAATTATTTTAAAGATAAACATTTACAGAAGGAGATTAATAATATATTACAAGAAAGATTGAATACAGATAGTTATGATAATGAATGTAGTAATAAGGAAGAAGGAATAAATATTAAAATGAATAATGATGATTATATATATGGATTGGAAGAAAAGGAAGATGGAATAGGAATGCAGAATGTAGAAGAAGTGGAAGTAAGAAAAGAATTAAATACCCTCAGAACAGTAAATAATTTAGAAGATATAGAAGAAATAATTAAACTACAAAATATACCATATCATATGATCCCATCAAAATTAGTAAAAATTTTATCTGACAACCTAACATTAATCAATGATGTAGTAGTATTCGCACGTAACTATCAACATACAATAAGAATAGACAATGACAACCCATTATCGAGCAGAAACTACCCAATACCATACCATTATCAGGAAAAAGTTAATATGGAGCTTAACAGATTAGAAGAATCTGGTATTATTGAAAAATCTAATACATATTTCATCAATCCCATAGTTATTGTTCAGAAAAAAGATTTATCGTTAAGGATATGTTTAGATGCAAGATCACTAAACAAACGTATCAAACCTGAATACGAAATGCCTCAAAACATAGATATACTAATAACGAAATGTGGTAACAAAAACTATTACAGCAAATTAGATTTAAAAAAACGCATTTTGGCTGATAAATTTAGAACCTAATTCCAGGAAATACTGTGGATTTTTAATAAATGGAGTAGTTTACCAATTTAGAGTCTGCCCGTTTGGATTAAAAACTTCACCTGCAGCTTTGATAAGATTTTTACACCGCATTTTAGATAAATATGATAATTTCGCACTTCATTATTTAGATGATATCATAATCTTTTCCGAAACTTTAGACCAACATTTAGAACATTTAAAAATAATATTAACCACTTTATGTAATGAAGGTTTAAAATTAAATTTAAGCAAATGTCAATTTTTCAAAACAGAAATAGATTATTTAGGATATATCATCAATAAAGATAATATCTACCTAGATCCTACTCGACTGGATGAAATCAAAAACTTCACTCGGCCGAAAAATTTAAGGACCTTACGAGGATTCTTGGGAGTTTTGAATTATTATAGAAAATTTATTACTAATTATAGCGAGAAAACACTACCATTACTTCAATTATTGAAGAAAAATACGAAATGGAATTGGACTGCAAAGTGTGAAAAATGTTTCATAGAACTTAAGGAGAACTTTGTGGAGAACTTGAAATTGCACCATCCAGATTTCTCTTTGCCTTTTATTGTAAGAACAGATGCTTCGCACCAGACCATTGCTGCTGAATTAGTTCAACTCAGAGGAGATACAGAAATCCCTATACATTTTATATCCCGTACTTTGAATGCTTGCGAAATACGATATACAATATCCGAAAAAGAAATGTTAGCAATAGTATATGCGATAACAAAGCTCAGATATTATTTAATTGGAAAATCATTCATACTAGAAACTGATCATAAAGCGCTTATAAACATCATGAATTCCAAATTAAACAATAGTCGTATCTATCGTTGGACTTTATTAATACAACAATTTGATTTCGTAATTAAGTACAAGCCAGGGAAAGAAATGGTAACAGCAGATGTTTTAACAAGAAAAGATGGGGAAATGAAGAAGCAAAGTATATGCATAAATCTGGTGATGTTACAAAAGGAAGGTTTATTTTCATTGGATAGGGTAGAACAAACACAATTAACACAAGAATTTGACCCTTTACGAAAGATTATCAGTGAGGGAAGACAATTTAAAGGTATGTTTATTAGAAATGGTATCATAATTAAGAACATAGGTGATAATGAATTGTATGTTATAAATGAGGAACACACCAGAGAGATAGCAAATTATCTACATTATAATTACACACATATCGGAGCGAGAAAATGTTGGCTCGTGTTTAGAGAAGCGTATTTTTGCACAAACGATGAGAGAATCATCAAAAGCGTGACAAAACAATGTCAAACATGCTTATTCGCTAAGGACAAAAATCGAACAAACTCAAATTGGAGTAGTAACATAATAGCATACGATAAATTAGAATTAATATCAATAGATTTCTTGTCAAATCTCATCTCAAGCACAAAAGGATACAAGAACATCCTAGTAATATGTGACATTTTCTCAAAATATATAAAGTTAATCCCAACGCAAAAATGTAATACAGATACAGTACTACAAGCACTTACAGACTATTTTATCCAATATGGTACTCCACAAGCTATACTCTCAGATCATGCGACCTATTTTACAAATGATGGATATAAACAATTTTTACATACAAGGAATATTAAAACCTACTACACCTCGATACGATATCCACAAGGTAATCCTACCGAAAGATACATACGAGAAACATTAAAGTATCTCAGAATTTTGTTAGATGAAAAACATAATCGTTGGGCTAGACATCTACCACAAATTGAATTTATATTAAATAACACACCCAGCACAGTCCACAATCACTGTCCAATAAAGATTTTTACAGGAGAAGCACCACAAAGACCATGGGTAGAGCCAGAGTTAGTAAATTTATCGGAACGTACAGATGAGGTCAGACTAAAATTAATAAAACGTAAGAATAAATGGGAAAAGAAACAGAATGACTATAGCAAGAAATACAAAACATATGAATTAGGTGACCGAGTTATAGTCAAAAGCTTAAGAGTATCTAATGCAAAACAGAAAATCATGGGTAAGCTACTGAAGGCCTATCAAGGACCATTTATAATAAATCAGAAATTAGGCTATAATACATATGAATTAATCGAGCCTAACACCGATTATATAAAGGGGAGGTATCATATATCAATGTTACAAGATTATACAGCATAAAAAAAAAAAACAAATTTGAATAAGAACTAAACACATATAAATTTAATATCAACAAATCAATATCTATAATTAAAATATAATATACAGTTACACTTGAAAGACATAAAGGGGTAGTTAACAGTTCGAAAAACTGAAACAACACAACACAAATAATATGATATACAAACAAATATAGAAAGAACAAGTATCTACATGATATAATATGATAAACAGTTAAATATGTAATGGGGAAACAAAACGAATATTAACATGCTTAAAATTAAATAAAATGAATTCCTAAAATGTAATATATATATATAAGTAATAGTATGCTAAGAATAAATAGAAGGTTTGATGTAATGTTAAAGGAATGGAAAAAGTCTAGATTAATAGAGATAGTAGGAATAAATATATAATATGGGGATATAAAGTATGAATAAGATATGAATTAGTATTATAAATATGAATATATAGAAATATAGATGAGAATGTCTAATAATGGGGAATTTAATTATATAATAAGGAATGGTATTATAATAAGAAAAGAGTAGGATTCGCTAGTCAGAACATGTATTTAACATGAAAGAATTATTTATTGTGAAAACTAAAACCTATATTAATATATCAAGTTTAAAAAAAAAAAAATATAGAAAACTTTAAGCATGGACCATCAACAAGTAAAATAAATAGAGTAAACCCCCAAAACAAATCATTTTAACTATTAAAACATCGTTACAATATATCAAGAATAGATAATAATTTTCTTTTTAATAAAAAAAAAAAAAAAACAGATTTCAAAAAGTTAACAGTTCAAAAATAATATTAACAAATCAACACTTAAAGGGACAAGCATTAACTATAAATTTATATTAAAAACAGCTAATATGCACAAAAACTCATATGATAAAGCAAACAACTTAATAGTTCAAAGAGAATAATTTGGATAAGCCTCTTTGCCAAGTCAATAACGGCATACCAAATTACTGGGGAATTGAGGTAGGTCAAGCCCACGCTCAAGTATGCCCCAATAAGCAAAAGGACAATCTCTTAATGTATATAAATAAGTTATTGAATAGTTAATTATATGTCAAAACTGAATTCTTCCCACGTCAAATCAATAAAGTTGAATACGCAAGTTTAATTATTTTTTTAAAGACATTCACACATTTATAATCTAACATTTCATTTGTAATAGTATTTTCAGTTCGATAATTTGTATTTACAAAAATATCAACTTAATTGATAAATCATTAATGACGCCATTTATTTAGGTATAACTGTACATAATTTGAATTGTCAATCGCGGGAAAATATCCCATAATAAAAACAGCATAATGTATTATTTTTGACATACACATTATATGCATATTAGTTTTAAAATTAAGTAAATATTTATTACAACATGTAAATGTATTTAAAATTATTGAATTGTCATTTTCATTAGTAGTAATTGTCGAGATTAAATGAATACATACCGATGAACGAATCAAAATCAAGTAACAAAAATAAAAGAAGGTTAGCGTAACTTGAAAAATCGCCATTAAAGCATCCAGACGTATTTTTGAGTGTATCACTAAAAACAAGAAGAAAATTACAATAAATACAAGTAAATTCATACGTCCAATTAGTTAAACATCTTACCAATATTCCCAGCTCCTGTTGGACACATATTTCAAGTTCGTACGTGTACCAGTGACAAAAATATTGCCAAGAGCAGTTTGCCGAGAAGCAGTTCGTTAGAAAGTGTTTTTGACCGGGGTGACGCCGTTCGAACGCCGACGAAAAACCTGCCTTTCCAAAACCTTTTGAGATCCCGTTTTATCCAGAATCCTGCACCAATTACTTAAGTATTCTTTAAAATCTCACATCTATATTGAAAAGACAATTTAAACAATCATATTAAAAAAAGAATATAGTATATTATTTATATTAGTTAAGATATACATTATTAAATACGATATATAAGATTTAGGTTATTTATTACTTTTAAAGAGGAAGAATACAGTTACGTTTTAATTTAATTTTTCTTTGTTTTACGTCATACATTCTAGTTATATTAAAGTTATTGACTTAATTCTCCTAATTAATTAAAAATTATTTTCACTATTTCTATATTTATCTATTTCATTTATTTCATGTAATATTTATCGTAATTTATCATAGTTAAATAACATATTAAATTTATCACGTTACAAAATTTATATACAAATTATACTTAACAATTAATGCTTATAACTTACCTGTTAATAGAGATTTTAAGAACATTAAAGTTATTATTCGTGAATCTGATCTCGACGTTTTATTTTGTAGTATAGCATTAACAACAATTAACCTATCATTTAGGAATCTAAAAATATCAGTAGTGTTTGATTGAAGTCACCGAACTCGCACTTTAAATTTGGACATATCACAATGCCCTAACACTAGAGTCAATTTTGTTCTCGAGTTTAGCCGGACCCTGAAGATAATAAACGCACATTAATTAATACTTATTAATAAGTTTATATCCGAACAGCTGTTTTAGGTTACATTTATGGAATAATTCGCAAGTAGGCAACTTTGCATCTTGCGCATATAGATTAAAATCGAACAACCCCATCTATATGTTACTTAGAGCAATGTAATTAGTTCGTAGATGTAAAATTCACCGAATAAATATAAAATCTAACAAGCCATTTATTCACAGCTGAGCATTTTTATATTCATAAACGTTTACATTATTTTATTACGCATCTTGCTCGTTATCAATTGCCAGCGCAACGAGAGGCTGCTCGTTATCAATATATATATATATATAATATCTTCGTGACCTTGGTATGATAAGGTAAACTTAATAAATCGGCGATTAAAGGTCTGGTTCATTACTTAAAAGTATATATATTTAAAACAACCCTACATGTTTCGGCAATGATGCCTTTGTCAAGGGAATACAAAATATAAATCAATTGTGAATAAATATAAACAAATATGAATATTTGTTTTTAAGAGGTTGACGACAAACTAACAACATATTGATGTGATGTTTTAAAGTTGACGAATTTTAACATGTTTAGTGCCGTTATTTGCTCAATTTTAACTCTGAATTACACTCCTGATGAAGTAACCAATGCGTTATGGTTATGAAATATAGAGTGGAATAAAGGAGTTTTATTTTTACTTGACAGACCGCTCACCCGTTAATGAAATTTTTACTTATACAGTACGGTCGATAATACTTTATAGTCTATATATATATATATATATATATATATATATATATATATATATATTTATATACATAGACATATGCACATAATATCATTTGAATACAAAGGTTCTATTTTGTTTCTAACAGAAAAATGGCATTTGCTTTCCAAATGCACCTAGTATTCATATGTATACTTCAATTTCTGACATATTGTGTGCATGTGATTCTGTTTCGTATTAAAACGAGTCGAGCGAGTTGTATTACAGTGGTAGCGGTAAGCTTTGAGGAAATGAAATTCTGACATTCCAATAACGCGTGCTACTCCCTTTAAGTTTAGGACCGAAAATTTTGTTGCGAACATTCGATACATGCGCGTTTGTATCAGAATAGTGAAAAGTAATTGCCGACCGAGCGGAACATTATGAAATGGTTTGTTGAAAACTCATTCGTAAACCGCTTCGAGAATAACAACCAAAAATTCGAAAATGGAATATCAATTTCAAGTTAAAATCGTAAATAGTATTAATATTTTTTTGGTTGATGATATTGCAGAGTCTAATTTTTTAATTTAGAATTAAATTTATTAGATCGTCTATCTACGTTAAGAATTAATTGCATCTGAACTGCGAAAGCTGTAAAATGTAGAGTTCAGTTTAAACTAGAGCTACCTTGTCCACGTGTACCCGTTCAATACGCATGCACGTACAATTAGCTAATTTTTTCTCTTGACAAAGTGGCAAATGGCTGCGAAATATAGAGGGTAAAATCAAGTTTTTTTAGTTGACAGACCGCTTACCCGATGAATTAGTGATAGTAGTCTTTACATTTAATGGTATACAAAGCCCAAACTTAAAAACCACCTGAAAATTCTAATATGTGCCGTCAATGAATTGAAAATATTCAGAATGTAAATACGTACCTCTATTGAAGTTACATACGCACCGTATGTTTACATACTGACAGCTGTCGATGTTATAAAAGGTATAATAACCTGTACGCTAAGGTCAACACCTCGTACAAAATCAGCTTTTTAATACATTCAAGTATATACGAAATTAAAAATTAAGATGTGTGTTACATTTATTTACAAAACCATTTTAAAAATCATACTAAAATTTCATGTGTATTACGAAAATGTTTTTTTTTATTATGGAAATATAAATACGAATGTCGGAACCAGACCATTGTCTTGAAAGGCGGCAATGTTTATAAACACAAGCGATAATTTTTGTTATGGCAAGAGTTCGATAACCTGAGTGATCTGTTTATTTATATAAATTTATATTTATAAATTCTTAAAGCTGATATATTGAAAGAACATGCAGGATGTGTACTTTACGGGCATTTAAGTTAGAATCTATTACCTTTAATAGAAAAATTGTAGATCGACGACAAAACGAACATAAAGCGAGGTATACAATACTTTTTGTTATTATGGGTCATCTTTAAGATTTCGTCTCCGCTAGTATTTATGAAATATTCAGTAGCGTAAAACAATTTTTTGAAATACCTTTGCTTATTGGAGGGAATTTTAGGAAAATGTTTTGGGTATATTTGTTATATAATTTAATCTTTCCATTTCTCATATGTTGTCTTTTTATTTCAAGGACACACGGTATACCCTAGACTTATCTAATTTATCAATTTTATCATCTAATTTTATTTTACTATCCCATGTTATTTTAATGTTTACTTTTCTTGATATTTTATTTAATTTATCAAATATGGGGCGGGGTATATGTAATCGAATGCCATATAGTTTTGTATATGTTTTTCCTTATTCATGAGAAAACATTTTATTGAATAATAATATTAAAAAAAATAAAATGTGTTATTACATACTTAATTAACTTTCAGTTTCACTCTTGTTTTAGATATTTACTCTAAAAAATGTTTCGGTCTATTCGACCATTCTCAAAGAGTTTGCTCAACTTAATTAAGGGATCAACTTCAAATATTTGTATATGAATGTATGTGCTTGGGATTAGCCTTAATTACCATGTAATGACGGTGTCTATTATGGGTGTATTTAAATATTCAATTTGCGCGTTTGTTAGCTTTTATTTCCTAAAATTTAATTTTTTGATTTCTAATATTTCTAAATAGTTCAATTTTTTACTGTTATTTACATTATATAACAGTTTTCAGCTACCCATATTAGAAAAGTGGTGATTGTCTATACAGTGTTCTGCAAATCCCGTATTTTTTATGCCTTGAATAATTAACTTTTTATGTACTTTTAATCTAGTATTTATATTTCTACAACTTTGTCCGATATAGATAGAATCACAACCTCTGCAGCTAATTTGGTATACACCGAATTTTGCAAAATTTGTATTTTATCTCTGTTATTGCCTAAAATGGTACCTAAATTGTTTTTATTGACATTTACTATTTCTAAACCTAAATTTTTCTCGAGATTTTGTTAATTTCTTTATGAACTGTGAGTATGTAGTGTATTAAATGTCTTTGTCCATGACTATTGTATAAAATATTCATAACGCATGTGTTTCCTCAAGCACTATGATATCCATTAATCACTAATGAATAATGAGATCATAATTCACTGGTATGTCAAACTTCAATGTGACAACAATGATGGAAATTCTTCCGATTAGCAGTTTTACCCATTTTGTTAGTAAGCCACGGTTGTCATCTAAAAGTAATAGTATATTCTTCAACGAGCGTACAATGACGGCTATTATTAACGAGGGTGAAGATTACAACGCGAGCCGTAGGCGAGCGTTGTAATCACCCGAGTTAATAATAGCCTATTATACGCGAGTTAAAGACTATACTTTCTCTACGGCTACAGGATTAAATAAAAAAGAGAATACGTAGGTACATAACAGTTTAATTTATTTGTTTGAAAATGTTAATTTAAAATTAGAACAATTACTAATATTTATTACTTTTGCTTTTGCAATTTATTACTTTTGCTTTTGCAATGTCTACAATATCTGGGGGTGTACACATTTCATCACTATCGCTTTCATTAGCGACAAAGCTAATTTTTTAGGAAGAAAGTATGCGAGCTACGTAAGATACTCAGAAAATGTATTTGACGTTTTAAATTTTGACTTGTTTAGCGGCTGCTAGGTAACGCATACTTTATACTGCATCAATGTTGTACTGCCCGTTGAATAATGAAAATACGAGTGATGTGATTCGTCAACAGGCCGTGTATAATGATTCATTACACACAGGGTGAAGAATTGATGCCATTATACAATTGAATAAGTATGCAGAATGAATATATTATTCAATAGCCGTAGAGAAAATTAATTACTCAAATTTAAACGTCAAATTTTAAATATTATATTTCTAAATATTTTCATAAATACCTAACAGTTGTGGTGTTCTACACACATATAATGGATATTATTCAGACGGGCTTAACATCACCCTGGTGAATAATAGCCATCATTATATGCTCGTTGAATAATATGCTATTTTGTTGTATCTATTTCTTTTACTGAGGTATAGATGTATCTTTGTACCTTTTTCCTTTATTTATTTTTTATTATTTCATGTACTATTTTTGGGTTATAACTAGAGTGGGCCAATTCGGAGCGAAAGCAGAGGCGTGACTAACGAATTGGTTCACGCATGCGAAACATTATTAATATCTAGAGATATACTATCACGAACGGCGCTGTTATTATGTTAGATACAAAAAAAAATGTAAGACGGTTTTTCTAGATTATGAAACGTTCTCGATGATACGTATAAAAAATTAAATCTAAAATGTATGTAATTAGATGATTAAAAAAAAACTTACCGTCTTATGCGTTTTCCGTGACTTGAAAATCTGGAGAAGCGCGATGAAATATTGCTAACATAAGGTGCGTCTCCAAAGTTATTTCTTGAAAACGCGTCCGCCGTGAGGAAAATATGTGTTTGTATAAAGAAAACGATCGCTCCACATCTAGTGATGTGATGTTTGCATAATTAAAATAATCTTGAAACAACTTAACACATCTGTAGACGAACCTTCACAAATTTGTCTAAGTCTGGCAAAATCTAAATCTTTATCTAAAACACTTTCAAACTTACTTAAAATACACTCATTTCTTACGTCTTCTATCGAACATAGCTGTGCGATTGTATCTTTCACAACTAGCACTGATTCCTGTAACGATAGCGAAGAATTTTGTAGGTTTTCTAATGCTTGCACTATTCCGAAGTAATTGTTGTGAATAGTTTGTAAATCACTTTTAACCTGACTATTTTGAAATTTTTTCCGACTTTCTTCGATAGCGGCACTATCTTTCGGATTTAATAATAAAACCACTTTTTTACATCCTCAAAAATATTTATGATAGTAAAATGCCGCTCGTAGCCATGTTCCCCATCGTCTCAGAATCGGCTGTGATGGCTCAGGGGTATGGGGACACAATTCGTGAAATTTCCGAATACGTTTTGGAGATTTCAGGAATACTGCCTTTGCACTCGATATTAACGCATCTACATTTGGGTAATATTCACGGATCCGTTCTGTTACAAGATGAAGGGCATGGATTTTACATGTAATATGTAACAAGTTACCACACTGTTCCTTAAAAGACCGACCTACAGAAAGCATGGTTGCGGCACCATCTGTCACAAACATTTGGATTTGATCTCTGGAAATTTCAAATTTTTCCAATGTACTTAACACCACTTTTGAAATTACCCGTGCAGTACATTCTTCTATTTGTCTGCTAGCTAATAAAATTGAGGATGGCGATTGATTTGGTTCCATTATACGCACCATAACATTAAGTACAGATCTTTTTTTGCTATCAGTTGTTTCATCCACACTCAACCACACTTTTTTATTTTTCAGATCAGCCTTAATTTTATTTTCTAAATGTACACGAACATATTTTAAATAACGTCGTAAGTGGGTGCAGCTCGGTAATTCTACATTGCCATATTTTTCAAGAAATTAAATAAACGAATCATTGCGTAACAAAGTAAAGGGCAAATTACACACAACCATCATTGTACACAAATCAAATAAGAACACTTCGTATTTTGTATCGGCACCAGTGTCTCTATCTTTATGTCTTGCGCTATGCACGTGGCGTTGCAAATTTGATTTTGTTAAATGGTTTATATATATATATTGCACACTAAACATTTTACATGTACCCCATTGTAAGATAAACTAGGATGGTTCTCAATAAACCTATTGACTAACTTTGACGATAGCGGTTTTTTTACTATACGCTCCTTCAACATTATTAAATACACAGAATACACTTTCCTGCTGCTATTATACGTGTACACGCGATGACCGTGAACAACATACTAAGTAATCGTTTGTGCTCTGGGGCACGCGGGAACCAATTCGTTAGTCACGCCTCTGCTTTCGCTCCGGATTTGTCCACTCTAGTTATAACTAGAGCAGACCAATTTCGGTGCGCGTCATGTGCGCCGATGTGAGGATGATTGTATTGCGTTGTGTTTTTTATTTGTATTGTGTTTTTTAAATCCTCTGTCGTGCACACAATCACTTATTTCATACATTTTCCATTTTATTTATAGGTACATACAACGCTGCTATAATATGTACTATTCCTATTTTTCGTGTGTTTATGCATATTACTTTAGTAGCAGAAAACCAAATGTATATTTAATTATTTCTGATAGAATAAATGTCTCTACTTCTATACTTATATCGGTAACAAGCTCATGTTGCGTCCCTATTCTATCGCATAGTCTAATATATTACGAATTACACTCCCATACCGGCGCTCATGGCGCGCACGGAAATTGGTCTGCTCTAGTTATAACCATTGTTTTGTGTTATAGTTTTAATTATATTTATTTCTTATATTCTTGTTTATCTAGAGGAATATTTATTAGTTTATGTGGGTAACTACAATAAGGGGACATTTTAATTTTCCATGATTGTTTTGAATTTTAATATATTAATGTGTCCGTGTAGGTTGGTTTTCTGTATATGCTATAGATTAATTTATTATGTTCTTTTTTGAGAGTAATATCTAAGAAGTCTAAAATATTGTGGTTTTTAATTTCTTGAAATTCTAGAAAAATCCAGTGTTACCAAATTAACTGCAAAGATTGTGATGCTATCTACGAGTATATCGTCCAAAGTGGTAGAAATATAAACACTAGACTAAAACAACATAAAAAGTCAATTATTCAAGGGATATAAAATAAGGGATTTGCAGAACAGTGTATAGACAATCTCCACTTTCCCGATATGGATATCTTCAAACTGTTATATAATGTAAGTAAAAGTCAAAATTGAACTATTTGGTAATATTAGAAATCGAAAAAGAAAATTCTAGAAAATAAAACCTAACAAACAGGCAAATTTAATAAGCGTTAATTGGTAATTAAGGCTAATCCCAAGCACAAACATTCAAGTATAAATACGAGGGACGAGGTGAAATTATTGAGAATGAAAAACAAGGTTTTTATTTTAAATATGCTCAAAGTAATTCTATTCGGCAATGATACATTTGACCATTCCTTCTTTCCACTATTTAAAAGTTTCCAACCAATCTTCTATCGGAATACCTTGAAAATAAGCGTAAACTACGGCATCAGTCTTCTCTTTAGATGATAACCTTCTACTTCGCAAATTGCCTTTAAGCCCAAAAAATAGTGAAAAGTCACACATTGCAAAACCAGGTGAGTACATCGGATGTTCTATTACTTTTTCAGACAAAAACTGGCGAGCTAAAACTGCCGTATGGGACGATGCATTATCATAGTGGAGCATAATTGGCTTGCCTGGAACCCTACTGAGCACTTCAGGCAAACATTTTTCAATGTACCACTTAACAGTAACTGTCTTTTGTCCATCTAGCTTAATTGCATTTACAAAGCCCGTACGTCTGAAGAATACCGCTTACATAACCTTTTCCATAGCTCGCTGTTTCTTAGTCATTGTAGGACTTTCTCAAACTTCGTGAATCCATACACGACACTCTTGGCGGGTAGAAAGGTCGAAAAAGGGAATTTAAGTTTCGTCACCTGTTACTATTTTGGAAAAAAATTGGTGCCGCCATTATTTAAGAAATTTAAAATTTCATGGCAAATTCTTACACACTCTGAAGTCAGAAAGATGATGTGACGCGAAACGGCTTACCACCTTTTTTAACTGCAGGTAATCGTATATCATTGCTTTAACAGCTAATAATCCAATCTTGAGTTTGCTCTAAACTAAATTCTCTGCATAAAAATTAGTAGCTTCCAAACAAGTTCCCCATCTAGTTACGAGATTACTGGAAATGGAGGCAGTGACAAAGATGGAAGTTTTTCCCTGTAAAGAGCTTCTCTCAATGTTGCTTTTTTGAAAATTTTTTAAAAGCGAATCCAAGTCTATCAACTTCCGCAAAGGTGTCTCTGATATATTCACATATTCTGTGGAGAGCATGTGCTACACAAGTAATATGCAGCATATTAGGATATGTTTTCTTTAATAGTCTGCCTGTTTTTAAAATATATGCAACACTGTCACTGGCAAATAGAAGTATTTTTTCTTTGTACCTGTCGTCCGAATGAAGCATTTTGTGAATATTCTCGTAAATGGCTTTAGCTACTGTTTCCACATCAACTGTATTTATAACTTTTATTGCTATTATATATGCATTATATGGAATAGTTGGATGTAGTACACCAGCTACAACATTTACCACACAGCATCCTAATATATCGACAGTTTCGTCGGCACTTATCCATGAAAGATGGCTTCTAATGCGTTTTAGAGCTTTCGTATAGCACTTAGAAACATAATACAGTATATTTTGGGAGGAACGTTTTGAAGGTGGCATTGTTAAGTTTATTTAATGGAATATTTGCCGCCAAGTTTCACAAAGTTCTTCGTTAAAATTGTCAGATGCCGGGTCTAAATTCCTATGTGTTTGCGATGCTAAGGGACGTTTTACATGCGATTTCTTGGAATTTTTAACGATATTTTACAGACTTTGCAATGAATTTCGGAATCACTGGCAATGGATATACAATCAGTTTGACCCTTAATCCAACTCGCCATTGTTTAACGATGCCATTCTCAATATTGTTCCATATGATATCTGAAAAGGTAACTTAAACAATGTTCTAGATGTAAATAAATAAAAATTAAAAATGTATGCGTAAGTTATTGAAACTTAACGAAATTCACTGGATACTTCGTCAAAATATTTGCGATAAGTAGATTCGATCAAGCAATATTAAACAGCATCTATTACAAAAACTAGGAAGTATGTAATTAATTAACAGTTAAAACAATGAAAAAAAGAAACTCACTCACCATACTATATTTATACGAAATATAAACTAATAAATAAAATAAATTATAAAAACTCCTCTCGCTTTTATCTACGCCCATAAATAAAGGAATTTGACTGTAAAATTGAAGTAATTGTATCACAATTCAACGACAAAAATCAGATGTGCGGTTAACCGAATGAATAGTGCTATTCAATAACTGCATGTTTTACTTAGCGATGTCATAGACTATTTATATGGTCCATCGTAATTTCGGCCTCTCGTGTCCGGTCCCTAGTTATAACGAACGTAACTTCAACAACAAAACGTCAAATGACAGATAAAAAGTTGCTCTACATAAACACTGTATGATTGTTTTTCACAGTCTACTAGATTCTCTTATTCTCAATAAATTCAGCTTATCCCTCGTATTGGAAGTTGATCCCTTAATGTAGTTGAGTAAACTCTTTGAGAATAGTCGAATAGACCGAAACAATTGTTACAATACAAATCTAATGAACAAGTGATACTGTTTACAAATGTTTTTAATTTACCCAAATTAATTATTTAACCAATATTTCACCAAGAACCAAGTGCTACACCCATTAGCAAGATTAAATACTTAATTAAAAGAAATATTTGTTCCATATATTTTCATCCCTACCCTACTTCTAAACCGTATTTAAAAGTTGATAGACCACCTGATTTATTAATACTAATTGGTATTTACTCGTATGCCTGAAAAATTGCTTTTGCTTTATTTCTTTTTATAAGTATAGGTACCTCGCATAATTACTACATACTAACAAAACTTTTGTTTATCGAATTATCATACAAAGGCTATCATGAAGTTTAATAAGGTATGTACTTTTCTGGTCTCTGATTAGTCATTATATTCCGATGTATTTGAAGTTCATTATCTAAACGAAAATAAACTAACTTTGAACGGTCGCTTTAAATGTCAAAGACCAATACTTATATTAACATTAAACTGTTCGCGATGCGTCTACATTCAGTCACTGACTTTATTTACTTAATTTCGAATAAAAGGATATTATCGGCGCATGAAGAAGTTACGAAATGGGCATAAAGCAAACAGAATTATTTTCTGATGACAGATTAATTCCAACTGTAAAATTATTCAATTCAAAGTTAATAAATAATTTTATTTTAAGTTTTGTACAAAGAAAAGTACAAAATTAAATCTTTGAACACGTAAAATATTTATTTATCGTATAAAAAATTGATATTTCTTTCCTGCTTCCATAGATAGAGAATTTAATTAACTGAAAATGAAATAAACGCTTTCTACATATACGACGCTAATTACTCGAATTATCCACTGAACAAAAAATGCCCTTATGCAGGATCGAACCTACGTCCATTGGTTTACCGGACCACGCTTTTACCATTAAGCTATTAAGGGACTGAAGTTCGAATCTTCGGGAAGTCTTAAATTGCACTAAGAAACAGATATTATATTGCTCCCGCAGTTGGCAAATTTGTGCAAATCAATTGCATTTTCGCGAAGTAATGTGAATGAAATAAATACTTTGTACATATACGACGCTAATTATTCGAATTTTTTACTGAAAAAAATTCGCCCTTATGCAGAATTCGAACCTACGTCCATCGGTTTGCCGGACCACGCTTTTACCATTAAGCTATTAAGGGACTGCGGTTCGAATCGTCGGGAAGTCTTAAATTGCATTAAGAGACTGAGAAGTAATTAAAAATAGAAATAAAGCTAATGGTGAAAATCTTCACTTCACTATTAATATGTGGTCGTAAAACGACAATTGTTTCGACAACACAGTGACTTCATCAGGTACTTACTAGGGCAAGTTGTTACGCTCTAAAAATGATCTTTATACCTTTTGGAAATTCTTAATGAGTTAATTACATTATTTGCTAACTTCAAGTCATCATAGGCTATTCAAAGTTCAATATTTTCGTTTAATATAATTTTATTTACTTTAATTACTAATTATCGATCATCATAGGTCTTTTCAAACTTTGATATTGTCATATAATTTTGTCTGTTCAAATATTTTGGATGTCACTGTATCCCTATATTTTTATCCGGCTTATTTTTATATACTTCGGCGCAGTTCGACATTTTGGAAATTTTATGCGAAATCATGATTCGTATATTTTTATTGATATTTTGATTATTGTTTCTCCTTATACAATTCTAAAATTGTGGTATTTTTTATTAGAACTTTATAAATCTATTAGGATGCTTTAATTCATTGTATAACCTTTTTTTTAAACTTAATTTTGCGTTCTCATTTTCTTTTGCTTAGAGCGACATCTTCGCGCCACTTAGTTTAACTTCCGATTTTAGATCGCTTGACGGTTGGTGCAATTTTAAATTGGCTTAATTATACTTTATTCCTGTGAATTAATTACCGAATTTTTGTTTGTTAGCTTCCTCATTTACTCTTTAACTTTGTCAGGGTATTTGGGCAATTATCTTCCTTTCTTTCAAATATTCCGTCCAGAATAGTTTTTGTTACTATGACGTGGTTTTCCTCGCGAATAAATAGTCGTACATTCGTAGGAAGATCCTTACTGATCAAGCTCTGAAGTAGTCAGGTGTTTGAAAACTCGACGTCAATTTTTGAAATTTATAAAGTGTTACTTTCTGCTTTTGCAGGTTTTGGTCAATCTTGAATTTGTTTATTAAATTCACTGGTGTAGTGTTTTAATTCGGGGACTATTCCTCGGTTCTGGAAGTTTTCACGACCACGTGTTGCTTCAGGTGAGTTTCTAGACATGGGGTCGGCTGTTAACTTTATCGCAGCATCGTCCTCCGCTTTTGATGATACTTTTGGATCTTCCATTTATTCTTTTCTTTTCGCATTTATTTAGGGCTGCTTGTGCAGGCGACTGAAAAGCTTCTTTTTTGGTACCGAATAAGGGAAAGTTGCGGCGTTATTTTCTTTGCGAGATATATCAATCTTTGTCGGCGTCCCCGTCGAATTACGCATCCTTGGTCATCGGACAACTGGTACTCAGGAAAGACTCTTAATTGGTTACAAGGACAACTAAGACGCAAGGTAGTGACCTGAACATATTATTCTCTTGTGAAAGAATTCTAGATAAATGTTATATATTTCTTTTCCCTTGGGAGGACCGCACGGTGTTCGACCCACCATTTTGTATAATAATATTTGTGATCTTGCATCACTGTAAATTTACAGTTCTTTTTTTTAAACTTGCATAATCATCTTTCTAATACAAATTGCTGTAATATTTTTTTATTAAATTAGTATGTCAACCTCATATATATAAATTGAATCAAAAATTTGAAATATGTGTGTAATTTAATTTTTTTTTATTAATCTGTATCGAATTCTGATCAGTTTTAATTCTTAAATAAAGTGTTTAAATAAATTAGTCACCTTATTATAGTATTGTTCCAGACTTGTTTTCTTTTATAATATATAATTCAAACATATAATTTTACATATACTAAGTGTTGCATATTTGTTGTAAGGTACGTCAAAGCTTTGAGAAACTACTTTTGCAAATTTTAACTCATATTACTAGTAGTTTATATTGCCTTTTATACTTTCGTTACGTATTACTACTAAGTTATATTAATCTCGTACCTGTTGGTACAGAGTGTTTTGCTTACTTTTAAATTTATTTGGTGCAATTTATATTTTGACTTACTAAATTTATTATTTTCATTAATAAATATTGTTGTTACTGTTTATGCTGTTGTTTGTGTTTGAGTTCCTTATGTCCTAATGAGCAAAAGTGATAGTTTTGTGAACCAGATATACGAACACCTTTTATAGATTTCTTAAGCCCTTTTAGCCCGAGGGTATTCTACGTTGACCAGAAAACTTGCCAGACCAAACGTAGTGGTGCCCAAATAACATCTATGCGTTGTGTTGGCCCACGACGCTCCCGCTATTTAATACTGAGCTGGCCGGTGAGTTTTTCGAGGGGCCTTTGTAGACCAGGGGCGGAATTAGGGCGGTGACCTAATTCCTACTGCGGTTTTTGTGTTACCTATACTGCTTTAGGGCTAACAAAGTTACGAACTAACATCGGTATACATAAAAAAAGAAAATGAGAAAAGTTAATATTATTTTACAATGTCTTTAAAATCAGAGAATTTACACAAATACTGTAGTAAAAAAAATATATGGCCCATCTAGTCAGGCCTCACTTGCTATCGCCGCGCGCATGCGCGATTCCGACGAAATAGAGATGGTCGGTAAGTTAACTAAATCGGTAATCGTAACGCGCAATATGAGGAAGTCTCTATTTATCATGTATAGCCTTAGTCAGTAGAGACGTATGTAGGTTGACTAAAACAAACGATAGGTAACGCCACTTAGTTTTACTTACGGAGGCTCGAGATTCAAAACTAAGAAAAATTGTTCCAAAACGACGAACTAAATAAGGGAAGGGGTACCTAAATACATAAAATAAAAGAATCGGAAATAGTTAATAAAAAAACAAAGAAAATATATAATTAACAAGTGATTAACAAATGGCTCTCAAGCCGCAAATAATAAAATATAAAAATAATAGGCAAAGCGATAAACTTGCTCAAAACCAAAAGAAAAGGTTAATAGTTAAATAGTAGAAGGTTAAACTATGAAAAATTGACACTGAAATATGAACATTTTGGTATAGTTATTTTCTTATTTTTCTATTTTCTTCTTTTGCAGCAAACACTCACTTCATCTTATTTTGTATAAATATTGTATTATCCTGTAATTAGTTATTATGACTGTTGGATAATAAACTTATTATTATTATTGTTGTTATTATTATGAACACCCTGTATATCAGGTCATTAAATTATTGAACATATTACAAAAAAAAAAGAAAATTACATGAGTTTATACAAAATCAATCCTAAACACCAAAAACAGTTGGATTAAATTAATCTGCAAAATTGCAGGAAAATTATGATAATTAATTAAACGTTATTTCAATAAGCCTTAACCTAAGATCAAAAACTCGTAACTCGACGCCAGATCTGACGTTGACCCTTACATTTTGGTATTATACACACAGTATATTGCAAGGATAGTAATAATATTTAATAGAAATTACAATTTAAAGTCATAGACAAAAAACATAGTAAAATATATATCTCTGGTGTCTCACAAGGTTATAGCAAAAAAAAGTAAAGAAATAAAATAAGAAAAACTAATATTTCTCTTAGTAATTGCGTGAATTTAACTAATTAATCATGAATTAAAATTCAAAGCTATTATTATTAGGCGAGTCCGCATTCAATCCGCCAACATGCGTTAATTTTTCAAAATACTAGGGCAGGTGAATATTGATTAAAGAACAGAACATTCCTTAATGATTTATTTAACAAAAATTATGATATATATATATATATATATATATATATACACATTCTATATACAACTTAATTCCAGCAGTTCTAAAAATGTTAATTTTATATACATTAAATAAGCGTAATTAAAAATCGAGGACATTTAACATTTGTTGCAATATCGCTGATATTATCACATCGTTTTATTAAAGAGTTTACACAATGCTTATAATGCATTTTTTAATGTTCTAGTACTCGTAATTCACAATATTTATGCGATGACTATTTACAAATAAGCAGAATAACCATAAATACCTGACCTGGATATGCGAATTATTTGCGGACAATTGATTTGCTTAAATATAATACGTGAAATATACAGTATGATAATTATAAAATATTAAACTAAACTAGATTAAATAGTCAAAAAAAGTTTAAGTATATCAATACGTTAAGCACGTATTACTCATTTGATACAAATGAAACAGACATGCAATATACACGTCTGTAACTGTACACATGGACGTACACCTTGTATTTTCCAGCATTTACTTCTACCTAAGACACAATATGCTTATCGTATTGGTATACTTAAACTTTTTTTGTATATTTGCTTCCATCTAGCATCGTGTTAATGGACTCGTATTTTTTCTCTTCTGTACCGGCATAACCGGTCAAGGGAAGGTTGCCACTTTCGGCATAGTCTCTTTTGTGCGTCAGATGTCACTAAATTATATGGCGCCACCTGATAGGACAAAATTTGCTATACCTTATGAGGCGATTTGTTTAAGCTTTATTTACTTCACTAACTGATGACGCCTAATAGTAAATGGCAGAAACACGTGTCTTAGGCAGAAGTAAATGCTGGAAAATATGAGGTGTATGTCCACGTGTACAGTTACGGACATGTATATTGCATGCCTGCTTCATTTGTAGATTAATTAGATTAATTATGATATTTAATCTGTGATTAAACAACAGATGTGTATCTTACTTCGACTTCACAAAGCCGTCAGAGATGGACGCGCCGATATGAGAAGAGTATTACGTACTTACTGAATTCAAATGGAATTTCAAATACAGAACTGTATATACAAACCGTGAAAATAAAATTTAGCATACTGCTAGAGCGGCTTTACACGGTCAAAGAAATTAATGCATTTATTCGTGAAGAAGTTCACGAATTTATTGAGAACTCATCCTTATATTACACGATGAAATATTTAATTGAAGTTATCCACTTAATGCCAACCATAAAATAGTTACTTTTTCTTACTACCATTACTTTGACTTACTTACTACTTACATTTACTTTACGTCGCCTGATGAAGACGAAGTTGGCAATAACTTTAAAACCGAAATATAATCAGAATTCCAAAAAAAAAAATTATGAAAAAGCAGAGCTTGTTCTAATTCGTCAATTTCTTCATGAATTTATTGACATCAAGAAATTCACGGCAATCAAGAAATTCACGGCAATTATGTTTATTACACGTGTAAATAAATTCAAGGTCACAAAATACTTAACATATTTACACATAATTTCGTTTAACATCCGTCTGTAACGCTCACCAGTTACAGTTATGAGGGTGACGTCGGCGTCTTCAAATAAATAAGGGCCAATCACCTTTTCACACCAAACAGTCACTTTGAGGGGATTCATTGGCTCTTCGTGCATTTCATGTGGATTCTCTGTGCTCCATAAACGCAACTTTTGTTTATTCACCTAACCACTTATATGGAAATGGGATACGTCGCTCATTATGATTTTGGACACGAAATCATCCTCTTCTTGCATCAAGTTTAACAGAGCATGGGAGTAAGTTAACCTCACTTGACGGTCAGCAGGCGGCATTTGGTTAATGGTTTGCACTTTTTAGGAAAACAAGTCTTTCACCAAAATTCAACGAAACGGACGTCTGCTGATGCCAAATGTTTGCATCGTTGTCTCGTCGATGTTTGTGGGCTCTTTCGGACATTCTCGGCCACAGCAGCGCTATTCTCAGTCTAACAAACAATACGGGGCCGTCCACTTCTTGCGACATTTCTAGTGGAGCTAGTTTGCACGAGACGTTCAGCTGAACGCTTAATTGCCCACGCACATGGAAAACGACGATGAAATTCACGCTGCGTTAAAACAACAGACCGGAAATTGGTTAAATAAGGAGTAACAATCATTCCGCGTTCTTCAGGTGTGTATCGCTCCATTGCTTGTTGTGAACTAGTTCTCTATTTGCCTACAACATAAATGTCAAAGCACAATGACATTTGACGCCATTTGCAAAAATTATGGCAAAATCACAGCATGACATTACTTTTGGCCCACCTATTATTTTCAATTAGAGTATTTGTGTAGCCGTTATTGACCGCTATTTGTTTAATTATAATCCATAATTTTCTTTGGATAGTTAATAATTATTTAGTCTATGTACTAAACTATGAAAACCTACTACTTTGTGTTGTGTATGAGATGTTTCGACGAATTACGTATAGTTATATCTGTATGGAATTCTTTATGGTAATTGTCAAACTCTAATTTATTGTCTTGATTCTTTTAATAGTTAGATCCAAAATATTAAAGCTATTGTTTACTTCTTGTTCCATGGTAAATTCGGTATTGTTATGAATAGAATTGACAAATTCCAGTAGCAAGTTTAATTGTATTTGTGTTCCGGTGAAACAAAGTAGCCACTAGCCACTATGTTAACGAAGCAAATGTTGTTTTACGAACAAATATTGATAAAGTAAAGATTTTAACTATTAGTTTTATTTCTGTTTTAAATTATGGGTCTTCATCAAGTAAAACCCGAATCAATTCAATTATTTAATTAACTTACTGACCGCCGAAATCATTGTATCAGTAAACGTTTAAAAAAACTATTTGCGAATAAAACTGGGCAATACTACTGTCGTGTATTTAACTTTAGAGGCCCCATTTATACTAGTCGTTTTTGTAATATTCTTTTAAATACGATATTCTGGGATATTCTGACATTCCGGGACTACGACTACAAACCAGATTTCAAGACAATTCATATAATAAGAAACAAGTTATTATGAAAACTGTATTTGACTAGTATTGTCTTGCCAAATTATATTCTAGGAGAAACCTATTACTCTGTATCATCTTGCAAATCACGTAACATACTGACGATCATACCCAACAGAACTTATTCGTATAGTTATTCATTACGATAAGATATTGTAATAAATTAAGTTTAAGTGGTAGTTCGCTTCGCTATTTCGTTATCGTCAATACACAGTTCCTGAAAACTCATAGAATAGACACAGTAAATAGTATAATCAACTTTACTGCGTGTTCATTGCTTCAATTAGCATTTCTCTGTTCGTTTCGCCAGTTTCTCAAGATCAGCTTTCAATTTAATGGCGCACGGCGAAGGCCAAAATCTAATAAAAGAGACGTTTGACGCGAACGTGACTTTTAAATGAAAAACTATTGTTAATACAAAAGAACAATTTCATTATTCTAGGAATATTTTTTTAACTCTAAATATATATAGTATAAAAAAGTTAGAATAGTTATTCCAACCTTTTTTTTGCCTTTCAAAAAGTATAATCTTTGAAACTCTTGAAAACAGACCATTGCTTCGGCGATGGCTCTCCCGTTCTACGCTAATTTCCACCCGCTGAGCTATTTCTTCAAGTTCGGAAATAAAGGTGAATATGGAAGATGAAATAGCAATTTGAAATATAAGTCGACTATGTAAATATATGTGTAAATATGTGTTCTACATTTTACTACGCTAATTAATCGAATTTTTTCATAGAAATAATTCGCCCTTAAGCAGAATTCGAACTCATGTCCATGTCTTGCCATTGCTTTAGCAACTAAGCTATTAAGGGACTATTTCGAATTATTGTAGGCCTTAAATCACATTAAAGAAACAGATGTAATATTTGGCAGTAGTCGGCAGTTTTTGCAAATTTACTGCATTTTCGCGAAGTAAATCCTGCTTAAAGGCGAATTTTTTCAATTTTTTCAATTTTTTCTATTTAAAAATTCGATTAATTAGCATCGTAAAATGTGGAAAAAAACATTTACATTAAAATTTCTTCGCGAAAAAGCAATAAATTTGAATAATTCGATCAATTTAGTAGTTATAATTTCAGGCGAATGAGGTATGTCGGGTACAAAATCCCACGAATTTTCTTGTAGAGCTCCATTTTGTAATTCGCGGGAGCTTCTATTTACGGTGTATGCCCTTAGTTAGTGGAAACAGGTGTGGGTGACGATAATAACATATAGAAGGTAGCGCCAGTCAGTTTTGCTTACAGAAGCTCAGTCTGAAAACTGAGAAGAGGGATTGCGCGTTCTTCAGCGCATGCGCATACAGACTACTCAAAACACACTATATATACTTACTAAGTATTAATACAAAAATGCTGCACGGGATACCTGAAAAGAAATCTCGAAAGGGGAAAAACCAAAAGCAAAAAAAATACCTAGAAACAATTAACTCGTATATACACAACAACAAAAAAATTAATATGTATATTAATATAATATATTAAAGTTTTGACTAACATAATAAGAATATAGAATTATTTACTTTTCCTCATGTATATATATTCATACTATATATCAAAAGGGAAAATAAATTATAATAATACGACAAACCATAGCTTTCAGCAAAATTATGTTAAAATATTAAATTCTCAACAAGTCATAAAGAAATAAATCCAGCATAAGGATAAATTTAAATTACAATACTTTTGCTTTTAAATAAAAGCAGATTCTCCTAAGGTAACCCAGAATTAACTTCACAATTAATTACAAACAGAATATAAGCGGTAATAAATATTTTACAAGTTACCAAAAATAATTTTAAATTCAATAGTTATTATAACCAAAATGCATCGATATATGTCGTACAATATGCCGCTGAACATGAAAAAAACATTTAGTTTCACAGGCGGCAATAAAAGCAAAAGAATTGTGTTACGGAAAAAGATCTATGTACGAATATGACACAAAATTTAGAATTTAATTTCAATTAAGGAAAGGTTAATTCTACGTTTAAATGCTAATGGAATATATGAATCTACAAAAATGATTTTTAAGTTGAAATATAAAAAGATAGGTTTAATGAATCGTGCTCTAAAATATTACGTTAAATTAATTACGGCAGGATATATAAAACAAAATATCAATGAAATTAGATTATATAAATGAATATTAATCATACGATGAATATTAATCATACGATATGAATTACTTGGTTCCTTAAATACACCTTGCCCTTTGGAGATGTTAGTTATCATCACCCTTTGAGAGGAAAATTCGCTACAATAAGGTTTTTATTCTTTCTGGCTTGGCGGTAAACAGCTAATTTAACTCCATGATAGACCCAGATGTTATAGGATGCAGTGCCTAGATGTAGTCTTCAACAGAGGGCTTACTTTTCCGAAGATCGGATTGGAAGGCCGTTCTGCACACAGTTTGGTATAATTTATTTTCCCCAAACTTCAAAAGTCGCTCCAAACAAAATTGGCGATTCCTAATAATTTCAATCACCTCCACGACTTGATCCGCTTATTCGATATATACGATATGTCGAAAAACCGTGACTATAGCTTTCTTTACTGAAGATTTGCACTACTTTTACAAGACTTAACTCAACACCACGAAGGTCGGAGCACGAATCTCGCAATCACCCGCTGGCATAGAAAACGATAAGAGGGTGGGGGGGGGGGGGTGATACAGCTCCCAAATATTAAACACAGATAGCGATATACGTATCTGTTGAACGTACTAAAATGATTCGCAAGCAAATTAAGATACCGGAACTTGACAATAAATAAGGGAAAACTAAAAATGGAAATTAAAGCGTAACATATTACTTACCTTATTTTCAAGGTCAACAAGTAATACGCCAAACTTCACATCATCTTTCAGAGGCAGACCCGCCTGTTTCAGAGACAGACCTGTCTGTTTCAGAAACAGACCTCTCTGTTTCAGAGAGAGGCCTGTCTATTTCAGGGACAGAACTGTCTGTCAGACCTGTCAAAAGACCTATCTGGCAGACCTGTGAAATAACCTGGTCTGTCTCTGAAAATGATGTGAAGTTTAGCGTATTGCAAATGGCCTTACTTATTGACCTTGAAAATAAGGTAAATAATAATCAACATGCAATTGGCCGCAAATTGCAAAATGAATGCAATCATTACCGAACCGGCACAGCTATTCTATCTCAGCTAAAATGACCTTGAAAGGCGAAAATAAACCCCCATAAGAAAGTACATGAGATTCTGTTCCTGAAACGCCACTGCTTATTTACTGAAATGGTCTAATAAATTACCATAATACAATCTTGTGATTTTTCCCTTCTCCAAATCATCGATATTGATTATGCCATTATAATTCCTCAGATTGCACCACCTTTTCTTTCTTTGGTGGTTATTCGACAAGAAAGACCATTGTTTCGACTGTTCCTCCGTTTTATGGGGGAAGAGATGGATCCATGTCTCGTGCACAGTTATATAACTACCTGAACATTTCTTCCTCCTCGACATAATCTTCAAAAAGCCTGAGACATTTATCCCAGCGTGACACTAGTTTGAACATCCCTTCCCGGTACTGTTGCTTGAAATAGTTAACATCAGTGTCTTTTCTCCTGATCCACAAAGCATTTCCCCACATAATATGTCTTCAAAGGTCAATGTAAATTAAGCTAAATCTGGACTATACGAAAGCTGTTGCAGGACCTTCCAGCTCCGCTATACCAACCACAGTTTGGTTTTATTTGACATTTGGAGTCTTACGCATCGTGCAAAAGTTTAACTGCTTCGTGTAATCATCTGCTACATCAGCTACGTAAGGAAGAACGATATGCAATCGGAAACTTCGGACATAAGCGACGGTTTAAGACAAGGAGGTGTGTTGAGCTCAACACTATTCATACTTGTATTGGATGACATCATCAAAATGGAACAAACCAGGACCCGTAAAGCACACATAAGCTACAGATGACTAGAACCGGTCTACTTTTCAAAGTGTGCATTTGCAGACAATCTCTTATAGCTGCACCTGCTGTAAGAAACCTGCAATCAAACCTCACGATAAGGGAAGAAGAACTTCTGGAAAAGAATCTAATGATTAATAAGAGTAAAACAAAGGTAATGGTGATAGGAAAGGAAAATAAAAGAATCAAAATAGTACTAGGACAAGACAAAATCCAGCAAGTCAATGAATACCAATACCTTGGAGAAACACTTGAAAGAGAGAGAAATATGTAAAATGAAATGAAAGAACGAATAAACAACGCAACAAACGTACATCATACTCTGAATAGAGGATTAATAAGGGAAAGAGAAATGAGTAGGAGAACAAAAACTCACTGTCTACGAAACCATATTTAGGCCTACACTGATCTATGGAAGTGAAAGCTGGATGTTGAACGCCGCACAGAGGAGTAGCTTACAAGCCATTGACGTGAAGTACCTCCGTCCAGTCAAAGGTATTACACGCAGGGACAAAATCAGAAACGACGATGTACGAGAGGAATTGAGGATCGAGTCCATAATAAGTGCCATTGAAACGAATCAGCTGAAATGGTTTGGCCACCTCATCCGAATAACGGAAGACCAACAGGTGAAACGTATATGGACAGTAAAAATAGAGGAACAAAGGAGAAGAGAACGACCAAAGAAATCATGGAACGACGAAGAAGCTGAGATACTAAAGAAGAGAAATAAAAGCTGGACAGCAGTGGCCAAGAACAGAAAAGCATGTACTAAGGTGTGCACGGGCATTTATAACATGAGACTGAGTATTAACTTTACGTACACCTTACCACTCAGGGTAAAAAATTATTGATTATGTATGTAAGTTTAACATTGTTTATATAACCAGTTTATTTTCTTTTCCGTTCGAATTAATAGATAAGAAATACTACAAGTTTTACAGTTTGTTGATATTGTATTATTGAAGAAAATCCCAATGTAATAAAACACAAGGCGTTTAATTTAAAAAAGTATAACTTTAGCCCGTTACACTTTTTTTTTAATACTCTCCATACATATTTAAAAGTTTAGATGATGGCTCTTCATTCCTACTTTTGGTGCCTAAAATTTTATTACAATATCTTTTTTAATTTAACAGATATTTACATTTACCCATTACTGTATAATAAATTAAATACATATTCAATGTATTATTTAGTCATTTTTCAAATAAAATGTAGCTTTGTCCTAGAAAAATAAAAGCCCACGAAGAACTCAATGTTCGCGTTATTACTAAAAAAAGAATACCAAAACAGAGAAAGAAATATTAATTTCACCCCCACTTCTCCACAGTGCAATCGACGTCTTTTTTTGATTTATAACCTGAAAAAAAGCACCGCGAGAGGTTGGAAATGAAACGGAGAACGGAAAAGTAATTATCGGATTTACTGATAACCAACCGAAAGGAAAAAAAATCGAGGCTATTGATAAAGTACAGAATTTCGTGTGAAAAATGTGTGTATTTTTTTATAGACGCACACACGCTCAAGAGCGCGCACACGTACACCTCATGAAATGGATTATAAAGGGAAACTGAGACTGTTCGTTAAGAATGTGGAAGAAAAAAAGACAGAAAGTTACTTAATCCGGTAATCTATTGCATTCGACCCTCGGGGAAATCCCGGTAAATAATCGGAAAAGCTCCGTTACAGGATGGTGGGCTATAGTCTTTTCATAAATTAACCATTGAAACGGTGAGAGTAAATTAAATATAGACATAGTGGATTAAATATAAATGAACTAATCATTTGGATTATAGGATTTCGATGGGAAAAGTGAAATACCAATTAATATTATTAATTATGTTGAAAAATGTGTAATTATTTATTTTTAGCTATGATCTCGACAGTAACGTTCCTTTTTACTAGGTCGGTGTATATGAAATGTCACTTTTTCCATCCTTGCCAAAATATTGTATGATATACAAAAGTTCAGCCTGCGTATGTTTGCGTTCGCAAAACTCGAAAAGTAGTCGGTCGATTGACTTGTAATTTTGACACAACGTTGCATTCGAATACGCGAGTGTTTTTATATTAAATGATTTTTTTAAAAAAAAAACGGCGGGGCTGAAATCTTCGCGTACTATTGAAATCTGCGGTGCGTTTCGACATAAGTATCGTAAAAATTTGTCAAATACTTGATTTGGTAGTTCCTTTTTATTACAAGTTGACATTTGCTAATCACATACTCTATTTACGCTAACACATTGTAAAAAGAAAAATAATTTTTATTTAATCTTGAATGATTGTCTTATATGAAAACTTAAAATAATGTATATAGGTTAGATGTAAATGTTAGGAATTATGTGTCAGGTGCCAGGTGTCAGGTGTTATTTTTAAAGAAATTATGACAAAAAAATTGTTAAATTTGAAATGCTAAAATATTTCATTATGAAACAGACATGTAAATAATTTACATATCTGTAACTGTATGCTTGGACAATACCTCGTATTTTCAGCATTTACTTCTGCTTAAGACATATGTTTCTGCCATCTATAGGCGTCGTCAGTTAAGCTAGTGAACCAATGTATACAAATAATACAAATCTTTATAAATAGATCTGTATCTCCATATGACATTAAGCCGAAATCACTTACTAGATTAAGCAAATTTCATCCTGTAAGGTGGCACTTACTTAATAAGTGACATCTGACGGACGAAAGAGACTTTGCCGAAAAAAGCGATCTTTCGTTTGACCAGATATGCTGATACGAAAAACGAAACAATACGGGTAGTCCTTCAAAAACGAGCCAGATGGCGGTAAATATACAAAAAAGGTTTTAAATATATCTATACGTTAATGCACGTATAAAGCTTTTGTTTCATTATGAAACAGACATGTAAATAATTTACATATCTGTAACTGTATACTTGGACAATACCTCGTATTTTCAGCATTTACTTCTGCTTAAGACATATGTTTCTGCCATCTATAGGCGTTGTCAGTCAGATGTCACTTATTAAAGAAGTGCCACCTTACAGGATGAAATTTGCTTTATCTAGTAAGTGATTTCGGCTTTATATCATATACAGATACTGATCTATTTATAAAGATTTGTATCATTTGTATACATTGCTTCACTAGCTTAACTGACGACGCCTATAGATGGCTGAAACATATGTCTTAAGCAGAAGTAAATGCTGAAAATACGAGGTATTGTCCAAGTATACAGTTACAGATTTGTAAATTATTTACATGTCTGTTTCATAATGAAGCAAAAGCGTTATACGAGCATTAACGTATAGATATATTTAAAACCTTTTTTGTATATGCTAAAATATGGATGATATTGATATTTGAAAAACAATTAAACAAGTAGCTGGGTTTTTGAAAGAAACAAAAAAGGAGAAATTATTATTAATTGTCGACGTACAGGATATGAACAAAAGCATTCTAAACAGAATCGCAGAAGAAACAATGACATACAAATACATTGACTCCATGATGAACCAAAGTGAAGTAGTGAATTTTCTAAAAGTAATTCTCTCGATTTTCCCGGATTACCGTCACACATTCTAAATTTGGAAATTCGAACAACAATTATATTACTCCGAAACATCAATCAGCCAAGCTTATGGAATGGCACACGATTAGTAGTTAAAAAATTGACGAACAATCTATTTGAAGCAACAATTCTGATTGAACCTCATAAAGGTGAAGATGTACTACTCCCAGGATTATCACTCATTCTAACCGACATGGCGTTCGATTTCATACGATTTTTCCAATACGCTTTGCGTTTGCTATAACTATCAATAAAGCGCAAGGGCAATCTTTGCAAGTATGCGGTTTGAATTTAGAAAACGATTGCTTCTCTCATGGGAAATTATACGTCGCTTGCCAGAGTCTGTAAACCGTCTGATATTTATGTTTTTGCAGAAAACGGATAAACAAAAATATAGTTAACACACACGCTTTACAATGAAAAATAAATATTTTTAAAAACATATTTTTTCTTCCCTTCCCTTTATTCCACATAGCCACAGCAACGCAAGGAAAGATATTGAATTGAATGATGTGTTTCTCGGTGAATCCATGTTCGCTACAATACTTTTTACTTCCTTTCCTATTCATTTAATATCGGACTGGGCCACAGCGAAGCGTGGCCGAGTTTAGCTAGTTTGTGATAAAAAAAACATTAATCCACTACAGCTTTTCTTTAAATCTTTATAATACTTACATAATGCTTCCTACTTTTTATTATTCTTTTTATCTAATAATAACAGTCTCCGTACTAGCCTTGCAGGCCTTTTGGGTAGTAATATTGTAGGTTTGTTACAACAGTTCGGTACAACTAGGATGGTAACGTGGCTAGCGCTACACATCGACCGCCTATTATTACCACAGAGTTTTACCTTCAGGTACTCATTTTCGTCAGCCTGAGTTCAGCTGGGACCGATATTATTGACTTGACCAGGGTTTGAGCCCGGTGTATCCGATTCAAAGTCTAGTGACCTACACTAGACTAACACGGTCCTTGTTATCTATTTCATATACGTGGGGTTCCTACAATCTATGCTACATGCCCTATTTCGACCGCTTACTGCTATATTCTTTCAATGGTCCCTTTCTATAGCTCTATCTCCCATGATTTGATCTAACCCTTCATTCCATATTATTACAAGTCTTCCTCTTCTTCTTTTGTTTTGTGGTGCATAATTGAATGCCCTCTTAGGCTATCGATTCTCCTCCATTCTCATTACATGTCGCCATTACCAGAGTAATTGTCTAGTTTCTATTCCGTCAGTGCTTGAATATACTCTTCTTGTTCGTCTTCTTATTTCTGCATTTCGTATTCGCTCCTTTTGATATTTATCTCCACAGTTTTTATCGCCTGTAAATCTTGTTATGGGGGGGGGGATAATTGCCAATATCCTTAGCCGTAAGTTAAAATTGATTCAACGATAACTACGTATATTGTGATGAACTTGTCTTTCTGGGTCCTTTTAAATAAAGCTAACGGTAATTTAAACACACACTATATTAATAAAACACACTAAATAACATTTAATAACCAATAACTAATACTAACGATATTTATTTCACAAGATGTATTTATATATGAGTATTTATGCACATTTATATAACAATATCACACGACGGCGATTACTCGTTGAATGCCTCGTCTCCCTCCATTTCGAGTTCTTATATAGGTCTATAGCTCATTCGAGAACTTTGCAGAAGCGCTTTTCTAGAAGGTCCGAGAGACTTGATGACGCATTCGGCACATGATACCGCTCGCCTCACATTACCATATCATTATTTTAGTTGTTCACTTAATTATATTTGATTATAATACGGAATTTAGCATACAAATACATTTCTTGACTTGTCTTGACGTTTCTTCTTCCGACAAAACGCTTCCCAAATACTTATATTACGTACATTTCCCTATTTCCCTGATTTATAGTCCTAGATCTTCTTCTTGCCTTTCCCCTACTTTTTTATACTCATATACAATCCCTACTTTTTATGCTGTTTCTGGAGTTTTCTAAACATGTTGTCAGTATCTTCTTCGTCACACACCATAATTACTTGATTGTCAGGAAAGGATTGTTAAACATTGGTCTTTCATCTGAACCGTCATTTCTGCAGTCTTTCTTCTTCAATTGTCTAATCTTTGTTGAATGTGTATTTTAGACAAGGTAGTGAAAGGTTGCATTCCTGCCTAAATCATTTTGTCGCATTTCAAATTCCCCGTATGGACTCCAGATCTCTCTACATTCATAGTGCCCTTCATAAAAGCAAACGTCATGAAACAGACGCCTATCTAGACGAGAATATATATGTTTTTGTGCGATTGAACTCTATTTGATCATTTACCGTGTTGATTTCCAAGACGGTAGGTGTTGTTTACCGGTTACTACAGATTAAACTCGACGGTAAGTAGTTTTAGCGTTCTAGAACGGTAAGTAAATTGAGTTAAAACGTATTAAATTTCGATATATCAACAGAATCGTAGAGAAAAAGTGTGTCTTCGTATCACAAAGTATACCAGCAACTATATTTCATCAATATTTCTGCTTTTCTTGGCACACCAGCTTTTAAAAATATTATTTGTACTTGGCAGCGTTTCGGGAATAAGAGCAAAGCGCCCTACATTGCAAGCGCGTTCATTTTTAGAATCGCTAGTATTATTCATTTTGTCGCAATTAACTCTATTTAGTACTCATTATCGCTACACAAAAATTATACTTGCATCAAAAAATTAGAATCACAATATACTGTTCACGAATTTCTATAGCAACGCAATCCACAAATTGATATCAAAGCAATATGATTTGAAAGTTTAAATAGGGATGACATTAGCAATACTCATTTACTGTAATCTTGTATAATTTATAATTCAATCGCACAGAACACGTCACAAGCATCACGAACAGTAAGAAAATATCAATCTCAGACAACAAATGGAGTGGTCGCCTCGCTCCTCCTCCAAACAGTTGTTCTCGATCGGTGAAAGTTCCATACCGTTCTTGACACTTAATATAAAGTCTGTCTTTTAAGAGGTGTAGGATTATAAATTTAAATAAAAAACACAAGTGTTAGGAAAATGAGAATTTTTGTTTCAAATCGATAAGATAGTTTTATGACATTAATGATGGAAGATGATTTTGGGCAAATAGCCATCACGGGAGCGTCTGAGGCATGTCATCCTGGAGCCTCAATTTTAGACTACTTTTTTGAGCGTTTGAAGCCGTATGTTTCTAACGGTACGCTCGACATTGGTTTCCAAGGCTACAATAGTTGTTGGCTTGTTTTCGTAGACTAATGACTTCAAATAGCCATACAAAAAGTATTCTAGAGGCGTAAAGTCACATGATCTTGAAAACCAGTGTGCAGGTACATTTCTGAAGATAATCTTATCGCCGAACACTTCCTTCAATAAATCGATGGTTTTGCCATGTGGCACCGTCCTGCTGAAACCAAGGGCCTTCCAGACCATGTTCATGTACTTCTGGGAATAAGAAATCGTTAGACATGCCTCTATACCGGCCAGCATTGTCGATGACAACTCGATTATCTTCGTTTTCGAAGAAGCATGGCCCGATTATGCCATCGTGCTACAAACCGAACCAAACAGTGCATTTTTCGGGGTGAATTGGTAGTTGATGAGTCACCTGTGGATTAGTATCGCTCCAAATGCTACAATTTTGCTTATTCACAAAGCCACTGAGTCAGGAGTGAGCCTTATCACTGAACTCAGTTTGACCATAAAGCAGTGGATCGACTTCTAACTGTTCAAGCGCCCAATTACTGAACTGACGTTGAAAACGATAGTCGGTGCAATCAATTTAATTTTGTCGGCATAGAAGCTAAGATCCTTGCGCAAAATCTTTCACAAAATCGATGGACACACATCAAGTTCTTGAACACGATGAAGAATCGATGAATTTGGATAATTCTCAACACTGGCCAAACGACGATGATATTTTCTTTAGTACGCACTCTACGCAATCTCGTTGGTGGATGGGAGTCCAAAATAGTAAATTCAGTGCAAAATTTTCCACTTGTGTTGCGAATAGTCGTCCCGGTTGGCCGATGATGTATGCCGAAAAATGGGCGAAGCACTTTGTGAACATTTTTAACGGAACTCTGATTTTAGAAGTAAATTTACACAATTTGTAGACGCTCCTCGGTTGTAAGTTTCTGTTTTATGAAATGTCAAACAATACTGAATAAAATGGCGGTATGACTTGTCAAATTAGCTGTTTTAATGTCAGAGTTTCTCCCTATTGAAAGAGAAAGGTATTAAAAAAACACACATTACTAACGAACTATCGAAAAAATTCATAATTGCAGTAGACTGTGAAGTTGGGTTGATACTTTAACCACTTCCACATAATGACACATTACTTGATGCTTGACAGTTTCATTTGGTTTCATTGTAAAAAAAAGGTTATGGCATTGAAATGATACTACAACAAAAAAGAAAACAAATAATTTATTTAATATCGACATGTCATTATGTGGAAGTGGTTAAAGTACCAACCCAATTTCACAGTCTACTCCAATTCTGAATTTTTTCGATGGCTCGTTATTATCTGGTTATAGGTATGTCGTAAGTAATTTATTTGTTCGTACCGACAGAACATGCCAATGTTAATTTCATGTTTATATATACAACGTGTCCAGGAAAGTATGCAACCAAGGGAAAACTTTTTTATTGTCTATTTCTCAGGACATTTTATTCTTTATAAAAGTTTTTGCTTTACTTGAAACCCATGTACCCGTTAAAACAAATAAAATATCGCTTTAAATAATGAAAATATTCTTTAATAACTTGAAAATACAAAAAATGTTATTTTTATGTTTTAAACAAACGTCACTCGATATGATGCCCCTCTCGCTCAATACATAAATTTGTACGTCTACTTAAGTCCTGACGGCATTTTGCAGGAAATTGGGATTATTATTTAAATGCGTTACCGCTTCCTTAATCCTGTTCTGCAAATCTTCTTGATTATCAAATGGCCTTTCTGAATATACCGGATTTTTCAACAAACCCCATAAAAAATAATCTAAAGGATTTAAATTCGGCGAGCATGGAAGCCATGGAAATGTTGAATATCTTCCTATTCACTTTTCTTGAAATTCTTGTTTTAAATACTGCACGACTCGATGAGAACTATGTGCAGGTGCACCATCCCGCATAAACCACAAAGAACATCTTGTTTGTAAAAATAAGTTGTCAAATTCATCTTCTAATTCAGTAGTCAGAAATGCTAAATAACTTTCAGCATTTAGAGTTTGTTGAAAAAAATACGGCCCGACCACTCTTCTGTCCAAAATTTCTGCACCAAACATTTATCTTTCGCGAATATTGGTTTTTACACTCCATTTTGAAATGTGGATTCTCTTGAGACCACCAACGGCAGTTTTGCGAGCAAACTACACCATTTGTGGTGAATGTCGCTTCATCGGCAAATAATAATTTTCTGGGAAATGTTATGTCTGTTTCTATTTCATCTTGTATCATGAAGGAAAACTCTAAACGCTGGTCATAATCTCGTTCTTACAACGTTTGGACATATCTTGGGTTAAATGGAGTAAACTTGTATGTTTTAAATATTTGATGTACTGATGATTTACGTAATCCTAAATTAGTTGCACATTTTCTCACAGATAATTTAGGATTCCCAATTACACTTTGTAAAACATTTAAATTATTATCCAAATTTCTTGCTGGTCTAATGTTCCTTTTTAAAATTAAATTCCAAAGAGCCTGTTTGTTTAAGTTGTCGCAAAATTCGGGATACGGTAGACCAACTAACGTTTTTATTGGGATGCCTTTCGTTAAATGTCGCAGCTACGTCTCTACATGTCTTATAATTATCGCCACATATAAGCATTAACTCTGCTCTTTCTTGCAAAGTTAAACGTTCTGCTATAGTAATGTATTTTGTAGGATGTCAAAGTTATTGTCAAATACCATGCATACGTGATTAAAAGTAAAAAGTAATGACTGCACAGTACTGCACACACGATATTAAGTAGGTACGGAAATTTTGAACAATTAATAAAATAATTGTATTTTTACTATCTAATATGATAACTTATTTATTTTAACGGGTAAATAGGTTTTATATTACGTAATGAATTCGGATTAAAATGCTATAAGCTTTTAATATGATATTAAAAATCTTGTTTGTTATTGTAATAATATTGGTCTTAAATTCAACAATGAATAATACTATGTTGTAGGCTACTTTTGAGCCTCGGAAATCTGATACTGTTTTGTATAATTACTCCATTTCCAGATTTCTATTTGCAAAGAAGTGTTCGATACTGAACTTACTTTTACTTTTTGTTTTGTCAGCCATACATCTGGCGTACGTAAATCTGGAAGTAGAAGGTTTTACATATTTTTTGTAATGAATATTATAATAGATATAGCTAAGAAATTAAACGAGGCTAATCAATACTTTATATTGCTATTTGTTCTAAATAGAGTAGAATTATTGGTTTAATTTGGCATCCACATTATGCGTGCTTTCAAATTCCCTTGGATACACTTCAAAGCATTTTTCGAAATTCGTTTTATTTCTATACGATTACGTTTGGTATTGGTAATATTTTCGTGTTCCTAATTTCTGTTAATTACTTCCGAAACTTTTGCTTTCATGTTGATTATCCAAGATTTATCAAATTGCATCCCATTTCTTCCACGCTACTTCAATACGTTCTTAATAATTCAGCTCTATCAGTATTTGGTTTTTAATAAACTATTCTGGCCGGTGGATCTGGTTATAACTAGAAAGAGAATATAAAGAGAAATGGAGGATAACGGAAGGTCAACTCCAAACTAAGACACTACTAGGGTAGCTAGACGCTAGGCTTCCTGCCAACCTAATTAAAAACAACAAAAAATAAATCAAGACTATCGCTGACTTGATAGATGGATAATTATCCTTTAAGGAAACATCTATTCAGCATGGACTTAGAGAGCCCCGGTATAGGATGGACTCAAATTTTCCCTAGGAGGATAGTGGCTTTATCGAGGACACAAGACTAAAATTATGGAAGTGAGAGATCTATAGGGGGTGGTACGAAGAGCGCTGGGCTCAAGTGCCTGGACTTACTGGCGTCCAACCCAAAGAACCAGAAGAATTCATGAATTCATTCATATTTTCTATTAACTTTTTAAGTCCAGCAAATTTCACAAGTTTACAAATTCCGGTCAACTCTTAGATCAGAGCAGATGAGAACAAATCTTGACGTTATTTGAGGTGCTGAATTCAAATCCGGGTTTCGTTTTTCAAAATTGGTTCTACTTTGTGAGTTCGCGCATGTTGGCAGCACTGCGCTATCATAATGACAGTCAGCTGTTGGCGTCGCTAGAAACAATATTTAATTTGTATTTTTAGAGTTTTTTTTTGAATCCAAAACGTGTGAAAATGCAAAGACAGAATTGTAAAGTTGATTCAAAGTGTTTTTGTTATGTTTGCGGATGTTATATGATCAGAAAAAGTGGCAAAGTTATTACTAATGTGATCAGAAATGCATATTTTTATTATTTTGGTTTCTCTGTATCAAACACTCACAAGCCGTGGGTACCGGAATTGTTTTGTAACGCGTGTAGCACAATATTATACAAGTGGTCACGCGGTAAAAAAGTATGTTTTTCATTTTCATTGCCAATGTTGTGGAGAGAGCCGAAAAATCATGTAGATGATTGTTACTTTTGCTTGATGAATGTCGTCGGTGTAAATGCAAAAAAATATCAAAATATAAATATCCTGAAGTATCATCAGTGTCTAAGCCAGTTCCCCGTGCGAGCAATGATCCTTTGCCAATTTGTCCAGGTACGAGTGCAAATTACATGGAAACTTGTAGTTCATCACCGACGAACAGTGGAAGCGATTTTAACATGGAGGAAAAACATTTAGTTTCGCAAACTGAACTCAATGATTTGGTTCGTGATTTGAATTTATCGAAACAAAAATCAGAATTGCTCGCATCACGGATGCAGGAGTGGAAATATCTTGACACTCAAACAAAAGTCACTGTATATAGAACCAGAAATGAGACGCTTTTACCGTTTTTCAAAAAAGAGGAGAATATATGCTTCTGCTATGACATCAACGGTTTGTTTGATGCGATGAATACACCATACGATGTAAATGAATGGCGTTTGTTCATAGATGGTTCAAAATACAGCATGAAAGCTGCTCTGATACACAATGGAAATATAAAACCATCAATTCCGATTGCTCATGCAGTACAAACGAAGGAATGCTACAATACAATAAGTAAAATTTTTACCAAAATGAAAAATAATGAGCATCAATGGAAAATTTGTGGCGATTTGAAGGTTTGAAAATAAATTTCAATTCAATTTTAAAGAATAAATGATTTATATACTATTCCTACAGGTTATTGGTCTCTTGATGGGAATGCAATCTGGTTTTACCAAATTTTGCTGTTTTTTGTGTCTGTGGGATAGCCGTGCAACTGACCAACATTATGTGAAAAAGGATTGGCCAAGACTTACTAATTATGAACCAGGAAAACAAAACGTCTCTTCTATACCACTTGTGAACCCACAGAACATTTTCTTGCCACCTCTCCACATAAAGCTTGGCCTTATCAAAAACTTTGTAAAAGCGCTCGACCGTGAAGGACCGGCTTTTGAGTACTTGACCAAGTTATTTCCCAAGTTGTCGTACGCTAAAATCAAAGAGGGAATATTTGTCGGACCTGATATTCGAAAATTAATGGCCAACAGAAACTTTACAAAATGTTTAACGCCCAATGAAGCAGCAGCATGGGTATCATTTCAAGATGTTGTTCACAACTTTCTCGGTAACCGCAAATCCCCGGATTTCAAGCAGATAATCGACAGTTTGTTGCAAAATTATTGCAAGATTGGAGCTCGAATGTCTCTCAAAATACATTTTCTGCATTCCCATCTCGAATTGTTTCCTGAAAACTTGGGTGATACAAGCGACGAGCAAGGAGAGCGACTACACCAAGATTTGGCGAAAATCGAAAATCGATACCAAGGATTTTGGGACGAGGGCATGATGAGCGACTACTGTTGGACTTTAATTCGTGAAACAGATCCCAAACAGTACAAGCGACTCAGATCGACTGCTTTTCATTTCTAATTTAACACTTTTTAATGAATAAAATGGAGAATAATTGTCAAAAATTGTAAAAATTGTGTTTATTTAATATCTCGAAAACTAGAACCAAAATCAAAAAACGGAGTGCAGATTCGGATTCAGCGCCCCAAATAACCATAGAAACAGCTTTTGGTTGCTTAGATCCAAAACCGTGTATACTTGTGATTTTTAGCCAAGACAAAACTTCTAAATCCACCAAACTTAAAAAAAACTTTTATCCTTTTTGGACTATGACAGAGTGAACCATCATGAATATGTAAGTAATACATTGCTGTAATTAATCCACTAACAAACCGATTCTAAACTGTTTTATATATTTTTTAGTTAATAAAGCCTTCCACAAAATAAAAGATATTCTTCAACTATACAAAACCATATCATAACACCCTGCTTTATGGTTTTCAAAATTAAATCTTGATTGTATTACTCTTTTAGGATATCTTCATACAAAAATATCTTATCGAACAATTTTACTACCGTTTCCTAATCTTCAAGTGAAAAGTTATTGTGTTATTTGGCCCAATCCTAGCATATCTGTTTCATTGTTAGTGTCATTTTTTGTTCTTTTAATGAACGCCTGCATTTTAACCCTGCATCGTAGAGATGGCCGCGTATTATTCTTCCTAATATTTGCACTTCGTCCTATCCTAATTTTACTCTTATTGCCATGCTTAAAACTCTACGATCAGCCGTTGCTATTTTTTTTCTTTTCATCCCTAAGATTTGTAATTTTTTTCCACCGCTGAATGAGAATCTTTTACTACTGGCAGTGGGAATACTCTCTTTAATTAAATTTGCAACGTGATGTGTAATTCTAAGAAAAAACACCTTTCATTCGCGAAATTTCTCTCTTTGAATATAGTCCTTCCGCTAATAATACAAATATTTTTGCTTACCTTTTTTGTGGCCCATTTCAACAAATTAAATAATAAAAAAATCTTACACGGTATTATATAAACTTTACCGAGGCATTTAAAAATATTATTACAATGATGATTTAAAATAATAACTGCCCGCAATAGGAGGGCTAGTGTGGTTGAGATACAAATAAGGTAAAGGATCTAAGTCAATAACGTCCCTCAATACAATGTATTTATTAATAATGTGTGAGCCAAAAAAGGTTTTTCAGAGTAGTACGCCATGATTAAAATCACTTGTGTCTTAATTTGATTAGACTTAAAGCTACCTGTCACCTGTTTAATTTAGTGGCAGCTCAAACTAAATAACCTATTTTAAAAACATATTTTTGAATTTAATTGAGGTTGAAATGTTAAGGGTACATTTATTATCCTTTTGTAATATTTTTATTTTAAACATTTTTTATTGTTAAATATAAGTAGATCTAGGATATAGAACTCAAACATAAATATTTTCAATTTTATAGATATTTGACATGCATTTTCAAATTTAAAGCACTGTATAATATATTTTTATTAGCACATACAAGTTGTAAAAACTTTCTTTAAGTTCTTTACATCTGCAAATCTATTTGTTGCCTGGGGTTATCAATAATAGGCGTCTTTTTCAAAATTTATTTATTTCTTTATTCATCGGACCGTTTGTTTATTACTTAGGGTTATCAGTGAACATATTTAAAAGAAGACCATTAATATACCTCCCATTGTTACCTAAATATGTATAATAAGGTCACGATTCCTAAATATGTGAAAAATTAGTGTACAAACGCTTTAATTTGGATATTCATTTTTAAAATCTCCTTTCTTAGAGATGATATAATAAATTTTATTACTCTAACAAGGGACCAGCCGAAAATGCATACTTAGGTTTATAACACCTACTAATACTTAATTAGTGATACTACTACTATCATGTATAACACACCTCGTCGCGACTACGATCTTACGGGTTGTTAGGATAATTAAAAATTAGTGAAAAGCTATTTCCATCAACGAGAACGTACAGACGCGTTTAGCTTTAATTGAAGCTTATCAATGTACGGTATCTCAAAGACAGTCACAGCTTTTCACTTCTCTACTTTGTGTATATATAGTTAACATTCTGAACTTACTGCAAATGAGAATTAATGAATATTAAATCTCATTTTTACATGTCAATGTCGCCTTATGCTTCAATTAAAGCGAAACGCGTCTGTACGTTCTCGTTGATGGAAATAGCTTTTCACTAATTTTTAATTATCCTAACAACCTGTAAGATTGTAGTCGCGACGAGGTGTGTTATACATGCTAGTACAAACTTGGTTTGTCGGATTGTAGTTATTAATGTATCACATAAGGCGACATTAACATGTAAAAATGAGATTTAATATTCATTAATTCTCATTTGCAGTAAGTTCAGAATGTTAACTATATATACACAAAGTAGAGAAGTGAAAAGCTGTGACTGTCTTTGAGATACCGTACATTGATAAGCTTCAATTAAAGCAAAACGCGTCTGTACGTTCTCGTTGATGGAAATAGCTTTTCACTAATTTTTAATTATCCTAACAATCTGTAAGATCGTAGTCGTGACGAGGTGTGTTATACATGCTAGTACATACTTGGTTTGTCGGATTGTAGTTATTAATGCATCACATAAGGCGACCATTGACATGTAAAAATGAGATTTAATATTCATTAATTCTCATTTGCAGTAAGTTCAGAATGTTAATTATAACGAGTTTCATCACTGACATAGCGTCGTTTCACTCTCAGAAAAAAAGAAAGACCACTAGTACTCTATTTATATGGAACGTCGTGATTGATAAGGTAGACTTACTTGACCTGCTGTCCAAAGTTTCTTTTCTTGTACCACTTTTGGAATCAAGATCAACGCAATTACTTCATATTCCTACAGTGAGGACGAACATATTATTAAAAGCGACTATGGTACATTCGACATAGAATTTTAATAAATTTTTTTAGTACAATCTTTTTGCGGGTTTCGCCGTGTTATTTTAATTTCACTCGACGTTTCGCGGTCCATATTGTCATCTTCTCTTCGTTGTCGTTCTTCTTATATATGGCCTTGGTTTACTGGTGTGTGATCGCTTTGCTCTATTGATCGTGCCGGGTGTTGCTGAGTCTATAACTGTCCTCGCGGTTGAAGTTTCTTATAATTATGCGATGGTATTCTTCGTCATAGCTAATACTTCTACTTCTTCAAAATTCACTCTATGTCCGTTCTCGTGTACATGTTCTGCAACCGCTGATTATCCAATTCTTTTTCTGCGTGTGTCACTTTGCCGTTCCTTAACTCTTTGTTGAATCGATCTTCCTGTTTGTCCGACATAACTGTTCCCACACTCGCATATTAACTTATAGATTTCTTTTTCCTTAGTTCATGATAAGTTATCCTTGGTCCCAGAAAAGGAATATTGAATGCGGGTAGTAGTACTAAAACATACTTTCACATTTTTCTTAGTTAGGATCCTTCCTATTTTCTCTATGATTTCAGAGATGTAAGGTAGACGGGCGAATCCTCTGGCTGGTTCCATTTTCGTTGGTAGCGTTAACGTTCTGGACTTTCCTAGATCTCTTCTTATCTCTCCATTGCTGTAGCTGTTCTTTTCCAGAGCTTCTTTGACGTGTCGCTTTTCTTACTTCAAATGTCCGGCGTCGCTGATTGTCCCTGTTTTATGCATTAGCGTTTTGATAAGGGCCCTCTTGTACTTAAGATAGTGATGGAACGTTACATGCAGGTATCTATCGGTGTAGGTTTTCTTCCTGTATTCTCTAATGTTGTAGTGTCCCAAACCATGTTCGGTGTACCATTACATCCAGATCTAGTAATCGGCTTGCTTCGATTTCCATCGTAAATTTTATGAATACGTGTTGTCGGTTGATGTGATCGAAGAATTCCTGTAGCTCGTCTTTTCCATGTGGCCAAAACAAATGCGTCGTGGACATATCGCAGCCAGCACTTCGGTCTCCGAGTTTCTGATTTCAGAAATATTAGCTGCAACGAAGAATTACCGTCAAATAATTATTAGAGAAGTTATCAAAACAGAAAAACATTCTAACTTTAACCGCGAGCTGGCTATAAACTCGGGAATACCTGGAAGAGCTACGAGAATCCGTCACGACCGATAGGGTAAGATGGTTACACACCAGTGGACCAAGGCCACATATAAGGAAGAATAACAACGAAGAAAATCAGTCTGATACCAGATCCTGTAGAAGCTAGCAAAATGGACAGCGAAACGTTGAGTGAACTTATGAGAACACGGCGAAACCCGCAAGTGATAACGGCCGTGAAAATGTATGAAATTTTATATATAAATATATATATTGTTATAAGTTATAACCCTGCGGGATAGAAATTTTCAACATGAAGAGAATAAATAAAAATAGTTAATATATTTATTTATCGAAAAACAATGATGCAATGATGATGATGAGACTCCTATAAATTGATGAATTATAACAGGCGTATGAATGGTCCGTATGCTCCCTTCAAGCAGATGAATAAATATATATTTTATAATACTTTTATTTTATTTATCGTTCGATAGAAATTTATCGATTACATAAACCGTTTGTAAACTATAGTAACAAATCCTGACATCTATGTCTGGATAGAAAGAACTTATCACATAAAATAAGCAACATCTTTTCCCTCTTTAAACATCTGTACGCTAGCCTTCTTAACATACAAAAGCACGTGGCTAAATAACAACATAATTCTTTTCAAAAGATAATATAAAAACATTTACTTTATTATAAAATTACTTAATTTTAACAAATACAGGAGTTTATTATGGTGTACTTTGATAGGTGTAAGTATTTATTTAAAATCTTTACTAATAATAATACAAATATAACAGTTAATTCTTTCTTTCAGAAATTGTAATGGAAATCAGGTTGTTGCTTGCTTATCAAAGGAAATATAATCAATGTTTAGATTCATGCATTTAATTATTAAATGCATGAATCTAAACATTGTAACAGTAATGAGTACTGATATAAACAGGGTTATTTAAATCTATTTCGAATCAAAAACAATAAAAGTAAGTTCTTGAATAAGTGTTAATTTTTTATAAACATATAAAATAACTATAATTTAATTAAAGAATGGTACTTTTGGATAGCTTTCTGGAATCGTATGGTTACGATTATTTTTCGATATATATATATACAGTGTGTTTAAAAAAGATGCGGCAATATTAAAGGGGGTGATTGCCCAGGTCATTTTATACAAAAAGTTCCTATAAACATAGGTCCGCATACGCTTCGTTACCGATCTACAGCGTGTTGAAGTTTAATTTTAAGAAACAGTAAAAACTTGATTTTTCCAAAGCGGCTTGAGATATCATAATGAAATTTTAGGCGTGTTAATAGCTGTGGGAGATACATACTTTGCAATACAAAACAATGTTTCAGTCGTACCTGTGGCGCGCGTATTGGCACGTCACAGGCTATTTTTCAAGAAAAAATAGGACGCCTCTGATTTCTCTAAAAATACAAATATGCTTTTATTTATTGTTCAATTATGTAGTATGTTTTTGTAGTATATTTTTGCCCTTGAATAAAACCTTGTTTTTTTTCTGTAATAAATGGACATGCACTAAAATGATTTTTTTTAATAAAAAACGGTACGTCGTACGATAAAAAGTTAAGAAAGCTTTTTTCTTCATAATTGAACAATAAATAAAAGCATATTTGTTTTTTAGAGAAATCAGAGGCGTCCTATTTTTTCTTGAAAAATAGCCTGTGACGTGCCAATACGCGCGCCACAGGTACGACTGAAACATCGTGTTGTATTGCAAAGTATGTGTCTCCCACAGCTATTAACACGCCTAAAATTTCATTATGATATCTCAAGCCGTTTTGGAAAAATCAAGTTTTTACTGTTTTTTAAAATTAAACTTCAACACGCTGTAGATCGGTAACGAAGCGTATGCGGACCTATGTTTATAGGAACTTTTTGTATAAAATGACCTGGGCAATCACCCCCTTTAATATTGCCGCATCTTTTTTAAACACCCTGTATATATATAATATTTTCGTGACATTGGTATGATATGGTAAACTTAATCAGTCGGCGATTAAAGGTCTGGTTTATTACTTCAAAGTATGTATATTTAAAAAAACCCTACATGTTTCGGCAATTATGCCTTTATCAAGGATATAAAATATAGATGACAGAATATAAAAATTTTTATATTCTGTCATCTATATTTTATATATATATATATATATATATATATATTTTATATATAAACACATATATATATATATATATATATAGATATATATATATATATATATATATAAAGATAATTATTTCGTGACCTTTGTATGTTATGGTAAATTCAATTTGTTGGCGATTTAAGATCTGGTTTTATTTCAAAATATATATATTTAAAACAACCCTACATGTTTCGGCAAATGATGCCTTTTTCAAGGAATATAAAATATAAATGACAGTACATTAATGTCATACATTTGCAGTTGCTATTGATAAAATTATCCAAAGATACATTCCAATTGAATAATAATAAATCATGCCTTAGTATTCTAAAATAGATAGACAACAAAAACAGAGAAACGCAAGACATGAGTTATTATTATGTACGCGCCCGTGGCATCATTTGCCGAAACATGTAGGGTTGTTTTAAATATATATATTTTGAAGTAAAGCCAGACCTTAAATCGCCAACAAATTGAATTTACCATATATATAGTTTATAACCCCTCAAAACAGGTTAATCCGTTCTGCCACACCCAGTACAAGCAATAGTTAAAATTTTAAATGTATTTCTAATATTTTGCTAAGGAACCGTATTACCCGTGGGCGGTCAAATCCCAAACACGATGATTTTTTTAGCAAATGAGTAAATAAATCGTAATAATCTTCTTCGTACTTCATTTTAAATAAACTCATTTTGAATTATTCAGTGTAAACGTGATACATCGACAATTTATTGACACATTTTGCAATAGCAAAGAGTGATCGTTTAATTCCTTTCGTTTATTTACATTGCATTCAGACGCTTCTCGCTAACGAAAACTATCTCATTTCATCCAATGCTTAACATGGACCATAAATTTTATGATTTCGTGCAAGCCATTAACCATTTTTTTTGCTAAACAAGTTGTAGAGGATACATTTGCAAAGTAGGCAATTAAATCGTCAGCAACAAAATCTCTAAATGTTCACAATGGCACCAAGAATTATTATCGTCAACTTAATTTATGGCCTCTTTAATTTTCTTTTTTTTATTCGTACTGTTCTCGTAAAGACAAACAAACAACAACAGCACAACATTTATTAGCATTTTCGGGACGCTTCCACGCCCACACCGTTATCCCATTTCTATCTTTGCGACTTTATCTGACAGTTTTTAGTAGCGATACATGTATGTAAGCATGGAAAGTGTCGTTCGTATGCAAATTTACACCTGCTCCCCAGGGAACTTAACGACACTTTGTTTTGGGTGTTTCCGCACTCGTTTACTCCGACAGAACTTATTCCGCCGCCCGCTAAGATCTACCTCTTAACTAGCGCACCATCGACTTGGCACAGATAGCTCTCCCTAATCGTAATTTAATTACCCTAATGATAATGGTTAATTAGACCAAGGCATTATTTGAGATTTTATAAGTCGCGCATTGATTACTTGCGAAAAAGTAAATCTTCAGTAATTTTAAACCGAAAAAGATTCGGATAGACCCCGAATTTGTATCTCAGCAATGATACTTCACAAAGAATTGGATAGATACAAAAATAATCATTTCTAGTATACTTTTAATGAAGACTAAAATATTAAAACTTTCATGAAACTTAATTCGACAAAAAATACCAAACCATTAAATACTAATTTAACACATTTACACATTTAAAATAATTTTTATTTAATAATAACTTAAAAAAGAAAAAATAAAACTTAAATGGCATCTTAAAACTAAAACCAACAAAAATACTTATTATTCCAACAATAGCAAAGCAAGTTAACACATTTACATGTTATTGTAACAATAAAATGCAAACGGGAATACCAACTCAATAAGAGCCACACTAATGGCAGCCCTAAATGTGTTATATGAGAATTTAAAAGGTCACTAAATTAAACACAAACATTAATAAACAAATATATCCAATAAACAATCATGAAGAGACCACATTAACAAATATCAAAATTTCAAATGAAGATACTTAATCAATTTCAAAATTTCCACAAAAGCAGTTAACTTGCACAATAATTATTTACAACTAAAACTTAATTATAATTACAAAAATATAATTACAAAAATACTCGAAATATTGATTGGTCGCATTGGCGCACAAAACAAGAAGCTTACTCAATAAAAATGAATTTACTAATAAATTATATTTGTTTCCTAAAATTAAATGAAGAAAATTCCAATAAATTAAATATAAAATATAGAGAGATAATTCAAATTAACATTTATGAAGATATAAATTTCAATAAGAATATAATATATAATATACCTTTATTCGTTAAGACATAAAAAATGTATATGAAACGTCACAAATGCATAAATAAAATCCAAAATCTGTATACAACACTTTATTTATTAATAGTTCCTTGAGTCGGTATTTGAATTGTTTTGTTGACAATGATTTTAAAGTCTCTGGCAAGTGGTTGTATATTTTGATACACTGGTGGAGTACATTTCTTTGTATTTTTGTTAAATGAGAACGTGGAGGATACAAATATGATTCAGAAGTCCCTCTTGTACTATAACTATGCTTGAGTTCATATTTAGCAAAAAAATCAGAATAATGCATTTTGACAAACAATGCGCACTGCAAAATGTACACCGCAGGTAGGGTAAGTATTTTTTTATCCCTAAAAGTGTTCCTACAAGTATCACGTCGGTTGATGTTAAATATAGCTCTAATACATGCCTTTTGAATTACGAAAATTCGTCGCACATCAACTGAATTTCCCCAAAAGATAACACCATGTGCAAGTCTAGAATGCACGTAGGCATAATATGCACTCACCGCGGCATCAGCACTAACACTAAGCGAAACCACTCCCAGAGCGTAACAAAAACCACTCAATTTAACTTCCAGCCGTTCGACGTACGCCTCCCATTATAGTTGGGAATCCAAGGTCCATCCCAAGAAGTCGGCCTCCTCGCCAAAGTCTAGTTGCACATCCCTGTATCCGATATCAATTTCCGTTCTTTTGGCACCAAATCTTATTAGATTCGTTTTACTTACATTCATTTTTAAATTGTTTCTTGTAAACCAATCCTCAAAGCATAACAAGTGCGTCGTTAACAATTCAGCAGCATTTTCTCCTGTTTTTGCTTTTACTACTGATGAAGAGTCATCGGCAAATTGTATAGTTGGGCATGTAGCTACTGCTGGCAGGTCATTTACATATAAAAGGAACAATAATGGACCTAAAATTGATCCCTGTGGCACGCCATAATGAACATTGCCCCATTCAGATCGTACCTCTTGTCCAGAAATTTTATTGGCACTGACATACTGCCTCCTACCCGAAAGATATGAACCAATCAACTCAAATTCCCTTCCACGAAAACTCATGATCTCCAACTTATCAAGAAGCACTCCATGATCTACGCTATCAAACGCCTTTGACAAGTCCATGAACATAAAGATAGTTGTTTCTCCACTGCTCAATCCATTCGAAATCTCTTCCTATAACTGGAACATCGCCTTTGAGGTTGATCGGCCTTTTATAAATCCATTCTGTGTGTTATTTAATATTCCATGTTTATTAATGAAATTTGTCATTCTGGAAAACATAAGCTTCTCTAGAATTTTTGTTAAGTTTGAGACTAACGCTATAGGACGGTAATTATCAAATACCGACCTGTCACCCTTTTTATACACTGGTTTTATTATGCTAGATTTCATCTTATCTGGGTATTGACCCTTTAAAAAAGAGAGATTTGCTATATGTTGCAGCGGTACTGCTAGACTCTCTGCACAGTATTTTATAAGAGTAGTAGGTACTACTACTCAATTAAAACAGACAAATGTAACAAATGAAAATAAAACTAGAACTTAAATAAAAAAAATTATATACAACATAAGAATATAGGACATGAGTTAAATTTCGGCAGCGTTTGAAATTAAGAAAAATTTATTTGCTTGCAGTTTTTGACAATACGATACAATATAGATTATAACTAGATTACACTTGAGGATTATTAGTGATCTGTGTCGCGTACAGTTACACTAATAACTCTGCTCTACTAATGCATTGCCCACTTTATATATTAAATATTATCTTATCTTACTCCACGTGTATCCGGCTAAATAAATGAAACAACAGAGTCAGCGTCTGGTAATACTGAAAGGATAGTATTGTGTCAGCACCTATAACTCATGTATTCCTACACATCTTTAACAATTTATTAATAAATACTAATGCTTGAAACTTTTACAAACTGAGTCACGGGGAAAAAAGAGTTATATGCTAATATAGTAACACCAAACAATTATGATTTAAAATGGATGGGAATAACAAAAATATAGTAGGATATGTATTTGAAGAGGTATATCAATGAATTATAAAACAAATATATAATATTAAAAGTATTTTTAGTATAAATAAGTGTTTGTTGAATAGAGATAACTAAGTGAAAGTTATAAGAATTTAAAAAGGAAGTTGGAATTAATATATGATATAAAAAGGTATGTGAAATAAAGGTAGAAGGAAATGAATAGAGTTAGCTAATTAATAGAAAGAATTTCAATAATGACTTTAAAATTCTACGTTTAGAAAATAAAAGGAGGAAAGATAATATTACAATATAGAAGTAATAAATAAAACAGAACAAAAGAGGAGCAGATGAGTATAACATATTTTTTTTTTAATATCTAACTATAAACACAGAAAGAATAAACCAGTATAAACAATAACTGTGTTACAGTTCGTAAAATTTAAAATATAAACATTATTTTAAGAAAATATATATTACAAAAGCTATTTACAATAAATATAAATACTAAAAGAAGAAAACAAATATACTCACACATAAAATAATTACTGCAATAAAAGTATTATTAGTTAACTGTCATATATTTTTTTTTTATTTCTATTAGTTACATTTCTTTAATGCTATTTGCAAAATTTTATTCTTTCCTATGTAGAAATGAATTGAAAATAAAATTTCTTCCTCTGTTATATATAAATTTTATTCTCTACTAGCTGACCCGGCGAACTTCATACCGCCAAACAGTCAATAAATGCCGTGTTAACTTTTAGCTAAAGTTAATATAGGATTTTATTAACGTAATAAAATATATAATATATATAAAGAAAATAAAAATAAAAGTGCAAAAATCAAATATTTCAATGGCGTGTCAGCAAGACATTTGCTTTATTTAAGCTATGTATTTTGCTGCATGGGTTGCACTCGGGTTGATTCTCTTCAGTGAAGGGTCTTGTGATATACGACATTTTTTTTTGTTTTTTGTGTTTTTGTTATCAGGCGCAAGAACAAATAGGGCGAATGGTTTGCAGACACGTGAACATGCCACGTACGGTTGACCCAGAGAAAAACATGCAATTTCTAGATTCAAACCACAAACACTCAAGGATTGGCCTTGAGATTTGTTAATCGTCATGGCGAATGCAAGACGAATCGGAAATTAAATTCGTTTAAACTCAAAGGGTATATCGTGTGAATCCCATTGATCGTCAATTTTCTTATCACCAAACGCGTTTCTTTGCATAGTTTTGGTTGGTTTAGATTTCAAAGCATGATGTAAATGTAAATTGTGCGGTGGTAAGTCAGGCACATCCAAGGAGTTTAAAAATTCGTTGGATAGTTGGTGGTTTCGTCTTCGTTTGCTACACAGTCAATAGATTGAATGAGTGATAGTACCAACGATTTTATTCTGAATTACTAAGTTGTATCATCCACATATTTGTTCGTAGCCACCAAAATTGCTCGCTCGCTCAACCATTTGTTGTTTTTGTGTTTAGCAATGATGTTCGGACATCGTTAGCAATTATGTTCGGGCATGGTTAATAATAATACTTGCACAATAAGATTTATTAATAACACTCGCTCAAGACAAACAAATCGACCGGTAACTTTTATATGCTTTTTTCAAAACAAATCACAGACAACATGAAACAAAAAAAATTTACACTTTTATGTCACTCATATGTATTGGACATCAATTATCAAAAATAAGCTATAAGCGTGCGTGACGTAAGCTGTCATTTGCGGAAGAATGCGGAGTTCCTAACCTAATTTATTTAAAAATTAATTTTCTGTATAATTTTTTTTTTCGTGAATTTTTCCGATATTTTAATAGTTATTCTGCTATTTGGGGCGGAAACGAATCCAACAAATCAGAGATCATTAAAATCGGTCCAGTCGTTCTTAAGTTATAAATGGTGTAACTAACCCGACTTTGTTTTATGTTTAAGATTTCAACGGAGAATTTGTAGTGGTACAAGCCTCATAAGATGTTAACTGAAGGACCAGAACATTTCCTTAAAAGTTGATTATTAAATTTCTCAGGTGATTTAACAAATTGAATAAACATGTTTTAAATCTAACATTCTTTTTTCTGTAGGTTTGTTCTAGCACAGAATCCCTGATAGTTTGATGTACTTTTGTAGAGCGCATGTGCAAGTAAATTATTAATTTGAAATTAGTTTGCAATTGCGTATGCTAGAACAAGCGAAACATTCTGCGCGACATCTGCCCCAAATGTGTAATACTAAATAGCAAAAGTATATAGTTCCCATTCCCGATTATTAGGTATTCTGACACCATAACATTATATATGTTATAAATATTAATATTTTTTTAAAAAATTCTTAAGTAATTTAAACCACTATTCCCGTTAAAAAGAAAGTGATATCGTTTACGTTAATACACTCGAATTGACCTGAAATACACTTCACCTGCTACAGCGTTATGCGCATGTCCCAAATTTCAAATTTTCTTAAAATCCAGAAATTGTTTGGCTGATCCACAATCAATCCATAACTACAATTTTCGCCTGCTAGAACAGCTTGCTATTAGCAAGAAGTTACTAATTTCACTTACCAGAACACAATATAGTATTACGCATGTGCTATACAATACCTAATAGTTTCTTACTGCTGCTAGAACAAACCTTGTATAAGTTTTTAAAGTAAATTATACAACCCTCTCAGCTAGTATATATGATTAGTTCAATATATGATTTTAAAAGTATTGTTCGTTATCTTTTAATCAACTTAAGTCGGAATTTCATAAGTTTAATATAAAATTATACGTTTTCTATGTTAGGTATATAGAGGGTTAGGCAAATGTATGGGTTCACTAGAATATTTTTGATATAGCTACGTAGATTTTAATAACACTTTCCACAATTAACTAAATGCAAATCGGGGATTCGATGAGTATATTTATATACTAAACCGACTTTCGGATTAGCCGGAAACGATGTTAACTTTTTTTATTTTAAATGAAGCATCCTGTATAGTTTTGCGAATTTCAATAGAGCTCTGTTCTGGGAGTTCAGCAATAATAATATTTGGCACCCTTTTTTTCAACAACGTCAGAGATATTTAATTAAAGCTGATATTTTAAAATCATATTTATGTTCAGTAAGCCATGGAATTAAAATTCTGTACTTAACTTAAGCTGTTATTAATAATGGTTCAATTAACTGAAAAAGAATGTATTGAAATTCTGATGATTGGCGTTGATGACCACATCAGAACTCACGAAGATAAGCAATATATATATATATATTGTATTGTAATGTTGTACTGTAATGTCAGAAATCCTAGCAGGATCGTAATGCGATGTTCCCTGGTCCTGGTTGTAGCTTCGTTGCCGAGGCGGACTCATTAGAGGCTGGGTTTATCGGTAGGATAAAGAACACATTTGGGAACAATATAATAACGTTTAATTTAAATAAATCACAATATCATTACAAATTACAATTGTCACTTGTTTAACAACATTACGATCTGATACACAAGACTGACCGACAAGACTTTTCAGTCTCTATTTTATATATCATCTCTACTTCTATTAACCTAGTCAATGTGACCTGGTTTACACACCTGTTTACTTAATGACATGCTAATCTAGATACATGAACTACTATGTCGAAAGATGTAGTAACGAAGAAGGACAACGTTAAACAAGTATTACATTGAATGTGTGAAAATAGGTGTCTTACTTAAGTTATCACAGTATAAGATTGTGCTTATCTTGCAGGACTAAATCTCAAGATGTCACTTCATAACTGCACTGAGGAGATCGTTAGATCGAAACACATGTGTCTGTATGTTGGAGTGATCATTAGTTAAGCACGTTGTGCATCTCCAAGTACGCATATGCAGATATGTCTCTAACATATTTGTATTAATTTGTGTTCACAAATACTTGATGTGTTTACTCATCGTTTTTTTTTAGTAAGAAGGAAAGACTTAATTTAATAGAAGAAATAGCAAGAGGATGTCTTACAGTGCCAATCCGATGCCTTAAAGATCATGAGAAGAAAAATAAGAAATTCTTAGAAAAAATATTCAAAGAGAAACCAAATATTTGCAATCACGATCAGATAACCTGACGAAAATTAAGCAGAAAAAATAAGAAGCTTAAAAAATCAATTCTTTTGACAAAAGTGAACAAGGTAAGTAGAAAAATAGGCATCACTTTTAATTTAAAATTTAGAGAACATCTTTTAAAATAATACGAAGTTTAAAAAACTAAATTCGAGAAATCGAAACTATTGAATAAGAACAGAAATTAAGTATTTTTTGATCAAATATTAAATAAAAATAATACAAACTAAAAGTAATTATTTTTAATATTAATCAGAAAAGATGAACGAAGCCACTAAGAAAAGAAAATTTTGGAATTTCAATTTGCTTAAATATGTTAAACAAACACACACGTAAGAAATTTCACAAACGAGCAGCCAGGATAAAAGAACTTTGTAAAAACCTAACGGGAATATAAAAACACAGACAGACAATCCGTCAAAATACCAAGAAGCACTTAAAAATATAACAGTAAAAAGAGTCAGGACAGCAAGCTCAAGATTGTAATACGTATATAATATGTCATAAATAATAAAAGATAAACGCCAAGCTTAAGCAAGTTTAAACACGATATTCCAAAACAAAGACGCAACCTTTTCTATACTTCTCATATCGTATCATAATATGAATTTACTCATATGCTTTTGTCTTTGTTCTTTACTATACCTTTGTAGTTGTTTACATCTTTTAAAATAGAAATAAAACTAATAGCTAAAATCTTCACTTTATTAATATTAGTTATTGAAACGACGATATATCCTGTAATAGAGGATAAACAAAATTAAAAATTTAGATTACAAACTTACGCATTCACTTGACTTTGTCGCCGAATGATTTCATTTTGTTCCCAAGTGTGAAACAAAAAATGCGTGGACAGCGATTTTCAACACCTCAAGAAGCAGTGAAAACCATGTTTCTGAGATAAAACCTTCAGAGTGGAACAAATGTTTTGAGAACTGGTTCGTACACATACAAAGGTATATAGACCATAAAAGCGAATATTTTGAAAAACAATAAAATAGTTTGTTCTCAAAAATTTTGTTTTCTTCCCAGATTTTTTAAAAATATAAAAGGAGGCTCTCGTATATTGGTTTTAAAAATTAGGCATTATATCTAAATTATAAATTCAATCAAATATGAATATAGAATTTGAGCATTTTCTTTTTTATCTGTCATCGCATGACCTGCATACCCCTAGGTTGTACACTCACTACCTTAATTAAAATAATATATTGTTTAATTAAGGTAGTGAAAATAATCGTGCACGAACGAAATGAAATAATTACATTTTTAGATTACACAGCCAACTTCCTTGCTTGCATTTTACTAAATTTATTTTTTTCATTCATCTCGTTCCTCTCGCGGTGCTGAATATGATCTGACTGGGTAGATTAAGTCAAGGAGGCCACCGGCTCATTCATTTAATAAAGCTTTTGTCGCTCCTGCTTACTTACAAAACTTCGTGAAATTTTAACTGTTTCACAAAAAAGGACGCTCAAAGAAAATCAAATGAGATTTTTACGAGATCTGTGGAGGCTACACAAACATTCAACTTTATAATTAGCTGAAAACGAGCAACATTACGGTAATTATTCAGTTAAAATGGATCACAGACTTTACATTCAAATAGAAAATGTGTGTGTGTGCGTGTACATGTGCGAGCGCGCGCGCGCGCGCGGGTGTGTGTGTGTGTGTGTGTGTGTGTGTGTGTGTGTGTGTGGGTGTGTGTGTGTGTGTGGGTGGGTGGGTGTGTGTGTGTGTGTGCGCGCGTGTGTTTATATCAATTGATAAATTCTTGGAGTTTTTCGGCTTTTAATTGTCAAATTAGTATGTAATTGCTAAGAAATTATCATAACAGTTATACGTAATAAAACGCATTTCTATTTAAAACAAAACTTTTGCATTATCAGGTACACCACCTTCGGCCATATGTGTATTTTGTCGGGCAGAAGGAATGTTGGCTGTGTCAACACTCCTTCGGAGGAGGGGGGTTTATATAATGGGCAGGTGTATTGCTGACAGGTTATTTAAATCCATTCGGTCATCTATTAAATTTGTGTTTCCTTATATGTGGATGCTTTCTAATATATTTCTTGCTTTGTTGTTTTTTTCAGATGTAATTATTGCGGTTTTATCAAAATTGAAAGTGTGTTTTGTTTGTTTGATATGTTTTTTAAGGGCTGTACTCTTGCTTGAAAATTTGTGTCCTTTTAAACGTTCTTGCAGATATTGTGTTGTTTGACTAATGTATACGCCTTTGCAGTCTTTGCATGGAATTTCATAAATAACGTGTGTTTCTTTAATGTAGGTATTTTGTCTTTAATTTTGAGTCTGGGTTGTTGAGATTATCGGAGTTTTTATGAGCTGCTTTAATATTATATGGTGTTAAGATTTTATTTATTTTTCTGACAGGTTGTTTATATATGTGGTATTGGGACACATTTATACGTAGTTTGAGGGTTGTTTTCCTTGAATTTTGTGGTATTTATTTTGACAACATTATTATTATTCATTAGCAAAATCGTAAAACAAAAATTATATCAACACTATAACACAAATAAAATAAAAACACTTTTACATCAGTCTTATTCACCTAATCTCGCTTTCTCAGATTTCCATCTCTTTCACAGTCTATTAAACAACTCTCCAAGAATCTCCTTTAATAACTATACCGCGCTTCAAAATTGACTTCTTTACTTCTAATCCACCAAAATTCTTCTGGCCCGAAATTGACAAATTACCAGATTGTTGAGAGACAATCATAAATAATGAAAGAAAATATATTTTTGATTAGTTCATGCATCTTTTTCTTAAAAAAATTTTCTACTAATAACACTTGCCATACAAATAATAGCTAAATATTTCAACGTATTTCAAAAAAACTATAAAAAAATCTTTCCCTACCTAAATATTATTTTCGTTCAACATTACAACTATTTCTAAGATAGGCATAAATCAGTGCAATGGACTTGAGGCTTTTCAGAGAAATAGTTAGGAAAACAAGGTGCACCAAAATAAGAAATGGACTGATAAAGTGTAATCGAAGCGATAGCAGAACTGCAAAATAAACCAGTAAAGCATAAATAAGGCATTGTATCGAATAATAAAAAGAGTTCCAGAAATGGTAAAAAGATGCAAGCAAAGAAGGTAGACGCAAAACATCTGCCTTAGAAAGGGAAAAGAAGTTCTCAAGTGAAGTAAAAGGAAAACCTAGTGTCACAAAAAAAGAAGAAAAACAAAGGAAATAACACAAAATTCAACTATGTGGCTTATATGAATACAAGAATTTTAGGTATTCTTCTATTACTTGCGTTTCATTTAATTTAGTATGTATTCTTTTGTTTTTTCATTAGTCCTTCTCTCTTACTTATCAAGCACAATTTTTGCTATATTCAGAATTGTAAACTAATTTATAAAAGGCCTTCACCTAATTTTCACAATATACGTATTTGTAATAAGAAAAATTCCTCCTGGATTCGACCTAGTATCTGGAAAAATACAAAATGCGTTGCCTTATCAAGATACAATTAACGTGATTTTCAACATTATTCTTAATTCTTAGAATAGGATACTTTCTTTTGCAATGAAAATTGGCGGAAATTGCAACTATACCCAACCTAGGCAAGGCGATAAGGTGCATACCTTCCCTCCTATAGACCAATAAATGTTGTTGCTTTCCTTGTCGATGGTCTTCGAGACGTTGCTTCTGAGAAGGATGAAACCATGGCTCGATTAAAATAAAACTCACTTCAATGCAGCAGTTTGGTTTTAAAATGAAACATTCCACCAGCCAATAAGTACATCGTATAGCCACCAAAATAAGATACAACTTATAAATTAAACAATACTAGCCTACTGCATTTCTGGATGTATCGCAGGCCTTTGACAGGGGTTGGCATACTAGACTCTTGTACACACTGAAGCTGTACCTTCCGCATCGCATAATTATAACCAGGTAAGTTCCTATCTGAATGACAGATTGTTGTCAGATACTAGGAAGCCTATACGCCATTATATCGAATAAACTCAGAAGTTCCACAAGGAAACGTTTTGGGGTTCCTTACTGTATCGTTTATATACCGTCGACAAGCCTACTGTCCATTATACGGTTTGGAAACATTTACAGACGAAACATCACTCCACATATTCTTCATTTCAAGCAAAAATTCCTATCCTTCTGCAACCGATCACTACCAACAAATACCCAAGTTCAATTATACAAAATATCAGGGTATGCACTTAGATCAACGGTTAACATAGATGCCTCATGGCTAAATGCAAACAGGTAGAGCTAAAATATTCCCAGTTTTATTGGTTACTAGAACCGAAGCCGCAATTTTCCTTAGGCAATAAGTTGCTATTATCCATAACAGTGGTAAAACTCATTTGAAAATATGATATTCATGTCCCAACATATTATACTGATGAAGTGATTCATAAACAGTTAGAAATCCGAGCTATTGAACAAGAAATAACGCACTAAATACGAAGGGAACACTGAAAAAATCTAAAATGGCCATGCTTCTAAAAAAAATTTTTTTTTTATTTAAGAGTTACCTTTTAATGTTCTTCATATTGATTGCCATGTAGTTTGTTCGATTTGCTCCAATAGTTTGTTAATGGGGGCTCTGATTGTACGATTTTAAATCGTTATTAACGCCTAAATAATGTGAAGATCGGCTTAGAAATGCATTTGGCGGAGAAGTCCCATCTAAGGCAACAATTTATAATTCAAAAGGGATCGGCTTTTTCATAGTGGTAAATTTCTGCTGATACTGATGAGAATATTTCCGCTATCCGGAACAATGCTTGAGTAATATCTACGGACAACATATGAATTTATTCAAGCGACATTGGGCATTAGTATGAATCAAATCCAAAACATTTTACATCAACAGTTAAACGTGAGCAAACTTGGTTGTCAATGGATTGCACGTCAACCGACTCCTAATCAAGAAGAACAACGAATTGAATGGTGCAGAAAATCTCTGGATAAATTCCAAGGTGGTACTTTATAACTGGGTTTGGAATATCGTTACTGATGATGAATCGTGGATTTATTGTTATGATTATGAAAAGAAAAGTTAATTGTCTTAATAAGTCTTCCGAACAGAACCTAAGCCTCCAAAAGTCCGCCGAATTCGCAGTGCTGATAAGAAGAAAATTTTCGAAAAATTCGTGAAACACGCCCAAAAATAAAAATAATATAAATAAACCAAAACTAACAACTGAGTATCTGGACGGCCTAAACGTCAACAATTTGAGCCCTCCACCACACATCCCTGATCTACCACATTGTGATTTTTTTTTTCCAAAAATGCTAAATTCGTGGAATCACTTTTACGTTATCAGATGAAGCAGTGGAACATAATAAAAACCTAGTTTTTGAAGTGTCTCAAGAAGAATGGCATCATTGCTTTAAGGACTGGCTTGATCAAACGCAAAAATGTATTGAAGTTAAAGAGAAATATTTTGAAAAACAACAAAACCTTTTAATTTTTTTTATAAACAAATCCTTGTTTGATTTTCTAAAAATTTACAATGTCGCTCTCGTATTGAGGACCACCCGAATGGCTGTGTCGGACTATCAGTTCGAAAAGTGAAGCAAAATGTCATTCCCTGAACTTGCCAAACAAATTATTATTTTACAAATATTAATACATTATGTTGTGTAGAGCCGCGATATATAAAATGCGTACACTAACATATTAGAATAAGTTTAATATCGGAAGACACCGACACAGAAACCAATAGGTGTAATAAAAAGAGAGGTAGTGATTAATGTGAGAAAGAAAGCTATATAATTCGTGTGTAAAGACATAACTGTAAATGTTGATCAGACGCCATCTGTAATGTGTCATTTGTGTAATAGCGTTTTGCCGTATTTTCCTTGAATTATTTACCTTTGTATTCTACTTAAAGACAGTTTATTTTATAGATAATCACTTTGAAGTTATAATAAACTAACAAGAAGAAAGCGATGATGAAATTCGGCAATTTTCATCAAATGAAGAAGCTTCAGATTTATAAAAATTTATTACATTACTCTAGTTCAATTGTTTCCTAAATGTTTATCACTTATGTACTTCTGCCTGTCAATAAATACAAATAAAATACATATATTTTGTTTTATTCCATAATAGTTTTTAGATTTATGTTTAATGTTCACATCGTATTGTATTAGGGTCACAATTTCTAGGTAAACTAAACCTGCAATATTTCCAATTTCATTTTTTCAAGTTTATTTTTTAATAGAGTTGATGACATTTTTCTACTTGTTCATAAATCTAAGCATGTATTTTCAAATTCTTTAACAAATTCTCAATTTTACTCTTGCTTATAATTTAGCATAAAAGTGTTAAGAGAAAAAATATTTCGTATAATATAGAGGTTATGCTCTCATTGTTGACACAGAATATGTGTTTTTAGATTACAAATTTTCGCGACGGTCTTTACATCGGTGACCATATTGCTGTCGCATTTTGGCGTCTTCCAATATTATACTTACTCTATCGATGTAAGCCAGGCTTATCAAATTTGACATATTGTATTTGTTTTGTCAAATTTGACTTAAGTTATATAATTCATTCCAATTAAGAAAGGACCAGATGGCGCGGCAATCTGAGTATAATTTACATATGAATTTTAAAAAAATTGATAATTTGTATGTGAGGTTATATAGCGTATTCCACGAGAGCCGTTCGTTAGAAGTTTTCGTGGTTAGAAAAAACTTAGAATTCTGAAATTTTGGGTTCCAGGGATATTCAAGATTCTATTTCATTTTAAAATATAATAATGTTTACCATATACATTCATGAGATTGTAAGTTGTTTCAGGTCCTCAGAAATTGTTCGACGTCCTGGGTCTCAAGTAACTACCAGATATTGTGATAATCGCGGAATATTAATGAAATTTCTAAGTAGGAAATGATTATATAATTTCTTTAATGTAATTATGTAAGTGTAGGTAAAATATTCAATGTATATTATGCTAATAGAAGAGGGTTTTACACTCATTGTGTTCAGACATTTACGAAAAAAATTGGTTTTACTGAACACACGGAGTTTCCCATCAAAGCAATTTCTCTTTTTGTTTATTCTTTTTTTTTTCAATTACATTGAAATCTGAAACTGTATTCAAACTGCAAATTTCTGCTAAAAGCAAAAAAAATCATTATACGATAGTAGCAATTTATCCCATACATACGCAAAAAAGTAAGTATTAATCAGCCATAACTTGAAATAAAGGAACGAACACATGTTTAACCAAATACTGAAACTGGAAAAATGCTTAGGTTTTACCTATCTTTTGGCGCAAAACTACTGTTTTACCCTTTTTAATATGTATTACTTATTTTTGTAAAATGAAAATATTTTGAAATACCTTTTTTAGATGTATAAAAATTTTTATCCAAATTATGTGAAATGATGTGCAGGTAAATGAATTTCCTTATTGCTCTCTCATTATAGATACTATTAAAATAACTGTATTTTGTAAAATGCTATATTTTTTAAGCTAAACGATACACAAATATTATGATAATTATAATATACTGTCACCATCAATCCGTTAAATTTATTAGTTTCACATTTACACAAAAGTTTTGTTCTCAAATAAAATCAAAGAAAGAGGTAAATATTTCTCCTGTAGTAATTTTAACACATTCTCACTGTATTTACGCACAAATTTATTGCAGATGCAACACCTTCAAACAATAAATAACAGATTATAAGATATTGATTGAAATATTTTATATAGGTCTAATACCTTGCATTGGTATATATTAGCCGCTTCTTGCTTGAATAAAACTATTAAAGTCTAAGCTTTCTTAATAATAAATATGTTAAGAAATAAATGTAAAAAATAATCTTTTATATAAGTTAGTAGGTATACAGGATATTCCACGAGAGCCGTTCGTTAGAAGTTTTCGTGGTTAGAAAAACTTAGAATTCTGAAATTTTGGGTTCCAGGGTTATTCAAGATTCTCTTTCATTTTAAAATATTTTCAAGATTATACTACTTCCCGTTATACCGGAAGTCGCCATTAACTTCCTTATTTTAAATAGAACACCCGGTATATTATTTCATTTTTAGATTTCTGAGAAAATTTTATAGTGGGTTTTCATAGGTTTCCCTATACTTATTTTCAGTTTTTTCTTAGATATCTTGATTTCTTTGAAAATTTTGACAAATGTAGTCCTGTTTTGAGCATTGCGCCCTTTAACTAATTTCGATTGGTGGAAAGCGCTTCTGGGGTAGACGGAAGCACAGGAATGATACTTTCGAATGCCATATTGACAACTGATTTATCGCATACAGGGTATCCAAAATTTAATGACCAATTACATCATTTTAAAAGTTGAAAAAGTTCGTTTTTTCAAATGGGACACCCTGTATTTTATTGGATGGTCGGATGCAGAATTTGATTCTGCATCGATTTGCTATAACATTCCCTATACCTATTTCCATATTTGCGTATGTATGGGATAAATTGCTACTATCGTATAATGATTTTTTTTGCTTTTAGCAGAAATTTGCAGTTTGAATACAGTTTCAGATTTCAATGTAATTGAAAAAGAAGAATAAACAAAAAGAGAAATTGCTTTGATGGGAAACTCCGTGTGTTCAGTAAAACCAATTTTTTTCGTAAATGTCTGAACACAATGAGTGTAAAACCCTCTTCTATTAGCATAATATACATTGAATATTTTACCTACACTTACATAATTACATTAAAGAAATTATATAATCATTTCCTACTTAGAAATTTCATTAATATTCCGCGATTATCACAATATCTGGTAGTTACTTGAGACCCAGGACGTCGAACAATTTCTGAGGACCTGAAACAACTTACAATCTCATGAATGTATGTGGTAAACATTATTATATTTGGTTTACATTTTATTCACTATATTTACCAAACTATACAATTTATAAGTATAAAAACAATTATATCTAACACATCACACACACACACGAATCTAAATCAAGAACATCACACACACACATAACTAAATTTAACACACTACAGTTTATTATGTTGCATATTGTTCACGAATATATATATTGAAAACTACTCATCTTCGAGATCAGAATCTGAATCTAATGAAAATTCTGAGGATGACCCAGTATTTACAGTAAAAGTCAAATTTTCTAATACATTTTCAACAATATTATCTAAATCATACATTTTATTTTCTTCTGTTACAACGTGATGAATGCTATTTTTCCATACGTCAGCATCAACCATGCCTAATCCTTCTAATAATAAATTTCTTGCTTTGTCCAATTTAAATGTCTTATTATTGGCCGCATAGCCGATGCTTGACTTGAGTCCATATAAGGGGGTTAAGATTACAGTGATATGGAGGTAAACGTAAAACTTTACGGACACTTTCTCTGGCTATTTCATCGACCACAAATGAAACTTGATGACATTTTCGGTGTAATTTTTTACAAGCTCAAACAATTCAATCTTTAGCATAGAATTATCAGCTAACATTCCTCTGGTTAAAAGCCATTCAATGAGTGCCTCCTTTTTCCATGATAAAGTAGGTGACTTTTCTGTTTTAGTAGAATGATAGGGCGCATTATCCATTACTGTAACACTATTGAGCTCAAGAGAAGGTAATATATTTTGCATCCATGCGATGAACACCTCACTATTCATATCTTCATGGTAATCTGCAGTTTTCTTGGATTCAAATAATAACAAACCCCCATTCATAAAACCAGTATCGCTGCCAATGTGAAGCACAATTAGTCGCTTTCCTTTGGCAGATGGATCTTTTAAACCAGTAGCAAGACAAATGCTTGCCTTATTAAGTATCATTGTATCTTTCCATATTTTTGCTTTTGTGTAACCTGCATTCACCCATGTTTCATCTAAATAATAGATTTTTCGCCCTTCTGCACGAAACTTTCTTATACTTGTCAAATAACGACGTCTCCATAAGATAATATCATTTCGTTCAATTAATATGTTATTTCGTGTGCGTTTTTCCCACGTGAATTCTAGTTTCTTTAGGATTCTCGAAAGTGATGTTCGTTTTTAGCTTCACATATTTTTGTGCAAGTTGGTAATTTATTTTTACAGAAAAATGAATGCCCGTGCCTTCTAATCGTACTTTTGGATACTTCATCTAATTTATTGTAAGCATCTCGGTAACTTCGTTTTCTTAATGGAGACTGTGTAACCCCAGACATTTCAATTTCCTTAATAATGTCAAACATAGTATTCCTACCAATCCCTACTTCCCTTGAAGTTTGACGAACAGCAGCTGTTTTGGACATATTAGCTTTGTTCTTAAAATACACATTGTAAGCCATCTGCCTCTGTCCACTTTTTACATATTTTCCTTTACTATTTTTTGATGGACCTGATAAAGCTACGTCATCAATGCTTTAAAACGATTGCGATTAATTAAATGAAATAAATTAATGAGTAATAATATTTTTAGAAAATGATGTTTTCACTTTATAATCTCTATAAAGAACTAGTAAACGACAAGACATGCAATTGACCAGCATAGACAGAAATACCGGTCAGTACTGACAGCAAAGCGCTAATTTGACAGAACTAAATAAACTTAATTTTGCCTGCATAAAAGCGGGATCTATTTTAGCCAATCACAAGTTCTTATTTTAAGCCCGATCTTTCCTAACGGTTTATTCTTATTTGGAATGGACATTAGGTATTATCAATGTATGTATAACCTATGAAGTCTATAAATGACAGTGTGAATATATTTGTCGTTAACGCAACTAAAAAGCTCTTATTTTATGTTCATTAGAGTTGTACGCTTTTTATATGACGCGCACTGTACTATTAATCAACTCAGATTACTAAATATCTTATGTTATATTGCAATATTATTTCAGAGTTTAATTTAAAAAATAGGGAAAATTTATTATATTGTAAAACGGGTTTATTAAAAATATTAAGCTAAACCATTACTTATTTATATAAGAATTTTTAGCAAAGAAAATATCATTTAATAAATTTTAAAAGATTCCAGATGAACTTTTTTTAATAATTTTACATTTTATACAAGCGATTCCTCGCACGAGTACTCCTTGATCTAAGATGTCTGACAATGAATACAGTTGAAATTAATATCAAAAACCTATATAACCGAAAATGTGAATTTTCGCATACTAACATGCTTTTTTTTTAATATACGAATATAAATTTGTCAATATCTTCCAAAAATAAAGCTTGGAGTAAACAAAAAAATTGATTTATCTTGGCTTCACAATGTAAATTTAAAAGCACATGAGTAGAAAGTGTGTGTAGGTAGTGTTCGCTTCTGAATTGAGTCATTTGATCAATGGCGTCCCAACTATTTCTTAAATAATACGAAACATAACAAATAAAATAATTTATTACAGATAATTACTTTCAAAGGTGGTAACAAGGTTTGTTTCAAAATCAGGTAATGTAGCTATAATTTCTTTGCAAGATCGAAGAACGGTTATCGCGGATTGATATACAACCGTTTTTTGACAGAATAAGAGCCGCGCTCCGCGAAACCAACCCACTACGCGAGTCAACCTGCATTATGATAATGCGAGTTCGCACACAGCACGAAAGACACTTAAGTTTTTAGAGCAACAAAATATCGAATTATTATATCAATATGTATAGTCGCGACCGAAATCCCAACGATTTCTTTACGTTCCCAAAGATCAAAAATAGAATGCGTGAGCGACGATTTTAGTTGCCGGAAGAAGAAGTAGATGCCTTCAAAACGGCAATTTGGACTGTCCCAACAGACGACTGGAATAACTGTTTTAAAAATTGATTTGAGCGAATGCTATCAATTTTTGTGGAAAATATTTTGAAAAGCAATAAAGCACTTTGCGTCCGATCCATTGGTTGATTTTATGGCTATATACAACACTAAAAAGACATTTCTCGTACCTTAATAGCTAACATTAATAAACACTTTATCTTCACTGAGTACATATTTAATAACCTCTAAACTTTTTTATAGCGGTCAGTTTAAAAAATATAAAAATTATTTTCCGGACATATTTTAATACTAGTTAAAACTCACTTTCCAGTTAAAAATAAACTCAAATAAAAAATTTAAATAGGAGTTATTTATGAACGTAATAATAATTTTTGTGAATATTCAGGAACTCATGCATGTTTTTTTTAATTACTTCTCAAGAACAAATTTAAAAAATCCTTTTAACAAGCTTTAAAATTTTTAACTATATAAAGGACTTTGCCGATGACAAGCGAATGTTATTTTTCAACACTAAAATTAATAAAAACATTTTTACGAAATATCAAAGGTCAAAAAAGACCATCTTCATTAACAATGCTAAGTAAAGAAAAGTGTGTTTTTCAATTTCAATGAACGCCTGATAAATCATTTTGCAGATTCTCAAGACCGAAAAATTTGTTTTAAATTTAAATGTGTTTCAAATATTTAATCAGTAATTACAATATATGTATTCATTAAAATACTTCAATCAACGGTATTGTTGATAAAAGAAATAATATATCATTAAATGATACTGTAGACACTTCTTGGTGAAACATTTTAGTAACTGACTTAGATTATAATAAAACACTAGACTATATTTCACTAATTTTATTAGATAACTGTAACATATGTTTCGGCTGTTATGCCATTGTCAAAGAGATATCTTTAAATCTAACTTAATGGATGTAAGTGTAAGATATATATATATATATATATATATATATATATATATATATATAACAATTGATAAATTATTGCAGTTTTTCGGCTTTTATATGAAATATTTACAAATATCAAATTAGAATGTATGTAATTGCAGAGTAAGTGGGGATGTAAACATTGCTGTCTACAAATTACAAAGCAAATCATTCGAATTTTTTTTTTATTTGAAAAATATTGTCTACGTTGGGACTCGAACCCAAGTCTACAGCTTGCCGGGCTGTCGCTTTTACCACTAAGCCACAATAGACCCAGGTTCAAGCTATTTAGAAATGCATTATAAAGTAACAGTGTTAATGAATCAGATGTCAGTTATTGAATATAGATGTCAAGTTGAAAGCAGAAGTCAGTTTTGAAAGCTCATGTCAGTTTTGATAGCAGATGTCAGTTACTGAAAGCAAATGTCAGTTAATGAAAGCAGATGTCTGATTTGAAAGCAGGTGTCAGTTATGAAAGCAAACGTCAGATTAGAAAGCAGATGCCTATTTTGAAAGTAGATGCATTTCTAAATACCTTGAACCTGGGTCAATTGTGGCTTAGTGGTAAAAGCGACAGCCCGGCAAGCTGTAGACTTGGGTTCGAGTCCCAACGTAGACCATATTTTTCAAATAAAAAAAAATTTCGTATGATTTGCTTTGTAATTTGTAGACAGCAATGTTTACATCCCCACTTACTCTGCAATTACATACATTCTAATTTGATATTTGTAAATATTTCATATAAATGCCGAAAAACTCCAATAATTTATCAATTGTTATATTTAATAAACGGCTAAGAAATTATCTAAACACTCATATAGCTATGGAGTAATAATTAGCATTTGCAACATTCAAATCTGACATCTGCTCTCAAAGTACTGACATCTGCTTTCAATAACTCACATCTACTTTCAAAATAGGCATCTGCTTTCTAATCTGACGTTTGCTTTCATAACTGACACCTGCTTTCAAATCAGACATCTGCTTTCATTAGCTGTCATTTGCTTTCGCTAACTGACATCTGCTATCAAAACTGACATGAGCTTTAAAAACTGACTTCTGCTTTCAACTTGACATCTATATTCAATAACTGACATCTGATTCATTAACACTGTTACTTTATAATGCATTTCTAAATAGCTTGAACCTGGGTCTATTGTGGCTTAGTGGTAAAAGCGACAGCCCGGCAAGCTGTAGACTTGGGTTCGAGTCCCAACGTAGACCATATTTTTCAAATAAAAAAAAATTTCGTATGATTTGCTTTGTAATTTGTAGACAACAATGTTTACATCCCCACTTACTCTGCAATTACATACATTCTAATTTGATATTTGTAAATATTTCATATAAAAGCCGAAAAACTCCGATAATTTATCAATTGTTATATTTAATAAACGGCTAAGAAATTATCTAAACACTTATATATATATATATATATATATATATATATATATATATATATATATATGTAGTAGATTCAATTAGTTGGCGATTTAAGGTCTGGTTTTACTTCAAAATGTATATATTTAAAACAATCTTACATGTTTCGGCATATGATGCCTTTTTCAAAGAATTTAAAACATAAATTATTTATATTTTAATTTCTTTGAAAAAGGCCGAATATATAAATTTGTCAATAGGTATCACCACAATCCAGCTTTATAATTCTCAAGTGACAGTTGGTGTGCGCGAACACAGGCAGTGTTAAAATGGCGACCGTGCTCGAAGATTGTACTGTGGAAGAGCAACGTGCTATTGTGCGTTTTTTCTGGGCAAAAGGACTTTCTGCAAAAGATATTCATAAGGAAATGTCTCCTGTTTACGGTGAAAAGTGTTTGTCGCGTAAAACCGTATATAACTGGGTCGAGAAATTCTCTCAAGGACGCTCAAAAGTTGTTGACGATCAGCGAAGTGGCCGCCCCGTTCAGATTTCGACATATGCAACACTTCGACGGGTGGAAGAGATGATTCGAACTGACAGGCGGGTAACAATAGACAGTATAGCAACTGTAATAGGGTGTTCTCATGGTTTAGCCTACGAACTGATGCACGATCGTTTGAATTTCCGAAAAGTTTGCGCACTGTGGGTACCTAGACAACTGACCGAGGAAAACAGAAGAATTCGAATGGGCTTGTCCCTGCAACACCTCTCTAGATACACAGTGGAAGGGGAGAACATGCTTAACAGGATTGTTACCGATGATGAGTCATGGGTGCACCATTACCAACCCGAAACAAAGCGTACTTCAATGCAATGGAAACATCCTTCTTCGCCGTCAACAAAGAAATTTAAGGTTGTGCCCTCAGCTGGTAAGGTTATGCTTACCGTGTTCTGGGATTCTCAGGGAGTGCTCCTACCCCATTTCCAGAACAAAAAAGCGTGACTGCTGAATCATACTGTAGAGTTTTGTTGTTGCTTCGGGATGCAATTCAACGAAAACGTCCAGGCCTACTGACGAGAGGAATATTGCTGCATCACGATAATGCCAGGCCCCATTCGTCCCACTTGACCCAGGCGAGAATTGCGCAATTAGGGTGGGAACTTCTTGAACATCCGGCTTACAGTCCCGACCTGGCCCCAAGCGACTATCATCTGTTCGGTCCACTCAAAAAGCATCTTGGCGGCAAACATTTCGAGGGTGACAACGATGTTCAACAAGAGGTACGCACATGGTTCAGACGCCAGCCCAAACACTTTTATGCAGCAGGCATTGGGGCATTGATAAAGAGATGGGATAAGTGTATTAATGTAGATGGAGACTTTGTTGAAAAATAAAAATTGTTTTTGGCTAACTATTTCTCTAATTATTTTTATAATAACTTTTTGTGACCTAATTACTGACTTTCCCTCGTATATATACATATATAAATAATTATTTCTGGACCTTTGTATGTTAAGTAGATTAAATTAGTGGGCGATTTAAGATCTGGTTTACTTTGATATGTATATATTTAAAGCAGTCTTACATGTTTCGACACAGTATCTTTTTCAAAGAAATTAAAAATATATACTACAGTATATCAATGTCAATCTTATATATCTGTAGTTGTCATGGGTGAAATTAAAATATTCAAAGATACATTCAAGTTTAATAATAATAATTCATGGTTCAGAACACAAGACAGCAAAACGTCAATAACGGAGATTGGCAAGCTGTGAGTGATTATTATGTCGCTCGACGGGCGTTCTTGTAGATTTCTACCTTTTATAACTTATTTGTTTATATGTATTAATATATTTATATTTTCCCTTGGTAATTAAAACATTGAATACGGTGAATAACAGTATATTTATTAAAATATAAATATGGAAAAACAAATTAACGTTGTGGATTTAATATATAGTAAACATAAATAAGAATTTTTCTACGTTATTAGTATGATACGAAAATACTAAAAATCGATGGTATTGATTACATATAAGAACAAAGGAAGGAAATAAAAAGCACTTTTCATGTAACAGGTAACAGGTAACTCTATCCTATACTTCGTATCTATAAAAGTTTGTTCGTTTTTATTATGATATAACTTGTATATCTATCTTTAAATTACTTTTACCACATTAGGTTAGGAAATTTCAAATAAATCTATATATTCTTACATATATGGTTAATAGTTGTTTTTGGAAAATAATTCTAATTTAAGTGATTACACTTAAAAAATGATTATATCATCCATAGATATAGGAAAGAATAATCTTATTATGTTTGAAATTAAGTAGGTATAATAAATTTTCATAAATATATTTTAGTTAAATGAGTTTTCATTTTGAGTAAAGAAAATTAATATTAAACATAGATTTGCCTTTTCCATCAAGTGACTCGGTATCTTGAAGGTACGGTGGATCTAGGTCCGTTGTTTCGGGAAGTGCCTCCGTTCTTAGGTTAGATGTTTCCGATTCCTCCCTGTTGACTGGATTTCAAGACAGCTGATTCTCTGGTACTGGAACAATGTTCTACTTTTTCTTAATATTAACAGATGCTCCTCGCAAGTTTGAAGACCAATTTTCTGTAATTCCTCCATAAATGTTTTCAAAAGTAAGTTTTTAGTTTAATTATTGTTTTCTATGCTTTTTTTTTAATAACTGCTAATTGTTCGCTAGAAACTTCTTTTCTTTCTTCAAATTTTCTATGACGCCATTTTGGTTTTTATAAAAATGCTTATTTGCACCAAAATACAAAATACTTGTTTAATTAACAGCTCTGGCAAAGTAATTTAATATTTTCTTGATTTATATTTATCGTTTATCACTTTTTATTCGTTTTAAACTGATATAATCTTCGTTTTCTAGAGACGCTTTAATTTCTTCCAATATGGCGTACCTGAATTTCCAGAACCCAGTACGTCTTATCACCTCGAAAGCTGGAACGCGTCTCTCTGTTCAGATTTCCATATCTCATGGCACCTATTTATTTTATAACCAACTTATATTTTAATTACATAAACAATTTTGTAAGTTTTAATTTGATTTCAAATGATATTTTAAATTAATTTTGCTTTTGACAACTGTCACTCATTTTCAATCTCATTACCTTTTGCTTTGAATAAGTGCTTTGTATTTTTACATTAAAGTACATTAAATTCAATAACTTATTCTAAATCTTAAGCTAAATCTTATATTCTATCTAACAAAATAATTTGAAACAAACATGAGTAGGTAAAACCTCACCAATTTTGTATAATACACTTCAGAGACGTAGATACGTATTTCACCTTTCTACAGGGTCATCGGTACGCCCCTGCTGGAGAAGAGACACATTCGACAAAAAATAACAACCTTGCTATCTCACAGAAATTATTAAGATAGAGCGTTCTTCACACCCGATTTTTAATAATATTTTATATTATATTCTACATACTAGTTATTTACTTCTTCCTTTACTTGTACTTATTCCTTTTGATAGTAATTTGTGGCATTTATTTACATAATTTTGTATTTAAAATATCTAAATCCTTTACTATATTTATATATATATATATATATATATATATATATATATATATATTATATATATATATATATATATATATATATATATATTGATATAGGGCAAGCCTATCCATAAGAATGCCTCAGTGGACAAAAGATTGTATTTAAATGTATATATGTAAGTTCTAGGATAATTTAGAAGTTTAGAACATGAATTCTTCATATGAAAAATCAATAAAGTTGAATTCGCGTAATTAATGGTTTTAAATTTAATTTCACATTTATTTATTTGTATCTTTTAATTTGTATCAGTCATTTCATTTCGATATTATATTTTTCTAATGATATTTCAACTTAATTGATTAATAATTATAGACGCCATAAATTTAGGCAAAACTGTACTTATATTTAAAAAGGTTATCGCGGGAATGTTTCCCACAATAAAATTAGCTTTAATTACAATAATTATTATTCAAGCATGAAATATATATTCACTAAAATAAACTAAATAATTAATATTAAGTATATGTATTTTCAAAATGTTTAAATTGTCATTTTAATTATTATAAAACACCGCGATTAAAATGATACATACAATTAGACGAATCAGGATGAGTGATGAGAAAAAAAAGATAGTTAGCGTAACTAGAAGTCCGCCATTAAAAACATCTCGACGTATTTGAAGTGCTTCTCTAAAAATTAAATGAAAAACATTAATAATACTAATAAAACCATACGTCTACTCTAGTAAAAATCTTACCTATATATCCAGCTCCAGTTTGACCTATTTTATAAGTCCAGAAGGTGACCGGGGTCCTGATAAACAGCAATTGAATTTCACCACGAAGCTTGGCCGATTGGACCGGACTACAGCTAAGGTGACGCCAACAGATTGCCGCAAGACGCAGACCCACTTTTATGGACTTGTTTTGCAGATTCCAAACACCTTAAATCCTATCCTGATTCACTTAAGTATTATTTAAAATACCTACGAATTTTTAAGAAAACGAATAATTAATTCATCATGCACAAATAAAATATCATATTTCTATGATTCATTGAGTAATAATTACTTATATTATTTTTAATAGATTGAGATATTTATATTACTGTTACGAAGAATACAAGTTAAAGTTCAATTTCAATTCAATTTTAGTTTTAATCTTGTTGATATTTTAAGATGTATCATAGATTTCACTCATAATAATTATTTTATTCATGTCACACTAAGTTTGTTTATTTTTATTAACCTAGTTTAATCGCCATATTAATTTCATCACGTGACATGTTAGATATTTATTGATCATAATTAATGTATATCTCACTTACCTGTTAATTTTGGCATTCATTTCATTAAAGTTGTTAATCAATAATCCATATCTCGATCGTTTTATTTTATAGTTTTAAGAATAAATAAATTCTATTTGTCTGTTGCATGGCCATTAGCCGATATTGTAAGTGTTCGATATGGTGTCACCGAACTTACTATATTAAGGGGCACTTAATTATGTCCCATAACAAGAGTTTATATTGTTCAATTGACTAGCCGGAACCACAAAACACTAAACATTACGCCCACTCAAAACACTTATAAGAAGTTTTATGTACATCTGAACAGCTGTTTTTAAGGTTAAGTATATGTTGTTATGTGCAAGTATGCGTTTTAGCATTGTGCGCAAATAATTATTGTAACATCATTCAACTCCATCTATATGTTATATTTGATAACGTATTTGAATAATAGAAATTTATAATGCACATTTTCTAAATAATCATTCCAGTTTATTTAAATTTTTGAATATCAGCTTTTAATACGCTCATTGATACGGGGACCGTTACATTTTTGGCGCCGCAACGTGTCAGGCCATTAGAAAACGTGCCCAATCGAACACAAAGTATAAAATAAAACGAGAGAGGATATATTAAAACCTGTATTCTTCTAGATTTATTTAAGATACATAATATTTTTACACTTGTGAATCTGTATTTTGCCTTTTGTGGTCATTTTTATGTGATAGGACGCTGACTGGTACACAGGAACAGGATTTGTAAGTTCTTTTCTTAAAGAGGTTTTTGTTCTCATAATAAACATTTAAAACAAAGGTCTTAAAGTTTAAAACGAAAATTATTTTATGAGATAAAAAAATATTTACATAATCAATTTGCATATACAATACTAATATTAAAATATAAAAATAGGAATAATTAATATACATAAACAAACATAACCTATCATAAAAGCACTATAATATACATTTTTAATCATAATAACAATATGGACAAACGAACAAGGAGCAAGTCCAGGGAAAATATTATGGAAGGCAGAGGAGAAGAGGCAGATCAGGAAGATGCTACTACTGTTATATTACAACCAGAACCACTAAAAGAGGAGGTGCCTCTGAATCTTAGTTCCTTGACGGCTATTTTATCTAATTTAACCCAAAAATTAGAAACGAATAATGAAAATTTTAAACAATTTGTGGCAGAAAATAATGAAAAACTAGATGCTAATAATAAAAATATAAGTCAGTTAGAAACAAATTTAAATCAAAAATTAGAAACAAATAATGAAAATTTTAAACAAATTATGATAGAGAACAACCAAAAACAAGAAGAAAATAACGAAAAACAAGAGGCTAACCTAAAACAATTTATTACAGAAAATAACATAAGATTAGAGACAAATATTAATTTAATAGAAGCTAACATTAATAGCAAATTAGAACAACTCAAACAGGATAAAGAAGAAATAAAAAAAGACATACAAGGTTTGAAAGATAGCCAAACGAAGATAGAAGAAATAATACACCAAACTCTTGAAGAAAGCGAGATAAAATGCTTGCTGAAAATGGACGAAACTCTAAATGTTCATAACCAACATTGGGCCAAACAATTGGAGAATACTTCACGGGAAATCTACGAAACCACAAAGAATAAAATAATAACCGCAAACACGGAAACAAAAACAGAATTGACAAAGTCTTGTAACGAAGCACACACGAAATTTAACAATAAATTAACAGATTTTAATTTAAGTAACGAAATATCTTCGTTAAATTTGAAACAACATTTAACAGAAAGTTTTAACACTCAGATGGGGGAACACAGGACATATTACGAACAGGAGATTAACCAAGTGAAAGATAATCTTGACACTATCAGAACGAACCAAGATATTAATAAAAATTCCTACGAATCCGAATTGAGAATAATAGAAACGAAGATTAAAAGATATACTGCGTCTGTTAATTGTATGAACACAGGAGGTCCAACCATTAAAATAGAAAACCTTACTCATTTCGACGGGGATATTACGCATGTACATCCTATGTTTTATTTAAATGGACTCCTGCGTTACCTAATCGACATTCCGGACAACAAGCAAAAGATGGATATAATAAGAGTTACTCTAAAAGATAGTGCTCAGGAGTGGTTCTTACGCATAGAAGATCACTGCGAGGACGTAGAGCAATTCGTGTCATTATTCAAAAGGAATTACTGGGATGAAGCGCAACAAAATCGTGCTAAAATTAGACTTTTAACCGGTAAATATCGAATAGGCTCAATAACTAGGGAGATATATGCTTCGAGAATTTACAATCTTTGTAAACATATAGCCGATATGGAGGAATCTACCATAGCACGACAGTTACTTAATCACTTCATTTATTCGGATACTCAAGCCATTATTTGTCAACGTGTCAATGATATGGACTCGTTAATAGAAATTTTACGAAGATTAGATGACTTCGCAGAGGGTAATCGTGGTTCATTCTTGCCAGCGCAACGGAATGCAAGTAACAGTCCATATAATCCATCGAATAATCGACCGAGTAATAATAATAATAACACCACACATAATCAACCATTTAGACAATATTATTCTCAAAATAATCGACCGAATCATTTACAAGAAACAATTTCGTATAATAACAACAGGTCAAATAACAATTATCCTCAGGCGAATCAAGCAACTAATCATAACAACACGAATTATAATAACAACCAAGCAAGCCCTCCTCAAAATTATAACAATCATCAAAATTATAGTAACCATTCTACAAATCCTTTTAATAATTATAATAATAGACCTAATGTTTCGATTAATCCACACCCTAGTAATAATTATAACAATAATGCGCGATCATATGATGCTAACCGCCCAAATAATTACAACCAGTATAATAACCAGCCGGTAAGAAGAGGAATAAATAATTACAGATACCGAAATAGAGGACGCGTTAATAACTACTGCAGGAGACCATTGTCACCATCGCCCTCTAGAGAAGAATCGGAGGTTGTACAGAGGAAAACTTCAATTTCGGAAATAGATTTGTACGCCAACCCGACACCAAGCACCTCGACTCAAAATCATTAATTAAACTCGACTGTAACTACCCCTCAAAATTGAATAATACATATGAACTAATCGAGCCTAACACCGATTATATCAAGGGGAGATATCATATATCAATGCTACAAGATTATACAGTATAGAAACTAATTTAAATAAAAACTAAGCACATATAAATTTAATACTAACAAATCAATATTAATAATTTCAATATAGTTATAATGTAATATACAGTTACACTTGAGAGACAAAAAGGGGTAGTTTACAGTTCAAAAAAAACCAAAATAATATAAGACGAACAGAAAATTCATATACCAATATCTACACACAAAAACAGGCGATCTTTATTTACAATAAAAGGTAAACTTATAATAATTAGAACTTGTGAACCAAATGATTATTAAACTTACACTGAAAGAAAAATATTCTGAGACAAAAGCTGGTATAAAAATATAAAATGGTAAAGATAAACTTAGAAAGAACAATAATTATACATTTATATGTTACAAAAATAAAACTAATTTATGGGGAAATAAAGCAATTATAAACATGCAAAAAGTTAATGAAAATGAAAGTCTTCGATGTAATATATTTTATAGATACAGTATGACCAGAATAAATAAAAGAGTGCTGAAATGTTATAAGATTAGAGAAGGTTTAGATTAATAATAATGGTAGAAGGAGATAATATATGATATGGGGAGATAAAGTATATAAATAAATAAATGAATTATTATTAATATGAATATTGAAATATAGACAAAATGTCTTATTATGGGGAATTTAATTAGGTTATAAGGAATGGTATTTTAATAAGATAAGTGAAAGAATAGATAGTAAAGGATATGTATTTAAAAAAGGAAAGAATTATTTATTATGTAAACTAAAACTTATATTAATATATGAATTATTAAAAAAGATTAAGAATAACAATTTATGTAAGGAATGGTAAGCATGTACCATTAACAGAAGACACATCTCAAATAAAACCCAAAGCTAAACTACTTAACAAACAGAAAATCTTCACATATTATAACCAGAATAATAATCAAGTTTTGTTTTATAAAAAAAAAAAAAAAAAACACACACACAGTTAAATAAAGTTTACAGTTCGCTAAACATAACAATTGGTAAGAATAATAATGAACAGAGATATAGTATATATACAAATAGAACGATAATGTCAATATAACGTATAACGATACAATCAAACAAATATACGGAAATAAATTTTACATATAAAAACTGATAGAAACTGAAAATAATATCACCTAATACATAAAATGTATAATATAAAATAATAAAAAAAAAAAAAAAACAAAATTTTATATGACTTAATACTGAATTAAATAGACTCAATGAATAATTTGGATAAGCCTCTTTGCCTAGTCAATAACGTCTTACCAAATTACTGGGGAAGTTGATATAGGGCAAGCCTATCCATAAGAATGCCTCAGTGGACAAAAGATTGTATTTAAATGTATATATGTAAGTTCTAGGATAATTTAGAAGTTTAGAACTTGAATTCTTCATATGAAAAATCAATAAAGTTGAATTCGCGTAATTAATGGTTTTAAATTTAATTTCACATTTATTTATTTGTATCTTTTAATTTGTATCAGTCATTTCATTTCGATATTATATTTTTCTAATGATATTTCAACTTAATTGATTAATAATTATAGACGCCATAAATTTAGGCAAAACTGTACTTATATTTAAAAAGGTTATCGCGGGAATGTTTCCCACAATAAAATTAGCTTTAATTACAATAATTATTATTCAAGCATGAAATATATATTCACTAAAATAAACTAAATAATTAATATTAAGTATATGTATTTTCAAAATGTTTAAATTGTCATTTTAATTATTATAAAACACCGCGATTAAAATGATACATACAATTAGACGAATCAGGATGAGTGATGAGAAAAAAAAGATAGTTAGCGTAACTAGAAGTCCGCCATTAAAAACATCTCGACGTATTTGAAGTGCTTCTCTAAAAATTAAATGAAAAACATTAATAATACTAATAAAACCATACGTCTACTCTAGTAAAAATCTTACCTATATATCCAGCTCCAGTTTGACCTATTTTATAAGTCCAGAAGGTGACCGGGGTCCTGATAAACAGCAATTGAATTTCACCACGAAGCTTGGCCGATTGGACCGGACTACAGCTAAGGTGACGCCAACAGATTGCCGCAAGACGCAGACCCACTTTTATGGACCTGTTTTGCAGATTCCAAACACCTTAAATCCTATCCTGATTCACTTAAGTATTATTTAAAATACCTACGAATTTTTAAGAAAACGAATAATTAATTCATCATGCACAAATAAAATATCATATTTCTATGATTCATTGAGTAATAATTACTTATATTATTTTTAATAGATTGAGCTATTTATATTACTGTTACGAAGAATACAAGTTAAAGTTCAATTTCAATTCAATTTTAGTTTTAATCTTGTTGATATTTTAAGATGTATCATAGATTTCACTCATAATAATTATTTTATTCATGTCACACTAAGTTTGTTTATTTTTATTAACCTAGTTTAATCGCCATATTAATTTCATCACGTGACATGTTAGATATTTATTGATCATAATTAATGTATATCTCACTTACCTGTTAATTTTGGCATTCATTTCATTAAAGTTGTTAATCAATAATCCATATCTCGATCGTTTTATTTTATAGTTTTAAGAATAAATAAATTCTATTTGTCTGTTGCATGGCCATTAGCCGATATTGTAAGTGTTCGATATGGTGTCACCGAACTTACTATATTAAGGGGCACTTAATTATGTCCCATAACAAGAGTTTATATTGTTCAATTGACTAGCCGGAACCACAAAACACTAAACATTACGCCCACTCAAAACACTTATAAGAAGTTTTATGTACATCTGAACAGCTGTTTTTAAGGTTAAGTATATGTTGTTATGTGCAAGTATGCGTTTTAGCATTGTGCGCAAATAATTATTGTAACATCATTCAACTCCATCTATATGTTATATTTGATAACGTATTTGAATAATAGAAATTTATAATGCACATTTTCTAAATAATCATTCCAGTTTATTTAAATTTTTGAATATCAGCTTTTAATACGCTCATTGATACGGGGACCGTTACAATATATATATATATAAAACAGGGCGAATATTAAAGCGAGTTTCACCACTTCAACAACTTTCAAATTACAGATCTTATATCTGAAATTTGTAGATTTCTTGGTATTTGTTGCTCCGGGTTCGGTTATCTTCTAGCTCGTCGGTTCGTATGAGTGTTTGTTCTTTTCAACAGAGGGGGACCGATGTTTATAAGCCTTGGGTATTTAATTTTATTAACACACGTGCTCAAGAATTTCGAAAAATAAATAATTTGGAAATTATTGCTTTTTATTTTGATGCTGCTTTGGTGTATTATCAAGATAAACAGGTAAGTGTAATACTAACACTTTATTTAATATATAAACATATGATAAACAACGTGACAAGTTAGTGTCCAATTTTATGCACACGTGCTCCTTATTTAGACAAATGTTATGATTTTTATCGCATGCAGAATCAAATATCTCATTAAAATAATTTAAAATACACAAACTAATATCTTGTTCTACTTTTAGTAAACACATCAACACTGATATCATTTAAAAACAAGGTATTTATATTAATAATAATTATTTAAAAAGGTCATCACACATTCAACATTTCAATACGATCTACAAACAACTTCAAACATAATTAAATATGCAATTCAATTCAATTCAAAAACTAATGCAATTAAACGACGGGGTTACAGTCCGTGCAATAAGAGATTCACAAAAAGTCCTCAATGGTGAAAGACGTATCTTCATCGTAGCGAATCAAAAGTGTTATAAAATAGCGTTAAAGCTAAAGCAATTAGCTTCAAAATATCACCAAATTAAAGTTAAATAACAGTGCGAATATTAGAGCGAGTTTCACCAAGATAGATTACATTTATATTTAAATTATAGAAACAATTATTATATCTGCTAAATATCAATTAAACATGTTCCCCTTCTTGCTTCTATACAATAATTATTACAATGCAATAGACATTATTTTAATTATCAACTAATCATCCACCCACCCATAAGAGCGTTAGATATATAAGTCTTACACTTACATCCATTAAATTAGTAAAATATAGCCAAGTGTTTTATTCTCGATATTTAATTTAAGTCAGTTTAAGAAATTGTAGTCATTTTATTTTAAATCCCTCATAACCTCTCTGTAAACTTGATCAGAAACCGCCACTGATATGTGTTGCTATTGAAAGCTCAAACAAAGTAATACATATCGGTTAAAAACTAGATAATGTCAGTTATATAATATCAGAAAAATATACTTGTATATACGTAATAGACTTTATAATTATTATGTGCATGTTATTAGTGCAATATTATCTATACATTTTAATGAGAATAGTTTGAGCATAATCTAATCTATTTCATATTATAGATAGATTGATAGTGAATTATAGACAGTTTAATAAGAATCCCTTTAGAAGGGCAGTCGATTAAAATTAAGTGCATCCTGCACGTGCTTCCATATTGTTTCTATTTACATATAGATACCATACAACACACACAAAATAGTAATTTTCCGAAAGAGTTATCTTCTAACGTTTGAATGTTTAGATTGTGATAATAGGTTCAGAAATGGAATATCATAATAATAATTCATTTTACTGTCGTACAGATTAAATATCCATACCAAGGAAACCCATTAACAAAAATACCAGACATTAGTTATTTATACAGCAAAAGAAAAAGAAATATAGAATAATTATTATAAATTTAAAACTAAAGAGAAAAAGATATCAAAGAAAATACCGCTAAAGTAGGAGTCCATACATACAAAGATACTTCAATACATTCATATACCGTCTATACAATTGAAAGTAGAAAAAATGAAATTATATCAAACTAGAAACAACGTATTAAGCATTTCTTCTAAAGAACCCTTACTAATATTGCATTGAGTAACTGTTGAAATTACAACACACAAGGGCAACAAGACTTAATTCCAACATTACCAATGTGTAATTAATTGTAAAAACTAAAACTTGGTCGCGAAGAAATGCGCGGGATTAAAAATTGTAGTTGAGTAAGTCTTCACGGTCAATATTATTATGCAGTAAATTAATAAGAAATTTTACATTAGATAATGTGATAATGTTCGTCTAGTTTCAAGTGATACTATATTGAATGTTGCAGTCAATATCTCTAGTTGAGAAGCAATGGGATTTCTGGGCAAATGTGTGCCATGTCGTTTCTTACCCCACGTATTTTCTTATTGAGGTTCATTTTCGCCTTTCAATGTCAGTTTAGCTGAGATGGAAAAGCTATGCGGATTCTAGCACAAAATCCCATGTATTTTCTCTTGGAGCTTTATTTTGGATTTTTTGTGGGGAATTGTGACGAGGGAAAGTTAGTTGGTTTAAGTTTGTAATTTTATGCGGGATGAGTTAGGTGATTAGAGACTCATGATGGGTTGAAGTGTCAGAAGCCTGCAAGGGTGTGCCAGGGAGCCGTCTTAGGGGTGATTTATGATCGGTTTTAGATTCATATGCTGCCACCACGAGACCTCAGAGGGCGCTAAGTTAGGACGGTCCCTTGCAACGCCTGAAAGTTAGAGGCATTTTGACGTTATTTTCAAAACCACAAGCCCCCTGGCAACGCCTTTGGAGGCTCCTGGTACTCTCTTGCAGGTCTCGGGAACCTCCTTGCAGACCTCTAATACCCACCTTGCAGACTTCTTATACCCCCTTACAGCCCCCTGTTATCTCATTGCAGACACCCCTGACCCCTTTGGGACCTCGTTGCAGGTCCTAGTTCCCCCCCTTGCAGGCCCCTGGTGCCACCTTACAGACCTCTGCCACTACAATCCATCACGAGTCTCCGAAAACCTAACTCTCCCGCACATGATATCACCCCTCGCGCCAAAACATTCCCTATGAATAAGCATCCCATATGCTGTATTACTAGTGGCTTTACTTATTGTCCTCCGTAAGTAGGTAAGTAATATTAAACGTGAAGTCAGTCACGTTACAGCTGTAACAACGCAGCTCAAATGACCTTCAAAATCTAAAACCAACCTCCATGAAAATACATGGGATTTTGGATTAGCACCCCATAGCTTATCTACTCTTCTGAAACTTCATTTTGCAATTAAAGGTCATTTCAGCTGCGACATCACAGCGAACTAACTCAAGACATGTGATGATTAGGTTAACCTGTTCATTATCTGTTCAGACTTAACTGTTCATTACCTAGTCGAACTTGTTTTATAGTTTTGTATCTGTTCATACCTATTCGAAGTAGGTCTGAACAGATAATGAACTAGCTCACCTGTTCATCACCTGAGTTTAATTACCGCTATGACGTCACAAGTTAAATGACTTTAATTTACAATGTGAGCCATTAGACAATTCATGAGATTTTTCACCAGAAACCCCATTGATTATCTACTACCTCTAGGTGAATATGAGGGGAGGCTATAAAAGAACAAGATGGATACTACTACTGATGAACTTCGCATGCGCTAAAGTCGTACGACCGACATCTGTGTAGCGTGAACCATTCTTTTTCGATTGCCACCCCTCGCATGTTTGTAGAAATAATAGCCTGGCTGCGACCTTCCTTTGTATAAAATCTATTTATTTGTTTTGCCAGAAAATTGTTTTAATAGAGCAACGAATTGTGTAAATTTCATATGGAACTTGGAAAACCCGCTACCGAGACTTATCTTTTATTAAAATAAGTATATGGTAATTAATGTTTATCACATGTGCGGATATTTAGGTGGTTTAAGCGTTTCCAAGATTACCGAGAAGACATTGAAGATAACACACGCCCGAGACGCCTTTCCATGTCAAAAATGGATGAAGACATTGAAAAAAATCGATAATTCGATCTGATCTGACCGTCGGTTAACTATTCGTGCCATTACTGAAACTGTAGTAATTAACTAAAGATGCGTAAGCTAAATTTTAGTTAAGAATTTAAATGCAAAAAGTATCGACAATTCTCACAATCGAACAAAGTGAAGCTCGTGAAAATATTTGAAAATAGTCCCCGTATACTCTTTAACATCTTTGTTAATACCGTATCGCTACGTTGACGACGTATATGCGTGTGAGAATTTCTGGAAAAGTAGTGGCAACGATTGTGTTCGATTTTTCACTTTTGATTTGACGTCGATCGCAAGTGGTTGTATAGATTAGCCGTAGTCTTTTATTGTGAATTTTTGATGTCTCGTTTGCTAATTATCGAGAATTAAACACGCTATGGTAGATACGACTTCGTCCTAATTGACGAATTAAGGTTCAACTTAGGTTGATTCATTACACAACATATGAAATCGAAACTTAAGAAAGAACTTTCTTGGTAAGTTACGCTATCCTTTTTCTTGTTGTTAACCTCCTTGGTTGTATTTTTTATCACTAGGACTAATGATACCTTTGTTTTTAGGATGTGAAGAATATCCCTAACTAATTAGGGTACGAAACTCTGAGAGACAACGCCAATGAGAGTAGATTAATCTTCCGACATCTTGACCACGTGCTCTATACCGTAGGTTTAAGACAGATGCCACATGTCCTGTCAAAGTGGTCTGTATTTCTTCGGTACAAGATAAGTGGAATCTGTGTAATTTTGCGTTCCGAAGAATACCGAAATTCATTAATCTGAGACTTTTAATTGCCGTTCCAAGAATTTCGAAGAATTCAATTTTAAGTAATATTAAGCTTGCCTTTGTATAAACTTTAAATTAAATTTAATAGTGTTACTTTCATTTTCATTTGTCGTTGACGTAATTAGAATTAATGTTATTTTATTAATTTTCCTTTTAATGATTGAATAATTAATTAGTTATACAACTTCTCGCAAAAGTTCTGATTGCTTTTGTTTATATTTGATGCACGTAATTAATATATATATATATATATATATATATATTTAGTGTTTATAAGAATTTTATTTTTCTTATTTATTTTATTGGCCGTGTCTTAATATTAAAAATAATAGACTTTTTATTGGTTTAGCGACCTTTTATTGAATTATGATGTTTTATTCTACGACGTTTCGACTTTTACTATTTTTCAGTCTTTTTCAAGTATCTAGAAACAAGAATTAATACAATGAGAATATGAGAATTGTGTTTGCTTTTGTGAGATTGAATTAACAATTAAATTAACAATGAAAATTAAAATTAGATTAAAGACTGAATTACCAATTAGATTAACAATTAGAGTTAAAATTTAAAATTAGATTAATAATGAGTAAGGACAATTAAAGTGATTACATCTGTGTAAATGAATAGAAAAATTTGAATTTGGCTACAATACAGTAAGGTAAATAGAAACAAGAATTACTACACTGAAAACGTGAGAGTTGTGTTTGCTTTTGTGAGACTGACTTAACAATTACATTGACAATTAGAATTAAAATTAGATTAAAGACTGAATTACCGATTAAATTAACAATTAAAGTTAAAATTTAAAATTAGGTTAATAATGAGTAAGGATAAATTACAGTGGTTAAATCTGTATAAATGAATGAGATGTTAAACTTTTGATGTTGAACTACATTACATGGACAATTAATGACAAAACTCACCGTTTCTTTTGGTTTTCAAAATCACGCATTCTGTGTAACATGTGTGTCGGGTACCCGAGACCTTTTTTTTGTAACGAACCGATCGCACTGGTTGGAATATTGTAAGTGTTTGTGGCTTTGTTAAGAGAGGTTAATTTTTGTTCTGTTTTTGGAATTTAGCAAATTGATCAGGACCGTGTTTAGGGGTATGTAGTAAAAGTATTTACAAATGGGAACTGATAAAAAGTTTTTTTGTTTTTTTTGTTTTTTTGGTTTGTGTTTGTGTGTGCGGGGGGGGTTGATTTTATCTATTGTTTAATCAGTGGGTAATAGAGTTTAGACAGTCCATCAATTTCGTTCCTGTCGTTTATTGTTCTGCTGTTTTTGAAAATGTGGATCATTTCTAAGACCTCCCTAGCTTTTGTATTCTTTTTCTGTGTTATTACTTTGGTGTTATCAAAATCAAAATTATGTTTTAGTGTCAATTGGTGTTTTTTTAAAGCAGTTTGATTTTTTGCGTATTTGTGACCTTTCAATCTTTCTTGTAGTAACTGTTTTGTTTGGCCTATGTATACTTTGTCACAGTCTTTGCAGGGTATGTTGTATATTGTGTGTGATTGTTTTAGTGTAGGTGTTGAGTCTTTTAGTTTGGTGTGTAGGAATTTTAGGTTTTTACCGCTTTGGTGGCTTTAACTATAAAATAGCACTCCAAAGCGGTAAAAACCTAAAATTCCTACACACCAAACTAAAAGACTCAACACCTACACTAAAACAATCACACACAATATACAACATACCCTGCAAAGACTGTGACAAAGTATACATAGGCCAAACAAAACAGTTACTACAAGAAAGATTGAAAGGTCACAAATACGCAAAAAATCAAACTGCTTTAAAAAAACACCAATTGACACTAAAACATAATTTTGATTTTGATAACACCAAAGTAATAACACAGAAAAAGAATACAAAAGCTAGGGAGGTCTTAGAAATGATCCACATTTTCAAAAACAGCAGAACAATAAACGACAGGAACGAAATTGATGGACTGTCTAAACTCTATTACCCACTGATTAAACAATAGATAAAATCAACCCCCCCCCGCACACACAAACACAAACCAAAAAAACAAAAAAACAAAAAAACTTTTTATCAGTTCCCATTTGTAAATACTTTTACTACATACCCCTAAACACGGTCCTGATCAATTTGCTAAATTCCAAAAACAGAACAAAAATTAACCTCTCTTAACAAAGCCACAAACACTTACAATATTCCAACCAGTGCGATCGGTTCGTTACAAAAAAAAGGTCTCGGGTACCCGACACACATGTTACACAGAATGCGTGATTTTGAAAACCAAAAGAAACGGTGAGTTTTGTCATTAATTGTCCATGTAATGTAGTTCAACATCAAAAGTTTAACATCTCATTCATTTATACAGATTTAACCACTGTAATTTATCCTTACTCATTATTAACCTAATTTTAAATTTTAACTTTAATTGTTAATTTAATCGGTAATTCAGTCTTTAATCTAATTTTAATTCTAATTGTCAATGTAATTGTTAAGTCAGTCTCACAAAAGCAAACACAACTCTCACGTTTTCAGTGTAGTAATTCTTGTTTCTATTTACCTTACTGTATTGTAGCCAAATTCAAATTTTTCTATTCATTTACACAGATGTAATCACTTTAATTGTCCTTACTCATTATTAATCTAATTTTAAATTTTAACTCTAATTGTTAATCTAATTGGTAATTCAGTCTTTAATCTAATTTTAATTTTCATTGTTAATTTAATTGTTAATTCAATCTCACAAAAGCAAACACAATTCTCATATTCTCATTGTATTAATTCTTGTTTCTAGATACTTGAAAAAGACTGAAAAATAGTAAAAGTCGAAACGTCGTAGAATAAAACATCATAATTCAATAAAAGGTCGCTAAACCAATAAAAAGTCTATTATTTTTAATATATATATATATATATATATATATATATATATATATATATATATATATCGAATCACACTTTTATTTATAGCATTTATTTCCGATTATAATATTTAAATTTTGATTACTCTGTGTGATAAATTAACTTGCTTATGAGCAATTTAATTTAAACAAATTATTTCAAACAAAAATTAAATGACCATAATATACAGTAGAATTTAAATATAATACTTAAATTTATATAAATATAAAAAATAAATATATAAATATAATAAAAATATTTTTTATTTCAAATAATTAACTTTGGTTTTACTGTATGTTATTTTAGTTAGCGCCAAATAGGAAAATTTCTTGAATGCAGGAAAATATGTTAGTTTTAATGCATACTTTCTAACAAAAATTTTCAAACAGCGTCTACATTTTTTTGTCAAATCTACATGGAAGACGGAAATGAAAGAGATTTCTGCAGTTTCTTTTTTTGAAATTGCTCTGCTAGATAGTTATTTTTTCTAAGTTTAATACTGTCTAGCACTGTCTCATTTGCGCTTTGAATTTTAAATTGGTTTAAGTTTATTTTTGACTTTATTGCCGATCTTTTCAGACCCGGCATTTATACGGAATTATAATATAATTAATTATTTGTTATCCTTCTTATTCTTGTTCTTATAAACAACCATAATAAATTTAATAGCTTCCTCTTCAAACCAACTTTCTTCTATTAACACTTGGTAGGTTTCTAATATCCTCTACGATCTCCGTGTAGCATAAACCACTGCATACAAACTAACAAGGTTACAAGACGGTGGCCCCTTTTGCTCATTTTTGAGCTGGATAATTTTTGACAACGTTTCAAAAGAAACCGCATGATCGCATTCACTTGTCACTAGTCTAGGTCTGGCTCGTTTATTTTGTATTTCGCAACAACATTCCGTTCACCAAAGTAAATCAGCGGAGCTCTACTGAGTTTTGTTAAATTTAAGAGCCGGTCTCGTGTTAGGCGTTTATTGTTACGAGTAATGGTAGCACTATTCCCCACGGTAAAATGTTCATTAAAGGGAACAAGATTTCAGAGCGTCGAAGCTGCGAAAGAAAAAGCGGCACACGTCATGAACCAGCTCACAAAAGAAAACCTACGGCACTGATTTTCACAATGGAAAAATCGAACGGAGCGGTCTAAGGATTATATTGAAGGAGATGACAATTTTTTTACAGCAACGGTCTCGTTATTTTATACCCACACCTCGTATATACCATCTTGCCTAAAATATCTTCCGGAGTTTTCTTTGCACTTTTTCAATGGAAAACTTTTAAACTCGAAAAAGTATATTCCATATCAAACTCGCATATTCAAGCTTGCTTCTTATATATCGCTGTTCATTTTTCCCTCATTTCGGATATTTATAATGATATATGCGAGTAAATGTGACTATATAAACGTTTTATTTATTATGATTCTAACTTAATGTATCCGTGCCACTTAAATTAAGATAAATTTCCCAACATTACTGTAACTAAGCAAATAAAGGTTGATATATCCAAGAAGTTTCTTTCAACCAAATCTCCTAGATACTATATTTTTATTTTAAAAGGATATGTACATACTTTCTGTACAAATAATATCTTCTTTACGTATATACGACTTCTAGTTGGTAGTAATTGTGTCATGAATACAGCGATGGTTGTTTTGGCGTTTGTAATGTTGACATTAGTCAATGAGCGGCGCCGAATGTTCTTCTACGCTGCGTGTTTAATTGTTACATAAAAGTGAGTGACATAAACTTGTAAAACACCCAGTTTAAATGTACAATATTCGTGATTATATATTATATAATACCGAATGACTATAAATAATTGAAGCAAATATTTAATTTGGCAACCCTGAGAAATTGCATAGTCTGATCATTCGCTTTATATTTACCTTTTTTTGAGTTTGAGAGAATATTTTATAAATATGAATGAGATATGATTAGAATTACTAATAAATCAATATTAACTTATATCAAAAATAGGATTTATACAAAATTACAGTTACATAGTAAGTTTCATAAGGCACCATTTTATCGCAAGAGTTCAGTTTAGCAATCCCCCCTCGTTTTAAAAACTAAAGAGTACCACATGCAATTGGGTCAACAATATGCTGCGTAGCAGAATAATGCATGCCAAATTTCAAAGCAAAACGATCTCCATGAGGACAACAAAAGAGTGTCCTCGAGGAGAAGTATTGTCTCCGCCACTATGGAGTCTAGTAGTGGATAATCTCATCAGGACTTTAAATGGTCAGGGAATATAAACGAAGGGGTTTGCCGATGATATTGTCATTGTGTCCCAGGGAAAATTCCCGGGGACAGAGGCGTGCATCATGCGAAATACTCTGCAAATTGTGGAGAGATGTTGCCTTGAGGAGGGATTAACTGTCAATCCACAAAGAAACAAATTGGTAGCTTTTACCAACATGAGAAAACTAAATCATCTGGGTAGCGTAAGGCTGTTCGAACAAAAGTTAGAACTAACCAATGAGGTAAAGTATCTAACTATTACACTTGATGCGAAACAGACACCTAGTCAAAATGTCGGACAGGGTGACGCAGTTTTTCTGGAGATGCAGAAGAGCTGCTGGTAAGACGTGGGAACTAAAACCAAGTGTGGTACACTGATTGTACACAGTAGTAGTAAGACCAACGATTACCTATGGGGCAGTTGTCTGGTGGAGGAGGACAGAACTGACATCGTCGGTGGGGCTCTTCAAGAGTCACCAGCAACTGGCTGGGAAAAAAGTCGCTCGAGCGATGACACCTGGGACACGGATAGATCACAATCCAATCGGGGCACAGGTACAGCTATATACGGAAAGTGCCCCAGAAGGAAGATATCGCTAAGTCTGAGGAAACATACAACGGTTTTCCAAGCTAAATACATTACAGTCGCAGCCTGTGCTTAGGAAATTCGGGAAGACGGCTATGCGAACAAAAAAATCAACATAATGAGTGATAGTCAAGCATTTATTAAAGCCATTATCAATTCTATTTACCAGGTCTAAACTAGTGACATATTGTAAACAAGTCCTCAATAGACTGGCACGAGACAATACGGTGTCACTAAGATGGGTGTCAGGACATGAAATAATTAAAGGCAATGCGTTAGCCGACGAACTATCCAAAAAAGTACTAATAGAAACTTTATAGAACTAGAACCTGTATGTGAAATCGCTAAAGATTCCACTAGAAGGGAGATCTGGGTATGGCTAGAAAGAGAACATGGAAAGAAATAGAAGTTAATGGAAGGTCACCACCATACTAAAACATTACTAAGGGAGCTGGACGCTAGGTTTTCAGCCAACGTGATTCGTAGCAACAAAAAAATAAAATTAAAATTATTACCGGCTTACTCGCATGTAATGGCTATTATTCACACGGGTGATTTGCGCTACCCGCTTCGCTCGTGACGCATACTTCACCCTGGTGCATAGTAGTCATCATTATATGCTCGTTGAATAATATACTATTTTCAAGCTCCGCCGTATAATAATAGAGACAAAACTGCCGCCGGACAAAAATGAAGTCTCTCAATATAAGGTTGTGAATAGTATAATATTGAAATTATTATACGCTTGAAGAAAAAATAGATCTTTTTACCCTAAAATTCATGGATTGAAAAGTCAAACTGCGCTCGTGTTTTTAAAAAATATGTTTACTTAATTAAAAACACGATATTAATTTATATTACGTAATATATGTCTCACACTCTAGTCTAGTTTTCTGCATTTGCAAGTGATTTCACGGGCGTAGCAAAATAAGCTCCCTAGATAAGAAACTTCTTAGCCAATCGCACGAAATTGTTTTCAATGGCTGCAATTATCTTTATTAACATGAAACTGAAAGAAAAACACTAAAAGTTATCACAGAAAGTGCTTCTGAAACAGCGGAAGGATAGTAAGAACGATTGAGAGAATTGTTAAAGAATCTAACGCAGAATCTAATCCTAGACAAAGGAAATTTCGCAGTCTTGGTAAAAAGCGACAACAAACAAATTCCGGAACTAATTTAATAGAATATAATATTAGAAATTTTCTGGATGTAATTTGGAACTTCCACCGCACAAGAGAATGTCGTGTAACTGTGTCAGCTTTACATATAAAAATGAAAATTTAATTAGAATGGAATGGAAAAAACACATAACTGTGAAGAATTTTTATTAAATAAATTAATTGCTTAAAAAGGATCGGTTTTAAGTTCTGATGTAAACAAAATAACAGAAAGATTTTAATTGAACGGATAGATATTTGAGCGATGAAGGGAGATTTAAAAAAAATGAAATACTTTCGCACAATTATGAACTTGTATTGTGTTTTCCACGCCCGATTTTGAATAATCCTTTTATGTTAATAAAAATGTCTTTGTTTTATACAAAATATGCATGATTTACACAGAAAATTTTATACGAATTACTTTGTTTCATACCATCTTGTATGCTAATTCTTAAATACGGAAATAAACGTTGAGATTATCATCATAATACGAATGCAAATATGTCAAAAAGTTCCGCTGTTATCAAAAATAATGCATCCTATCGCAATGTGTAAATAAATAAAGTATCTGCAAGTGCTAACAAGAAAGCAGCAACAATAATCTAGGATATGACAAAATAGTTGACAGCAAAAATAATTCCTTTTTAAAACTGCAAATTATATGACTTCATCGAACGTCAGAAAAGTCTATAAATTTCAAAAAGGAAGGCATATTATTTTAACCATCGAAATTTAAATCTATTCTACATTCACTGAACATAAAGAGTGGGAAAAACGTGAGTGAGTGATCACTGCGAAATTTTTAGTACTGCCCTTCGATAGGTTCTTAGAGCTGCATATAAATCCCATAGCGAACGATGTAAATCACAATGTGTTTGTGAGGTACATACTTTAGTTACCTAAAAAGACAAAATACATGAATTTTGTAAATTTAAATTAGTTCAGTATTTTATATAAACTATTATATTGTTCTTTTTTCTAAAATTTAAACGTGAAAAAAATAAAAATATTTATTGTTAGATAGCACAAGTACTCTATTATAAATTTGGCTGCCCACGCGATACAAGCGTGTACACCTGGTGATTACTCTATACGTTCAATTAATAGTGTATAATAGATATAATCTTGATAATGGATATTGCAGACGGTTCTTGATAAAATATTGTATTTACGAGGGATATCTTTTATGTTTTGCATACTGGGACATAGAGGGCGCCACTAATCTACTGTTAGTACTAAAAATTAACTTCCGTTTTTAGTTAGCCCAAAATCCAAAGTTTCAGTGCGATACGTGTAGCGTTGTAGCTACAACGAACTGTCAAAGTTGACAAGTCAGTCGAAAAATGGAATTAAACCATGAAAATTTTCGCGTAATAATTTTTCTAATTTTTGAAAGCCATTATCTCAAGAAGAATGCCCCGCCGAACTGGTTTCTGGTTTCGATAATGAAGTACCACATGAGTCAATAATTTCACGTTGATATGGAGAATTCAAAGGCGGACGGATTAGTCATAGCGACATCCGAGAGCAGGTGCACCAAAGATGGTAGTCACTCAGGAAAACGTCAATTCTGTGCGCAAGCTCATCAACGAAGATCGACGTGTGACGTATCGCGAAATTGAGGCATCATTGAGGATTTCAAGGACCTCAATTCAAAAAACTTTGCATGAAGAATTATGTGTAAAAAAAAATTAGCTTCCCGTTGGATATCGCATCTGTTAACAGAAAAACAGAAATGACCTAGGGTGAATTGGTGTCAAAAAACCCTATACCGCTTCAACGCAAGTAACTATAAAACCGTGTACAACATCGTGAGTCGTGAAGAATCTTGGATTTACTCATACGAGCCAGAAAATAAACGCCAGTCGTCTGTTTGGGTGTTTCAAGATGAAGTCTACAAAAGTCATCCGTTTTCGAAATGTCTCCAAGAAGATGGTCGCGACATTTGTCTCGAAAGCAGGTCATATAGCAATTTCTCAACAAGATCAAAGAACTTTTACTGCCGATTGGTATACAACCATTTTTTTGCCGCAAGTCATCGCTGAGCTCCGAGAAACTAACCTACAACGACAAATTATCCTCCACCAAGACATTGTAAGTTCGCACACACCTCGCAAGACAATTGACTTTTTAACGCAACAAAACGTCGAATTGTTAGACCAACCTCCATACAGTCCCGACCTAAGTCCGAACGATTTCTTTAACTTTGCGAAAATTAGGGATGGACTACGTGGTCAAACGTTCCAGTCGTCTGAAAGAGCAGTCGATGCCTTGATAAACGCAATTTTGACTGTACCAACAAACGAGTGGAATAACTGCTTCCAGAGTTGGTTCTAGTGCATTAATTTTCGTGGAGAATACTTCGAACAACAATAAACTCTTTAAAAGCTATGAAAGCTACAGAAAATTCGCCACAATCAGTTCGCAAACGCAGTCAAGAACTTAACATTAAAAAATCGTCGTTGCACAAGATTCTGAAGCAAGATTTACAACCTGCAACCTACAAAATTCAGTTTGTTTAAAACCTCAACATTACCGACTATCCTCTCCGGCTGAATTTTGCAAGCGAAATGCTTCAACGTTTGCCAATGTTCGAAAACTTGTTTAATGACGAAGCGAACTTTCACTTAAATGATTATTTCTTATGGAGAAAGTGTATGGAAACAAACCACGAACTCTATTACAATTGGAGCACAAAATCAGCACTCGCCGCTGTTTCCAGAGAGATGTGTAGACGCGTGACGGCTAATTTCCTTGTTCGATTAGAGGAGTGCCAGCCAGAGCTTAATTTTCCAAAACTTTGTCTAAAGATTAAACATATTTTTCTGACTTGTAGTGTTTTTTTTATTGAATTTACAAATACCTCCTACCCTTTCTGGACACCTTGTACTTACTACAAATTATTAAAAAACACTTAATAAGTTTCACTGCGCTTTATTTTATTGCTTCTAACGATATTATTTCCTTAATTTCCACCATTCTCAAAGCAATATCTCATTCAACTAAGTGTAGATATGTAATGTATAAGTCTAAATATGATGTATGAGAGTATATATAATATTAAATAAATAAATACACTATATAGTTTCAACGTACTATGGCTTCATCAGGTGGATGAATGTCTTAACGATAGAATGTAAGGTTTAAATAGTCTGTAGTAAATATAAGTATGAAAAATAGAAAGATTATATTGTATAGAATATATACCCAAAATATTTTCCCAATATTCCCTCTCATAAGGAAGAACAAAATGACTAAGATAATTGAAAAAAGTTTGTTATACACGCACTTAGACACATGCACGCATACACATGCACAGAGTGCCACTGTGCGGCTGAATATATCATAAATACTATCAGAGACGATATCTTAAAGTTTACTCCACAATAACAAAACGAATAGCTTTATTATTGTTCATCTCGCTTTAAGTTTCGTTCGATTGTCGTTCGTTTGTCGATTGTTCGTCACAATTTTTCGATTAAAAATAATAAGTTGTACGCTAAATACCCGTAAAGCACACATCCTACATGTTCTTTTAATATACCATCTTTAAAAATTTACTTGATTTTCGGTACCAGGTTATTGAACCCTTGCCATAACAAAACTTAGACACAATGTTATCCTTTTTATAGGCAAACATTGCCACCTCTAGATACAATAGCCACATTGTGAATCGATATTTATATATTATGTTTCTTACTTCTAACAAAAAAAAAACATTCTCGTACTACACATGAAATGATATCAGTTCTAAGGTCCACAAATTATTTTTATAACGACAGATGTTACGTATGTAACCATACGGTGTGTGTGTAACTTCAGTAGATGTACATATTTATTATTTATGAAATCGGAATTTTTTGAATTCATATGCGAAACATTCACAGGGGAACAGGGGGTTTCTAATTTTGGGGTTCGCGTCGTAGTTGACTCACAATATTTTGGATTTGTATTCTATATAATTACATCTTTTCACTTTTCATCTTTTTATTTTAAGCACACCTGTAATCCATTTAGTCATTTAAAGCTAGGCCTATTGTTTTATAAAAGAAACTAGAGTACAGCAATACATTAAGCACGTACTACGTGTTTGTTACAAATGAAACAGACATGCATTACACACATCTGTATCTGTACATACCGATAGGTCCAACTCGCAACGGGCCATAGGCAACAATATACGTATGGAACGTAATGCGATGTGGCAACTTGTGTACGATGCCTATATTGAGTGACTTACTTAAAATTTAAATTTATTTTGCAGAATTATTGATTTTTTTACTTTTGTCTTTTAGAAAACGTTATTGTTTTTTTATTACTTAAAATTACTTTATATGAAAAATAGTATACCATAAAAGTGTAAACAAAGACAGTATACATTGAAACGAATATTCATTCAATTGTATTGTCATGAAATTGAATTTGTCAATCGTTGTTAAATTTGTTAGAATGAATAGATATTTATATTTATCGGAAAATACTAATACTTAAAGCAAACAAATAAGGTGTAGTGTTTTGTTATAGGAATGTATAATATCCATTTCTTCCTGCATATTGATTATGCCGCTGATGCTTTCGTAATATGCTCATATTTGTATTATTTCAACTTATACTTCGGTCGATACATACCGACTTCCTTCAAACCAGGAGGAAGCTACAGTTGTAATTAAACTATAATTCCTTTTTTTTTATTACCTACGGATATTCACAATTCCAAAATACGTTACAATGTTGCTTATTTTAGATTGTAATTAGCTGAATGCTGTCGCATAACTGATCTCTGCATTTTTAAAAATGCCAGAATAAAATTAACCCCTGCCCTTGTTATAATTTTACAAAGGAACAGACACGTACTTCAATTTCTACGAAAAACTTAGCCTACAGTTCATGTATAATACAGTGATAATGAAGACTGGAGCGTTTGTCGACCTACGAAGTTGTACTTTACTTGTTTATTTTTAATAAAAGGCTGATGGAAATATTACGTGAGATTTTGGTATCTGTATTATAATAACATCACGATAATAGTAGAAATACAAATATGAGCATATTACGAAAGCATCAGCTGCATAATCAGTATGCAGGAAGAAATGGATATTATACATTCTTATAACAAAACACTACACCTTATTTGTTTGCTTTAAGTATTAGTATTTTCCGATAAATATAAATATCTATTCATTCTAACAAATTTAACAGCGATTGACAAATTCAATTTCATGACAATACAATTGAATGAATATTCGTTTCAATGTATACTGTCTTTGTTTACACTTTTATGGTATACTATTTTTCATATAAAGTAATTTTAAGTAATAAAAAACAATAACGTTTTCTAAAAGATAAAAGTAAAAAAATCAATAATTCTGCAAAATAAATTTAAATTTTAAGAAAGTCACTCAATATAGGCATCGTACACACGTTGCCACATCGCATAACGTTCCATACGTATATTGTTGCCTATGGCCCGTTGCGAGTTGGACCTATCGGTATAGACATACACCTCGTATTTTTCAACGTTTACTTCAGAGACACGTGTTTCTGTCTCAATAGACTTCGTCAGTTTGGCTAATGAGGTAAGGTTTGATGGATCGCCTCATATGTATAGCAAATTTTGTCCTATCAGTTGGCACCGGATAATCCAGTGACATCTGACTGACAAAAGAGACTGCGCCGAAAATAGCGATTTCCTCGTCCAGCTATGCCTGTACAGAAGGGAAAAAATAATGCATATCTGTTTCATTTGTAACTAGTTTTTTATATCTATAAATTTCTAATGTTACAAGGTATAAAGTTTCTTACTTTTATCTTTAATATGTAGGACTTTAAAATTGCAATTGAATTTATGATATGTTCTATGCAATGATTGGAAAAGATAGAGTCCGATTTTTTATTCCTATAGCTTCTTTGATGTTGCAATATCCGGTTGACGAAGGACCTTCCTGTTTGGCCGATATAAACCAAATTACATTCACAGGTCAGCTTATAAACCCCAGAGTTCATCTTCCTGTCAATTCTGTCCTTATTGTTTTTTAAACAACTTGCTAGTGTATTATCCGTTTTGTAAGCTACTAGCACATTATTCGCTTTCTTAATTAAATTAATTTTGGCTGAAGTTTTCCTATATATGTCATTAATGAATAATGAACCAGTTCTTTAGTTAATGTTTTAGGATATATTAGATCGCGGGTATGCGTTTTTTTGTTTGTTAAAAAGGATATTGTAAATAATATTATAGGAATAGCCGTTATTTACTGCTATTTTATGTATTCTATGTAATTCTTTCTCAAAATTAGCTTTACTTAAGGGGACATTCATTAATTTGTATATCATAGATTTATACGCGGATAGTTTGTTTTATAGAATAAAATGAGGAAGCATATACAGTTGTATCTGTATGTGTGGGTTTGTGAAAAGTTAAAAATTCGCTCTTATAATTGTTGCGTATTATCGTGAGTTCTAGAAAATTAATGGACCCATAAATCTCAATTTCTAATGTAAATTATACCCATATGATTCAAAACACTTTTTATAAGTGGTGGTCAAAAAGGTGTGTCTTAACTTAATATCATTTAGTTATCTGTCAAATGTGATTAATTTTAATGTCAGAATATTGTACTGTCGTGAGCAAAAAAAACGGGACAGTGTCAAAATCGTTATGACAATTTCCTTTATTTTCTAGCGTTGTAATTTTAACATTTGATTAACTTTCAAACTTTACGTCAAATTATATATCATAGTTGATAATTCAAAATTGAAAATGTCGCATCTTTCGAAAACTGATAAAGCTAGACTTGTTACTAGTTTGAAAAATGGGAAATCATTAAGAAGTGTATCGGTTCAATTTAATATTGGTAAAAGTTCAGCCGCAAGAATATATAAAAAAAAAATGGAGGGAAGAGGATAATTTAAATCGGAAAATGATTTCCGCACGTAACAAAATTTCGAATACGCAGGAAGACGAAACATTAGTTACTGAGATTAGGCACAACCCTTTCAAAACATTAAAGGAAGCTATAAGAACAACACAATTTCCTGTCTCATCTTGTAACACAATGTTTACAAGAGAATGAAATTTAAACTTGAGATATCCAGCCCTACAGTCCTTATCTAAATCCCATTGAAAATGTATGGGGATTAATGAGATAGAGCTTCTACCCAGGAAGAATTTTGGGAGATTGTTCATAATGCTTGGCATCAAATTTCTACAAATTTTGTACAAAATATTGTCGCTTCAATGTCTACAAGATTAGATGCAGTTAATAATAACGGTGGCATGACGAAATACTAATTATTTTAATGTAATAATTATTAGAGCTGAGGATGTTTGCGGTATAACCATGGTTATATCATGTAACCATAGTAAATTACTATGGTTATATGATATAACCATGGTTATACCGCAAACATCCTCAGCTCTAATAATTATTTTAATTTAATAAATAATCTTTCTCTATCGTTTTTAGTAATTTTTATTTACATTTATTTTAAAAATGTTTTATAAATGTCAATAAGACACACATTTTTGACAATTCCTGACTTACTATTATGAGTAAAGATAGCCACTTAAGTAGTCACAATTTAAACCCAAGCAGAAGCAGTGTCACGTTTTTTTTGCTCACGACAGTATTAGTAAATAATAAATTCTCTGTTTATAAACATAAATTATTTATTAAAAATGATGAAGGAACAATTTAAAATTAGAGTAAAAAGGAACATATATTAAAGTAACTGTTGAAAATGATAAGCATTATGATTTAAACACAATCTAACTCCACGTTTCATATTTTCAAAAACTCTTATAAGCATCTCAGGCGTAATTGTATTACATTCTTCTTGAATTTTTGCTTTTAATTCATCAATAAAATGGATAGGTTCTTTATAAACTGTATTTTTTAAATGAGGAAATAGAAAATAGTCTAATGGTGTTAAATCAGGTGACCGAGGTGGATACGAAATTTCTGTTCTAGCGCTAATTAAACGGTTGTCATAAAATTCCCTTAAATATTGGAGAGTTGTTTGTGCCGTATGTGCTGGCACCATCTTGTTGGAAATACCCTTGGTTTAATTCATCATCGTGGAGCTGATTGAAAATTATTTCTGAAATATTATCTCTGTATCGCGCGGCTGTCACCGATTCATCGAAAAAAAAATAGGTTCAATAATTCGCCTCCCTCAAACACCTATCCAAATATCTAGTTTTAAAGGGTGTAGTGGTGTTTCTCTAAAATAATGAGGATTATTAGCACTCCATATTCTCATTGTTTGTGTATTTATATAACCAAATATATGAAACCATGTTTCATATGTAAAGAATGTTAAATTTAAGTAGTTAATTGACGAAGGAGATACTTGTTGAAACTTCATTATAACGCTAAGAAATATGTAATTAAACTTCTAGTTTCAAAAATTCTTTTATTGTAAATACCACTACAATATTGTTTCGCCATACAATGGCTTCATCAGGTGGATGGAAAACTGAATATGTACAATACATGTTTGAATATTTATGTAAAAATTATTGGGGAAAAAGGTGGTGGAAAAATTTTACAATCTTTAATTTAGTAAAGGGGAGTTGTTTAAATCTAGTTGGTCATTTAAAGCGAATCCTATTGTATCTATTAATTTCTAAGTTTTCTAAGAAAAAAAAAACTTGACTTGGTCGCCGAAGAGCATCTCTATAAAATCGTCCATTAACTGTTTCACCTGGCGGGAGAAATTCGTCGTGCACGATGCCAATTAGCGTGAAAGCGGTAAATCAATATCGATTTGAACTTACTTCGAACTTACCGTGTTTTCTTTGGTCGTGATGACAATGGCGACTTCCACTGCGATTACTGCTGCTTTGTTTCGGGGTGATACCCGTACACTCACGATTCGTCGCCAGTAATGATTTTGGTACGGAAGTTCGCATCCCTTTCGGCAGTTTCTTTTAGCTCTCTGCACACATGAACACGATGCTGTTTTTTGTTCAATGCTGAGTAACCTTGGCATAAACTTCTCAGCAATGTTGAATTCGTTGGACAGAGTATGCTGACAAACGCCGCCGTACGACAATGTTGCAAATGTCATGGATTGTTCGCCTTCGGTCTTACAGGAGGCACTTTTGCCACATTTTGTGGCGTGTTTTCCGTTGATGGACGACCGGAACGCTCATCATCATCATCAACCGACACACGTCCATTTTTAAAATGGTTGTACGTACCACTTGTTTAAGCATCTTCAAATTTTACGCTACGTTTTATCAAGTTTGAAGCAAAATTTTATACACGTTCTTTTCCCTTTCACATCAGACATTGTAGTGTCATAACTCAAACACAACTCAACAAATTTTAGTATAAACACAAAACTGTTTGTCACTACCTAGCAAAGTACCGTTTGACAGACTGACTTGGTATAGTAAAGTCACTAAATAAATAAAGTATCGCAATACGAGGGATACTGCTAAAATTCGCGGAATCAACTACTCCTTGAATTGCCAGCATTCCACAATTATCATATTCGTAAAATTTGAAATTTTTAACTTATAATTCAGTTGGCAGTTCGATTTAAAACCGAACAGTTTTGTCTCAACCGAATTTAACAAAGTAATAGTTGTGTCAAAAATAGAAATTTTGAATCGTGATTTTTGAGTGATGATTTTTTACGATTTTCGATACGGTTTGACACCAAAGCAATGTGAGGAAAAGCTTAGTTCGGTATTTGGGAATGAAGCACCATTCAAAACTATGGTTTACAAATGGTTTGCAGAATTCAAGCGTGGAAGACCAACGTTTGGTGACGATCTTCGTGAAGATCATTTCAGGTGGATGAAATACAGTATTTCATCCACCTGATGAAGTCATTGTATGGCGAAACAATATTGTAGTGGTATTTACAATAAAAGAATTTTTGAAACTATAAGTTTAATTACTTATTTCTTAGCGTTATAATGAAGTTTCAACAAGTATCTCCTTCCTCAATTAACTAGATAATCATTTTAATCAACATTGATTGAACAAATAATTTAAAATTCTGTAATTCCTTGTTATTTATAATTCATAGCCATTTTCGTTAATAATACAATCTTCTTTGGGATTTCACTGTGGGTTCGTTTTTACAACTAAAGTTTCGTAGTTTAATCTGCTAACATCTTGGAATTTTCTATTAGGCTCAACCAGTTAAGAGTCTGATAATAGGATATTAAAGGAGGTCCTAATATGTATAACGAAACGTTAAATGTTTATTATGAAGAAGACTGAAGCGAAGATTGTGTTATTAAAAACATAATTTGTTTATTTAATTTTCCAGAATGTAACAATCGAGCTCAAAAAGTGATAAATGCTTCAACCCCAGAAAATTTGGAACCGTTCCAAGACAAAATGATAAAATTTTTAGAATCTGCTAGAAAGAGACTGTTCACGGAAATCGAAAATTTAAAAGAGTGCAGGGAGGCCTTCCTTAGCACAATGAAATTTTACCATTTCCGTGCTAAGGGGGGAAATTTAAATGAGGTTACACCAGTAGAGTTTTTCGATTTGTGGTTCCAATTCTGTAAAGATTTCAAAGATATATGGAAGAAGGAATTTATTAAGATTGAAAAAGAAAAGTAAGTATTTTTTGTGTTTGTATAAGATATATATATAATTATTTCGTGACCTTTGGTATGATATGGTAAATTCAATCAGTTGGCGATTTAAGGTCTGGCTTTACTTTAAAGTATATATATTTAAAACAACCGTACATGTTTCGGCAATGATGCCTTTATCAAGGATATCAAATATAAAATCAGACCTTAAATCGCCAACTGATTGAATTCAATATATATATATAAATATATATAATAACTTCGTGACCTTGGTATGATATGGTAAACCTAATCAGTAGGCGATTAAAGGTCTGTATATTACTTCAAAATATATGTATTTAAAAAACTCTACATGTTTCGGCTGTGTACGCCTTTATCAAGAGAATACAAAATATGAATTATAACATGGACATGTTAGAATATCGTGTACTGATGATCTGTAACGACAGTGAAATATCGATATATGCACGTTTCTGGACGGATGTGGTTTTTTTCATACAATTTTCATTATCCGCACAGGTGGATGGCTAAAGTCGCGACGTGTTTGCGTCTACATTCTTCGGCAGGAGTAATCTTGTCAGATTGTAGAATCAATTGCACAAATTTAGCGACAATTACATGTGAGAGGAGATTTGAATAATTGCTATTTCTCACTCCAATTAAATTCTATATATATATATATATATATATATATATATATATATATATATTGATATATATATATATATATTGATATAATACGGATAACAGCCCCTAAGTTGGGCCGCCAATTAATGATATAACGCTGACGTGGTATAAGAAAATAAGAAAATTTATTAATGATATATATAAATAAATTTAGAAAGAATACCCTGTATTATGCTAACTCAAATGTATATATAAAAGATAATCTGAGATGAATACTGCTTATCTCTGGATCAAAGGTAGGTTCCGGACGTACAGATAGCTACACAAGAGTACATACAATAAAGCGACTAGGTCAATAATAATTAAAATATATTTAAGAAATTAACTGATGTCCTTTTCCAATTATAAAACAAGATATAATATATAAAAGTTGAATAGATATTTAAGTTTGTTAATTTTAACACATCTCAGTGCATTGGGATGCCTAATCCAAAATATATAAAATATTAAAATGGTTGTTCAAGAATCTGATACAAATGTAAGATCAGGAAAATATAATATTTCGAAATATCGTGAGTAAATTTAAATATTTGATAATTGATCTCGAGAAAAGTTATATCTTTAATATAATTAAGGTAAACAATCTTTACAGAATACTTGCTACTTTATGTACAAATGGAAATGTCAAACCACGTGTCTTCTAATATGTGAAATGTTCCGTAGAAAACCAACAGATACAGCAATGGCAGGTTACGATATCCTTATTTCGAACGTCTGGTAGATAATTTAGTTGTAGAATCGCACATGGTCCTCTTGCACGATGTAAACAGCAAGGTTATGTGTATATACGATTTCCAGATGAGTGTATCTTGTCCAAAAATTTCCATAAGATAATTCCAGTAGCTTCTTTAGTAAAACTGCATAAACGAAGATAGATTAATATATAGAAGGAATAAAAATAGTGAAGATTATTAGGTTTCCTTGATCTCCACACACGAACAAAATCTTCTCGCAAGGTAAATATGTCAAATAATTATAAATTATCCACTTTCTGGTGATTAAAACGTTATTATAAGTTATTATGAGAATAATTTCGTAGAGGAATTCAAAAATAACACTTATTTATTCAACTGCATGCAAAAAAACTTCTCAATAAATAATATTGTTTTTCGTTGTCCCGGCTCCCATAAGAAAAATTTGTATTTCCATAAATCAGATTTTCTTAGGAATTTGTACAATGATCTCGAAAATTATATTAAAGACAACTATGACAAATTAAAATAAATAATAATTTTAAATGTTACTTTTGTAAATAAAATAAGTAATTTAGTAATAAAAATAATTCTGACAGCTAAACGTCATGCTGATGAAATCTACTCACGTATTCCAAATTACAAATTTAGAAATGATATTATCCAAGGAACAATAAAAGATATTACAATATTAAAAGAAATATATGTATAACAAAGAATATAACTATAATCAGATTTAGAAAACCTAGATCTTCGCGGAAAAATGTAAAGATATTTAAATAAAGAGCGAGTAATAAAAATGGATTGAATATAATTTACAATGTTTATCGATATCAATATTTCTAAATCCAACTATGGTTTTACATTAATATACAAAAAATTTAGCTATTCAATAATCTAACAATACATTATCTTTCAGATATAACATTCTCGGATCTGTTATCTTATCAGCAGAAGAATTTGATATGTGGGTTAATTGCCCTACAACAATATATATATATATATTGTAAAGTGCCAGTCGATGCGCTGAGTAGGATTTAACTAAGAATATAGTATATGAATTAATTATAAAAATTGAAAATCTAAAAGAGTGAAAGGTTAATGATTTTAAATTTAAAATGTGGGCGCCAATATACAAATATCCTTAGTCGAATCAACGCTATCTGTCCCTTTTTAATATAACTAGCTAATTGCGGTAGAGCTTGAGTGTAAAAGTTAATTTTTAATAATCTCAGGGTTCACGGTCGGTCAGGAGTATTATTTGCAGCTACAAACCAATCAGTGTATTCTCCACTCAAACACAACAATCACACTTCACAAATAAAAGATTGAATTAGATAAATAAATAAAAATTTAATATCACAAAAATAAGAAAACTGTAACAACAAAATTGAAAGATAAAAATAGGAAACTGTATTTAATATTATATAAATTATGCAAGATGTGACAAAAATTGAAATTAATAAGTGCACATGTGGGAAATGGTGATGAGGTTATGTGTACGAGATAAAATAAACAAATATTTAATAGTTTTTATATCTTATATTATTTTGGTGAGTATAAGCTTATTTGTAGCTAAATATCTGTAAAATTCAACGCTTTAAATTGATGCTTACTTTAAAATTGAATTTGATACATGAAATAATCATTTGTAGCGATTAATTTGAGCAATTATAACTTTTAAAATTAAATAATTTGGAATAAACGTTGTAGGTGAACCTGATGTTGATCTCCTAGATCTGATATACTTCTCAATATGTGGATATTCGGCAGACCAGGAAGCACGGCCTCGTTTACCGTCTTTGGCGGAGTTCGTCGAGTTGAGTGGTGTAAATCGTTGGCTTGCCCTGCTCTCTGCTTCAAATGATGCTTAGGACGATATCTCACGTTTGCGTTGAGGTATTCTGAGATTTTTTCTTCAAAAGGTGGGCCTTTAATTTGGTTATCGAATGATTCAACACTAGGTAGGAGATTTTCACTTTAAAGATGTTTTAAAAATTTATTTTAAGGAAGTACACTCAAAAACGGCCATTTATGTTCAAAGTTTTATATCAGATGACGCCGATCGCGTTTTATTTTTTATTCCAAAGCCTTATTTCTATATCGAAATAATCTCGTAATTTTAGTTTAATTACATCAATTTAAAATGTGAGTTTATACAATGTTTTGATTTTAACATAAAGGGAAAATTAATTTAATATTTTACATTAACCTAAAATATGATTTGAATATAAATTTAGTAATGTTTTCTACCGTAAAGTTTGCTTTAGCGGGGTTCATATAATTTTGAATTGGTGGGCGTGGTTAACTAGCGTCGATATAAACCTGATGTTGATAAATTAAATACCTGTTGTTTCGCGCGTATAATTTGAATAATGAAAAAATGAAATTAAAATATAAAAAGTTAGTTAAAATCAAAATAAGATAATGATGAATTTTAAAGTTATCGTCGTATTAATTTATTTACATTTCGATGTTAATTTCACAAATTCCGTCCACCAATTTATTGTTTATACAGGTGTTTATATTGATTGTGTACCTGTACTTTCCATTGTAGGTGCTGGAATACCTGAGCTGGTTGTACCACTACAATATATATATATATATTGATATAATATAGGCCTCACGATGGGCTGACAAATGATATAATACTGTGAACGGCAGCCCCACGAAAAATTAATAGATACAATAGTTTAGGATTATCTTTAAATGACCAACTAGATTTAGACAAATCCCCTCTACTAAATTTAAGATTGTAAAATTTTTCCACCACCATTTTCCCCAATAATTTTTACATAAATATTCAAGCTTATATTGTACATATTCAGTTTTTCATCCACCTGATGAAGTCATTGTATGGCGAAGCAATATTGTAGTGTATTTACAATAAAAGAATTTTTGAAACTAGAAGTTTAATTACTTATTTCTTAGCGTTAAATTTAAATTGTCATCGTCCATTGTATTGATAAACCAATTGCAATATGCTACTCTTCTTTCATAATCTGGAGGCAATAGTTCATGATATAAATTTATTTTGTACGGATATAATCCCAAATCTATCTTATTAATTCCTTGGCAAGTGCTATATGGCTTATTAACTTGCTGGGACAGTCTCCGAATAGATAAAGAACGGTTGTCTGACATCCTTTGTTGGACATCTGCGACAGCATCTTGAGTACGTATTGTAGGACTGCCGCAACATCGTTAAACAGTTCCAGTGTCTCGAAATTTATTTACTATATAACAAATGTTATTATAAAATATGGCTTCATCAATTATTACTTCTGGATATTTCAAACGATATTTTTGTAAACATGGTTGACTTCTGTACCTTCATTCACCATTTTCTATATATTGATTGCGAAAATATGACTCAATATTGAATGACTTTTGTTGATCAGTAAATACCATTCTTAGTTAGTTATTAATTAATTCAATATAATAAGTTACTACAATATTCAAGCTAACCAGAATTCTGACATTTAAAATTAATCACATTTGACAGATAAGTAAATTAAGTTAAGACACACCTTTTTAAAATATACGTAATCCACAGCCACCACTTATAAAAAGTGTTTTGAATCATATAGTATTATTTTGAATGGTATTTATGTAGTCATAAAATATTATTAGCAATATCCTTTTTATATTTATTTTTATTGGCAAAGTATTATTTATGCAATGTTCTGTAAATCCCATTTTTTAATTCCCTTGAATTATGTGTTTTTTTTTGTCCTTTTAATGCTTTTTGTGTGATGGCCCACCTTAGCCTTCTTCAGTGCCGATTCGTCCTGGAAAACCCATTGCTTCGACTGCTGCTTGGTCTCCGATGTATTGTGGTGAATCCATGTTTCGTCCACGGTTATGAAACGGTACAAAAATTCGTCCGGATTGCGGTTGAACAACGCTAAACACTTCTTCGAAGTTGTCACGTGATTGCGTTTGTGATCAATTGTGAGCTAACGCGACACTCCTCTTGCGAATGGCTTTCTCATACGCAAGTCATCATTCAATACCAACGAGACATATGATGTACCCATATTCAATCTCCGATCGGCCAATACCACATCGTGGATTTTTTTAATTATTTCGGGTGTAGTGACCTCAATTGAACGTCCATAGCGTTCGGTACCACTCGCACATGTGTGATCACAACGAAATTTAGTAAACCACTTCTTTACCACTTATTTCAATGGTACAGAGTCCCCTTAGTCTTTACCAAGCTTAGCCTTTCGCCAAAATGCACGAAGTCATCTGGTTTAAATGACTGAAACTTAACCTAAATGACGCAGCTTTCTCAAACTTTGCGACTAGTCAGTATTGCTTTTCAATTTACAACGCGGGAAATTTAAAAAGTCACGACATAGTGATGCACCCTCGTATATTAAATATTGAAATAATTATTATGAAAGCACATAACACTAACATTCCAAGACTATTTGAAATCTTTTAGTCAATTTCTTTAAAGAAACCGATAAATAATGAATAAACATTAATGTATTTTTAGATTTACATCAATCGTTCGTGAATAAACTGCTCAAATAAAATCGCTCATGCAGAATTTGCAATGATGTCAAGCAAATTCAAAAATGAAATATTCATTATATTCCAACATATACGAAAACGTATGTCTAAAGACACACGCTATATATATTTGGCATTGTGCGTACTGTACATAGCTTTATTGGTTACCAGAACTGCAGCACAAAGGACTTTCAATTAACCTAATGTATGTAGGCGCGAAAATTCCCCAATCCATAAACCGCAGTAATAATAACACCGTCACAAACAGCGTTTGAACGTTTATAAGCCGTTTTACATGTATGTAAGTTACTAATTTGCATGTGTACATGCAGCATTATTTTAAAATTGAAAACCATCAGTGACATACGCGACGGACCGCAAATATTAATATTGTCCGGAACAAATTTTCTTAGCTAGTCCTTTATCATGTTCCTAAATTTAAACTTTTGTCGACTTACAATAGTATATTAAAAGTCAAGTTTCATACGACACGTTTTAAAGCAGCTTCGTTAATGTATTCTTTTTTTAAGAGAAACTGAGAAATTTAATAATTTAGGGATATTTTATGGGAGTTGGTAACGTACGCGTATGTTTAGAATAAAATTCAAATTTTTGAATTTAGGTGCCTAAGATTGACTTAAATTAACTTGACATTTTATTGTTGAATTTTATTTAATAATGAATTCTGAAAATTTTACATGCACTCCACCAGAATTACGGCAAATTGCCTAAAATACAGTTTATTAAGTTACTTCCAGAGAAGTCTCATACACAGTACGAAAAACAGTATGATAATTTTCAAAAATGGTGTAATGCAAAGAAAATTCTTCATATTTCTGAAAATGTTTTACTTGCGTACTTTGTAATGCTACATAAAACTTCTAAATCTTGTTCACTGTGGATGATTTATTCAATGTTGAGATCCTATTTTAATATACATAGAAACGTGGATATATCAAAGTGTATAAGGCTCCAAGCTTTATTAAAACGGTTATTTCAAGATCTCTCTATCTCTCTCATCTGCTATGGGTTCCCCTTATCGGTTGTCACTAATATTTTCATGGAAGCGTTCGAACAACAAGTCTTAAGTTCGTTTCACTTAAAACCAAAATTTTTGTTTAGATATGTAAACGATACGTTCCTTATCTGGCCGCATGGGCGGCAATCCTTAGATGAGTTTCTACTTTTCCTAAACTCCCAGCACCGTGACATTGGCTTTACCATGGAGGTGGAATCAAACGGAAGTCTCCCGTTTTAGATGTCTTAGTGACTCGCAATATCAATGGCAAACCGTGGCAAAACATGGACCGTCACCTGAACGCGCTTTCCCATCATCACCCGGCACAAAAACAAGCGGTCATCAATATTCTTGTACATCGTGCGTTTTCTATCTCAGAACCTAGGGCACCACCCTCTGAACTTAAACATATTATTTCTACTGGTTCCTTTCCTGAATTTTGGAAGATTGGCAGAATTGCGCAAGTTCATAAAAGTGGCAATAGCAGTGATATTTCCAATTATAGACCAGGTTACCATATTATATTCTCTACTTTATTGCTGAATCTCATTTCTTTTTACTTGGCTTCTCGCTCATGTTATGTCTGCTTTAATGGTTTCCACTTTCGACGTTTTCGTCCAACATCCGGTGTACCACAAAGCTCTAATTTGGGGCTTTTACTTTTTAATATATTTCTTATTGACTTACTCTGTTCACTGAATTGTGGAGTTTTTTACTTACGCGGATAACTTAAAACTCTATATTAAAGTTAAGAACATTGAAGATTGTTATGAGCTTGATAACAACTTGAAATTAGTGCACAATTGGGGTAATGAAAACAACATCTCTTTAAATATTGACAAATGTGCCATTGTGACATATTCAAAGATTTCGAATTCATTATAACTTTCCATACAGTGTAGATCAAATGGTGATACCTCGTAGATCTGAAGTTAAAGACTTGGGGATTTTGTTTGATGTGTCGCTTCAATTTACCGCCCATATCTTTTCTGTTTGTAACGCTGCTTCAAAGTCTTTGGTCTTTTTTTATTTTTTATTTATGTTAGCAATCATTTATAATTATTATAATTATTATCCTGTAAATGACTAGCTGTTGGATAATAAATTTTATTATAATTATTATATTAACATTAAACAAAATAAGTGTTATCTTTCACACATTTATAACATCAAATTTTGTTTTATTTTTCCACTACATAAAATACTTTCAAAAGCGTTCAAAATATCTATGCTAACGGCAACTTTTGTCTGCGCAGCTACAAGTGACGTAATATGTACTTCTCTATTTGGATTAACTCTACCATAAGGCACCAAAGAGATTTACAAATACACATTTTTTTTAATAAACTTAATGTGCATTTCAACTATCTTCTAAACGCTTGCTTTAAATGAATAAATTTTTCAAACGTGAGTTGTTGAAATCCAATTGATCGTTAAGTAAAATTTGTGATTATTTTAATATATTAATTTCTAAACTTTCAATAAATTTAATTTAATACTTTATTTTCTAAATAAAATCATCATATACATAAAACGTTCAATGTTCGTATGTGTGCCCGTTATAAACTAAAAAACTACAGGACCAATTTACTCACGGCTTTTTGCAAAATGATCCTCGTTGGCCGGAGCAGGTTTAAAGCTAATGAAATCCTCGATCTGACCAGTGGAAAGAAAGTTAGGAGTCTAATAAGATAATATCAATAGAAGCAGTATTATTATTTAAATGTAGATGGCGCCACGATAGAGTACTTAAGTATTGTTACAATGACATTATCTAATAGACTAGCTAATGATATATTTCATACTGAACTACAACGCGAAAATAATTTCGACATCAATGAATTAAATATATTTGTAGTCAAATATTCAAAAATAACTTCGAAAAGAAAAACACGTTTATGATGCAATAATGCGAGTAACAAATGATGAAAATGGTGGAATGTATTTCATGAACGCCAGTAGGCACAGGAAAACGATGATACTGGCATCCATATGTGCACAAAATAATATCGCATTGGCAATCGCATCATCTGGAATTGCGACGATCCTTTTGGATGGTTGTCGAACAGCACATTCAAAACTTAAATTAACTTAAAAGCATTACATTAGTAGACATGTTAATAAATTTTCATTGACAACAAACATACGTGTTAAATTACAAAACGATCCTTCTGCAAAGAATTTTGCAATATAATTATTTGATATTGGTAATGGTAAAATTACTATTGAAGAAACAACAGACTGCATTAAATTACCAAACGATTCTTACAGTAACATTCACTCACGAGAAGAATTGGCTCAATGCGTATTTTCGAATGTGAGTGAGCAATACAAGATAATTACATGGGATAAATATACAATGGCGCATAAAAAATCGTCGAAAGCATTGGATCGAACATTACAAGATTTACGTGGAAACGACCGGTGGTGCGCTAATATTATTAGCAAGTAATTTTCCACAGACATTACCTGTTATTCCACGTTCAACACCCGCTGATGAACTAAATGCGTATTTAAAATCATCACATTTGTGGACATGTTAATAAATTTTCATTGGCGGCAAACATAGGTGTTAAATTACAAAACGATCCTTCTGCAAAGAATTTTCCAATGTAATTATTTGGTATTGGTAATGGGAAAATTACTATTGAAGAAACAACAGACTGCATTAAATTACCAAACGGTTTTTACAGTATCACTCACGCACGAGAAGAATTGGTTCAATGCGTATTTCCGGATATCAAACAAAATTACAGAACAAAAAAATACGTATGTCGGTGTAGTCCATTAACAACGTGCCAGATGGCGGTAAATATACAAAAAGCTTGTATATATATACACAAGCTTTTTGTATATTTTACCGCCATCTGGCACGTTGTTAATGGACTACACTGACATACGTATTTTTTGTTCTTGTAATAGCATAGCTATTCGAACAAAAGGTCGCCTTCCGACATAGTCTCTTTCGTTCCGTAAGATGTCACTTATTAAACAGTGTCACCTTATAGGACGAAACTTGCTTTATCTTTGTTGGGTGATTTCAATAAAATGTAAATACAGATACAAATCATTTGTTTAATTGATTTGTATCAATCTGTATACATTGCTTCACCAGCTTGACTGAAGACGCCTAGATGGCAGAAACATATGTCTTAAGCAGAAGTAAATGCTGAAAATACGAGGTGTATTGTCCATGTGTACAGTTACAGATATGTAAATTATTTACATGTCTGTTTCATATTGTAAAATTACAGAAGTTATCAATAGTTAAATGAATATGTGATATTAGCTGCAAAAAACGTGAATGTAAATTTTATTAATAAGGATATTCAACAAATGTTACCAGGAGAAGCAGCTACTTATAAATCAATAGATACTGTTATAGATCAAGAAGAAACAATAAATTATCCAACTGAATTCTTAAACTCACTTGATTTATTTGAATTGTCACCGCACATCATTAACCTCAAGGTTGATGTCCCCATCATTCTTTTTAGAAACATTGACCCTCTCCGTCTTTGCAGTGGCACCAGATTGGTAGTCAAAAGATTAAACAGTCTGATCGAAGCAACAATTTTAGTGTATGTAATGTAAATTTTATTAATAACGATATTCAACAAATGTTACCAGGAGAAGCAGCTACTTATAAATCAATAGATACTCTTATAGATCAAGAACAAACAATAAATTATCCAACTGAATCCTTAAACTCACTTGATTTATTTGAATTGTAACCACACATCATTAATCTCAAGCAAAAACAAATTGCATGTCGATGCGACAATTCACATCAAGCTTTGATACAAAATAATACAAATCTGTATAAAAACAAATTTGTATCTGTATATGCATGGACACACAGTACGTATTTACCAGCTTTTGCTTCAACTACCAGACGCATGCGTTTCTGTGTAACCACTTTGTCAATGATAGATTTACGAAGACAAAAGACTGTAGGTACACTTGCGGTCATGTAGCAAGTTTTGTCCTCTCCGAAGACATCAGATAACCTCATGCCATCTGACGGACAAAACCGACCACGCCGGTGCAAAGTGTTTCTTCTCGAATAGCTAAGCTATTACTGGAAAAGAAGAAAAAATACGCATATTACTGTGAGTCCATTAACTCGTCGCCAGGTGGCGTAGTATAGCAAAAACAAATTGCATGTCGATGCAAAAGCTGGTAAGTACGTACTGTGTGTCCATGCATATGCAGATACAAATTTGTTTTTATACAGATTTGTATTATTTTGTATTAAAGCTTGACGTGAATTGTCGCATCGACATGCAATTTGTTTTTGCTATACTACGCCACCTGGCGACGAGTTAATGGACTCACAGTAATATGCGTATTTTTTCTTCTTTTCCAGTAATAGCTTAGCTATTCGAGAAGAAACACTTTGCACCGACGTGGTCGGTTTTGTCAGTCAGATGGCATGAGGTTATCTGATGTCTTCGGATAGGACAAAACTTGCTACATGACCGCAAGTGCACCTACAGTCTTTTGCCTTCGTAAACCTATAATTGACAAAGTGGTTACACAGAAACGCATGCGTCTGGTAGTTGAAGCAAAAGCTGGTACATTCGTACTGTGTGTCCATGCATATACAGATACAAATTTGTTTTTATACAGATTTGTATTATTTTGTATTAATCTCAAGGTTGATGTCCCTATCATTCTTCTTAGAAACATTGACCCACTCCGTCTTTGTAATGGCACCAGATTGGTAGTCAAAAGATTAAACAGTCTGATCGCAGCAACAATTTTAATTAGCAAATTCAAAGGAGAGGATATGCTAATGCCACGTATACTAATGATACCAACAGATATGCCAATCTAATTCAAACGGTCGTAATTTATAATTAAACTGGCTTTTTCAACAACGATAATCAAATCACTAAGTCAATCATTGCAAGTATGTGGATTGAATTTCGAGAATCCATGTTTTTCTCATGGACAATTATACGTTGCATTCCCCCGTGTAGGAAACCCAAGGGATTTGTTTCTATATATGCCAAGGGGAAGCATCAAAAAGAGCATTACAATCAATTCACAGTTAAATAGAACAGTAGATACAATTTATATAAAATTATAAAATGTTTGATATAAGAAAATTTTCGAGAAATAATTCATTAAATGTTTAGGAACAACGCCATTAAAAAAAAACATAAAAGGAACTGAAATTGGAACTAAATTAACATTAAATAAATAAAACAAACAAATGAACGGCAAAAACAAAGATTTTAGTGTTCAACCACTTCAGGTATCAATGTAGATACTCAAAATTCCATACATTTATTACTTGACAAAGAGCTAGTCTACAAATACTCGAGATACCTGTGCTCGCTTTCATTTTTGCTAATATGTATGTTTCCAACAATTGCATTATCCCAACAAATGTCAGTGTCAAGTTAGTTGTTTGAAAATCGACTAACTAAGAGATATGATATTGAGGGTATATATTGTTAAATAAATTGCACACTTCTTCCCGTTGCCTCCGTCTATCTCCATATCCCAACATCATTAAAATTTCAATGCGATGTTTCTCAGTTAAATGAGCCATTCCAATTTTTTATCTAAAATAGCGATTTTCAAACGACTAGCTTGACACTGATAAAATTACTTATGTCAAGTAATAGATGGATAGAATTTTGAGCACTTACATTGATACCTGAAGATGTTTGAACACCAAAATCTTTGTTTTTGTCGTTCATTTGTTGTTTGTTTTATTTATTGAATGTTAATTTAATTCCTATTTCAGTTTCCTTTATGTTTGCTGTTCCTGAACATTTAATGAATTATTTCTCGAAAATTTTCTTATGTAAGATATTTTTTAATGCCGTCATTTAGGCGGTCTCTCAAAACGCGAAAAAAAAATTAGTGGTTGTCATTTGAGAAACAAAAGACGACGTCATTGCTTGGAGACAAATGAGTGTAGAGAGGTGATTATGGCATGAAAATGTACATTTAAAAATAAAATCGACGAGTTTCGGGATTTTTTCATAAAATCACTTATTTCCGTCCCATTCGCCATATTCCATACTTCTCGGACACGGTGTGTCCGGAAAGTATAGCTACAAATTTATCGAACTTATATTTTCCACTTAATTATTTAAAATCACCCGCACGAAAATAAAGCATCAAATTACGCACAAGGATAAGCACAAAAATGTTAAAAATAAAACAGATGCTGTATGTTGAGTAAATCTCAGTTTATTTCTATATGTGGAATAGTCAATATCTCACAGTATATTTAAGTAAAATAGTTTAAAATATAGAAAATGTAAAGCTGATAAAAACAATGTGTAAGTAACATTTAACATATATTATCAATTTATTATTAATTTAAATTATTTACAGAAAGCACCTTGTATTATCAACAACTTATTCTGACGAAGACAACAAAAATCAAAACGTTACTATGCGTATTTTTAATTGATGAATAATAATTAAGCCGAGTTTCAAGAAACAAGTAACCATATATATATATATATATATATATATACCAGGTGATTCAGTTTGGTATTCGCCCACCTGTAACTTTTCTACCTTTAGAAAAAAGTATAATAAACCATATATATTCGTAAATCCAATGGTAAAACCTATCGGATAGGATGATCAATTTATCTTTACGATGACATCTGTCAAAAAAGTGACTGTCAACTTTTTTTTTTTCAAATGACACCCTGTATATTTTTTTGCAAATTTAATAGGTATTTTATTTCTAATTCCAAATATGTATCACACTCTTTACTTTTGGATAGAGTAACAGAAATAATCACTAAAATCGTGGAGATATAGTAAGTTCTAGGAAAAAAATATTTACCCATGAAAATAATTTCATATCACTTTTAACTGTCAACAACAAATATCACGGCGTGTCACTTAGTTGTAATTTCTTTAAAAAATGGCTGTGTATTAAAACCAAGAGAAGTTAGATATGATTTTAATCTATGGGGAATGCCAAAAAAATAGTAAGGTCGCTAGACGAATATACCAACAACGATATCCAGAGAGATCATTGCCATCTGACAAATTATTTGCAAAACTAGCAAGAAATTTGGGTGCATTTGGGAGTTTCAAGAAGAAGAGAAGTGCTTTTAGACCAAAGACTACAAGAAATGAAGACAATGCAATTGCAGTTTTAGCTCGAGTAAGTGTTGATCCCCACATATCCATTCGGCAAATAGCCGAGCATTGCTTCCTCGAGATTACGACGAACGAGTAAACTTTATAGCCTGGCTGAACTATGCCCACGAAGTTGGGATTTTACATCTTATCATGTGGTCAGACGAATCTCGATTTCATAACAATGGAAAAGTGAATCGCCACAATTGCCACTATTGGTCAGAACATAATCCTTACTGGCTTCGATAAACCAAGTTTCAAAATGTTTGGGAAATAAATGGTGTGGCATCCTTAATGGAAAAATTATTGGACTAAAATTTTATGAAGGCACACTCACGGCGGAAAGGTATCTACAATTTTTAAGGGAGGAATTATACGAATATATGGACGATGTTCCGTTACAAATACGGTCAAATCTGACATTACAACAAGACGGCGCACCAGCTCATGGTGGTAGAAGTGTTACCAATTATTTAAATGAAGTTTATACTGGGAGATGGATTGGAAATCGTAGTGTGGAAGTAAAGTGGCCCCCCAGATCTCCGGATCTCACGCCACTTGATTTCTTTATGTGGCCATATCTTAAGGGGAGGGTTTATACAACACCTATAGTTGATTTGGAAGATCTGCAGAATAGAATAAAACATGAATGTCGTCAATTGACTCAAGAAGTTCTTTTGCGTGTCTGTACTCAGGAGATTTTACATAGGGCTGAAATGTGTCTTGAGATGAACGGTGCACATTTCGAGCATTTGATGAACTAAGTTTTTTTGCTAAAATTATTAAATAAATTTTTCTAACAATTGTTTTCATCGTCATCTAGTTGTTCCACATCTGAATAAACTTTTATTCTTTTTGTGATTGTTTTTTATTATTTTATCATAGTGATACATATTTGGAATTAGAAATAAAATACCTATTAAATGGTGCAAAAAAATATACAGGGTGTCATTTGAAAAAAAAAAGTTGACAGTCACTTTTTTGACAGATGTCATCGTAAAGATAAATTGATCATCATATCTGATAGGTTTTACCATCGGATTTACGAATATATATGGTTTATTATACTTTTTTCTAAAGGTAAAAAAGTTACAGGTGGGCGAATACCAAACTGAATCACCTGGTATATATATATATATATATATATATATATATATATATATGTTTTTCTTTCTTCTTTCCGCAGGTTTCCGCGGGTAGTAGTATGTGTTGTAAATAGATTCCGGGTTTTCTTCCGCGTTTCCACTGTTTGGTCTTCGTAAAGACCGGTGCTAGTTTCTGGACGATGTTTCGTCAAAATCACATTTGCCATCTTCAGGTCTGCGATAACTGTCTGCTTCTGCTTCTGATTACTCGTAAACTGTTTACTGTTTACCCCTACAATACATCACAAATAACAATCTGATAATTAGAACCATCTTGAACGAATGTGAAGTTACAGTTTAAAATGAAGGACAACACACGTAAAAAAATACGTTTAATAGAGCAAACAAGGAAAATCTCGCAATAACAATCACATATTGTCTACTACATCGTTGAACATGTTCTAAACAACCCTCAAACCATTTATAAATATGACTCAATAACTTATATAAACAACCTGTCAGAAAAAAAATAAACAAAATCTTAACACCATATAACATAAAAGTTGCCCATAAAAACCAACGCCAACAATCTCAAAAACTTACACTCTAAATTAAAAGGCAAAAAAATACCATCATTAAAGAAAACACACGTTATTTATGAAATTCCATGCAACGACTGCAAAGGCATATACATCGGCCAAACAACGCAGTATCTACAAGAACGCTTAAATGGACACAAATTTTCAAACAATAATACAGCCCTAAAAAACATATAGCACAAGCAAAACACACTTTCAATTTCCATAAAACTTCAATGATTACATCGGAAAAAAATAACAAGGCAAGAAATATATTAGAAATCATCCATATGCAAAAAAATAGAACCGATACAAACAACTTCTCGACAATATATCTGCCCATTATATAAACGCCCCCGTACACTTAATATAAACACACTAAAATTAATATATATAAAAAAAATTAAAATTATAAAAATACATGTCCAAGAACAGATTAAACTAACTCCCCGCATATCTGACCATTATATAAACACCCCGTATACTCACAGTATAAACACGCAAAGATTAATTTAAAAAAACACATGTCCGAGAACACATTAAACTAACCCTCCGTATATGGCACACTACCTACATACCACCCGTCAAAAAACGATAATAAACAGACGATCCAAACACGGTCACCAAGAACTTTAGTTTTATTTTGAAATGAAAACTAGACAATAAGTATAACACTTTAATCATAGTTGAAATGTAATCAATCAATACAATATAATATAATATAATAATATTTCAGTTGGGAAAAAGGCTCTACATATAACCGAAACGTAAACAAAATTAAATATTCAATAATGTTTTAATTGCCCCGCCGCCATTCCCAAGAAACACTTATTGCTTATCTGGTATTATAAGCACGGCCAATAAAGTACGAAAGTCCTTCAATATATATATATATATATATATATATATATATATATATATATAATAACTTCGTGACCTTGGTATGATATGGTAAACCTAATCAGTAGGCGATTAAAGGTCTGTATATTACTTCAAAATATATGTATTTAAAAAACTCTACATGTTTCGGCTGTATACGCCTTTTTCTTGAAAAAGGCGTATACAGCCGAAACATGTAGAGTTTTTTAAATACATATATATTGAAGTAATATACAGACCTTTAATCGCCTACTGATTAGGTTTACTATATATATATATATATATATATATATAGAAACATGTAGGATTGTTTTAAATATATACATTTTGAAGTAAAACCAGACCTTAAATCGCCAACAAATTGAATTTACCATAACATACAAAGATCACGAAATAATTATCTTTATATATATATATATATATTGTAATATTATTAAGCAGCCCAACGTTGGACCGTCAAAATGTAATAAACTTAGTGTCTAGTCAAACGTTGGAGTACAAAAAAAAAAAAAATAAATATTCTTTGATACACACGTTCTTTAAGTCAAAATATTAAACTTTCCAACTGTAATATGAATTTAAAATTCGAATTTTTACCCCCGCATTCTGATACACTTCTGCGCAGGTGCAATGAATATAAACGTTTGTTGATAATAATCATAACATGTACAACCAAATAGTGTTTTGGTGTAAGGAAAGTTCGATATTTAAACTAGTTTTGAAGAAAAACGTGCATGAGAACTCTAATATCTTCAGGGTCGTGAAAGATTCTGTCTGACAAAGAAAACTAAAAGGTATCTTAGCTCAGTATTAATATGATAAGCTAATTAATTTCAAACAACTTGTCTAGGTTCTTAAATACCGTTTATTTAAAATGAACATCTTATTATAGTAAAAAAATATTTGATTCGGTAATATTAAACATAACATACAGGATTAACAATAGATCAATAATTAATTTTTAATGAAAACTTAATTTTAAAATTTATAGGTTATGTGGAATTTCTTTTATAAGAGGAATTAAATGAATCAGCAGATATATAACAAATATTTGGATATTGACACAAAATAGGCTCTGGTAAATCAAACCACGCTTAAAAATTGATATAACTTCCCTATTTACATAATTAAAAAAATGATTATTATTAGAATTTTAATCTACTTCCGGTAAGTATATATATTAGTCTGTTTACTTATTAAGTTAAATTATTGGAAGTGAATCGTATAATGCAAACTTAGCTCAACATTTCCTTTCTATCTTCAAGATTCTCGTCTAAGGACACCTAATCTCTGCGATCAATCTTGGTCCACCTGATGTACAGTTGAATATTGTGCCAAACAGGGAAATCCGGTCACGAACCTAACCAAATCCCTCAAGCGTTGAGTTCTCCAGCAAAACAAGGTATACTGTCTCCTTTTTAATAATAGATAATCTTCATATTTGATAATTTGGTTTCTAGAGATTGTCCCATTTAAACCATTGTTGATTCAGGGTGATCCAATACCATTTGATTAAATACGGATAAATGTTTTCATGCAAAGTAAAAATGTGAAATTATAACTTAAACACCACAGAATATGTGAACACATATAATGGACGACAAAAAGGATTATAACGGGCTATCTTCTGAGATTCTCCCCGTACAAGCGATGATATGTTCTTCAATTTCCCAAATATTTATTGTATTACTATTTTTTTCCAGTTAAATATATGATTTTATAAGGAAGTAAGTAGATTTACCATTTGTTATTTTAATTTTTCAAATTAAACGTTTTTTTTTTTTTTTTAAATTCTCTTTTAAAACATAACTAAACTTTTTTAAAAATGCAAAAAAAAATTCTCTCTAATTGTTTCAATAACTCTCCATGGCAACCCAACAGCTTTTCTGTTCTCTAAGCTCATTGGTCGCTTAATTATAGAATTTCCAAAATATTTGATATTTACAATAATTATGATTCTTAAATAATATTATGAACTTATTGGTTTATAAATAAATTTTCCTTCACACATAACCTTTCGAAATATTCAAAATTAACTAGATTTACATATTTTATAGTTTTGGTAAATGTAGGGAAGTCATATACTTTGAAATTCAGTTATAGATTTGACACTCTAAATTTAGAAAACAATACAAAGATAATAGACTTCCAATCTTGTAAGAAATTCCAATAACAGATGTAACAAATAAAAGCTATTGTCTTCTATAAATCAATTAACATTTTATTATATTTACCTTCTCTCTCTCATTAAAAATAATTTATGGAAAGAATTGTAATAAATTATTTTTGAATTTATTGTTATTCCTCTGTTTATTTCATTTTGTTTATTTAAATTTTAAGAAAAATAAAAGTAAATTATAAGTCTATAGAGTATGTATGTAACATGTGTTGCCTAATCATTATAATATATATAATGGTTAAAATTTTTAAATTTTCTTTATAGAATATAGGTATTTATCTAAAATATTTATTCATCTGTTTTACGATAAATCTTCTATATAATCATATATCAGATTTATATGATATCTTCCCTTAATTTGTAATGTTTCAGGGTCTTCCAATTCATAGGTGGAGTTTCCTATTTTCTTAACTACTATATATGGTCCTATTTGTGGTTTTGTTAATTTAGCCACCAGTTTTCTCTTCGACTCCGTTATTTTTAATGATTTTATTAATACTTTATCACCTATTTTATATTCCTTATATTTTATCTTATTTTCCCTTTCCTTTTGTTGCATTTTTTTGACATTATTTTTGTTATCAAGTATAATTTTGTGGTACATCTCTCTTAAATTGTATATTTCTGTGTCCCTCCAAGGTCTGGCTGGATGAGTTCCTGTCATCAATAAAACTGGAGATAAATTATGTGTAGTACTTGGGGTGTTATTAATAATGTATTCAATTTTGTATATTTCTTTTATCCAATGATGATGGTTTTCTGATAAAAGAATTCGTAGGTATTTAATCACTTCTCTTATCATCCTCTCACAGGGATTTCCTTGTGGATGTCGTATACTGCTATAATATGTTTTAATGTTTAATCTGTGTAGGTGTTCTTTATAACGGTCATTATTAAAGTATGTCGCATTGTCTGACAGTATTATTTGTGGTAACCCATGCTCTGTGAAAAATTGTTCTAAACCTGTTATAGTCGTTTCTGTATCACATCTTGCTACCGGAATCAATTTTATATATTTTGTAAACAAGTCCAATATAACTAATATATGTTTATACCCTCTACTGCTTCTTGGTAGTTGTGATAAGTAATCTATAGCAATTATATGTAATCTGTCTTCTGCCACAATATGTCCTGGGATGTTTCCTTGAGTATAATTTTTGTTCTTCGACAGCTGACAAACCTTACAACTTCTCACGAAATTTTTAACAATCTTTGTATCATTGATACAGTAATAGGCTTCCCTATAGATTAACCAACATTTCCTTGCCCCTATATGTCCATATTGCTGGTGTATCTCCCCTATGATTAATAATGTGTGTTGTTCATCTGTGACATATACTTTCTTCCTCCCAATATTTTTCTTTATGATTGCATTTTCAAGGTAATAACCTTTATATTCATCGCCTTCCTGTAGTTTCCTTTTAAGTTCACTAAACTCTTCTTTTGATTGTATTTCCTTTATTTTCTTTTCCGAATAAATACCTTTCCTTGCAAGTGTGATGTTTGTTATAAGAATTTCTGGGTTAGCTTTGTTTTGTTTCTTCCTACTTAATGCATCTGCTACTACCATAAGTTTTCCAGATTTATATTTAATTTCATAGTCATATTCATTTAATAATAGACTCCATCTGTATATTCTATTGTTATTGATTCGATGGTTTACTAAAGTTGTTAACGCTGAATGATCCGTCTCAATAGTAAATTTCCTTCCAAGTAAATAGTATCTACATTTTGTTACACCATAAATTAGTGATAGCATTTCCTTTTCAGATATGGCATACCTTTGTTCACAAGCCTTCAACGTCCTAGAAACGAACATGATAGGAACTTCAATATTATTTTGTATTTGTAAGAGTTCAGCTGCTATTGCGTAGTTCGAAGCATCAGTCCTTAAAATAAATGGAAGCTCGAAGTCCGGATGATATAAAAGAAGATTTTCTATAAATGAAGTTTTTAATTCTTGAAAAGTTTGTTCCTGTTTCTCAGACCAAACCCATTTAACGTTTTTCTTTAGTAAAGTTAATAAGTTAATAGTTTTCTTTGAATAATTATAAATAAATTTTTTGTAATAATTAAGTAAACCTAAAAATGCTCTCAATTCTCTTACTTTATTTGGTCTGGGAAAATTTTTAATTTCTAACAATCTGTCGTCATCCAGTTTAATACCGTCTTTATTTATAATATGTCCTAAATATTTTACTTGTTCCTGGAAAAATTTGCATTTTTGTAAGTTAATTTTCATACCTTCTGCGTTCAATGTAGTTAAAATGATATTTATGTGTTCTATATGTTCTGGTAAAGTTTTCGAAAATATTAGTATATCATCAAAATAATGTATGCAGAACCGTTCATATTTATTTAATATTCTGTGTAAAAATCTGATTAGTGCTGATGGGCTATCTTTCATACCGAATGGTGTTACTTTAAATTGGTATATATTTTTATTTATACTAAATGCACAATATTTCCTAGAATTTTCTTCCAATCTAATTAACCAAAATGCTGCCTTGAGATCCAATTTTGTAAAGTAATTGCTTTTCCCACATTTAGAAATTAATATATCAATATTAAGTGGTGCTTCGAAACCTGGTTTGATCCTTTTATTGAGCTCCCTCGCGTCTAAACAAATCCTTAAACTATTGTCACTCTTCTTAACAATCACCACTGGGTTTATAAAATAAGAATTTGACCTTTCTATAATTCCTTGATCCATTAATTTATGTATTTCTTTTTCGATCTGATCTTTGTATTGATATGGTATAGGATAATTGATTATTTTTAAAGGTGTATCATCAATAACATCTATCCTGTGTAAGTAATCTCTTGCAAACCTGATCTCCTCGTTATAAACTCCTTCATTTCTCATTAATATCTCTTTAAACTCTCTCTTAAAACAAACACCCATCTCTATTTCATCAATCAACTTATCTATAAACTCATCAAAATTATTACTATCCATAATCCTATCTTCCTTAACAACGTTACCATTTACATTAATTCCATTAATACTTAATAAATCCTCTCTAACTATATCCTTCTCATTACCATTTTCTATAATATCACTGTCATTACCTCCTTCTAGTATAGACTCACTCTTCCCCTCTCCTATAATTAAATTGTTCATATAAGCTATATTCAATTCCTTCCCTAAAACTATCACATTGGTCCCTATTTTTAAGTTGTCCAAATCAAAATCTATAACCATATCATATTTTCTTATATTATCTATTCCTAAAATACACTCAAAATTCATCTCTTTCAATATGTAAAATTCCATCAGATATGTTTCTCTGTTAATTATAGTTTCTATATTAATTTTTTGCGAAATACACCCTATTTTCTTTCTATTAGTCGATATCAGGTCAATTTTCTTAATATTAAACGAGTTCTCTTGAATATTGTTAATAAGTTGTGAGACATCTTCTCTTAATAATGAAATTTCCGCAGCAGTATCTACTATAGCTCTGATAGTGACATTTTTGATTTGGATATCGATATATGGTATGCTATTTTCTTTTATTAATTCAACTTCGGTATCGTCATTAATTTTGATTATTTTATGTATATTATCGTAAAAAGGTATCGTCTTAATCGGGTTTATCGTGTTCAATTTGATGTTTCCTAAAATCTTGATGGGCCAGGAACTGCATAATCCCCGTCCTTTGGTATCTCCAGAATAGAAATTGGCGTTTTTTTTTGTTCAACATTTGTACTTTGTTCTTCCTCGTTCGACTTGCTAGTGGTAACACAATTTATATTTCGTTCCTGATTGTCGTGTCTATTATTCCTTGAATTGTAGTTATGGTAATTGCCCCTTGTATTGGTTCCATTATTGTTATCATTCCGTGCCCTGTAACCATTATTACCATTGTTGTAGTTTTGGCTGTTATTACTAAAATAACCCCGTTGATAGTCGCTCCTATTATTACCATTTCCTCGGTATCTATTATAATTATTATTGTTTGGAAACTTTGGTATATAATTACCATTGTTTGTATTATTCACATTATTTGTTTGTCTACGATAATTATTATATGTAGAGTTAAAATTATTATTTGATGATGTATTTGTTTGTATGTTATTGTTCCTTATCCCCTGTTGTTTCTTAAGATTAGCCAAATCATCTAATTTTCTTAGTATTTCCATTAATTCATCGACTGTCTTGACTTCTTTACAAACCACAGTCTCGCTATCGGATAGGATATAGTGTTTCAAGATTTGCTTGACTATGTCTTCCTCAGATAGGCCATCGATGTACTTGCATTGGTTATACATATCCCGTGCATAATCCTCCCTGTTAGTATAACCTTCCCTATATTTGCCAGTCAGAAGATGGATCTTAATCCTATCTTGTATGTCCTTGTTCCAGTATTGTTTCTGAAATTCTCTCCTAAATTGATCTAAGGTAAGACACCTTTCAGACACCATCTCAAACCATTCAATAGCTCTATTCTCAAGAGTTAACCTGATTAATGTCATGCTTTGTTTATCATCCGTCATGTCTGCTGTTAATCTGACAATATTGTTGAGGTAGGTCATGGGATGTATTTTATCCTTGAATCCCCTAAATTTAGGCCACATCTCTGGTCTAAGAATTGGATTGTACTGATTCCCTTCGCCGTGTATGATCCTTGTCCCTGTTCTTTTTAAATTCTCGATCTCCTTCCTCATATCCTCGAATAAAATATTTTCCATTTGCTGCTTGTTGTTGAAGGTTTCTGTTATAAATTCTTTATTTTTTAAGACTTCTCCTTCTATTCCTTGTACCTTCTCATTTATATCATGGTTTATAGCGTTCATCTGGTCATGTAACAAAGTAACATCCTGCTTAATGGTACCTATATCAACATGATTTTTATGTATGTCAGTATTTAATTTATTATTTATTTTATTAAGATCTTGGTCAATCTTTTCAGCCAGAACATTATTAGTATTATATATCTCTGTTGATAATTGTGTTTTTTGTTGTTGAATTTCTGTATGTAATTCTTGGTATTTTGTGTTGGTTAATTGTAAAATGCTTTGTAACTCTTGTGTATGTCTTTCGTTTTGTTGTTGTAATTCTGTTTGTATTAATTGTAAGTTAGTTTGAAGTTCTGTTTTTTGATCTTTTAGTTCAGCGTGAATGCTTTGAATATCTGCTTTTATATTTGTTTGTTGGTTATCTATCTGTGATTGTATGTTTGTTTGCATATCCTCCATCTTCCGTAATAGTAACTCGAGTACGTCGTCTCCCCTATCAACATTTCTTCCTTGACTCCTTGAACGTCTCGTTCCCCTTGTATCCATACTTAGGTATATGTTATAAGTCTATTATTAATCGTTATAATCTGTTCTCCTACCACTTTTATTCCCTAAATATCCTATATCTAAGAAAAATAAATTTAATACACAAATACCGATATATTTTCTAAGGTAATTCCCTTTCAGTATTTAATTAACTGTTTTTAAGAACCTTTTCTTTGCCAGACGTTATGGGTGCCAAAATGTAATATTATTAAGCAGCCCAACGTTGGACCGTCAAAATGTAATAAACTTAGTGTCTAGTCAAACGTTGGAGTACAAAAAAAAAAAAATAAATATTCTTTGATACACACGTTCTTTAAGTCAAAATATTAAACTTTCCAACTGTAATATGAATTTAAAATTCGAATTTTTACCCCCGCATTCTGATACACTTCTGCGCAGGTGCAATGAATATAAACGTTTGTTGATAATAATCATAACATGTACAACCAAATAGTGTTTTGGTGTAAGGAAAGTTCGATATTTAAACTAGTTTTGAAGAAAAACGTGCATGAGAACTCTAATATCTTCAGGGTCGTGAAAGATTCTGTCTGACAAAGAAAACTAAAAGGTATCTTAGCTCAGTATTAATATGATAAGCTAATTAATTTCAAACAACTTGTCTAGGTTCTTAAATACCGTTTATTTAAAATGAACATCTTATTATAGTAAAAAAATATTTGATTCGGTAATATTAAACATAACATACAGGATTAACAATAGATCAATAATTAATTTTTAATGAAAACTTAATCTTAAAATTTATAGGTTATGTGGAATTTCTTTTATAAGAGGAATTAAATGAATCAGCAGATATATAACAAATATTTGGATATTGACACAAAATAGGCTCTGGTAAATCAAACCACGCTTAAAAATTGATATAACTTCCCTATTTACATAATTAAAAAAATGATTATTATTAGAATTTTAATCTACTTCCGGTAAGTATATATATTAGTCTGTTTACTTATTAAGTTAAATTATTGGAAGTGAATCGTATAATGCAAACTTAGCTCAACATTTCCTTTCTATCTTCAAGATTCTCGTCTAAGGACACCTAATCTCTGCGATCAATCTTGGTCCACCTGATGTACAGTTGAATATTGTGCCAAACAGGGAAATCCGGTCACGAACCTAACCAAATCCCTCAAGCGTTGAGTTCTCCAGCAAAACAAGGTATACTGTCTCCTTTTTAATAATAGATAATCTTCATATTTGATAATTTGGTTTCTAGAGATTGTCCCATTTAAACCATTGTTGATTCAGGGTGATCCAATACCATTTGATTAAATACGGATAAATGTTTTCATGCAAAGTAAAAATGTGAAATTATAACTTAAACACCACAGAATATGTGAACACATATAATGGACGACAAAAAGGATTATAACGGGCTATCTTCTGAGATTCTCCCCGTACAAGCGATGATATGTTCTTCAATTTCCCAAATATTTATTGTATTACTATTTTTTCCAGTTAAATATATGATTTTATAAGGAAGTAAGTAGATTTACCATTTGTTATTTTAATTTTTCAAATTAAACGTTTTTTTTTTTTAAAAAAATTCTCTTTTAAAACATAACTAAACTTTTTTAAAAATGCAAAAAAAAATTCTCTCTAATTGTTTCAATAACTCTCCATGGCAACCCAACAGCTTTTCTGTTCTCTAAGCTCATTGGTCGCTTAGTTATAGAATTTCCAAAATATTTGATATTTACAATAATTATGATTCTTAAATAATATTATGAACTTATTGGTTTATAAATAAATTTTCCTTCACACATAACCTTTCGAAATATTCAAAATTAACTAGATTTACATATTTTATAGTTTTGGTAAATGTAGGGAAGTCATATACTTTGAAATTCAATTATAGATTTGACACTCTAAATTTAGAAAACAATACAAAGATAATAGACTTCCAATCTTGTAAGAAATTCCAATAACAGATGTAACAAATAAAAGCTATTGTCTTCTATAAATCAATTAACATTTTATTATAATATATAAATATAATATTATCGTGACCTTGGTATGATAAGGTAAACTTAATAAGTCGGCGATTAAAGGTCTGGTTCATTACTTCAAAGTATATATATTTAAAACAACCCTACATGTTTCGGCATGACGCCGATGACGCATATTTTTTATTCCCTTGACAAAGGCGTCATGCCGAAACATGTAGGGTTGTTTTAAATATATATACTTTGAAGTAATGAACCAGACCTTTAATCGCCGACTTATTAAGTTTACCTTATATATATATATATATATATATATATATATATATATATATATATAATACAAATCTAGCAATAGTAACGCATTGCACGGTTTAACTAGTAATAATACAATAAAGTGAAGATTTTAACTATTAGTTTTATTTCTGTTTTAAATTATGGATTATGAAATTTTATATGAATTAATAAACAACATGTATACCAATCAGAAAGGATCCTCAACAAAATCTATTGCTAAATTTAACATCAATAAAGGAATAAATACGAAATCAAAAAATTTGATGGAATTTATTGTTTTTTCATTAGCTCTGAGTAAATAAAAAATCTTATTGTGTGATTTATGTTATTTTTAATTTGTGTAGAAATAGAATAAAAGCAATCAAACAATGTTGGGGTGTTGATAAAGTTTATTTTTACACTTTTTCGATGGCTTTGAGAAAGAGAAGAAATCTTGTCAATTACGCGCTGTTTATATTACTTTTAATTTGTTTAAAAATAGAATAATTTATTTTTATAATGTTTCGTTGGCTTTCAGTAAGGAAAAGTTCTTTTCTCATATTACGCGATTTATGTTATTTTTAATTTGCTTTAAAATGAAATGAAATATCAAACAGAATTTTTCTGATAAAATTTATTTTTAGATTTCTTCCTTAGCTTCGAATGAAGAAAACGTTTTCTCAAATATCGCGTATTTTACGATACCTTTGATTAACTTAAAAGGCATGAACAAGTTCAAGAAAAAGCAACAAAACGAACAAAGAAAAAGTTGTTATTCATAAAAAACGGCAAAGAAAAATACCTTGATTTATATTATAATGAAAATAATGGTATTAAAATTGTTTTTATTTAAATTTTTTTCAACTTTAATTTTAAAGTAATAATAACACAGGTTTGCAACCAAACAACTGCATAGGATTTTTATACTGTTTCTTATAGATTTTTACTCACTAAAACGGAAAAAAATACTCGAAAAATTCCATGTCAACAGGTTTTCTTGCAAAATTCATTTAGAGTGAAACGCCATTTAGTGAAAAGTGAAGAATTTTACTAACTGGATTTAGCTTGTTTACATACATGTTTGCCTGGGTATTAGGAATGCGTCTAAGCAAACGTATTGTCAGATTTGACCATGTTTCAACATGATAAATAACTTCAGAATTACGGTTATTGTATAAGCAACACTCAGTTTACATTTTGCATTCAAACGTGACTGCACTCGTGTGTTTAGTTATATGTTATGGCTCCAAGAGGATGTGTTTTTTCTCCTGACAACTTTCGTTCTATTTGTGGTGAATACAATATTAAAAGTCAACAAAAAAACGTAAGTGATTTCGTGAAGGAAGTGTATTTTGCTTACTGCAAGTTTAAACTTGGGATCAAGACTAAGCACCTACTATGACTATGCAGAAGCTGCGAGGAAGACCTTCGTTAATGGTTTAAGGATAAATAGCACTAATTTCGTTTTGGCATTCCTATGACGCAACGTGAACAGCAAAACGACACTGCCGACTATTATTTCTGCTCGGTAGATGTGAAAGGTTTCAATACAAAAAATAAAAATAAAATACAACCTATTTAAAAAAGAATTACATCTAGTTATCCATGAATTTCACCTATAAATTATGAAGTTCCGCATTCTTGAAATGCGCATATAGATTAAATGGTATAGAGGTTATCTACCTGTCACTGTCAAAATTTAACATTCCAGAGATATGGAGATGAAATTAATAACAAGTACAATTAGATCATTACTATAATAATAAAACTTTAATAATGGCATATTAATCAAACAACTAAGGTAAATAACTAATTTGTAAAAATTTTAATTATTATAATTTATAACAACTGTTCAAAATGGTCACCATTCTGTTGAATGCATAATGCAATACTACGTTTCACGTTGTCAGAAATATTTTTCAATACATTTGGTTTTATTTCATTACATTTAATTGTAATTGTATTCATCTAGTCATTCTTGTCTTATATTCTTAATTTTTTAGCAATCCGAAAATAGGAAAATCTAACGGAGTAAGATCTGGTGATCTTGCTGGCCAAACACCTCTGCTTATAACTCTATGAGGGAAGTAATATTCTAAAAGCGCTGAATTTTCACCTGTTGTTTGTGCAGTAACCCCATCTTGCTGGAAGTAACCCCCATTGAATTCGTCTCGTTGCACTTGAATTAAAAATGGTATTAATAACTGTTCGCGGTATCGTTGGCTATTAATAATTGTGAAAAAATATTGGTCCTATTTTTCTATGACGAGATACTGCTAACATACTACAACTTTAACAGCATGTAAAGGAACTTCGATGTGATTGTTTGGATTGTTTATAGACCATGTTCTGTAATTTTGTTTATTTACAAACCCGATTAAATGAAACCATGCTTCATCAGTAAAAAAATTAAATTAAAAGTTTTATCATTATTTAAATTTTCTTGAAAGAAGTTTCAATAATTAAGCCTACTAGCGTGATCTCTAGGTAAGATCTGTGGAACAATCGATAATTTCTACGGATACATATGTAAACGACGCTTCAAAATTCTATGAGCGGTACTGGAAGATACGTTCGTTTGAACTGATAAACGTCGAACTGATGTATGTGTGTTTTCTTGAACAAGGTTTTCTACTTGTTCAACAATATTTTGCTGTGTACGTGGTCTACCAGAACTTTTGCCTTTTAACACAGATCCTGTAGCCCGTAACTTCTCCACGACTAGACGAATGTGATGATGTAAGGTGGTATTATCCACAACTTTATTAGGAAACTGCAAATGAAACTGTCGCTTACATTCCACGTAGGAATATTGCCATTCTCCGTTAAGGAATTGTACGGAAATATACTTCAACAATGAAAATAATTTCTTGCAATATGTACATCATGTAGTAGTATTGTTTATTAAGTAAAAAAGTATTTATATGAAGAAATTATATTGCTAGTCACAAAATGACAAATGTCAACAAAATAACGTTAGATAAATAGGCAAGGCATAAATAAAAGGCAAGTTGCTTATAATAATTTGCAAGTACTAGTTACTCAGTGCTTACTGAGATGAAGTTCTTTTTGAAACACATTGTATCTTATCCAAACCTTAATTCAGCTATTCGTCCAGTGCTTCATAGCTCTGAACTACCAATTCCCCGCCCACCTTCCAATCTGGACGATATCCTGAGTGATTCTAAGGATGGAAAAACATTACCACCCCAGGACGAACTAGTTCAGATTTTTTTTGTTGATGAGAGACCCCAATGATCGGGTTAGAGATTTATCACCCCGATGCTCATTTTGGTGATACAAGCAATGAGAGAGAGAATTCGCTAAGCGGAAGCATGTTCGGAGTAGTATCAAAGAAGAAAAGGTTTTATAGATAAAAAGAATGAACTCAGAATGTTAAGTAGATCTTATAAATGTTCGGAGTAGTATCAAATTGAAGAAGAAAAGGTTTTATAGGTAAAAAGAATGAATGTTAAGTAGATCTTATAAAGAAATTGTTTGTTTAATTATAAGAAACATTGTTTAGTTAATTGTAATAAATGATGCTTGTTTCATTAGTGTTGTGCTATTTTATGCAAATACCTTATATTTTGCAAAAAAAAAAACTGTGCGTGATTGAGGAAAATGGATATCGCTTTTAGATTCGACAAGGTAGAAAACTTAATATTTACCTAAAACATCGCATACAGCTGGAAAAACATATTTTTTGCTGACCTGTGTAATTATTTCTTTAAAACTTGTTGATATTGACAAAAATTTAGTTTTTGGTTTTAACTTCCCTTTATTTTCTATTGCTATTTTTAATAATTTTGAAAGTAAATCAATATCACAAACATAAATGACAAAACTTACCTCTACCACTCTGCCTATCATTGTCATTGTATTTCCCATTATTTTTCCCGCGCGATTTATTCATTCTTCCATTTGAACAGGATCTGCTTCGATATCGGCAACAACCAATACTTTATACCCATATATACATTACATTTCAAAGCACAAGTACACTATATTAATTTAAAAAATGTCCAGAAACAAACTTTAAATAAAAAATAATATTTAAACGAGCGCACACCTATACTATATATCTAAAGCTTTATGTGCATATGTACATAGAGAGAAAGAGATGCGAGATTTCAACGCCGCCGATGTCGAAAGAGTGAAAATTCTGAATTTTATTTCCCGCAGCCAGTCGAACAGTCGAGACTTGTCAATCAGAGACACGTTCTTGTTACGATTATTTTATAGTACTACCAACATTACGCGACCGTTCTCACCTACTTCGTTAGAGATTCGGCGTGAATCTACAAGTTCAACGTTGGTGACGCCTGGCGTCCAGACGCATACGCAAGCGTCGTCGCGTCTCTTTCCAACAGTGCCGACCGTCTCGCTCGTACTCATACTCGTCCGGACTGGATGGTACCTACGGAGCGTTCGAGCTTTTACTCGCCGTCCGTTGAGTGCGGCCTTCTCTGTTACTCAGCCGCGGATGTCGAGTTAGCCGCGCTCACCTCCGCCACGGGATAACGTCATCCTTGCATTCTCTCTGCTCCCAGGTTCGCTTCCCGATGACGTCACACCCGCTGAAAAAGGTTGTTTGAAATATGGGTACATTTTAATTGATTACTAATTAGAACATAGCAGATTTTTTTATGAGGGTAGTGTAAGAAACATTTCATTTCCTGTTATATAAAAAATTAACAGTCATAAACGCAGAAGAGCAATAACACTAGCCTCGTATTAAGTAGTAAACACGCTGCGATTAAACAATATGTCTGCCAAATGCTCTCTACAACTCTGTTGGCGCGCCTAGTAAAACATTTGCACAGCAATGCAGCCTAGTATGTTGAACTTGAGTTGAGATACTTAAGTAGGTAAATTTTTCAAATTATTTTGTTATCCGGGCGTATTTTTTAACTTGAAATATCTCGAAAAATAAGCAGTTCACAAAAAGAATTCGAATTTCAAATTCAATAATTCAATGCAGGAAATGCAGGAAAGTGATAGATTTAGTCACTCTCTCTCCCACAATGTAGGTGAGACTGGGGTAACTTTGAAATCTTAAATAGGAACCCGTATATTTTATTACAGATTCAAATTCTACTGGAAAAAGTACGTAAGATTTATCTGAGACATTTTTTTCAATCAAGATAGATGGCGCTGTAATCGATGAAATTCAATTTTTTTCAATTTCTCGCACAGAGAACCTATACATACGATTCCGTAATTCGTTTTCAATAAAAAGAATACAACGAAAAACGACTGATCAAGAAAGTACTAGTATCATAAACTAGGAATGCGCATCCTTCTTCACATACTTCATACTTCGATAAGTCAGCGTGATTCCCTTCGCTCATAACTTATCGGACTGTTTTCAAATAAAAAAAAAAATTATTTTTTTCTTTTAATACCATTTCTTATGTTGAAAATAATTTATATAAAAATGTTTTTGTGTTATTTCTTCTATTCGTATTTTTTTTAATTCAAAAAACGCAAAACAAACGTACACAAGAAAGAAATTACTTTAAGAAACAACTTATTTTACTCAGTTCGAAAAATATTTGAAAAAGTAAAAGATTTGTTCCTGTTACGCTGCTAATAGTACAGTGAAAATATTTAGAGAATAGCACATACGTCATCACAAAGCTCCGCGAACAAAAAGTGCCCGGGGCGTAAGTGATTTCGAGAGATTTCGAGCATTAGGGGTAATTTTTGAAAAATTTTATCTTTGTGAAAATTATGTTTCTTCATAAAACTACAATATTTCTAATGAATTTAATTGATATTGAGAAAGCAAATTATTATTTACAGAAGTATTAATATGAATCTTTAAATCTATCTCGTTATGAATATTGCAGCTAGTACTATAATTTAAATAAAATTAACTCAATAAATTTTTCGCTTCATAAACTTTCTTATTTTAGAGAATTATTTTGTACTCAGAGTAGCAGTTTAAGTTTATTTTACATTTATCAAATCAGAATTATTATAATTTTAAATATATATTGGCTTATTCCAAGCTACAATAAAGATATATATAAATATTTCATGTTGTCTAGAGAATATATTGTTATATTTAATACAAGTTAACATCTGTATGATGAAATTTCTTAGAAAACTTTATTTTTGCCAAGTTGCCAATACATATGCAATAAAAACAATAACCATGTAATACATGTATGTTAATATCAGTACATATATATATATATATATATATGTGGTAATTCTTTCTTTGGAGACTGTGATTAAGTAAAAACTTAAAAAGGTATATAACCCCTTACCACAATTATTAATCGTATCCTAAATACGTATTTCGACAACTAAGTTGACATCATCAGTAGGTAAAAGCCACTAATTAAAAAGTCGCACATGGGGCACAGTAAAGCAAGATAACCGCTTACGCAACAACTACTTCATTAAAAATATCGCGAAATACAATGGCTTTGGCATAGAAATAATCAATAAATTAATTAGAAAAACAAATATAAAAAATACAATCCGCGAATCCACAGGTTTGATATCTCAAAGTAACCAGGAGAAAAAGTACATGTGTTTACCATACCACCCCGTCACGAAAAACATTAATAACGTTGTGAAAGAAAGAGGTCTCCAAGTTTCCTTTCGGTCCGAAAATACTATCAAAAGTCTCCTAGGGAATACTAAAGATAGAGTTAATTTCAATTCGAAATCAGGTATATACGAAATTAGTTGCGAGGATTGTAATTTGAAATATATAGGCCAAACTAAACGACCAATAATAACCCGTTTTAAAGAACACATATCACATATTAAATACAATAGACCGGATAAATCGAATGTTGCCAACCACGCTTTAAGCACACTACACAATGTATCGATTACAGGGTTGAAGTTGCGGTCAAAGGAATTAATAAACCCCACGAACTTGATGCTTATGAAAGTATATATATCGCGAAAAATAAACAAAATTCCATGAATAGCGATAGATCACCGATTCCTTTCAGTTGTCTCTTTTCATTTTTATTACCATAATAGTGTCATCGTCGTTTTTAAAATTGAAGTTATTAGGACATGTTTAGTGCCGTTCCCTTAAGAAAAGAATGTTTGCCGGTCTTTCGTTCGAGATATTTCAACTCGGAGAATAAACATATGTGTAGGCCTTTTTTCCTTAAGAGGTAAGTGCTCTTCGACCTTTTCCTAGTTTACATTCGCATGTTAAAATTAGTCTATACGTGAACGCGGTGTAAAGTAGTTGTTGCGTAAGCGGTTATCTAGCTTTACTGTGCCCCATGTGCGACTTTTTAATTAGTGGTTTTTACCTACTGATGATGACAACTTAGTTGTCGAAATACGTATTTAGGATACGATTAATAATTGTGGTAAGGGGATATATACCTTTTTAAGTATATATGTGGTATAAAAAAGTAACAAATTGATCTATTTTCTAAATTTTAAGTTTTACAAAAGATTTAAGAAAAGTAACAGAACATCCAATGCCGCATGTCCATTTGTGGCTGTTTCAGCCCTATCATGTTATTCTACTTCTTTTGGCAGTGGTTGAACACCATCATAATCTTCAATGTCAGAGTCATCATCGCTATAACTATCTTCTTCATTATCGGTTTCTTCCGTATTAACTATAAGAACTTGATTATCTGTTACATCATCTAAGAAATACTCTGTTTGTAGATAATTTTGAACAACTTTATCTGCGTGACTACAAACAGATGCCCACTCTTCTGCATTTACAGACGCGAATTTTTCTCTGACCAAATTTTCGACGTCTGCTAATTTACAAGTGACATTTCTGGTTCCAACCCAATTCTTTACTTTCGCCCATATCTTTTCGATTGAATCTAACTCCGGGTGTTAAGGAGGCAACCTCAATACATTATCTTTATGGGCCCATAATAGTGTATCCAGTTTATATCTTGGATTTTCACTTTTATTTTTCTTTATTAATTAATATAACTCCGGCTTGGTCCGCTTCACATCAAACGCTATATTTCTTGCTACCAGCCACTCTATCATTTTTTTGGAGATTGATGTTGGATCACGTTCGATTTTGACATTTTGATATGATGCGTTATCGACTACCAGTACACTTCTTGGTGGAAGATTAGGCAGTAACTGTTTATTGACCCAATTGAAAAAGTTTGTTGAATTCATTTAATCATGGTAATCACTAGATTTTGTACCTATAAAAACAATGGAACTAATAGCAACAATAATTTTAACAACCGCGATAAATTTACATTTATCGTTATAAAGCAATGACTGTGTAATATTTATATATATAATATCTCTACGTTCTAGTTTATAATTGTTAATGACTTAAAATTTAAATCATACTATACTTACAGATTTATAAAAGATATTTTTTAAGTGCTCGAGTAGTGAACTTCATAATAAATACTTGAATTTTGCAAATTCCTTGAATACATAAACATTGTTTACTGTAACTACTACGATTCAAATAACTACTACGATTCAAATAATCCATCAAAGTTTTAAATTATAAAATATATACAGGGTGAGTTTTTTTGAATGTTTAGCATTGGGATCTCAGAAACTACTGGAGATAGAAAAACGATTAAATGGGGAAAGATGCGCAGTTTTACGAGTTTGATTTAAAACTGCTTTTTTTCTCCGATAACTTTCATGGCTTATTAGATATTCAAAGAAAACTAAATTTTACGATTTTCTTTAAGCATGCTTAGCATCGTTAATAGTAATTTTAGAGAAAAAGTGTTCAGACAAAAGTTTTAGATAATTTTACGCCAAATAAAACTATTTAGCTATTTTTTTTTTTCGTTCATCATTATCGAGTTATGACACAAACTTGTGTCTTTTTAAATAGAAACCATAGTTGGTTTTGACATCATTAAAAAGCTTATTTTTTGCTGATTACAATGATGTAAGGTTTGATATGGTTATTTTAAAAAATAACGAGGATATAGGCATGTTTATGGTTTTTATGGAAAACAATTGAATTTCGAACTGATAAAATACAAACCAAACGAAAACTTATTTTGAAATCTTATGTAGTAATAAAATGAAAACTATAAGAACTTTTATTAAGGGCACACAACATTATTAATGTTCAAAGATACCATTATTATTAATACACAAATTGCATCTCTTCACAACAGAAGTTGTAGCATTGCGGACTTTACGCCTATCGATGTTATTAAAAGCAACTAAGACAGCTTCTCTTAAATCTTCGATTGTTTCATATGTTCTTTTGTATACTGTGTCCTTTAGTACACCCCACAAGAAAAATACAAAACTGATAAATCAGGGGATCTAGCCGGCCATTCAATGGGTGCATTTCGTCCTATCCATTGATTAGGGAAGTTCAAATTTAAATAATTTCTAACATTCAGTTGATTGTGCGGAGGCGCTCCGTCATGTTGAAACCATTGCAGCATTGCTCGGGTTCTTAAATTTAAATTATCTAACATTTTCTCGAAATCTTGTTGTAAAAAATTAAGATAACGATCAAAAATAAAAGGAGGAAGAACAGTTGATCCTATAACACCACACCAAACATTAAACCATTAATTTAATTTGTGGTCTCCTATGTTCAACGTGAAGTGGATTTGTTTGAGACCATATGTGCTCATTGTGCCTATTAAACATTCCACAATTTGTGAAACGAGATTCATCAGTCCATAATATTTTCATTGAAAAGCGTGGATCGTTTTGACACTGATCTTTAAACCATCTACAAAAAGCTATTCGTCTGATGTTATCACCTTCATGTAAAGTTTGTGATACTGATAATTTGTAGGGACGAAATTTATGCTTTTTCAACACTCTGACAATAGTTCGTTGAGAGGAGCCCATTTCTGTTGAAATTTGTCTGGTCGATGTAGATGGATTCTGAGCGACACTTGCTAATATGTTTATTTCTCTATCTTCATCCATCCCTTTTTTTGATTTTGGTTTAACGAACGAACCATAATCTGCTAAATTATCCCATAATCTCTTAAAAGTAGGTAGCGACGGCTGACGTCGATCAAAATAATTTTCAAAATAAACTTCAGCAGCTCTAGTAGAATTTTTCTGGCACTGAATGTAACATTCAACCATATCACGCTTTTCTACGATAGAAAATTCCATAGCCAACTTATGATTAACGGCCGTTTGCACCGCTTATAGTTAAGTTACAATTAAATTAATTAATAGTTAATTGTCAATGTTTGACAATTAACTTGACTTAAAAGTAAAAATTCTCTCACTTCTGTGACTCAACGTGAAAGCAATGTTAGTATATTTATCTCGACTGTTCCAACGAACACTATTGTAACTCAGATTTTTCGTTTTTTGAATTACAAAACACCAAACATTTTTTTTTAAGTTTTTATCTTATAAAGTGAACAATCATAGAAATGTCTATATCCTCTTTATTTTTTAAAATAACCATATCAAACCTTATATCATTGTAATTAGCAAAAAATAAGCTTTTTAATGATGTCAAAACCAACTATGGTTTCTATTAAAAAACACAAGTTTGTGTCATAACTCGATAATGTTGAACGAAAAAAAAAATATTAGCTATAAAGTTTTATTTGGCGTAAAATTATCTAAAACTTTTGTCTGAACACTTTTTCTCTAAAATTACTATTAGCGATGCTAAACATGTTTAAAGAAAATCGTAAAATTTAGTTTTCTTGGAATATCTAATAAGCCATGAAAGTTATCGGAGAAACAAAAGCAGTTTTAAATCAAACTCGTAAAACTGCGCATCTTTCCCCATTTAAGCGTTTTTCAATCTCCACTAGTTTCTGAGATCCCAATGCTAAACATTCAAAAAAAAACTCAACCTGTATATATAATTTATTTTATTTTGAGAAAACAAAGAATGGATCAATATTATGCGGAATTCGATAACGTATATAATAATGAATTCGACAGATAAATAATGTAATAAAGACATTCAAGACTTTGAAGTGAAGAAGAAATAAATCAGGGTTACTTTCAACAATACGGAGCTAGAGTGCACACAGCTTGTGAAACAATTAATATGATACGGAAATTTATCAAAATCGGTTGATAAGTTTAAACATCGAACATGAATTTCCACCAAGATCTTGTGATGTTAACCCCTGTGATTTTTTTCTGTGGCCTTTTTAAAGAACTCAATTTTTTGGGTACAGATACCTGATCTTGCAGACCTTCAGATCAGAATTGCTGAAATAATTAACGAAATCGACGATATGCTACTACAAAACGTTTTCTCCTTCATTAGAAGAAGATGTTAGAAATGCCTCGAACAAGGTGGTGGCACTTTCAACAATTTTTATAAAATGTTATTTGTTTGTTGCAAATAAACGTATCTCATTTAGTTAAATATTTTAATTTTATTATTTTGACATTTATCATGTCATTCAAATAGTTCATTACCAACAAAATTAATATTAAGAACTTAAGTAAAAAGCTAAGATATACGTATAATTTCCATGGGCAACTTCGAGGTAAAATTTAGTTGAACGCTCGTTATATATATATATATATATATATATATATATATATATATATATATATATATATATATATATATTTACAAATTGTGAATAATAAATGTATCAAACTTAACATGCTATCGTATTATTTCTCTCCTTATTAAATTAGATGCTAGGCCTAGTTGCAAGGAACCCTTTTTGTAACAGAACAGAAACCGTGAGAGCAATTTAAGAGTATAAACTAAATATATGTGTGTATGATGATTCATGTTTAATAATTGACTATTCATATTTAATAATTGGCGGCCATTTTGAAAATCAAAGTACACAGCAATATGTATATATATATATATATATATATATATATATATATCAATAAATATTATTATTATTATTATTAAATGCAACAACATTTTCCGCAGTAGTTATCTATCTAAAGATTTTCCGGCTCCAAATTCGTCATCTAAGCAAAATTGTTGTTTTTTAAATATTTATACTATCCTCCTATATACATCATCTAGAGGTATTAAACCACGATTAAAATTGTTGACGTTAACCGTTCGATAGACACATCTCGTTAATGATAACATTCTAACAAATTTACTGAAAGACAGTTTCCGAAACATAAAGATAGGTATGTAAATAAAATATTGTTGGAGATATTGAAAGGGAATACACGCTCCAGCACGCACAGAATCGTTACCTAAAATTTATTTGACAAAACTTTCCTGCGCGTTACGTATTAAGCACGAATTATTAATACCCTTTTTATTACCAACCACGGACATTTAACTTTCACCAACTGAAATAATTTTACTTCGGGGGCTTTCATGACATGGTTTCTATTACTATATTGTTATACTTGTTTCGATGAAAAATATTCCTCTGTACTGATTCCCAGTAACTATATTTACTATATATTGCAGTGAAACATCCATTTATTAAGTAACTTAAAAATGAATTAAATAAATAAAAAAAATAAGGTTCTGGAGAAAAAATTATACCGTTGTTATAATATTGCATACTTTAATATTAATTTGAAGAAAATATTATATATATATATATATATATATATATATATATATATATAATGATATATATATATATATAATGATATATATATATAATGATATATATATACAGGGTGATTCTTAATATATGCGACAAACTTTAGGAGCTGCTTCCTGGGGTTATTTTGATCATAAAAGTTCATAAGAACATATTGCTATGGACTTTCCTTGGACAAGTAAGGAAAAAGTATGAACAATTAGTGAACTCAGTAATAGGGACATTCTAATGAAAATTAGCTATTTCAGTTGTATATTTATTTATTTCAGACGGGGTTCGATATATATATATATTATTTTATAAATAAAATAAATTGTATGATGTATGAAATTATGATTAGCCCTTGTATATTTAGGTTGACCAAGGAATTGAACTTGCCGCTTCTTCGGATATTGTATTTGATGAAATGTATTGTCTGTATAAATTTTGATTTTATAGATGGTAGGGATGGCCAGGCGGATATGAATTTTTCATTTTTGTTTCAGAGGTATCTTGTCTGTTAAAGTGTTTAGTTCGTTAAAGAATAAAATAATCAATTTTATTCTTTGTTGTATAAATTCGGTCTGTATATTGTTTTGCATTTAGTGTAAGGTGCAAGTAAATCTTAATTCGATTTTTGCGTAGTTTTAATGTTTATTTGAAATTTCGTGAAAAAAGATGCCTCTCGTGTATTTTATAAAATCGCACAAAAAAATTAATGTAAGTTGATAAAATTTATTTTGTTTATATATTTGATATCAGGATTATTTTCATTGTTATAAATTTATGTATTTATTGTAATAATTATATGTTTGAAAGTAGTATATGGATATTAGTGAAAATTGACATGTTTTTTGTAAGGGAAGTTGTTTTTTCTTAAAATAAATTTTCGAGAACATTTTTAAATTCAAGGTTGGAGGTATTGTAGTGGGGGATTGACCTTGTCATGTTATTTGGTGCATGAAAATTTCAACTAGCGTGAGTTTTGAAAACTAATTTGTTTTTAATATTTGTTTGTGGGGGTCACAGTAGAGGTTAAACTTGACAGATTTCACTAATATTTATTAATTTTATATTTTAATCGTGATTTAAAAAGAGGTTTTTCTCTTTGTGCGAGTCAATATTCACAAAGTGTGTTTCCTCATTGCTACTGTTTGATGATGCTTTAGCACCCTATACACCTTGTAGAGGGATATTTTTTTTAATTTTTTTTTAATATATTAATGTGAAGGGAAAATGTGTGTATAATTTATCTGACACCTCGTGTTTTATTTTATGACATAACCTGTATCCGAGAGGATCGACCCAGAGACGTAAGCTCAAGGATTCTACCAGACTGAATAGCCGGCGATATAAGCTGTAGTGTGAATTAAAATTAAATAAGCAATTTCAAAGCAAATTCCACTGCAATATGTCCAAAACCGCTTAGTTCAGAAGTTATACAATGTTTAATAGAAAGTTAAAATAATAAATGGTTTTATTATAAATTAACAAAATAATTAGTAAAACAAAATTAACTTATAGTAACTGTTGAAAATGACCGCCCCCAACTGCACTACAAGCTGCTATCCTCCGTCGTATTGACTGGCGAGTCCGTTCGAAAATACCAGGGGTATTTCGAATTGTTTCAAAAGCTGCTATAATACGATTTCTTAGTTCATCGACATTTTCCATGGGAGTCGTGTAAACTAATGATTTAAGGTGGCCCCAGAGAAAAAGTCCAATGAATTTAAGTCTGGAGACCGAGGAGGCCACGGTTGTGGACCTCCCCGTCCTATCCACCGATTTGGATACGTACTGTCCAGAAACTCGCGAGCAAGTAAACTAAAATGCGCTGGAGCACCGTCATGCATAAAATACATTTGTAATCTTAACTGCAACGGAACTTCTTCCAGCAGTAGTGGTAACTCCTCTTCAAGAAAATTGCGGTATACCTCGCCATTTAACCGCATCGGTAAAAAATGTGGACCTAACAAGTGATCTGCAACAATTCCGGCCCACACATTTACAGAGAATTGATGCTGATGACGGGCATTCATTATTTCTCGCGGATTTTCTTCGGCCCATATGTGATTATTATGAAAATTAATAATCGCGCTTCTAGAGAAAGTAGCCTCGTCGGTGAAGAATATTTGAGCCAAATGGTTAGGATTTTGTACGACTTCGTGTTGCATCCATTGACAAAAAGCTAATCTTTGTGGAAAATCTGCTGGCAATAGAGCCTGCACCCGTTGAATGTGATATGGATACAACAGTTGATCTTTCAATATTTTCCAAACTGTGGCCTGACTAATGTTTAAATCAAACGCAATTTTTCTGGTGCCTGTTGTCGGATGTTCCTCAATTTCATTTAATACCATTTCTTCAACTTGTGGAGTTCTCACTGTAGATGGGGGCCCGCTATCAGTCGTCCGTTTTTTAAAACTTCCCGTTTCACTAATACGTTGATGGAGACGGGCAAACATGGAATGTTGCGGTATGATACGGTTCGGGTATCGTTCTGCATAAAGACGTCTAGCAGCACGCGCATTTCCATTGGGAAGACCGTAAACAAAATGCATATCACACATCTCAGCATTCGTATAATTCATTTTAGAAAACAGAAACTGGCAATAAACTGAATGAATACTCTGATACTATTAACAAATATTGAAATAACAAATAAACAATTCGTAAATACCGTACATAATCACAACACGTGCTTCTTGAGCAACTGGTAAACACCAACTGATTAGCATCGACAACGCGACCACTACGCATATTAGAGAGACAGGCACAGACTTGTTTACGAGCTTGTATTACAGTTGGAAGCGGTCATTTTCAACATTTACTATAAGTTAATTTTGTTTTACTAATTATTTTGTTAATTTATAATAAAACCATTTATTATTTTAACTTTCTATTAAACATTGTATAACTTCTGAACTAAGCGGTTTTGGACATATGTTCTTATGTTAGTTAAGATTACAAATGTATTTTATGCATGACGGTGCTCCAGCGCATTTTAGTTTACTTGCTCGCGAGTTTCTGGACAGTACGTATCCAAATCGGTGGATAGGACGGAGAGGTCCACAACCGTGGCCTCCTCGGTCTCCAGACTTAAATTCATTGGACTTTTTTCTCTGGGGCCACCTTAAATCATTAGTTAACACGACTCCCATGGAAAATGTCGATGAACTAAGAAATCGTATTATAGCAGCTTTTGAAACAATTCGAAATACCCTTGGTATTTTCGAACGGACTCGCCAGTCAATACGACGGAGGATAGCAGCTTGTAGTGCAGTTGGGGGCGGTCATTTTCAACAGTTACTATAAGTTAATTTTGTTTTACTAATTATTTTGTTAATTTATAATAAAACCATTTATTATTTTAACTTTCTATTAAACATTGTATAACTTCTGAACTAAGCGGTTTTGCACATATGTTCTTGCGAACTTTTATGATCAAAATAACCCCAGGAATCAGCTCCTAAAGTTTGTCGCATATATTAAGAATCACCCTGTATATATGTTGTGGTAGGTCAAGCCTACACATAAGAATTCCTGAGATTCGTGAAATACAGATCGTTAACGTTTGTATAGAAATATTAGACAATAAGAAAATTTTGGAACTGAATTCTTCATCTGACATATCAATAAAGTTGATTTCGCGTTTTTAATTGTTCAAAATTAATTCTCATATTTATTTATTTTTATCTTTTCATTTGCCTTAGTCATTTTATTTCTATATTTTGTATTTCCGAAGACATTTCAACTTAATTGATTAATAATAAATGACGCGCATTTCTTAGGGAAAACTACTTATTTGAAATAAATACAGCGGGAAATATCCCAATCAAAAATTAGCATAATATAAAATTACTAACATTCTCATGACAATTATTTATTTACTAAAATAAAATATGTAATTTTTGTAAAGTATCTATATGGTTTGAGTAATTAAATTATCATTTTTACTAAAATTAATTAGCGAGATTATATTAATACATACAAATTAGACGAATAAGAAGCTAGCATTCGGAACAAACGAGAGTTAGCGTCACTAGGTAGAAAAATTCCAAAAACACCTCGACGTTTTTTTAAATGCTGCTCTGGAAATAAGAAGAAAAATCATAAAATAAATTAGAGAAACTATACTACGAACATATATAAATATCACCTGTTTATCCGGCTCCTTTTTGACGCATTTTGCGTATCCAGACATCAACCAGTGCCTCATAAAACGAAAATTCCATTTCACCGGGAATAGCATCCAGCTAGATCGAAGCTAAGCGGTGACGCCGTCCGAGTACCCGCCTAAACCTGTATCCTGCATTTTCGAATCCACAAGAAGACTCCAGACTAACCCATTCCCGTCTATTTCAAGCTTAAGTATTATTTCAATCTCCTACAAATTTTGAAAATGTTGAATTAGTTCAATTCATAAAGTAAAACCTCTATCAAAGATTTTTTAGAATAGATGTACCTTATGGGTACTTTTAGAATTAGAATTATTTAATTTAAAAACTAGAAGAATACAGTTCCCCTGTTTACAAATGTTCATTTTTAAAAAGAAGCATTTATGTATGTTAGTTTAATTAAATTCACTTTCTTTAATTATCTTTGCTTAACCTAGAATTTATTTTATGTTTATATTATCACGTGACTTGATTCATTTTGATTAATCCTAATTTTAAGTGTATTAATTCTGCACAACAAAAAGAGTCTCATTGTTCTCATAAGCCGGACATTTAACACAAATTAAAGCCCACCAGAAAATAAACAATAAGAAGTTATTCACATGTACAGCTGTTGAGGTTAAGTATACTTCGTTATTAAACGATTATTTATCATTTGAATCATACACATGTAACAGATACAACGTCAAATAACTCCATCTGTATGTAATATTTGAAACCTTATTTAAAACAGATATTTATAATATTTTTTTATTAAAATCACCTTATCAGCTTCATTATATTAAATCATTTGGTTTTGTAAATATTATACGACCCTTTGGCGTATATCAATATATATATATATATATATATATATATATATATATATATAGTGTTAATAAGAATTAAAATTTATTTCTTATTTATTTTATTGGCCGTGTCATAATATTAAAATAATAGACATTTTCTTGGTTTAGCGACCTTTAATGAATTTCAGTTTTTTACTACGACGTTTCGACTTTTTTTATATAATTAAGTCTTTTTCAAGTGATTAGAACTAAAAAATTAAAAAATTAATACACCGAAAGGTAAGAAATATATTTACAATTTGTATGAATGAATTAAAATTAAAATAATAATTAAAGTAAGGAAAATTAAAGGATACAAAACTCACCAATTTATTTCGTGTTAAAACACATATTTTGTGTAATATGTATGGTCAGACATGTCGACCTTTTTATAGGGTCGAACTGCCTTTCGCGGAATATTTAGTGTAACTAAATGTCTTGGTGCAGAAATGAAATTGTTTATTTCGTTTTAAAATTAGTTTGGTCAGGCCATATGTTTGGGAAAATACAGTATATTTACATTGGGAAATTTTTTTTTTTGTGTGGTTGGGGTTGTCTTCTATTGTTTAATGAGCGGATAATAAAGTTTAGAAAGGCCAACGATCGTAACGAGATTGATGGCCTGATACCTGAGGAAGCCACTATGCTGACGAAACATTTGTAGTGTTACGATTAAATATTAAAAAGTGAAGATTTGAGCCGTAGTTTTATTTCTATTTTATTATGGATCTTCATCAAGTAAATGTCGAATCAATTCAATACAATTTAGAATAAAGAAAAATTATTATTATTTCGTTGAAGTGTCCTTTTTGATTTTAAAGTTTGTTTTTAATATTTGTTTATTAACTTACTTTCACAAAAAACACATCTAACAACGTTGTAAAACAATAGCTGATGAATTTAAATTAGAGCAATTATATAGGTGATAATTACATCGATTTCTGTCAAATAGATGTACAAAAATAAGTCAATACTATCACAAAACTATAAAACTTTGTAATATTTTCACAATAAATATGTAATGTATCAGAATAATTGAAACATACATGAGTGGGTAAAACCCCACCAGTTTCGTATAATACAAAGATATTTTTAATAATATAAAATATTATTAAATATTTGGTGTGAAGAACACAAATACAGGTTCACTATTAATATTTTTGTGAATGTGTCCGAACATATCCATCCCCAGAGACGTAGATACGTATTTCGCCTCTCTACATGCTCATCGGTACGCCCCTGATGGACAAAGGATATCTTCAGACACATTCACAAAAAAGAACCACATCGCCATATCACAGAAATTATCCAGACCGTGCATAGAAGTAAATTTATTATTATTCTGATGCATTACACATGCGGTTAGTCCGCAGTATGAATGAAGACAACATTCAGTTTCTAGAGAGACGGCTGTGCCATCTTTGGAAGAGCGTCGTTGGTTCGCATTAGTTATGTGAACAGTGCGAGGTACTTCGGCTCTCTGACAACAGGCAGCGCTGAATTTTACACATTAAGGGCTAATTCTAAATATATTTCATATTTAGATTGCAGATTCCAATTGCAAGATAATTGGATGTAGTGCATAAAATCCAGAATCAGTGCATGATACTGCTATATGGCAAACAAGTAATATTAGAAATTACTTAAGAGAGCAATACGAACATGGGAATACCTTAACACATTTAATAGGTAAACAGTTACATATATGCACATATACTGAACTGTGTATTTATTTTCAATTCCAAACAGAGGATAGTGGTTATCCTCTTGAGCCGTGGCTTTTCACACCGTTTGCTAATGTACAAGAAGGCACAAGCGACGCAAATTTCAACAAACAAACAAAACCCGAAACATTATAGGAGAACAAATGGTGTGCTATAGGGCAGATTTAGGTGTCTTTCTAGACATAGGGTTTTGTTATACCATCCAACTAGAGCAGGAAGCAGCAAAAATTATTCATACATGTTGTGTACTTCATAATATTGCAATTAATGCTGGAATACCAATACAAGGTCACGAAATTGAATACAGAGAAAATGATGTTATTAATGGTAAGTCCATTGTAGATAAAGAAAAAAAAACATCACTGTATGCAGTAAGAATGAATGTAACTAATGCTTTACTACTTTGCAGATACTGCTGCTATTAATAATGTGTTACTAGTAGGACAAGCTGCACGAAATGCATATATTGAAAATAATTTACTTTGATTATGTATAAGCACTCATTTAAATGTACAGACAAATATATACTCATTAATCTTATATACATGGTAATTTCATTTTATCTCTGTATTATAGTACAATGTAAATATTAACAATTACAACATTATGGTTTTTCTTGGAATTCAAAAGTAGAATTTTGGAACGAATACTTAGCTATTTTTAATTTTAATAATTTGATTCGATTTGTTTTGGTGATTGCTTTCAAGTACGCATCTCCTACTTCTTTGAGTATAGTTTGTATATTCTCATAATTTACCTTAGCTTTCTTGCCCAGATTGATCAATTCTTCGGCTAATGCGATGAAAGGTTTTGTTCTATTGCTAGTGCCATAGATAACCTTAATTGAAAGGACATATAATGTTAAATTTTGAGAAAAGATTAGAGCCATCTGAGCAGTTGGAGGATAACTATATTTAAAAGGCATATATAGGGGATTTTAAATGATTTATTAGACTTTTACCACTTTAACTTGAAATACAACTTAAACTGCACAATCACCATAATTTAATTATATTCTTTTTTAAATTCTAACATTAAATTTATTTGTAATTATGAAATATTCGATTATTTGTCTCATTTATATTTCGCTTATCCTCGCCTAATAAAATTTTGTTTATATGTATGATATAATCAAAAATTAATACTTCCACAAATTTTCTAATGATATATTGTATAGTGTCGACCATGTGAATACAATATTTAAATTTAAAATGAATATTTTTTTGAAATGTTCAACCAAACAATTATAAAAACCTTGTCTATATATTATTTCTGGCAACAAAGATTTTGTCTGACTATATATTTGTATTAACAAGGTGAATAAATTAGCATTAATATAGTTTCAATTGTTTTGTTGCACTGTACTCTTTCATTGTCGTAAATTTTAAATAACTGTCATCTGTATTTCTCGTGTATATGTTTTCTATGCAGACATCACACTGCTTGATCATTTTATTTATTCTTTTTGTGACAAAACCAGCCACGTAAGCAGCAATATTTTCTTCTAATTTTGTGTTAGAGAGATTCATAGGTGATGGTGATATTTGGATCTTTTTTGTTTACTTCACATCTTAGCTAACTGCCTTTAAACAATAAAATTATTATTATTTACATGCAATTAAAATATCATCAAAAAGTACTATCATTATTATTGTTATAAAATATTAGCCTACTTGAACAAATTTTTCCAGAGTTAAGAAAATAACAGTGTTTTAATTTTGGCGTTGCTGCCCACTGAGTGTTTTAGTATAAAATTTTTAACCAAAGGGTATAAATAAATAAAATAGTGTAAATGCTGCAGCTGTAGGGTTCGTAAATCGTACTCCTCTTTGTACTTTTATGTTTATAAAAATAATTGTAAACATTAAAAACTACTTCTCCCGTTTGAGCGTGTATCACTTTATTAAAAAAAAATTATTAAAAATACCTTTGTATTATACAAAACTGGTGGGGTTTACCTACTCATGTATGTTTCAATTATTCTGATATATCACTTTATGATCCCCTAGAAATTATGTTCCGTCAAACGTCAATGACAAATGTATTCTGACAATTATTTGAGTAGTGGGTTGGACGTTCTTGAAGTCGGCTTCTGCGCACCCCCTCCTCGCGCCAACTTAATTGGTGCTCGCTATATGTTTCTTTCAAATTCTTTCTGAAGACAAGGAACAAAGCGCCGCTTTAGTATTAAGACTTAACTCCAAATTTGACAAAAAATGTCGTCACGTATAGTTAATACGCAAATTTACACCTAATGTGTGTATATGTAATATATATATATATATATATATATATATATATATATATATATATACCGCCTAATTCTGAGCAAACGCAATGATCCGAATGTATGAATATTTCTCCCGCTTCGAATACAATTCGCCTGAATGCTGTAGGCGTGTCAACATCAATGTCATATATCATACATACTTACATATTATGGAGCCGCGTAAGAAAAATTATATGATTACCAAATTACTATTAAAGGACTATAAATTGTTTAGTCCTGTGTTATGGTAATGAGTAAATTGCAATACGTTATTCTACAAAGCGTAATGAAATTATTAATGAGCGGTTAATAAAATTGCAAATAAGGCATCAAGAGATTTAATAAATTAAATTTTAATAATAAAGGTCACAAAAACTGTTCATAGTAAACTAAATAAACTTCAGAAATAAATAAAAACTAAATTAAATTCTTGTAATGTTAAGAAAAATTTACTCTTAAAGATAATAAAATAAATTGTTCATAATGAGAAATTAATTATATAATAATGGAAATTCATCCGTTTAAACTCATCACCGTAAAATAATTGATGATGTTTGGAATATTTATAATTACGAAAACCATTTAATTTTAGTATGCGGTTAACGGAAGAGCAGCATATGCCTAAATCGTTGGAAATATCGCTAACTGTCAAATTTGAATTTAGTTCTATTGCAGCGCATACTAAAATGAACGTATCATTAGGAACTCTGCGATTTGGGAATAATGGTTTTAAATTTTGTACAGAACCAGTATTGTCTATTTTCTTTTCTTATTTTCTTATTTTCACTATTCAAACGCTTAAGAGACTGGTTTGTGATTGGCTAAACGCGTTCAGGGGAATTGTATTCGAAGCGGAAGAAATATTCATACGTTCGGATCGTTGCGTTTGCTCAGAATCAGGCGGTATATGAAGAAATGAGTGAAATAATTAGTATATATACACGCAGTATAGAAATGAAAGTCGTATCTATTTCTGGGTAAGGTGTATTGACAATTAGTAATAACTATGAAACGTCGACGTCTACACATCCCGGATGGATACGACTTTCACACATTTTTTTATTTTCCCGGACAACCTGGACGGTTGACGCCGTGACACGTTGCAGCTACATTCTTAGACAAAGGTGATTTTGTCATGTGTAGAAATTGATGCAACGAATTAAAGCGGCAATGGCATGTATGTGAGAATTCAATAATTATGAGTTCTCATTGGCATTACGTTTATCATATATATATATATATATATATATATATATATATATATATATGTATATATGTTTAGATAATTTCTTAGCCGTTCATTAAATATATCAATTGATAAATATTTGGAGTTTTTTGGCTTTTATATGAAATATTTACAAATATCATCAAATTAGTATGTAATTGCGAAGTAAATGTGAATGTAGACATTGCTGTCTACAAATTACAAAGTAGATCAAACTAAATTTTGAATTGAAAAATTTTGTCTACGTTGGGACTTGAACCACTTACCACTGACAACTGGTTAAATATGTGATGTATATCCATAAACACTGTGTCCATAAGGTATGGACACAAGCCCGTAATAACGTTATTGTGCATTATTTGACAAAATGCAAAGATATTTCGATTAATGTTTTTTGTTAGCTATATTTAGATGCTACCATTTTGTTTTTTGCGTCGACCTTGAATAAGTTATGACGTCATTGATAATTTTTTTAAATGTCAACCCCATTTTTTTGGTGGATTTTGAAAGCCTTTACAATTCTTTATTCGATGATGTAAAAATTTTGGTATGTTACATTAGAAAATTTTTGAGTAATCATTTGTGTCCATAAAGTATGGACACAAGCCTGTAGTATCGTTATTGTGCATTATTTGACAAAATGCAAAGATATGTCGATTAATGTTTTTTATTAGCTATTTTTAGATACTACCATTTTATTTTTTCCGTCGACCTTGAATAAGTTATGACGTCATTGATATTTTTTTTAAATGTCAACCCCACTTTTTCTTTGTGGATTTTGAAAGCTTTTACAATTCTTAATCGATGTTGTAAAAATTTTGGTATGTTACATTAGAAAATTTTTGAGTAAACTGTGTTGTAATTCTAAGTTTTATTTTTGACATTTTCAGTATCAAATTTATAACAAATGCTCAAAATGTTTTCCTTCATTTTGTTGACAAAATCCTAAGCGATGATAAATTCCATTTCGCACATTCTGTAATATTTCGGGAGTGATTAGTCTGGTTTCGTAGATGATGCGTTGTCGTGAAACGTCCAAATTTTCCGGTTGTGTCGCATAGACTTTTCTAATGTAACACTAACACCAAAATGTTTAAATCATCGAATAAAGAATTGTAAAAGCTTTCAAAATCCACAAAAAAAAAATGGGGTTGACATTTAAAAAAATTATCAATGACGTCATAACTTATTCAAGGTCGACGGAAAAAACAAAATAGTCGCATCTAAATAGAGCTAATAAAAAACATTAATCGATATATCTTTACATTTTGTCAAATAATGCACAATAACGTTATTACGGGCTTGTGTCTATACTTTATGGACACAGTGTATATGTTTTTGCATATTCGTACTTCTAGCATAATATTTGGAAACATTTAAACATAAAAAACATAATTTGAATTACACCATTTTATAAGAACGTTAGTATTGTACTGTAAATTCTAACTTTCGGTGACATTATAGAAAGCACACAACATTTTTACATCATCCCAGCATTTTCTTAATATTTGCAGTTACTAAAATATTGCATTCCAATTCATAAAGTTTTTAGTATGTAGAAAAACTCGTAAGTTAAAAATACAATTACAACTAAAGTTTCCATTGACAAATCGCCCACATTAAAAAAGAAGTGAAAGCCAAAAACTCCACAATATTAGATTACAATATCCTTTGAAGATAAGAATTGCTAAAAATCAACGTGCGGCTTTCAATTTGGTCCCTTCTCACAGGACAAGTAAAGGAAGGTACGAACCAGGAGGGGAAAGAAGACCCTAGCTGATCGGATTCCCCCTTCGACCATCCAAAAAAAAAACGAAAAAAAAAAACAGGTGATATCGGTTTTTCACGTGATTATCCGGTTTGGGCATTGGGGTTGCAACGAGTTCTGACCGCAGGTCAGGAAATTTATGCGGGTTCTGACGTGTGCGCTTAGCGATATCGAACCGAACGACCGGCCGGTCGCAAAATTATGCGCACGGTGGCGAAAACCGAAGACCGGCCAATACTAAAATTTATTACTCAGGTCATAAAAGTGTCTTTGTAATAGTAATAACTACTAACGGTGAATGTGATAAATCAAGATTATCAATTCTCCTAATTTTCTAATGTTTTTAATTAAAGGATGTAGACAAAACACTCGCACTTTAGTATATTTATAAGACGTAAGCATATACTGAATGTATGCGCTAAACCATTCCGCTATATTTATCAAGTAATAATTACTATATATATGTACTATATTACGAGGCGTGACAATTAAGCAACGAGACTGCTAGACGTTAGACTTGGTGAAAGGAAATGATGCATTGTAGTTGACGTGATACATCCGGTGTAGGTGGAGTCATATTGCTCCTTTCTATCTTTTTAGTTGCTTGTGACTCCTTGCTTCAAGGTAAGCAGCGTACACACTAATGCAAGAGCAAACACCTATAAACCAAGTTCACGGTACTGACCATTGTTAGGTGATAGAAGAACTTCTGCTATATCCCATTACAGGTAAACCGAGTGATACCATGGTTCTAAAATTCAGCTTTGATAATAAATATAAAATAGTCATTTCAGATAAGGGGGAATGGAAACAAGGCCCACCCATCCAGACAGAATCTGTCTAGTACGGTAAAGGTGTTAGATTCTCAAAGAAAGGACAGTAAGTAAAGATACCAGGGTATTTCAAGAGAAAATAGCCACATTGTATAATTGCGTTGGAAATTAACAGACGGCGTGGAACAAATACCACTATGGCTACCTTCTTTGACAGCCAAGCAATGTTAAAAGCATTAAATTCAGTACAAGTTAAATCCAAACTTATATGGCATTGCGTGTGTACCCTAAATGAGCACAGCGATTCCAAGAAAGTAACATTAGCCCGGTTGCCGGGGCATAAAGGCCAGAGGTCTAATAAGAAGGTGGAGGAATCGCCTCGATAGACCTTGTTTTCAGCCTTCATAGAACCAGAGTGTCCTTTGGCATTTCAAAAACAATTATGAAAGCAGCCATGGAAAAGTGGGTCGAAAATAAATCTAGAGAAAAGTGGAAGGACTTCCCAAGTCAAAAAAGGCAGCCAACAAATGAATAATATGGAATTGACAGAAGAAACGGTATGTAGATTCTAGCAAGTAGAAAAGAAAACCGCGATTTCATGTACTATGCCAATACGAAGGTTTGACGAGAGCCCGGTTCCTACAAATGGGATACCAATATCCTAAAGCGAAGCTTTATTTATTAGAACTCCTCTCGAAGCTGCTAAACTTAATAAGAAAAACAGAGCTATAGGAAGGAGTCTAACGAAGCATGAAGACCACAATAGATCTAGAAATGAAAATTCTTTACGGCCACCTCAAGTGATCTGATCTAATCTACTCCTTGCTTAGTTAGAACATTGTCTTGTTTAAGTACTGCGATCATGATCAGCTTAAGAATCGAGCAGCGCATTAATCTAAAATTCCTCGTTAAGTTAAAAACGCCTCCAACTGAATGTTTTTAATTGTTGAAGAAAGTGTTTGGCGAAAATTATATGTCACGTACTCCAGTTTTTGAATGGCACAGGCGATCTTTGGAATGTTATGAAGAGATTGAAATTAATGAACATTCTGCTCGACCTGACATCAAAAACTTTCAGGAAATGAATGAAATTTACGTAATGGCCGACGTTTGAGTATTTGGATGATGGCAGACATAACAAACACAGACAGAGAGACAATAAGAAAAATTTCCCATGAATATTTATAAATTACGGTAGTTTGCTCGAAAGAGATTCTAAAAAACTTCACACATATATCTATTCTGACATCATGAAGCAGTTCATAACAGAGCCTGAAATGTGACGAAACGTGGATTTTCCAATACGACCCTGAAAAAAGCGTTAGTGCATACACTAAACCTCCACTTGACCAAGGAGCAAAAATCTAGAAGTCAAAATTGAAAGTTACGATCATCGTTGTTTTCAATATTAAAGTTGCCATTATGATTGATTGAGTACCTCAGGGCCAAACGGTAAACCAGAAGTACTACATTGATGTCCTGACGAAGCTGAAAGAATGCGTAAAGAAGAAAAACTAAAGCTGTAAAGCAACAACTCATGGATGCTGCATCAGAACAACGCGTCGACACACAACACACTCTCTAGACAGCAATTCTTAGCAGAGAACAGAATTGTTGTGCTCGAGTACCGACAGTATTCACCAGATCTCGCTCTAAGTGACTTCAACAAAAAGTTAAAAGTCCATTAAAAGGTACATATTTTCAGTCTGTAGAAGAGGTCATGGCAGAAATGTCAGACTCGCTGAAGAGGGTGACAATTGCAGACCTGCAGGACTGCTTTGGACAATGGAAAACACATGCAACGGCGCACAGATTGGTAAGAGATGTTAAAGAGGATTAACAGCTATTGGTAATACTTTTTTAAAATAGCATATTTTTCAGACCAGTCCTGTTATTTAATTGTCACACCTCGTATTATTATCTCTTATACATTTCTAGTAACCATGACTATAATTTTCTTTCAAATCATTAGAAGAAAATAAATAAATATGTAAATAACAATGCATGCCTTAGATAGCAGCTATAATAGGCATTGGCTCTTGGGAGAATCTCCCAATAGTCGATGCCAATTACAGCTGAGCATTTTTGAAGACTATCAGTCTTCCCCAATCTCTTTATTTCAAAGAAACTACTAAGTAATATATATATCCAATGGATTCTTCTTCAATAATTTCGTACTTCCTTCTGGTGTTCCTCAGGGTCAAATTTGAGCCCCTTGCTATTTTGTTTTGTTTATGAGTGATGTCCTTTTCCAATAAAGTGTCCCTTTCTCACATACGCAAACGATATAAAAATATATTCTATGATTTATACAATTATCGATAACGTTAAACATCAGCAGAATCTGGATATGTTGGTTGAATGGTGTGACCGCTTTAAAGTTAAATTAAAAATTGAAAAATGCTGTGTGGTTACTTATACTCAGTCTGCCATACCTTGGCAATCCTCTTATTATATTAGAAAGAATATCTTAACAAGTAAGACTGAAACCAGGAGACAACGCAACATTTGGCTGTACGAAAGAACATTTATCATTTGGTCTCTCAGTAGGATTTCATCACATATACACACTTAATTAGTAGCAGAGTAAAATTTAAAAAAATTGCTACGAAACACGCTTTATCACAAATTTATCAAACACTGACAGTAAACTGACAAGGTATTGGTTGTCAAAATGTGAAGTGCAATTTTCTTAAATTTCGGTGCCTACTCTAGGCGATCGTCCAAATAAGTCAACCCGCCCTCGTATATATCTAGGTCGAAATCATTAGTATTACAGTTAAATGTTTCCGACTTCATTTTATGGACATTAAAAGTTGCTAAGGTTACGATAAAATGTTGCGGTTCCAATAGATTAACGAAAACATTATATATCAATTATACTAATAACCTTAATACGAGTATAATTTTGCATGCTTAATCAAGCTTGATTACAAATTTAGTCTGCTTACTTTTTCAATTTAACCTTCCAAAAATGAAGCGACATTTTTTTGTTAACTTGTCGCCTTGAATCCGAGCGATATCCAGACACTCTGGAAAGTTTCGAGTGCCGGAAAGCTTTTGAAAATGTGTTTGATCTCACCGCTCCCCATTTTTTTACCAACGTATCCATTCGGCAAGTGGTTATGTGTTATGACTTCCCCTCCTGTTAATTAGGTGAATATTGTCGATAGCATTTTCATTCGCCAGAGATTTATTTGTTTTGATATTAGACAGTTGATGATGCCCGACTTTTTACACTATTCTGATTGAAGTGGTTAGGTAAATGTATATACAATACGTTAATTAACAAACTTGTGCAAACACAGTTACTTTATTGTAAGGAAAATATGGACTTTTCATGATTAATTCCTAGGTTTAATTATAATAATTACTATGTAAATTGTAAAATTAGTGGTTTTGTTAATAAAGATATTAAATCCATCGTATATAAGGGAATCATATAGTGAAAATTTTTTCTTGTGCCCTTATGTCAGATTGAAACGTAAGTTCCTAGCGTTTTTGATTTCCACAAAAGTATACGTCGAAAATACTCGTTTAATACTTGACGTTCAGTCTTTTTGCAAAATACAAATGCAAATTCATTCCCATTATGCAGCAAGACTGCTTTGAGGTTTGTTTTTGACGAGAAGGAATAGGTGGCCCTCAGATAAATCATATTCTATTTCAAACACTTCGCCATTGAACATCACTAAACAAAACGAGATATCACTCTTTGAAGAAAAATTTAGTGAATTCTTTCCCTCGTTGCCTGTACCACGCAGATGAGGTTCTTATTTTTTAGTCTTAACCCCATCAATTCGGCAGCTTCTTTTGAAAGGCCTAAATCTCGAACCAGGTCATTGAGCTCGCTCTGAGAAAAAAGTTGGGGTTCCTTATCAACAAAGAAAATCTGAACTATACCTCATTCCAAATAAAAATGACCAGATGGCGCTACAATTTAAGTGTAATTTACATAGGACAGATTTTGTAATTTTAACAAGTAAAACAAATGTTTTCTGCCATATCTTGAGGTTATATATAAATATATACAGTATGGTCATAAAGTTTGGAACCAAGCTTATAACCGCATTATTTTACATTTTTAGGAAAAACGCTCGGACAGGTAAATTTTATTTTTTAAAACGCCATCTTTTGACATACAATTTTTTTCTATGACGTCATTGGTTTTCGAGTGATCACGTTATCAACACTTTCTTTAAATGGCAACCATATTATTTTTTTCTCGTTTTTGGTAGATCTTTATATCCACCAAATAGTGATATAAAACAATTGGTATGTTGCATCACAATTTTTTTGAAAAAATTATATAAATTTAGAAAAAAATACGAAAATTTTATTTTTGCACAAAATTAAAATTAAATTAAAAAAAATACATCTGAACTTAAATTTATTGTAACAGTTAACGTAAATTTTCAAAATGGAGCCCACCAACCAACTGACACTGTCCCAGCCGAGTGTAAACACTTCGTATATCCGCCTCAATTATGTCTGGGGATATTTGTGTAAGTTCTACGCGAATTCGTTCTTTTAAATCTTCTAAATTGTTCGGTTTGTTAAAATACACTTTCGATTTCAAATAACCCCACAAAAAAAAGTCTAACGGAGTCAGGTCAGGAGAACGAGGTGGCCATTCTATGGCGCCTCTCCGTCCAATCCATTTATTGGGAAATATTTCGTCAAGATAGTGGCGAACCTCTACACCATAATGGGGAGGCGCCCCATCTTGTTGAAACCAAATATTTGGATGGGGTACATCACCATCCTCGTGATTTGGGAAAATAACAGCGAGCGCTGGAACCAGTTCAAATCTTAAAAATTCTAAATATTGCACAGCAGTCAAATTTCCTTAAAAAAAATATGGTCCTAAAATGCGTCGTCCAATCATTCCAACCCATACGTTAACTTTTCCTCTGCGCTGAGTATGACACGCTTGAGTCCAATGCGGATTGTTCTGCGACCAATATCTGCAATTATGGCGGTGAAAGGTCCATTAAGCATAACGTAGCATCATCTGAGAAGACGATGTTTTCCAAGAAATTTGGATTTTGGTCACAACGTAACATTAGGTCTTCACAGAACTGCAATCGACGATCTTCGTCATCCTCATGTAATTCCTGTACAAGTTGAACTTTGTAAGGACGATAGTGTTCTTTTTTAAATAAGTTGACGACAAATGAGTGAGCCACCTGATTGGCTAACGCAAGTTGTCTGGTGGAAACATGATGCCTTTCTTTTGCTTCTAGAAGCACATTTAATTTCACATCTTCTCCTACTTGAGGTCTACCTTGCCGTGGTCGATCTTTTACGGATCCAGTTTCGGTAAACTTTCCAACTAGTTTTGTCACCGTAGACCTGGTAATTGGAGGTCTATCAGGGTGTTCATGGTTAAACAAATCGCATGCTTCTGCATGCGTTCTTTGTCTGTCCCCATACCCAACCATAATTAAAATTTCGATTCTTTCTCGCTCAGATAAATGTGCCATTTTTTATATTAGCGAAAATGAACAATTTTTACGCAATATCTCAAAAATAGAAGTAAATAATTCAACAATGTTGTCGCCATAGAAACAATTTCAAACTAAAATTTTTGTACATAAATTGTATAAAAAGAAGCAAGAATGTCATAAAGAAATATCTTGCAAAAAAAGTGCGTGTTTTTGTTTTTGTAAATTTTTTGCATAGTAACATGAGTACATGTGCTTTTGACGATCCGGTTTGTTCAAGAAGAATATTTAAGTCCTCACACAAGACAGAAGTGTGAAAAAAACTTACTTACATATTTCAGTAAATTTTGTAAGCTTAATTAGTTTTTGAAATCTTCAATTTTTGGGCGATAATTTTAATTAAGAAATGGTCTGCCACATCATGTCAATTTTTTAAATAAATTAAACTTCTTTGGCCCTTTTTTGTGAAACTATTTAATGTTAAATAAGATTTTTTAATAAGTAATTGGCCGATTGGGAAGACGAATTTCTTTTGACCTGGAGCGAATAACGCAGATTACTATTGATCGCAAAGCATTTACACACGGCTGGGACAGGGTAAGTTGGTTGGTGGGCTCCATTTTGAAAATTTACGTTAACTGTTACAATAAATTTAAGTTCAGATGTATTTTTTTAATTTAATTTTAATTTTGTACAAAAATAAAATTTTCGTATTTTTTTCTAAATTTATATCATTTTTTCAAAAAAATTGTGATGCAACATACCAATTGTTTTATATCACTATGTGGTGGATATAAAGATCTACCAAAAACGAGAAAAAAATAATATGGTTGCCATTTAAAGAAAGTGTTGATAACGTCATCACTCGAAAACCAATGACGTCATAGCAAAAAAATTGTATGTCAAAAGATGGCGTTTTAAAAAATAAAATTTACCTGTCCGAGCGTTTTTCCTAAAAATGAAAAATAATGCGGTTATAAGCTTGGTTCCAAACTTTATGACCACTCTGTATATATATATATATATATATATATATATATATATATATATATATATATATATATATATATATATATATATATATATATATTGTTATGGGGCAAATTGCACCATTATTCCAGCTAACTGCAAAGGGAAAGACAGTAATTAACATAAAAATAACACAATAGAATGGCTAAATTGGAGGACATAATTTGTAAAATTAGTATCGAAATGTAAATAAATTAATATTACGACAACTTTGTATATTTCAAATTAATTTATATTTATTTCAAAATTTACTTTTTATATTTTTATTATCATTTTCGTAATTAAAGTCATTAGCGCGAAATTAACAGATAGCTAATTTATCTACATTCAAATTTTGTATCGATACTAATTAGACACGCCCACTTTTTTAAATTTTTAAAACCCGCGAACAGGTTATTTTCATTCCACTCATATAACATAACCCTACATTTAAAAACCCGTTACAACTATTTGTAAAATATTATATTAATTTGGTTTTCATGTTTAAATTAATATTTCATTTAAATTTAAATTATTATTCATTGTAATTAAAGTAAAATTCGATGCTATTTTCATAATTTTTACAAGGCTTTGAAAGAAATAATTGCTATCGAGCGTCAGTAGTAAAATTTCATAACGATTGCCAGGAAAGAGTGCTACTCCAAAGTTAAAATTTAATAAAGCCTAAAATACCTGCAATAGAATCCTAAAATTACGCAGAAAAGAAGTAATTATCCTTGGAGCTACTATAGAACCATTTTTGGAATCGATAATATCGAAGATCGGCAAGTGATCGTTCAAAGCATCTTTCTGGAACACCGGCCCCGCGCAATACCAACGCCGTCGAACAACTTCAACACCGGCATCGTAGTATCTAAAACACCGTATTTGATCCGTACTTCGACTTTCCTGACCAACGCCGTTTCTATTCAAGATACCTGCCTGAATTCTACGAGAAACAGGTTCAATTAAATTAATTTATTTCGAAAAAGTCTTAGAACACTATTTTTTTTAACAAAACAAAACTTTACTAAATTACAAACTCTTGATTTTACTTTTAAATTACATTGCTAACTTACTCAGAATTTGTGAAAGGACATTTATAATTAAGAACTGTAGTCCTCACCTGAATTTGTTTATTTATTTATTTATATTACCATATACTTGATAATAACATTGCTATTAGAACATAACCTTTTAATTCACACGTGCACTCTATGTTAATTCCATATTTTGTCGTTAGGCTCGTTATTTATTCATTGTTTATAGATATCTTATTTCAATAAATATTTACACTTATCACCTTAAACAAACTCTTTTATTTATCATTGCTTAGCTAGAGATAATTTAGTAATATTATTAAACAATTTTCCATCACACACATGGGAGTAAATCAATCGACGAGGAGCTTAGAGAGAGATAACTCCTTATTTTTGTAAAATATAATACTTGTTCTCCGACATCTAGCCGCAGCCTGAGACATTACATGAGAAGGGCTGGTGATCTAACGTAATAGGTTTAAAACATACCAAGGCGCCCAACCAACAGTACGATTTCCGTACTATACAATTAATAATTATATCACTTATAATTACTCTATTATTATTATACATAGCTCTTTAGCTATTTATCAATAGTCACCCAAACGTGGAGGCTTCAGTAATATTTAAATCAATATATTATTTACATCAATTAATATTATTATTCTTCAATTAAAATTATTATTATTCTCAGATCATCAGCGCTACTACAATCAATATATATATATATATATATATATATATATAATATCTTCGTGACCTTGATATGATAAGGTAAACTTAATAAGTCGGCGATTAAATATTTTGTATTCCCTTGACAAAGGCATATTGCCGAAATTGCTACGATGTAGGGTTGTTTTAAATATATATACTTTGAAGTAATGAACCAGACCTTTAATCGCCGACTTATTAAGTTTACCTTATATATATATGTATATTTATTAAGATATTTATTATTAAGACTCATAATTTTATTTAAGCAGAAAGCGGCAAATACATACCACTGCAAGGTATTAAACAGGTATAACATCCTTCAATCAATAAATTATAACTTGTTATTTATTGTTCGAAGGTGTTGCATCCACATTTTATGCCAAAATAACGAGTGATCATTAAAATTTTCACTCAAGTAAGCCACGTACACAAAAAGTATGTCCTAACTTAAGTTATTAGAGGAGATCTGTCATTATAATTTCAAACGTCATGATTGTTAAAAAATAATTTGAAATGCTGACTCTTATGTTAAATATATTTATAATTTTTATACAAAGTAATAGAATATTATAAAAAATGTGTAAAATGTTGACCATTCTCCACCAAGCATAATCGCACTCTATTTCGTAGAGCATTGAAAACATTGATCAGTATTTGCGGTGAGTTATTGATGTGTTCACATTTTTCGATGATTTTATGTCTTAACTCTTGTAGATTATTAATTGGTGTTTCATAAATAATATTCTTTATATATGGCCACACAAAAAAATCCATGGTTGTTAAATCACACGATCGTGGTGGATATGGAGTCGCTGTATTTCTACTTATTATCCTATCGCCATAAAATTGTTGCAAAAACTGAATATTTTCAAGTGTAACGTGAGATGAAGCCCCATCCTGTTGAAAATATCCGACCTGGAGTTCATCATTAGTCAATTGATTAGTAAGAACACTGAGAATTTCGTTACGATATTTCTCCGATGTTATCGTGCATTCAAAGAATATTGGTCCTATTAATCGGTGACGACTCATACCTACCAATACGCCTATTTTTTCTGGATGTAGAGGAACTTCTCTGTAGAAATGAGGATTTTCACTGGACCACATACACATATTTTGCGAATTAACATAACCTTTCAAATAAAACCAAGCTTCATCGGTGAAAAAAGTATGATTTAAAATATTGTCTGTCGTTGTTTGAATAAACCATTGGCAAAATTGTTTTCTTTTTTCATAATCCGTAGGTAATAGATTTTGTACAGAAGTTAATTTATATGGACGCATGTGCAAGTCCTTTTTTAAAATTTTTTGACATGTTCTCTCTCACGACTCTGCGAATAGATGTTTGAGGAGATTCGTTAATAATTTGTCTGACACGAGTTCTCTTGAGAGGCGGACCGCTTCCTTTTTTCCTTAAAATACTGCCTGTTTGACGAAAAAGATTTACACAATGCATTAGCGTATCACGGAAAGTTTTATTGCTAGGAACAGTATTTGGATATCTCTAGTATTTTCTATTGAATGCTGCCAAATACCATCAATTTTTTGAGATGTCAGGAAGCAACATTCTACCATAAACGCTTTATGCATATCATTAGAGGCCATTACTTTTTCTTTTGATGAAACTTTAAAATATATATTTGACACTGACAGATGTTTGAAATAACATCTTAATGACTAAAGCTACGACATAATTTTTATATACACGGCCAGCTACGAGTGAAACAGCGAACAAAGCTATTGTAAAAATTCACAAAAAATATATGTAACTAATAAATTAATATTAAGAGATGAGCTCTATTTTTCTGTGATAAGCTTCTTAATAATATTTTTTATTTGATAGAGTAATTATCGGTTGCTCTTAGTAACCACTATAGCGGACATGTTGGTATCCAGGAGATAATTGTGCACACAGAAGATGTAAAACTAATAAATTTAAAAAATTAATAATGACATGGATATATTATAACGTGTTTCGAAAAGAACTTCATCTCAGTAGGCACTGAGTAACTAGTACTTACAAATTATTATAAGCCACTTGTCTTTTATTTATAACTAAATATTATATATGTCATTTGTCATTTTGTGACTAGCAATATAATTTTTCTACGACCTTTTATAAAAAGACATTTTTGTCACGGAATACTGCAACGACTTAAATTTGATTTCCGGCACTAGTGAGAGAAAATCCCATAACGTTAACTTTCGTCCCTAGTGAGGAAAATGACTTACTAATTTTCACATTGCGTCTAGTTGCCTTCTGTTGCTATATGGCGTCATTTTTATATCACTTCAGTTTGCGCTGTTTGTAACTTTATCATGATTTCTGATTCAGAAAGTGATTTAGATATTTCCAATACACCACCAGAAATAGTAAATCAAGCTGAGAAAACCTATGAAGGAGAAAGAGGTATGAAGAAGTCTATGTAGAATTCATTGAATAGAGGGCTGATAATAGCGTAAATTCATATTCCGAAATTGTGCTGCTTGCATATTTTGCAAAATTGTGGAAAAATTTGAAGCCATCGACCTTATGATCTACATATTCTATGTATCAATGCTTAAATCATAAATAATTTAAATATGATCTAGAGTTTTGTAATTTTTAATTGAAAATAAAGTATTTGTTTACATATTTTTTTTTAGTTTCTTGTAATTCCATACTGTTAAACTAATACTACTGTTAAACTGTTCTCTCGATAAAAAAAATGTTATTTTCGTCACTCGTTACACAATATACTATTTTTCTTACAAATATGTTTTTTATTTAATAAACAATACTACTAAATAATGTATACATTGCAAGAAAATATTTTTCTTGTTGAAGCATATTTCCAAAGTGCACAATTTCTTAACGGAGAATGGCAATATTCCTACGCGGAATGTAAGCGACAGTTTCACTAACACTTTCCTAATGGAGTTGTGGATAATACTGTTTTACAGCATCACATTCGTTTAGTCGTGGAAAATTTCAGGCTGCAGGATCCGCGTTAAAAGGCAAGTTCTGGTAGACCGCGTACACAGCAAAATATTGTTGAACACCTACAACACCTTGTTGGAGAAAATGCACATACATCAGTTCGTCGTTTATCAGTTCAAATGAACATATATTCTAGTACCGTTCATAGAATTTTGAAGCGTCGTTTACATATTGCTATGAATAGTGAGTTCGTGCTTGAATGAATCACTATTCACCACAACACTGTCCAACTTTAATGCTCAATTGGATACTTTTCTTTTATGAAACAGCTTTCCTCTCAGAGTTTCCAATGGAAAACGTGGTACTTCTCTTCTAAAAATATAAGGTGGGCGCCAGAATGAATTGTTCACTCAAAATGTTAATTATAATAAAAATCACAATATCCAACTAATATTTTATTAAAAAAAAAATTAAGAAAAAATTATATTCTTTAAGAAATTTAAAGAACTGTATTTTACATAAACACATAGAGGTAAACTTAATTTGCTGATAATTACCGCTAAGCAAATTTAAACATCCTCTTATGACTCCCGAGCGAAAATTATAACTAATAAATCACAAAGATATTTTTAATTAACACCCCAGAATAACAAAGTCAAAATGTAAACAGAATGCAATCTGTCAAACCAAAAAATATGAATAAGACCTGCGCAAATACCACAAGTATAAAATCCAACCTTGAAAATCAAACGTTCAGGAATTTAAACGTTAAAAAAATTTACAAGAACCAAAAAAATATCTTTGTCATCTATGTCTTAAATACTATAAAATATATATAAAAATATAGAAGAATTCATACAATCGATATACAATAAATGCATTCAAATCAAGAAATAATATTATAAATGGAATATAAAACTTACGTAGTTTTTATATCATGTAACAATGAGAGCACGTACAAATAAGAGTTAAAAATATCAAAAATTACGAGTATACAAACTCGTAAAAATACGGTAATTAATTCAATAAACACATCCACCGTTAATTCAAAACAAAAACCGTTATTAAATGAACAAAGAGATAAAAAAGTTTTATCTCCAAAAATATACAACTCTCTTATTTGCTTACCAAAACGTGTCTAAATCATCGTGGCAGATCGACAAACTACCACTGAAATCAAAAACAAGTCAAAATAATATTTATATTCATACGATAAATCATACACTGTTATTAATAAAAGTACACTACAAAAATAATATATTTTCAAAAATGTTCACTAAATGTTGCGGGGAAAAAGCCACAGCAATATGTATCCATACAAAGTATCGATTATTCAACAGATCTTACCTAGAAATCACGCTAATAGGCTTAATTATTGCAACTTCTTTCAAGAAAATTTAAATTAGGACAAAATTCTTCTAAGTGTTTTTACTGACGAAGCATGGTTCACTTAAGCGGGTTTGGAAATAAACAAAATTACAGAACTTAGTCTATACACGATCCAAACAATCACATCGAATTTCCTTTACATCCTGTTAAAGTTGGAGTATTGTTATCTGTATCTCGTCGTAGAGAAATAGGACTAATATTTTTTCACAATAACATTAATAGCCAACGATACCGAGAACAGTTGTTAACACCATTTTTAACTCAAGTGCCACGAGACGAATTCAATGGGAGTTACTTCCAGCAAGATGGGGCTACTGCACATACAACTCATGAAAATTCAGCGCTTTTAGAATATTACTTCCCTCATCGACTTATAAGCAGAGGTGTTCGGCCAACGCAGTCACCAGATCTTACTCCGTTAGATTTTTCTCATCGAACCCTTAACATACAAAACTTATACGCAATATTATCTTCTAGCGCTTTTATAAACATAAACATTGTAGCGTTTGTTTGCAATAGTGGTCTTGTTTATATCTATATCAATATTTTATATTCGCTAATTCTCGTAACAAAAAGAAAATTCACGTAATACACATTCTTTTAATTTTTAATGTATAAGCAACTCATTTTGATTGAAGTTATTGGCCTTAGCATACAACAATGATATAGTTTTAATAACATCGGCAGCTGTTACGTATGTAAATATACGTTGTAACGTATTGCTGTGTAGTTTCCCTTTTGAATATTAATTTTATATAAAATGAATGAGAGTGTGTGCAGTTACTCAAGCATATTTTTATTGAGACTCTGTATAATATTTGGGTATCTCAGGGCAATCTTTTCTACTTAATTAGGCGTAGCGTCCAAAGTAAATGTAAAGAAATAATACAACAAGAAATAACTTGTTAATAATTCTTATATTGTGTTTTTGTATGTTCACATTTCATTTTGTTTCGACTTAAGATACTTCATTCTAAACTTAGAACTTAATTTATCTATAAAGGTTTATACAAATATTATTTTGTGAATCACATACATATAGTCTTGAAGTTTCGATTTCGGATTCAATTGAATCTCACAAACAATGACTTTTGAGGATTTCACTCAGAAAAGGTGGTATTTATTGAGTACTAATCTCAGCATTAGGACTGAGATTAGTACTCAAAGCCTATATCTATCTGAAATGTAGAGCCCTGGCTTCTGCTTATATTTCTTTACAATTCTAGTGTGCTATTCAGCGTCTATTTAAGTGGAAAACAAGTTCCTACAGAATAGTACGCTTATCGTTTTCTGTTTCAAATAATAACAATAATAATAATCATAATAATAATGATGAAAACTACACCGTAGTTAAATAACTAAATATTTATGCAAATGACTGAGTTTAGAAATGAAAATGAACTTTTATTTGTATTGTTAGGTAAATATAATTCCAGCAGGCTTAAATTTTAGAGAGTATCGATTATGTGGAAGATAAATCAATGAATTTCAAAAATGAATTGTGTTGAGCACGTCATGCATTGTCGTACGCCTTTTAATATGCATGCGTTTGACAAATGCTTTTGTTTACATCGGAAACATTGACGGCTTTAATTGCATTATTTGCATTTTACAATATTTGTTGTTTCTTATCACTGATATTTTCGTTTTTTTTAGATTTCTCTGTTGCTACTCTTGCCATTTAGATGGCTTACATAATTGCTTCTCTTATTTTAAAATGCCGTTGGTGTCCTATGTTGATTCATCCGTTTTGGAAGATACCTATAAGAATATAATGAATTAAAATTAAATGTGGTTACTAACGTTACTAATGCATAAATAAAACATTATTCTGTATCCTTTTTCTATATTACTGGTACGTACAGCATGTTTTATTAGTGTACTTACATTCTAAGTGTTTAATAAACAAGCTAACCTAAAATTTATTGACATATCCTTTAGTTATTTACATGTAAATTCTAGTAATACATATTTAAATCTCTTATACTAAATTGGAGTATTCTATACGAGGTGCACTTAAAAAACATAACCTCAGTTGATTTCTCTTTACTTATTACGTACGTTTAATTAATTTATACATTATTAAATCCTATTTCTATTTTATCTCCAAAGAGAATTTCGCAGCAGTATGTATGTAAGTAACTTCAATCAAGGTATTCATTATTTATACATATTCTAAATATTTTTAATACATTGACAAAACACGATACAATATTCAGGAGGTTTTTAATTTTGAGGTTCGCGTCGTAATTAACTCACATAATTACATCTTTAAATTTATCATACGTTATCTCTTTATTTCAAGGACAGCCTGTATATAATTTTATTGCCTTAATTAAAATATATTTTTATAGTTCCGTTAGAAATCTAATCTTTTTTTAGCTGGCTTGCATGTTAAAATAAATCTACAAAATTAAGTTCTTCAAAGTATAAATACATATCTACAGTGGAATTATTTCGCGCAATAATAACATGATGACCATCTGTTGTGCCATCTTTGACGCAAGACGGATGTTTAAATTCACAACATCGCGTAAAATAAAGCTAATATTTTTCTCCATATTAAAACGTTTAATAGATTATAATTGGCGATTATGTAATATTTACAGACTATAATCTTTATATTTTTATGTTAAAGCAAATAAAAAAAACTTAAGGTACGTTCAAATACACATATGTACACATACTAAGTACACATGTTTAATAATGTATTTTCCTTTTTTACAGTATTGACGTAAATAATGTCTCCCTGAACATAATCTCATGGGTCGTTAAATCTCGTGAAAAGGAAGTTAGTATTTTGGAATTTGTAATGCAATAAAATAAACATTTAGAGGATATTAAAATATTACATTGGAATTGTAGCTATTTGGCGTCATCTGCTAATGCAATAATATTCATTTTGTTATATACATATTTTATTCATAAGTAAGCGGAATTTAATAAATATTAATTCATAAATTTGAACATTTTTCAACTACTGCAACAATTCTTTATTATTATTATTATTATTAGAGTAATCGCAGGGTCTTTGAGTAATAACTTTCTAAAGATGTCGTTATTAATGAAATGTGCTATTAATATTTTCCATAAACGTAGCGCCAGATACGACAATAAAATCGTATCGCATGTCTTTACGGTGTTATCGATTACATGATAATAACTTTATTGTGAATTCGTTGTTTGCAAATTAGCAGGAGATGTCGTATTTCCATAATTCTTCATAATCGTCTCTTGATTTCTCATTTTGATATACATTTTGCGTATATAAAAATATATATATATATATATATATATATATGTAGTATACAAAGGTATTTTTAATAATATGAAATATTATTAAAAATCTGGTGTGAAGAACACAAATACAGGTTCACTATTAATATTTTTGTGAACGTGTCCGAACATATCCCTCCCCAGAGACGTAGATACGTATTTCGCCTTTCTACAGGCTCATCGGTACGCCCCTGCTGGAGAAAGGATATCTTCAGACACATTCACAATAAAGAACCACATCGCCACATCACAGAAATTATCCAGACCGAGCTTAGAAGTGAATGTTTCAATTATTCTGATATATTGTAGTGGTTCTACTTTACCAGAAACTAGAAGAGAAAAAAGGACATATGTTAGAAATAAGCATTAGATTAAGTAAGTTGACCATGCAATTACAACGTAAATTATTAAACAAGTTAATACCGCACATTAATATAAATTAGAAGATTTATTTCAAAGAATTTTTATTATTTATGTTTATCATTATTCACAATCAAAAGTAATTAAATTATTTATTATTTCGAAAATAATTAACTTGATTAATAAAATTAATATCATATGGAAACCTATTTTATCAACCCGTATATTTTTTGAATTTGAATTAGTTTACCGCAAAAATTATTTATTATTAGCTTCATTCTTATGATATTGATAAACATTCAAAAATATGTAATTATAATTGTATAATTATTAATTTTATTTTTATAATAATGTCAATTAAATATTGGATATAAAAGTCGATGGGATAATTACCGAAATTAAATAACTATATCAAATAAAAATAAATCGTATGGAGGCCAAGGAATAAAAACCACAGAAGAGAGCGTCGCTTGTGTTGTTGCAAAATAAAGCCACGCAAAATTTGATCGTAAATTTAAAATATTATTTAAACAGTAAAAATAATAATTTTCTTACCTGAAAATATGCTTAATACAAGAAGACAGTATGGATACATCATCTGAATAAGAAATTCATCGAGCATTGTAGAATTTTATGGCATAAAACTGCGTCACCTTCCATACCCGCTGTATTAAACACTTCCTGCTTCCAACTTCAACCAGATTTTTATCGTTCCCGTTTCTCCGAAAAACATCGATATTACTGACAAAGGATTTCACGTAATTACCGATCTAAACATATATTTTATATCCATATTAATCCAGTAAAACATAACCTAACAATTTGTACAATTAAACTAGGTTTAAAATTAGTTATATTAATAAGTACAACATACCTTGAAACCGAATGATCTTCCCAAATTAATTAGAATTCTAAACTATCAATCATCAGGTAATATCACTTAGTTTTGAAATTTTATTTGCATTTATTATAAATAACTTATGTTTATTACCGATGCACACGAATATATTAACCAATTATGTCACGTGATCTACGCATCACTTACAGCTGATTCATATATGTAATTTCAATAGGATTGAATTTCTCACGAAAATAATCATTAAATTGGATTTAACACAAAGTACAATTTATATTTTTATTTATTGTCTATTTTACTAAGTTATAGCAAGCGCCAATTAGGTTGGCGCGAGGAGGGGATGCGCAGAAGCCGATTTTAGAAACGTCCACCCCCACTACTCAAGTACTTGTCAGAATACAATTGTCATTGACGTTTGACGGAACATAATATTTATGCTAGGGGATCATAAAGTGATACACTCTCAGAGGTTAGAATTATCTGACATTTTATGTAAAACAAAATACAAATCCCCCCACTACTCCTAATCCTGCCCGAACTTACCCCTCCTCGCGCCAACTTAATTGGCGTTTGTCATATTTATGCATATGATATCGACACCTTTCACTTTAATTCAGTATTAATACCCGAGATAGATTGTTGTCACTTATATATGAGATTTGATTTTTACTTCGTTAATGAATTGAAGGACCGGCTCCTGTGAGAAAGATCTCTCTCAACCGCAAATAATAAGGTAGGTAACTTAATACTTTATATTATAAATTTATAGAAATTTAAATCCATAATTAGTTTTAATCATATTTCATTTGTAAATTATAATTCACATAATTTAAAACCTTTAATTTATATATCAATATATATATATATAGATAATTATTTCTTGACCTTTGTATGTTATAGATTATTAGTCGGCGATTTAAGGTCTGTTTTACATTAACATGTATATATTTAAAATAATCTTACATGTTTCGGCACATAATGCCTTTCTATAAGAAATTTCAAATATAAATGACAGTATATTAATGTCATATATCTGTAGTTGTCATAGATAAAATTAAAATATTGAAAGATACATTCAAGTTTAATAACAATAATGCATGTCTCAGCACTCTCATGTAGCTGTTGAGAGTGCCGAGGCATGAATTATTATTATTAAACTTGAATGTATCTTTGAATATTTAAATTTTATTCATGACAACTACAGATATATGACGTTGCATAAAGTGCTGTATGTGCAGTAGCCCCATTTTGCTGGAAGTAACCCCCATTTAATTCGTTTCATTGCACTTGATTTAAGATGTTTTTAATAACTGTTCGCGGTATCGTTGGCTATTAATGTTATTGTGAAAACATATTGGTCTTACTATTCTATGACGAGATACAGCTAACCATACTCCAACTTTAACAGGATATAAAGAAACTTCGATGTGATTGTTTGGATTGTTTATAGACCATGTTTTGTAGTTGTGTTTATTTAGAACCCCACTTAAATGAAACTATGCTCAGTATTAGATTAAGAATGTCGTCATTATTTAAATTTTCTTGAAAGAAGTTGCAATAATTAAGCCTACTAGCATGATCTCTAGGTAAGTCTGCTAAACAATTGATACTTTGTATGCATACATATTGCTATGAATAGTGGTTTGCGAATTTAGCGCCCCACCATCCACAACTAGTTTTACCAACTAGGTTTCTCAGCCGGTGAATTTTCAAATGTGAGACTTCTAACTTCTCGGGTTCCAATAAGGAAACACGTGACGGTAAAGTAATTTGGACGCCAGTGAAATGTTCACAAAATTTTATTTACTTATATTATATAAGTTACTTAGCAATATTGGAGTTATTACAATAAATTAAACGCAGGATAAAATTTAAACTGAATATTTAATACAAAAATAAAAAAATAAAAAAAATCTATCTTTACAAAGTATAAAAATACTGTATTATACAAAAATACATGAGGTAAAACATTCATTGTAAAACTGACAGCTAAATGAATGGAAAACTTCCTCTTAATGAATCCGAACAAACTTATCTAAAAATAATCAAGTTTAATATTAATTCTTCCCAAAGAACAACACTGTATAATCAAATTCCGATACACGTTCTAAATTACGCATGTGCGAACAGACATGCACAAAAAATAACCCTGACTCCCGTCGAACAAACTTTTCAATCTATAAAATTAAAAAGAATTTTAATATATAAACTGTATTATCTGTATTTATTACAATTTAACTCTCTTATCTATAAACTTTAATATAAATTTATATATGACGTCATAATACCTTAATATTACTTACAAAAAAATGTGGAGACACTTTTACGAGAAACGGTTGCTTAATTAAATTTATCTTCAAAATACGAGAATAAAATATCTCTAAAAATATCGGGAAAATAAAACTAATATATCAAAATCACTTTCAAACAAACAAGCCGAATTAATAAAATATGAAATATATATCGAAGAAAGCCACCTTATTCTTTCACAGCTAATAGTCGTCTCGTTTAATAGCTGATCTAGGTCTCCCTTAATTTACCTAGGCTTCTCTATGAGATCGACCTCGAATAACAAGTTTTTATCTTCGCAAAAATTTAAATACATTCAAGATACAGTGAAAGTCAAAAAATATGTACATTTTTAAATATTCAAATATATCGCATAATTAAAGTATTTTTCTTTAATGAAAAATCCATAGCAATATGTAAACGATCCTTCGAAATTCTATGAACGGTACCAGAAGATAAGTTCGTTTAAACTGATAAACGACGAACTGATGTATGTTGGTTTTTTCCAACAAGGTTTTCTACGTGTTCAACAATATTTTGCTGTGTACGTGGTCCACTTTTTTGCCTTTTAACACAGATCCTGTCTCCCGAAACTTCTACATGACTTGACGAATGTGATAATGTAAAACAGTATTATCCACAACTCTATTGGGAAACTGCAAGTGAACCTGTCCCTTACATTCCGCGTAGGAATATTGCCATTGTCCGTTAAGAAATTGTGCGGTTCGGAAATATGCTTCAACAATAAAAATATTTTGTTGCAATGTGTACATTATTTAGTAGTATTGTTTAACTAAAAAAAATATTTGTAAGAAAAAATTATATTGTTAGTCACAAAATGACAAACGCCAAATAACATTAAATAAATAATTAGTTTTAAATAAAAGGCAAGTGGCTTAGAATAATTTGCAAGTACTATTTACTCATTGCCTACTGAGATGAAGTTCTTTTTAAAACACGTTTTATTATTATGTTTTTGTACCGTTATTGATTTATTTACATTATGTATTAAGATTCATTTTATCGGCATTACGTCCTCCGCGTAACGTATGAACTCTAGTTACAATTTAAGCGTACTTTCCGGTGGTATCCTTATTCTCTGTTATTATACTCAGACACTGAACGCCGTCTTCACTGACCGTAGACCGGGTACTGCCTAGTTAAATTATATATTTACCATCAACCCTCCCACACAGGCAAGTCTTTGGACCACTGCAGTGTTTCTGCATTATATCGAAAAGCATGCGAAGCCAGTTTTGCGAAATTTATTTTTGCTATTTACCGGTAGTAATATCTAGAGAACGGACACGCTTACCACATGACGCAAAGCCCAGTGCAGTACTGGCGAAAGGCTGTATTTCTAAAATATTTAATTTTATTTATATAATTGGAAAACGAACGGGTGGTGATCTATAAAATTACGAAATACATATTTATTTGTTGAAAAGTTGTATTTATAAAGTTTTTAATTGTATTTATATAATTGGAAAACGAACGGGTGGTGATCTATAAAATTACGAAATACATATTTATTTGTTGAAAAGTTGTATTTATGAAGTTTTTAATTTTATTTATATAATTGGAAAACATACGGGTGGTGATCTATCTATCTAAAATTACGAAATACATATTTATTAATTAAAATTATTTATATAATTGGAAAACAAACGGGTGGTGATCTATAAAATTACGAAATACATATGTATTTGTTGAAAAGTTGTATTTTTAAAGTTTTTAATTTTATTTCTATAATTGGAACATTTTTATTTGTTCATTTTGTCGTTTAAGTTGAGTAAAGGAGTATTAATATTGAATAGCAATAGTTACGTGCTATTTCTCTTACGAAATACGATAAACTTATTTATTTTATCTACGTACACACCACTGAAAACACTATATTCTCCGAATACAATAGCTGGGTTGTCCATTGTTATCGCTGCGTGACCAGGTGGCCGAGTAAGTCCAACAAATACTTCATTGAATTACGCCGGGATGTACTGAGCGACGTTATACACAATTCCAATTGCCGATTGCGTTTTATGGAAATTGCATCCGTTCTCTAGACTAATATCCAAAAGGATTAAGTAATTATCCCAATTCTCTGACAACCACTCTAATGTCTCCACCTATCAGAAGGCGTAGACTCAATCTACAATCCTACAGCACTGTAATCTTCTAGAAGCATCATTTTTTTTTTAATTATATATATATATATATATATATATATATATATATATATATATTATCGATACCTTATTTACCGTTAGGTGTTAAGGTTGAATACAAAAATCAAACAATTCCTTAAAGTTACCGTACATTAAATCAGTAAGTGCAGCCTATCAGAGTCTATCATTATTATTTTATTCTAATTTCGTTCCGTATATCATCCTTGCCCATTCTTTCTTGTTGAGTGCCATTCTTTTCGCCTCTCTTCCTGACATTCCCTTGGCTCTCAATATGTCTTCCACTTGACTGTCCCACGAATTCCTAGGTCTACCTCTTGGTCTTCTCTGATATCTTCTTGCTTGCCATACTTTTCTTATTGTTCTCTCCTCTCCCATTCTTGCCAAGTGTCCAAACCATCTTAATTAACTTCGTTGTATATCTTCCTTCAGCTTCCGTACTTTAAGTTCTTCCCTTATTTTGCTATTTCTTACTCTGTCTCTCTTAGTAATTCCCATTATTCCTCTTAGAAACCTCATCTCCATTGCTTGGATTTTGTTTTCCATTCGTTTCGCCAATGTCCAACTTTCGCTTCCGTATATCAATACGGGCTTAAATATAGTTTTGTAAACTGAGGTCTTAGTTTTCCTTGACACTTCTCTTCTTCCCAGGAACGAATTGTTCAAGGAGTAATAAAGTGCTGATGCTGCATCTAACCTGTCATTTAATTCTGCCTCCATAGTTCCTGTTTTGTGTATTTTCACCCCTAGGTATTTAAATGTTTCTACTTGTTCTATTTTAGTGTCGTCCAGTTTTATTTGTAATTCATCATCTTTTTTACCTATTACCATAACTTTGGTTTTCTCTGCGTTTATTTTTAAATTCTTCTTTCGCAACGCCTCTGCCCATATATCTAGATTACACTGAAGGTTGCGCTTATTTTTCGCATAAATCACCAAATCATCCGCAATTTAATTATACTGTACAGAAACCTGCTAATGAGAGGTTTCCTGCATGTCGATGTATTTCAAACACACGATTTAGTTATTATATTATCTTTGTACAGATTGAAAGTAAATTTGGTTGCTAAAAAAATAATAACAAATTATTATTATACTTTTTCTTATACTGCTTCACTAAATTTAACAAGATTAGTCTGTTAATGCGGTCAAAGTAAAACATTATGTAAAATTTCAACAAAATTAATGATGGCAGAATGTGAAGAATTGCTTTCCATACATTGATTCTCTATCAATAATGAGCTATTCTCGGCAAGAAACTGTCGCCATTGTAAATCGTTTTAGCTCGTTAAAAAAATCTGTACACATCAACTACAAAAACGTTGACATTATAATAAAGGACTATCGATTTTACGATAAATTACATCGCTCTGTCTTCTAAATAGAACGGCAACCAGTTCAAAGTTCATCTCTGTACATATACAGGTTAGATGCGCTAGATTCAGATTACATTTACCAGACGAGACGACCGAGGTTGATTATAAATATACTATCAAAGATACCGTTTCCCACCCCCACCACCAGATCCATGTAGAATGTGTATTTTCAATTTCACTTTAGGCGAAAGGGCTTCCCCATACGCACACACATAATTTTCAACCCCGGGGTTTTTAATATATCAAAATCGTTGTTTGCCACCGGTGCGCTGCTCCGTGAGTCTCGTATCTCCAGGGTCGACCATATTTTCCGCTTAGCCCCTGTGCGCGTGTCAAGCTACACTTCTAAATCCTTTAAAACAGACAAAGTATATTTCCGCAGTTATCTTCCTAATGTGGTAGAGCAGGTGGAAAGGGTCGCTTTAAAAAATTTATCTCGCAGCATCTTTGCCAAAATCTACGAATACTCTGCCTGCCAGGCATTTAAATAAAGTCATTCGTAAGGATAATTTAGAATAGAAAATATAGCACAGGGAAGTTATAAATTTAGGAAAAGATGTCCTACCATAAAATATACATGAAGTTTCAAAAGTTTTGCTCAGAATTATTTTTAAAGTTGGAAAATTTTGAGGATGTATATTATATCTACTTTTTGCATAAACTTTTTTAAACTGCATCATGAATTTACTGTCATTTAACTAAAGTCAATTTTTCCAACAAAACTTCATAGTTATTGTAATAAAACTCAAAACTAAATAATTTACGCAATTAATAGAGTAAGCTATCAAATACAGTATTATTTTACTTCTTTCTGTTGTTTGTTAGCATGTATCAAATTCCTGCAACAGAGCTTAAAACTTACATATATCCATATAACGTAGCACACTTACTTACTTACTTAATACTAAAGCCTTTGTACCCTTGCAGGTGTAAGGCTGTACGGAGCTGAGTCAGGACTTCAGTTTCGTTTTACATATATTTTTCCATTCTTTTCTGTTTTGCACCCTATGTCTCACTCCACTCCGCTCAACACCTCTTTCCCTGGCCGCATTTCTAACAACATTACTCCACGTTTTTCTTGGTCTTCTTTTCGTTCTTCGCTTGTATCTTCATGCTTCAAAGGCTCTTTTTATCGACTTACCTTCCGCCATTCTCAATACATGTCCCAACCATCTCAGCTGTCCAGCTTCTATTAAGTTTAGTATTGAACTCGTTTTCAAATTATCTCCAATCTCGGTATTTTTTATTTTATCCATTCTTGGATTGCTTTGGATTCTATTTTTCTATTTTTCTGTCAACGTCCATGATACAGAGCCAAATATCAAGATCGAGGTGGCTACCCTCTTAAATATTTCGGTTATTATCTGTTTGGGTACTTCTTTTTTATCTAGAAACGAGTTCTTGATTGAATTGCATAGTTTTCCCGCTGCTTCTGTTCTTTCAGTGATTTTCTCTGCCAATCTACCATCTTGTGTTACTTTCGTTCCCAAATATTGAAACTTGCTAACTTGATCTAATATTGTGCTTCCAAGTTGTATTCGATGTTTCTTTTCTACTTATAGCCATTGTTCTTGTCCTTTTAACATTTATTTTCATATTGCTTGCTTCCAAACTGCTATTAACTATTCATATTTTCATTTAGTGTTCTTTCGTTTCTGGAGGTCAGAGTTCGGTGATCTTTATATCTTTCATTCTCCAGTGTCCTACTTTACATTGGTTGAATTTCTTTTTAGCTTCATTAATTCTCTCATCTAACACTATTAAAAAGAATAACGGACCCAAGATGTAACCCTGTCTCACTCCTTTTTTGCAACACTTAATGAGGATTATTGTACGGCGGAGTCCGATATTAAAGGTATAGGCGGGTGTTATGCAAACTACGCATGCAAAATATTGGCGCCCAATGCATAGCTAAACATGTTCATGTGAGTAGTAGAATATGGAGCGTTGTTGCGTTCAAGACTCAATTTAATTCCCGGGAAGCAATCGCAGAATATTCCAAGTGTGCGTGGAATTTTGATGGAATTATCAGATGAAGTAGTTAATCAAAGCAAAATTCTTCGCAGACTACAAGGCGTATATAGCCCGAATATTTTAAGTCGACTAAAAGTCAATGTTTGATGCCAATAATTTTAAGATGGACGAACGGAGCTGAGTGATGATCCAGAGAAGAAGCCAGACTCACACACGAACGACCACTGCAAAATTGTCAAACGTTTGATTAGGAAAGATTGTCGCATTAAACATCGTGAAATTGTTGAAATGAATGACATTACAAGAGTTGGATTCATGAAATTATATGCGAGTTACACTTTCCCAAAGTTCTGGCTCGCTGGATGCCGAAAATACTCTCCGATGAACAAAAAATCAATCGAATTAGTGCTTCTCTTCAACATCGCACCAAATACCAGCTGCAAGGGAATTAGACGGAGACGGAACAAGTCTATAATATGGAAACGTTCAGCTTTTCCCGTTACGAAAGCATTCAAATCCCAGCTGTCTGCTCGCAAAATTTTGACCACCGTGTTCTAGCATACTGTCATGTGAACTGATCGAACCGCACATTAACACAGAGATACTACGAAACTCACCAAAAATTGCACATAGCCACTAAAAGAAAAAGGCCAAGACAATAACACGTAGAAGGTTAATTTCTGCACGATGGCGCAAAACCTCACACGTCAAATCAAAACAAACTGTGGTTGGTACAGCGTGGTTGGAAAATCCTGAAACATCCTTCGTATAATCTGAATTTAGCCTCCTAAAATTTTATATTATTCAGGTCATAAAGACATTTTTGGCAAGGAAAGGCTTTGTGGTTCAGGAGTAATTTGTAAGACACCATTATGGACCACTTCAAGCAACTTGACAAGCAGCAGTACTGTGAAAGAATGTTCAAACTAGTACCACGCTGGAATAGATGCTTCAATATTTCCAAAGCTTATGTCGAGAAATTAACAAAAGCATGTTTATTTTGTGGAATGTATTAAATATTTTCTCTAATAATAAATAGTAATGTAATTCTGACTTGTCGGACATACCTTGTATTTAGAAAATGCAACAAACAACAAACGATTTCTTTTGCTTTTTATTAATAATAACCCATCGTGTCATGAATTGGTGAGTAACTGCTACCTCACAGCGGAAAGTCTGTTTAGTCTTCGGGGGACGTTCTGCTGTCAATGTGCCATTGGATTTACCTTATTAAGGTTAGCAGAACAAATCCAATGGCATTTTCAATTTTTCAACTGTTTCCTAGCTAGCTTATTACCAGCCCATTAGGACAACTTTTGAATTATTTGAAGTATCTTGACGAACGCATATAATAGTAGTTTATATAACGAGTCAATGATGACGGTTATTATTCCCGAGAGCTGAATTTACGAACTGAGCCACGAAGCATTATTGCGAGTTAGTATACACTACTTTATCTACGACTAACTGAAAATTACAAAAGAAAGACAAACATTATACTATAATATCGATATGGCGCTTGACGTTTTGACGCTGAAGTTTATCGTATCGACGACACGTTTGACAATTAGAATATCCGGGCTGGTTTTTCGTTACTGTGGTAACGCTGGTACTACTATGTTTTATTGGCGGAACGCAGGGAATATTGAGACATAACGTTATCATTAGAGAACGGACACGCTTACCACATGACGCAAAGCCCAGTGCAGTACTGGCGAAAGGCTGTATTTCTAAAATATTTAATTTCATTTATATAATTGGAAAACGAACGGGTGGTGATCTATAAAATTACGAAATACATATTTATTTGTTGAAACGTTGTATTTATAAAGTTTTTAATTTTATTTATATAATTGGAAAACGAACGGGTGGTGATCTATAAAATTACGAAATACATATTTATTTGTTGAAAAGTTGTATTTATAAAGTTTTTAATTTTATTTATATAATTGGAAAACATACGGGTGGTGATCTATCTATCTAAAATTACGAAATACATATTTATTAATTAATTTTATTTATATAATTGGAAAACAAACGGGTGGTGATCTATAAAATTACGAAATACATATTTATTTGTTGAAAAGTTGTATTTTTAAAGTTTTTAATTTTATTTATATAATTGGAAAACGAACGGGTGGTGATCTATAAAATTACGAAATACATATTTATTTGTTGAAAAGTTGTATTTATAAAGTTTTTAATTTTATTTATATAATTGGAAAACATACGGGTGGTGATCTATCTATCTAAAATTACGAAATACATATTTATTAATTAATTTTATTTATATAATTGGAAAACAAACGGGTGGTGATCTATAAAATTACGAAATACATATTTATTTGTTGAAAAGTTGTATTTTTAAAGTTTTTAATTTTATTTATATAATTGGAAAACGAACGGGTGGTGATCTATAAAATTACGAAATACATATTTATTTGTTGAAAAGTTGTATTTATAAAGTTTTTAATTTTATTTATATAATTGGAAAACATACGGGTGGTGATCTATCTATCTAAAATTACGAAATACATATTTATTAATTAATTTTATTTATATAATTGGAAAACAAACGGGTGGTGATCTATAAGATTACGAAATACATATGTATTTGTTGAAAAGTTGTATTTTTAAAGTTTTTAATTTTATTCCTATAATTGGAACATTTTTATTTGTTCATTTTGTCGTTCAAGTTGAATAGAGGAGTATTAATATTGACTAGCAATAGTTACGTGCTATTTCTCTTACGAAATACGATAAACTTATTTATTTTATCTACGTACTCGACACCACTGAAAACACTATTTTCTCCGAATACAATAGCTCCATTGTCCATTGTTATCGCTGCGAGACAAGGTGGCCGAGTAAGTCAAACAAATACTTCATTGAATTACGCCGGGATGTACTGAGCGACGTTATACACAATTCCAATTGCCGATTGCGTTTTATGGAAATTGCATCCGTTCTCTAGTTATCGTTATTCCTTGCATTGCGCCTATAAGAACGGTCGCATTTCATTACTCCCTCCGGGAATTATGTGTCCCATTATTAACTAATAATCACTAATATAATACCTACTTTATTGTTTAATCATAGATAAACGAATTTTATCTACAACTGAACGAAGTCGAAGTCAGGTCAGTCAATTAAAACAATGACTGAAGAACATAATAATAACAATAATATACTTTCATACCCAACAGGCTAGGCCCTATTGCAAGATACATTATACATAACATTACAAATAAACTATGGACTTAAATAATACTGTCCATCCGGCGAGCCATTTTCAAGCAAACAGATCATTCTGTTGATCACGTTGGAGAGAATATGGGGAGGAGTTCGTTTCAGGGCGTTTGTCTTCTCGAAGGGAACCATAAATGTAACGTCATCTTGGAGTTCATACGAAGAACGAAAAACGACATTCGTTCCAAAATGAACAGGCAGTCAATAATGTTTTTGATCAGGTACCACGTGCCGGGTAGACACAATCACTTTTGAATCTGAGGAATGTGTGAATAGTAAATAGAATCATTTTTGCTTAAAATTACTCATTGAGTTCATATACGAAGTATCTCGGCGGCCATCCGGTATTTGTACAAATTTTTTAACAAAAAATAAAATATTTCTGCTTCCATATCTTCCGAATTCACTAAATCTAGCTCGGTGCGATTAAGCTGTAAACTCTAAGCTGTAATTGGCAACGGCAGGAAACCGTTTGCAGCAATTAAAGAATTCAATAGTCAATGACCCAATCACCCAAGATATAGCCGAAGCTTTAGACGGTGCTAGTCAATTAGATGTTGTTTATACGGACTTCAGTCGCGCATTTGATACCATCGACCATATTTTACTCTTACAAAAACTGTCAGCTTTTGGGTTTAACGATTCCCTACTCAGGTTTATGAAGTCATACTTGATGGATAGAGCAAACTATGTTACCCCCAATGGCAATAAATCAAGATTTTTCTAACCGACTTCTGGAGTTTCTCAAGGTTCCAACTTAGGTCCGCTTATGTTTAATATATTTATTAATGACCTAATAGCATCACTTGACTGCAATGCATTGGCTTATGCAGATGACCTTAAAATATATCACACCATTACAGACATAACTAATTTGGATTTAATTTAAGCATTTCAAAATGCTATGTTGTAACTTTCACAAGGAAAATAAATTTCATAAACTGTCTTTATTACGTTGATAATACTGTTATAGAGAAACGAAGCTCTACAAGGGATCTTGGTATTACATTCAACAGTAAGTTGACCTTCAATGATCATCCCTCAAACATCACTAGATCTGCTGTTAAATCTCTAGGTTTTATTATCAGAATGTCCCGAAATTTCACTAATGTTGGTACCATTAAATCTCTATATTTCGCATATGTCGTCAGTAAGTTGGAATATGCGTCTACCGTTTGGTACCCAATCTATGGCCTACGCGTGAATAAAATTGAACGCGTTCAGCGTAAATTTTTGAAGTACTTGAGTTACAAGCTGGATGAGGTCTAGCCAGAACGCAATATAGACTACGAATATTTGCTTGTGAGGCATGGATTGGAATTGCTAGCTGAAATTGCTGGTGGTGAATCTCCTGAATAACTGGATCGACTCAACATCGCTGTTAGCTCAAGTGAATAAACTGGTACCACGCACTGCTGCTAGACACTCCCCATCTTTTGTGTTTTCAACATCAAGCACTAGGGCTGGGCGAAGTATCGATACATCGTCCAATACCCGATACCATAACTGGTATCGGGTACCCGATACCTCATATAACGAAGGTATCGATTCTTAGGTATCGATTCCAAAGCATCGATTCCAAGGTATCGATTCCAGGGTATCGATTCCAAGGTATCGATTCCAAGGTATCGATTCCAAAGCATCGATACTTTACCGATTCCAGTACTCGCTAAGTATCGATGTATCGGGTAGCGAGGTGTCGATTCCAAAGCATCGATACCTATTCCGATTCCGGTACTCGCTAAGTATCGATGTATCGGGTAGCGAGGTATCGGGTAGCGAGGTATCGATTCCAAAGCATCGATACCTATCGATACTTTAGCGATTCCAGTACTCGCTAAGTATCGATGCATCGGGTAGCGATGTATCGGGTAGCCATGTATCGGGTAGCTTACCTTTCTGCATTTTTTTAAATGAGTATGCGTACATCATAGGTATATAAGTTGTTGTTTTATGCAAAATGACAATTTAGAATTTTCTTATTTTTCATGCAAGGATTAAAAAAGAACTACATACATAAGTCTGCAGCTAGTATAATTATAATTTTACCTTTCGGAGGCCAATATTTCAACGTCGGTAACTTCACTATCACCGTCTCTTTTGTCTTTCTTTTCAATAATATTAAAATATGTTAAAGGATGAACACATTTTATATGCTTTAGCATATTTGTAGTATTGCCAGTATACTTATATTATTTTTTACATACATTACAACTCACGCCCTGGTCGTTAATTTTATCAAAGTATTTCCAAACTACACTATTTTTTTTCGACATTTTGGTACGTACGTATCCACTTATTACACCAAGATATAAGAACAAAGTGATGAAGCTTAAAATGATATGAAATATAAGTGCTTATATTAAACTTTAGACGACGAATAAAGGTAGGAATTATAATAAATCAAAACTAGGGAACAGCAAAAATTTGTTGACACATAATTTGTATAAAGCAGTGTTGAGAGAAATATAGGTGATATTCATATTCATATAAATATAAAACACTTTCCTGTTCTATAGAATGCACAATACACAATACACGACTGTAAATTGGAACTAAAATAAACAAAATATAATATAAATATGTAGTATTAATTAATATAATAAGGTAAAAAAAGTTGGGTCAAGAATTCTTATCAAGCTATTGTAGGTATAAAACGTGCTTGGTTTGTTTCAATTTTGAAATGAATATTTTAGGCTTTTTGTATAATTTTGTAATAGCACGCATATTTGCCTATATTATTTTATCTTTCTGCGTTTTTTAAATGTATATAAAAATAACTTTTTAAGTAAAGAATTTTTAAGTATGTATGCATAATATATATTTTAAAGACGTTGGTTATTATGCGTAGCAAATTCCATATTATGATATAACTTTAATTATTACTAACAAAAAAAACAAAATATCACAATATTGCAAATTTCATACCGTAGTTATGGTAGAATCGGTAAATTAATTTTACATCTCTTGAAACCGATATCAAACAATCGACACCTAGAAAACGGGTTATGAATACTGATTCCTAGGTATCGAATCAAGGTATCGATTCCAAGGTATCGATTCAAGGTATCGATTCCAAGGTATCGATTCCAAGGTATCGATTCCAAGGTATCGATTCCAAGGTATCGATTCCAAGGTATCGATTCCAAGGTATCGATTCCAAGGTATCGATTCCAAGGTATCGATTCCAAGGTATCGATTCCAAGGTATCGATTCCAAGGTATCGATTCCAAGGTATCGATTCCAAGGTATCGATACTTTACCGATTCCAGTACTCAGAATCGATACCGTGCACAGACCCGATACATCGCTAAGTATCGATACCTCGATTGGTATCGGTACCCGATACCGAAAACGCCGGTATCGCCCAGCCCTATCAAGCACTAATATATTGTGCAGGGCTCCATTGGTGCATTCGTCGAGAAACGCGAATAATTTATTTATCGATGTTTTTATGTTCTTATGGTATTAATTAATTATATTATTTATGTATTGTTGTATTGTCACATAGTCAAAGTTTTGTTGTCCATTTCTGGATAAATCTGTTGGGCAAAATAAATCATTATTATTATTATTAAAGATAAAATAGTATATTATAGTGCAGGCAGTAATAGCCGATCATACAGTTGTAATGTAATTAATAAGCTTCCGCCGCCGTGTATTATATACTATTTTTTTCAAGCGTGTAATTAAGATGTTTTTTTTGAGATTTTGTAACATCATTTTTAGATTAGGTTTAAATAACAGATTAAACATTTAATTCTCTTTATTAATCATACTGTTAACGTTTGACGTTTTGTGTTAGTTGCGCAAATATCTGTCTGAATAAACTTACGATACATGTCCGGGAGATTCATAGAGGAAGACACTCTTTTCATGTTATTTAAATATATTTTTTTCAGCTCCGCCGTACAATAATAATGACAAAACTACCGCCGAACAAAAACAAACTCTTTCAATATAAGGTTGTGAATAGTATAATATCGAAATTATTATTTAGAGAAAATTTATTTTGCCTATACACTTCTTGAATACGCAAATCGTTGAACATTTCCTGAAGGAGAACACTACAAATAAATAAAATGATTTTTGTTAAGATTTCTTAACAATTTTTTTTATGTTATTAATGTTATTTTTAGGACACAAAACGTAAATGTATAACGTTTCTGCTTTCAGACCTCCTGTTCCCATTTCGTTAGGGAAGAACAGTTAAAAATACATTAACATTTTGATACTAATTTACGTTAATCACATCACTTAATTGCATACTCAAGCTAGGCATCTTCTAACAATCACACTTTTACGACTGATAAAAATGTTTATGAGATACAGTTTATTACCGTTAGTCGGTTAAGGACCCAGGGACTTGACGAACTTTCGTCATTCCACCTTATCAGAAGTTTTTACGCCACCCATATATCTCGAACGTGTATAATTCGTCCTCCTTAGGCACTCACCCCTAGTAAATTCGTTAAGATGTACCGCTACATATACCAATGTTAGTTGTAACTAATAAACCAGCGGCACGGTTATTCAAGAAAGAGGTACAAAATGTCATGAGAAGCGAGACAAGTTTGCCTTCGCAATAATGAATCCCATGAGGGGGAAAGGAAATAACGATCCGATAGCTGAAGAAAGACGGAATGCTGAATAAGTAGATGGTCTATCGAAGAAGTTTGAACGGTGGATTGCGTCAAAGGACAAACAATAAGCCACCCGAAGCTCTCTCTAAATTTAACGAATTACTCCGTAGACGTGCAACGTAGTGTTCAGATCAGTATTTGAAGAGTTAGAACAGCAAAGTTTATTATTACAAGAAAATTGAACGAAACAATCAAATACTCATATTAATTCGAGAACGATAAATACATTTCTAATGTTCTTATATGCTGTAGATATTGCTTTCTACATTTTACGACGCTAATTATTCGAATTTTTAATTGAAAAAATTCGCCCTTAAGCAGGATTCGAACGTACGTCCATGCTATGCCGGACCATTGCTCTGCCACTTTAGCTATTAAGGAGTGTGATTCCGAATACATCGGGAAGCCCTAAGTTACATTAAGGGGTTACGTGAGTCTGAAAATTTGGAAAAATCCTTTCTTTATCTAATAGTACAATATGTCTAGAATATTCTGCTAAAGTGTCAAGTCAATCGGAGTAAAAGTCTAGGAGAGAGAGCCTTTGGGAATTCCCGACCCGTTGGAAAGACCGGCCGGGAGCGACGCAGGTATCTCGAGGCAGCTGCTTATCGTTAGCAGGGCTTAGCTATTGCTTGGATGTCTCTCTCGCTTCTCTCGATCTCGTTTTTCTTACTTTCTGGAGGTCACTTATTCTAAATATTTTAGTTTCAGCTTGTTTAGCTTGTTGAGCTACGAGGTTCGTTCGAGGTTGTGATTTCACTCATTTCTCCTCAAAAAAACCTTATCTGGCAAAGGCAAACTTACTGGTAAATTGATTGATAAATTAACAGTTTATTACGGACTGGCTATAAGGAGAAACTGTGATTCAGTTGAGAAAATGAAGGACGCTATATGAGCAACGTACTTCCACTATAGCTCCACGGACGAAAACCCACAGCACGAGTAATGCGTTTGGCAACGTACTTCAGCTATGAATGTTTTATCATCATTTGAACACTATTATGTTCCATTGCCAAGTGATGTTTTGTCAGCTATAAAGCCTATTTATGAGGAGCTTAGCAAAGATGTGCTTCTAGAGGGGTGTGTTGGTGGCTTTACGCAAAATAATAATGATAGTCTGAACCAGATAATTTGGAAAATCATTCCAAAAAATACTTCCTGCTGGTTCCAAAATATTTGAAATTGCTGCATCTGTTGCCGCTTGTACTTTCAGCGAAGGCATCTCAGCTCTATTACTTCTTATACACGGGATGGACATGAAACTAGGCCGAAATAGCCAGGAGTACGCGCGAAAAGAGGATGAACACGTATACTCATAGCTGAGAAAAAAGCTTGGACTGGAATCCGAGAGGCAAGAATTCGTCTCAGCCAGGAAAGGAACAAAAGGATGCCCTGGACATCACAGCTGCAGCAGGATCTTGTTATATGGTGCTGAAAGCGACGTTTCTATGTGAGTTATAAAAAAAAATATTTTCCGATTTATTTCTACTTGAAACTTCAATCGCATTTTTCTCGAAACACCATTTTTGAAGTCGGTAGATTTCTCGAAAACTAATGCAATGGATCTCATTGAAATTTGGCACGCTTCTTCAAAATAGCATTGACCAGTATTTAAACGAAATTTTTTTTTCGACCACAAATAATTATACAGGGCTAGTGTAGTGTAAATTGTACCAACAATTGAACTATTTTGCATACAACTCTACCAAAAATTAAAATTTCAATTTTTTTTAATCCTTCGTTCAAGTACGATCTATACTTATCTACTAACAGAAAAATCTGTTTTTTTAATTCCAGATGAAGCTATCATGAGTTATCCTGCTTACCACGAGGACACCTTTTTTTGGGGGTTTCCGGAAACTAGACCCCACCGGCTGAATTTACCGAATTTTTTTTGCATAATGTTGAAAAGTTGTTCTTTCATGTACTCAATGAAATAATTCATATATTATATTTTAAAAAAATCGAGAAAATATCCTTTTTTCCTTGGGTATGAAACCCACGTAACCCCCTAAAAATATATAACAAAAAATATTAACATATGTTTCCTTAATGTAACTCAGGACTTTCCGATGTATTCAGAACCACAGTCCTTAATAGCTCAAGGGCAGAGCAATGGTCCGGCAAACCATGGACATGGTTTCGAATCCGGCTTAAAGGCGAATATTTTCAATTAAGAAAATCGAATAATTCGCGTCGTAAAATGTAGAAAGCAATATTTACATCACGTTACTTCGCGAAAATGCAAAAATATTAACATATATTTCCTTAATGTAACTTAGGACTTCCCGATATATTCGGAAGCACAGTCCATAATATCTAAAGTGGCAGAGCAATGGTCCAGCACAACATGGGCTTTGAAACCTGCTTAAGGGCGAATTATTTCAATTAAAAAATTCGAATAATTGGCGTCGTAAAATGTAGAAAGCAATATTTACATTCACATTACTTCGCGAAAATGTAACTAGTTCTTAAATGGTGTTATTGTATTAGATCTATCGAAAGCTTCTGTTGCGATTCTGTTTCTTAAAAAATTTTTTTTTTGGACTTTCCACCTGCGGATGTTGTTAGTAGCAAATGTATATTAAATAGTTTCTCTTTAAATGTTTTTTTTTTTGTACATATTGCCTAGAAGAACAGAAAATAACAAAATAGGACAAATTCAGATAAGAAAGAAAACCAGAGAACATACTGAGGAGCAACTTAGGCACTGATAACCAGTTGGTAATAGCGAAGTTGAATTTAAGAATAATTGACAGTGGAAGATAAAGAAAGATGCAGGGAAAGTGAAACATAAAAACCTCAAAAAGTAAAGAGAGGAAAAGAAAGTATGAGAGCAAAGGCAATTAAGAAAATGACAACACAGAATGAAATAACAAAGCAAAATAGTATAACAGAAACGGCAGGAAAGACAATGGGAAGAACAAGGAACAGTATTGAAAAACATGGATTGATAATTGTTATAAGGCATTAATAAAAAGAAAGAAGGAGAAAGAAAATTGTTAATTTTTCAAAGCCTTCTACTACTAGGCAAGTGCTCTCAATGCTCTTTCTCAATAATTATTTCAAAAACTGCAAAAGTAATGAAAAAAATATTCACATGAAAGTCACTTGCGTCTTTTTGATTAATATTATGCTGCATTAAAAATATAGGATTCCATTAAAAAAAAGTTGACGTTCAAATGACCTACAAGACGGTAAGTAAATGCAAAACTAGTATGAATCCATTCGATGTTTTGACTTATGCTATTAATTTTCATCCATATGAACCAAATCAACACTTCTGGACCAAACTCATTACTTATAAGATAGAATTGTATTTAAAAATCAACTGCTTTAATATTATGTTTATATCTTAAATATTCTAAATTTTATAGAATTATTCATTAGCTAAAATTAGCTGTTTTTATTAAAATGAATTTTAATAAAACATCAAGAACAGCATGGCTACGAATGAAATTTTCCGTGATGTCGATCAATCATCTCATGACATGTAGGTTATGTTTTTATTCAAAGAACCAAAATATTCAACAACAAATCGTGCCTGTCTGAATATAGAACACTATAAAAGCTTATTTAATATAGAAGAACCATGGCAAATTTAAAATAGAAGACCGCAATAAAATTCAGCCTGCATATTGTAAAAATTAGCACAACCTATGATGTTCATTCGTTAAGAAAAAGAACTGATAAATCTTACTCATGTTTCACGACAGTGTTTTAACATTATTTTATTTAGGTTTATATTTAGATGCTGTGTAAAATTTTGACAATTTCATCTGCTTTTAGTTACTTTCAATAAATGCTTTTCTTATATGTCTGAGTTTGATCTTGAGCAATTATATCTAATGCAATACCTTTTGTAAGTAAGCAATACACTAAAATTTTTCTAGTGTATTTTGCTAAAAAAATAGCTTGAAATTTTTAATTAATTTATTTAAAAACAACAAACAATTCAATAAATAACTTTCAAGAAGAATATAATAAATACTTCAAAAGCTACATTTATATTTATTAAGAGGCGCTTGATTTAGTTTCTCTCTTTCAAAAAAGTTCAAGACATTCAACATAAGTTGCTTGGATTGTGAATTCAGAGGTTTTCCAGGCATATCTGTAATAAATGTAATTTCTTAACCTATAACCGATAAATAACTTAGTGATAAGAATACTTACTGAAAATGTATTAAAAACAGTTCTTTGTGTTATGAAAAGATCAATTATTTGCTAGATAGAAAGAAAATTAATTAGAAAAGCAATAAAACGAAAATAAACCAATGTAAGACTTCAAACGTCAAAATTTAAATTCGACTATCGCAGTACAGGGGTGTCATGGTGGGCGGATGACCACATGTTATCTCTGTCTATCTTATTGGTCTTACGGTGAAGACAATCCCACATTTTCGTTTCAGTGTTTTTTTTTATCCTTGTTTAATCATTGGGCTTTGAATGAAATGAGAATATATACATTGCAGGTGCCCATGTCCGTGATAACGCCACGCAACTAATAACGTGTGTCAAAACATCGAGTGGACAGAGACTAACTACATCATTCTATAGACTTTAAGAGTTAAAGCAACTTTAATTTCAAACATTTATTTGTAAATTTACCGGCGGACGAGTTGCAGTCTGTAAACTAAAATCAGGGACACTCGGTATATCGAAAAAGAAAAAAAAAATTATTTTTATCTTCTCTCCTTTTTCCCCATTCCGCGAACTTAAAAGCACTCCATCGTATATTCAAATCTATTATTTAAATTTAATCATGACGTATATTCAAATAAATCCTAAGTCAGAGGAATTCATGCAAAAACATAAATATTCCCGAAATAGAATCTTAAATTATTCAAATTAGTTTCGTAACTTCTAATTCTCTTTATACTTTATTTGAATATATTAGTACATACAAAACGCTTTCTTGTTACAAATTAAATCTAATAACAAAGTTTCGTATGTATGTATACTCGTATGCTTAATTCAATGTCATGATTTATGAGGTTAGCTTTCGTTTCACCGTATTATTTTTTTTTAGTTGTAATTTACCGAGCTACAAGAACTTAATACTAAATTTAACCAACTAATAAGTAATTAATATATATGAGATTACAGAAACAAATTTATAACTTTCGCCAACTTATAAAATTATACAATTATTAAATTACAAATAACAGTATATGAATGTCATATTTATATATGTGAAGTTGTCATGGATAACTTCACAATACAGATAAGATAATATCAACAAAAGTTAAAGCGATCTTAACAGACAATAACTATCCACCACAACTTATAGAACAAACAATTAAAAAAAGGAATTCACCGTGCAGACACCAATAACAATTTAAACAATGAAACAGCATATATCACGATTCCGTATGTTCCACAATTATCAAAAAAAATAAAATATACTGTAAAAAAATATGATATAGCTACAACATATAAACATAGCAATACTAATAAAAGTCTATTTTCAAAACTAAAACCTAAAATAGAGAAAAATCGAGAGTCATATTGCTGTGTTCTTTTCTGAGTGAGATAAATTGAAAAATTAAGTAGAGCTGAAAACACCAATGAAAAATTTAAAAAGGGTAAATTTTGAATATACCCTGTATGAACATCGATATAACAAATCTAATGTTTATTTTATGTAAAGTTTCTCGTTATTTTCTGTAAAAAGTTTTAAAATACAACAATCCAGACGTATATACATCTGTGTATATTTAGTAAATTTATGTTGAATGTTAAATGTCATGTAGATTACTATATCTCTTTACGTTTTAGTTTATAAATATTAATAACTTAAAATTTAAATCATGCTATACCTACCAATTTATATGAAAGGATATTTAAAGTACTATAATAATAGTAAATTTCATAATCAATACTTGAATTTTGCAAATTTATTAAATACATAAACGTTGTTTATTGTAACTGTTAGATGCACGTGAAATTTCGAACAAAAACATCCATTAAGGTTTTAAAATCTCAAATATAGATACATATTATTATTTGATAAGCACCACAAATCAGAATAACCTAAAAAAGATAGAACCCGCATTTTTAAAATTGACATTTTGTAATACTTATCTATAAGAACGAGCATACCATTCGTTTCAAAAAGGTGTATTATTAATATGTAGACAACTCAAAAGTTTTATAGTACACGGAATAGAGTCTAATATGATATTTGTCCATCCATTAGTCTTCTTATAGGACGGAACTTGCTTGATCTATGCGGGCTATTTCAGTAAATTTAAATGCAGATACAAACCAGTTGTTTATAACAGGTTTGTATTAATTTGTATACATTGCTTCACTAGCTTAACTGAGGACGCCTAGATGGCAGAAACATATTGCAGTGGAATTTACTTTGAAATTGCTTATTTATTTTTTTATTCACACTACAGCTTATATCGCCGGCTATTCAGTCTAGTAGGATCCACGAACTGCCATCTCATGAATCGTTCCTCACGGAAAGGGGTTTAATGTCGTTTTCCAGAATAAAACCATAAACACAAATAAAACACGAGTCAATTCCTTTATATTAATGTAATTAAAAAAAAATAAAAAAATCCCTCTACAAAGTGTATAGGGTGCTAAAGCATCATCAAACAGTAGCAATGAGGAAACACTCTTTGTGAATAATGACTCGCACACAGAGAAAAACCTCTTCTTAATCTCGATCAAACATAAAACTAATAAATATTAGTGAAATCTGTCAAGTTTAACCTCTACTGTGACCCCTTCAAACAAATATCAAAAACAAATTAGTTTTCAAAACTCACGATAGTTGAAATTTACTCATACGCCAAAAATAACATAACAAGGTCAAACCCCACTACAGAAACTCCAACCTTGAATTCAAAATGTTCTCGAAATATTATTTTAAAAAAAAACTTCCCTTATAAAAAACATGACAACTTTCGCTAATATCCATGTACTACTTTCAAACATAAATTATTACAATAAATACATGAAATTATAACAATGAAAATAATCCTGATATCAAATATATATAAATAAAATAATTTTTATCAACTTACATAGATCTATGTGTGATTTTATAGAATACACGAGAGATATCTTTTTCACAAAATTTTCAAATAAACATAAAACACTCGCCTAAATCGAATTTAAATTAACTTGCACCTTACACTAAATGCAAAAACAAAATACAACCCGAATTTATACAACAAAGAATAAAATTGATTATCTTATTCTTTAATAAACCAAACACTTTAACAGTCAAGATATCTCTCACTCAAAATGAAATTTCCATATCCGCTTATCCATTCCCACCATCTAAAAATCAAAATATATATAACCAACACATTTTAACAAATACAATATCCGAAAAAGCGGCAAGTTCAAATCCTTGGTCAACCTAAATATACGAGGGCTAATCATAATTTCATACATTATAAAATTTATTTCATTTATAAAATAATATATATATCTATAACGATCCCCGTCTGAAATAAATAAACATACAACTGAAATAGTTAATTTTTTAGAAAGTCCCTATTACAGAGTTCAAAATCGTTCAATCATTTTCCTTACTTGTCCAAGGAAAGTCCATGACATGATTCCCCGAAGTTATCCGAGAACAAAGTCAGAACATCCCTGAGCTTTTTTCAAGGATAAACTTCAGCACAGCACTCGAGACAGTACCGCACCCTGTCTTAGTTCCCCGCACTAACTTGTTGTATTAGTGTTGAACAGGATCTTCATCGTTCTGATGCTGTAGTGTGATAAACGGATGCAATGCACTGATGTGATATCGTCTCCATATACATTCTGTATATAATTTTTGAATATATATAAATGTCTTATTTGACTTAAAACATTTTATCTTTTATGTCGTTTTACTTGACATAATTTATTTTAATGTCATATTGCTTGACATTTTCGAATGGGCTTCGTCACAAACATCACAGACGAAGGAACACGCCGAAGCAGCAGTCATCCCCGTCGAATCCTCGAGCACACTCTCGATCACATGGACATGAACATCCCCAACGAATTTTCATAAATAAAAGAAAAACATAGCATCAAAATCTCATTTACCAAATCATCATCATAAACAAATTCATAACACCATTAATTTCCAAGCAATAACAATAATAATAATAACAATAATAATCATATCCTATATCATGAGCTCAATTTCTTCTTCTTATATTTATATAATTTTAATTTTTTTCAACGCAATTCCCATTATCAATAATTATATTATACGCAGATAAATTTTAATTAATTAATTATGTCAACAATAAATTTTATTTTATAACTCATTCTGTATATCTATTTGCTTAATCCAATTCATTACCAGGTCAGTTAAATCAGCACATCGTAAACCATCCTATTCAAATATTTTTATTCATTAACCTTTTTACACATGCCAATAATTCTTTTTCTATAAATTCATAAATACCATAATTTTATTTCAACAATATATATATATATATATATATATATATATATATCTCTATTATCATAATAATTTTTTTCTATATATATCAACGACGAAATTCTATTTAAATATACCGACGAAAATTTTTTCTATAAATACACTTTTATTTTCATATAAATATTTCATATATTTATTTCATATATTAGCAACGAAATTCAGTAAACACCTTTTTATTTTACTTCTACATCCTCTTCTTATACTAATAATCTTATCCTAATTATCTTTTACGTTAAATCCATTTCAGTATCATTTATCAAATCCTATTTACTTTTCCAAATTTTATTCATATATCCTTTTGTTACAACACATTCCAATTAGTTACCTCAAAAGCAAAAATCCTTATATCTCGCATATTCCTCTAAATAGTTTACAACGAAATTTATCATTAAGTTGGGCCTATTCAAAAATATCCGACAGTAAATAATTTGTAGTTTCATTTTTACTTTTACCTTACTATAAAATGTGGGTCTATTTAATTTAAATTTAGTACCCCTATACTTCCTAATTTTCAGAGTATAATATTTTAACATTTCATTATTGACATGGGTCTGATTTATATTGTTTAAAAAACAGTTGATTTTAAAATTAGCATTACGGGAATTTTTGCGTTTACTTTCTATATAATTATTCAAATTATATTTATAAATGATATTTCTTCTAGAAATCAATTTCTTTTTAATTTTAGTTCGTCCATCGTTAATATTATTAACGACAACTGCTTGTTTATTTAATTTATTGCTCATTTTATCGTGAATACTTTCTTCCATCCTACATTCTAACTTAGCATTTGTTTTACTTATATTAAATTCTGTTTTCTCGTTAGTTTCAAACTTAATTTTATTTAATGTAATTTCTTCGCTTACCCTAATTTGATTATTTCTTCTTCCTATTTCTGTATCCATATCATTTCCCTCGTCCTGTGGCATAGATTCCTCCCCAGGTACGTCCTCTAAACTTTCTTTTGTAATTGTTGATTCGTTTTCTTCTTGTAGCATTATTATTAATTCCTTTTCTTCTGGTTCCATTATTTTTAATTCCTTTTCTTCTGTTGCTTGCTTTTCCTCGACGTGTGCTATTTTACTTTTATTTATTGTGTTTTCCTTGTTTATTTGATTGTTACTGGTTCCTGGTGCCATTTGATCCATTATCCCTATTATTTCATCCATTTCTCTTTCCATATCATTATAGTTTTGTTTTATTTCATTGTAATTTTGTTGCATTTGTTGTTTCATTTCCATTTGTTGTTGTTTCATTTCCATTATCGTTAGCATCATTGTGTGCATCATATCCATCATCTGTTGACTGCTTTCTCCATTGTGTCCTCCTTCATGTATGTAACCAGCGTTACCCATTCTTTGAATTAAATATTCCATTTTAAGAATTTATATTTTATTTCTTCCAATTATACGTTGGACTCGCCAAAATTGTGCAGTCCAATTATTAAATTATTTATTCTCTCACCACGTTGAGTTAACCATAATTGTAAATTTTTCATTTGCTTTTCTTCATTCGCCGACACGTTGGGCTGCCAAAATTGTAAATTTTGGCATCTACTTTGCTTCATACGCCGACACGTTGGGCCGCCATAATTGTGCAGTGGAATTTACTTTGAAATTGCTTATTTATTTTTTTATTCACACTACAGCTTATATCGCCGGCTATTCAGTCTAGTAGAATCCACGAACTGCCATCTCATGAATCGTTCCTCACGGAAAGGGGTTTAATGTCGTTTTCCAGAATAAAACCATAAACACAAATAAAACACGAGTCAATTCCTTTATATTAATGTAATTAAAAAAAAATAAAAAAATCCCTCTACAAAGTGTATAGGGTGCTAAAGCATCATCAAACAGTAGCAATGAGGAAACACTCTTTGTGAATAATGACTCGCACACAGAGAAAAACCTCTTCTGAATCTCGATCAAACATAAAACTAATAAATATTAGTGAAATCTGTCAAGTTTAACCTCTACTGTGACCCCTTCAAACAAATATCAAAAACAAATTAGTTTTCAAAACTCACGATAGTTGAAATTTACTCATACGCCAAAAATAACATAACAAGGTCAAACCCCACTACAGAAACTCCAACCTTGAATTCAAAATGTTCTCGAAATATTATTTTAAAAAAAAACTTCCCTTATAAAAAACATGACAACTTTCGCTAATATCCATGTACTACTTTCAAACATAAATTATTACAATAAATACATGAAATTATAACAATGAAAATAATCCTGATATCAAATATATATAAATAAAATAATTTTTATCAACTTACATAGATCTATGTGTGATTTTATAGAATACACGAGAGATATCTTTTTCACAAAATTTTCAAATAAACATAAAACACTCGCCTAAATCGAATTTAAATTAACTTGCACCTTACACTAAATGCAAAAACAAAATACAACCCGAATTTATACAACAAAGAATAAAATTGATTATCTTATTCTTTAATAAACCAAACACTTTAACAGTCAAGATATCTCTCAATCAAAATGAAATTTCCATATCCGCTTATCCATTCCCACCATCTAAAAATCAAAATATATATAACCAACACATTTTAACAAATACAATATCCGAAAAAGCGGCAAGTTCAAATCCTTGGTCAACCTAAATATACGAGGGCTAATCATAATTTCATACATTATAAAATTTATTTCATTTATAAAGTAATATATATATCTATAACGATCCCCGTCTGAAATAAATAAACATACAACTGAAATAGTTAATTTTTTAGAAAGTCCCTATTACAGAGTTCAAAATCGTTCAATCATTTTCCTTACTTGTCCAAGGAAAGTCCATGACAATATGTATTAAGCAGAAGTAAATGCTGAAAATACGAGGTGTATTGTCCATGTGCATAGTTACAGATATGTAAATTATTTACATGTTTGTTTCATATTGCATCCATTAGAGATAAATATATTTGTTTATATATTTTAACAATGCCGCTGTCAACCAAGTTCAGAATATGTTTTAATTTGCGTTAAGGAAAACATATCAATCGGACGATAAGAAAAGACAATCAATTGATCAACAAGAAAAGAAAGATGTGACGTATAGATCTAAAATATGGATCGTGAATTATAAAGAAGAAATTGTACCATCAGACGTTAGAGAAGGCAGAATAAATGAAAAGAAAGCAGATAGCATGCGGTTTTGAGAAAAAAGGAACGCTTGAAAATTAAAACAAGAACGTATTTAAGATATCAAACACTGTTAAAAGGAAATATTAAGAAAAGTTTCTAAATATGGAATATCATTTAGAAGAGTATAATATAATTAACAAAATGCATTTGAAAAAGGATTAACGTCACAGGTGGTACATATAGAAAATTTCTCAAGAAGAGGACAATTACCGAAAGATCGTCTTAAAGCGGTGGTCACAAATAAATATTTGTATTGTAAATTATATTGAATTTAATTAATTAGAATTTTTATATTTTTAATTTAAAGAAAATTATTACCTTACTTTGTTTAATATAATAATGAAATCGACAGTTCAGTAATGTAATAAAGACATTCAGGACTTTGAAGTTTATTAAAACAAATTTAAAAGATCATTTGTTTATATGGATATTTGATTGTTCGGGAATAATTTTAATTTCTAAATATATAACATAGATATCTCTTAAATTATAAGTAGAGTAAGATCTCACGAACATTTAAGAATATCTGATTTTTGAACACGCAATTAAAAATTTCATTATATATTTGAAATATTGAATTAAATATTGTGTGTTATTGACAATTTTATGTAGTAGGGTATATTCTCGTCGCATGAATATGAAATAACACATTCCTCTCTTAAAATATTATCACTTCATAAAACTATTAAATCCATAAACTTTACAATTAACCAATTCAAAAAGAAACACTATGTCATACTTTAGTATTTCCTAGAGTATAAGACACACTGGTCTAAAGCACACAGCTGTATTTTGGAAGATTTATTGAAATCTAACAAGATCTTCAAAGTCAGATTTTACATATATAGATATAAGTATATTCTGACAAGAGATAAAGATTTACATACCATGGTTTATTGAGAAATAAAAATATAATTGATGATATTTAACACTTTGAAAATTAATGTTTATTTTGCAAAGTGTGAATAATAAATGTATTAGACTATTAGACATGCTATTGTATTATTTGTCTCCTTATTACATTGGATCCTAGGCCTAGTTGCAAGGAACCCTTTTTGTAAAACAAAAACCCTGAGAACAGTTTTATGAGTCGAAACTAACTGAGGAGTTACAGTCAAACTAAAATCAGGGACACTCGGTATATTGAAAAAGAAAAATAATTTTTTATTTTTATTTTCTCTCCTTTTTCCCCATTCCGCGAACTTAAAAGCACTCCCTCGTATATGCAAATCTATTATTTAAATTTAATCATGACGTATATTCAAATAAATCCTAAGTCAGAGTAATTCATGCAAAAACATAAATATTCCCGAAATAGAATCTTAAATTATTCAAATTAGTTTCGTAACTTCTAATTCTCTTTATACTTTATTTGAATATATTAGTACATACAAAACGCTTTCTTGTTACAAATTAAATCTAATAACAGAGTTTCGTATGTATGTATGTATACTCGTATGCTTAATTCAATGTCATGATTTATGAGGTTAGCTTCCGTTTCACCGTTTTTTTTTTGTTGTTATTTACCGAGCTACACGAACTTAATACTAAATTTAACCAACTAATAAGTCATTAATATATATGAGATTACAGAAACAAATTTATAACTTTCGCCAACTTATAAAATTATATCATTATTAAATTACAAATATCAGTATATGAATGTCATATTTATATATGTGAACTTGTCATGGATAACTTCACAATATAGATAAGATAATATCAACAAAAGTTAAAGCGATCTTAACAGACAATAACTTGAGGAAAAATATGTGTGTATGTTGATTCATGTTTAATAATTGGCGGCCATTTTGAAAATCAAAGTACACAGAAATATGTCGTCTATAAAATACAATGTCGCCATTGCGATAGTTACTAAATAGGCCAAACTAAACAATATTTATACAAAAGAATACAAGCCCACAAATACTCCAAAACAGACAAAACTGCTTTATTTGCACACAAACGGCAACGCGACCATCGTTTTGAAAACACACAGCTGTTCGATAAAGAACAACACACAGTGGAAACGAAAATTAAAGAAATGATTAATTTTAAACAAGAAGAAAACTCAATTAACAACAGAAGTGACAAAAAATCTAAGCAGTATATACTATAACTTTTTCATGTAAAGTAGCGATCTGCAATTTACCATCATGAATATATACAATTGTTATATAAATATCTATCATATGTTATTTCAATATCTGGCTTATCATGCTGGCAATTCCGAGTTTAGATCCCGAACTAGACTGTCCGAGTAGGATTTCGTGGTTTTCCTTCACGTTCTAGGCGAATGCCTGCAGCTTAACAACTTCATATATATATATATATATAAATATGACATTTATATACTGTCATTTATAATTTAAAAATCTTTGAAAAGGCAGTAATTTCTGAAACATGTTAAACTATATACGAGTATATACATATATAAAGTAAAACAGACCTGAAATCGCCGACTAATTAAATCTGCTATAAAATAAAAAGGTCAAGAAATAATTATATATATTGTTGTGGGGCAAATTACCCAACAACAAAGATGTTTCATAAAATTTTGAAAACGTCAAAGGATATATAAGCCAAATATTTGAATAGTTGTTTTTTGTATAAATAATATAAATATAAATAATTAGTAATTAAGCTTAATTTGACTATGCAAGAAATGTTAATTGTACAGAAATGTATATAGAACTTATATTCATTAACGTGTCACCTCCGTTGTGGTATTTTGACAAATGAGAGGTGAGATAATTTTCAAATTTCATCAATTGTTGAATTATCGCATCCCGGCAGTCGTAGTCGATATCTCATAAGTGACGGTCGACATTTTTCATAATTTAGAAGCATCTTAGGCATCCGGAAATTCCTTAATTTGAGATAATTTAATAATTAACGACCAAAAGTGTTAAATAATAATTACACAAGTTAGCCTTAAATATTAGCTATTCATTCTTAGTAATTTTATCGACTTGAACAACGTATTTAATTAATTTTTCGAAAAAGCATCATTTTCAAACTGATGAACCAAGATGGCGATTACTGATATCTGTAAAGTTGTATATCAGTTTACATAAGTTTATATAAAGATTTAAACAATCAGGCTTGTATTTCTATTGACACAGTTGAACACAAGTTCTATAAATCACAAAATATGGTACATTCATTATTATTATTGTTATTTTATATAAGTAGCACCTACCTTTTAGTTAATTCTAATTTCATGTTTACATCCATACCTGATATTTCCTGTTATTTACCCTATAATAACTATTATTTTTGTATGTTTAAAGAAATATTTTTTTAACGTCGTTCTTAAGCGTAATTACTAGAGAACGGACACGCTTACCACCCAGTGCAGTACTGGCGAAAGGCTGTATTTCTAAAATATTTAATTTTATTTATATAATTGGAAAACGAACGGGTGGTGATCTATAAAATTACGAAATACATATTTATTTGTTGAAAAGTTGTATTTATAAAGTTTTTAATTTTATTTATATAATTGGAAAACAAACGGGTGGTGATCTATAAAATTACGAAATACATATGTATTTGTTGAAAAGTTGTATTTTTAAAGTTTTTAATTTTATTTCTATAATTGGAACATTTTTATTTGTTCATTTTGTCGTTCAAGTTGAGTAAAGGAGTATTAATATTGACTAGCAATAGTTTCTCAAGGTTTTCTTCTGTCAATTTTGTTCTCTTTGAATTAAGTACATCCATATAAATAGAAAACGTCCTTTCTACATCGCAACTGGTTATAGGTGCATACTGGAAATATTCTTTTATTTCTTCATATTTAGCCGTTAGATTTTGTGGAATTGTCTTCATACATAATTGCTGCAATGTAATTAAATCTGGATTTCTATTAAGAATTGCTTCAAACTTTTGCCGAAGGCCACATGCGAAGTCACTTGGAATACTTTTCAAATTATTAACAGCCACATCTAATGTGGTTAATCCGTCATTTAATTTGAGATGTCGATTTTCAAAATAAGTAATTAGTTTTGGCAATTTTCCAAAGTGTTCGTGAAGAAAGAACAACTGATTTTTTAAATTTGGGATTTGTGTGAGCTCCTTGCACTCACCAATACTTCTAGCATTCTCCTTTAGCAGTGTTACGAAATGTTTTAGACTATCGAAATTCTCAGCATAATAACTAGTAGCTTCCAGCCATGTTCCCCATCTAGTTATTACTGGAGTGGGAAGCAGTGCCAGAGATGGAAATTTTTCCCTGAATAGAGCTACTCTCAATGGTGCTTTTCTGAAAATTTTTTAAAAGCGGATACAAGTCTATCAACTTCTGGAAAGGTGCTCTGATATATTCACAGATTCTGCGGAGAACATGTGCTACACAAGTAATATGCAGCAAATTAGGATATGTTTCCTTTAATATATATGCAGCTCTGTCACTTACAAATAAAAGTACTTTTTCTTTGTACCTGTCGTCGGAATGAAGTATATTTTGAATATTCTCATTAATCGTTTTAGCAACTGTTTCCGCATCAACTGTATTTATAACGTTTGTTGCTATTACATATGCGTTATATGGAATAGTTGGATGTAGTACACCAGTTACAACATTTACCACACAGCGTCCTAACATATCCACCGTTTCGTCGGCGCTTATCCATATGTATTGATTTAAAAGATGGCTTCTAATGCGTTCTACTGTTCTCGTATAGCACCTAGAAACATAATATTTGCGTAAAGTTGATTCATCAGGAACATTTCGACCAGTATATTTTTTCAGAAATATTTTTAAACTGGGATTGCTAAGTTTATTTAATGGAGTTCAGATGTGTTTGCGATCCTAAGTGACGAATTTTTGACGATATTTTACGGATTTTGTAATAAATTTCGGAATCACTGACAATGGACATACAATCAGTATGACCGTCAATCCAACTCGCCATTGTTTTACAATGCCGTTCTCGACATTCTTCCATATCATGTCTGAAAAAGTACAATATGAAACAAACATGTAAATAATTTACATATCTGTAACTATGCACATGGACAATACACCTCGTATTTTCAGCAATTACTTCTGCTTAATACATATGTTTCTGCCAATATAGGCGTCCTCAGCTAAGCTAGTTAAGCAATTTATACAAATTAATACAAACCTGTTATAAACAACTGGTTTGTATCTGTATTTAAATTTACTGAAATAGCCCGCAAAGATCAAGCAAGTTCCGTCCTATAAGAAGACAACTATTTAATAATTGACATCTTACGGGCGAAAGATACATTGTCCGGAGGGCTACCTATCGTTCGAACAGCTATGCTGCTACGGGAAACGATAAAATACGTATGTAGATGTAGTCCATTAACAACCTGCCAGATGGCGGTATATACGAAAAGGTTTTGTTTAAGTATAACAATACGTTAAGCACGTATAAAGCGTTTGTACAATATGAAACAAACATGTAAATAATTTACATATCTGTAACTATGCACATGGACAATACACCTCGTATTTTCAGCAATTACTTCTGCTTAATACATATGTTTCTGCCAATATAGGCGTCCTCAGCTAAGCTAGTGAAGCAATTTATACAAATTAATACAAACCTGTTATAAACAACTGGTTTGTATCTGTATTTAAATTTACTGAAATAGCCCGCAAAGATCAAGCAAGTTCCGTCCTATAAGAAGACAACTATTTCTTCTTCTATTCTTATAGGACGGAACTTGCTTGATCTTTGCGGGCTATTTCAGTAAATTTAAATACAGATACAAACCAGTTGTTTATAACAGGTTTGTATTAATTTGTATAAATTGCTTCACTAGCTTAGCTGAGGACGCCTATATTGGCAGAAACATATGTATTAAGCAGAAGTAATTGCTGAAAATACGAGGTGTATTGTCCATGTGCATAGTTACAGATATGTAAATTATTTACATGTTTGTTTCATATTGTACAAACGCTTTATACGTGCTTAACGTATTGTTATACTTAAACAAAACCTTTTCGTATATACCGCCATCTGGCAGGTTGTTAATGGACTACATCTACATACGTATTTTATCGTTTCCCGTAGCAGCATAGCTGTTCGAACGATAGGTAGCCCTCCGGACAATGTATCTTTCGCCCGTAAGATGTCAATTATTAAATAGTTGTCTTCTTATAGGACGGAACTTGCTTGATCTTTGCGGGCTATTTCAGTAAATTTAAATACAGATACAAACCAGTTGTTTATAACAGGTTTGTATTAATTTGTATAAATTGCTTCACTAGCTTAGCTGAGGACGCCTATATTGGCAGAAACATATGTATTAAGCAGAAGTAATTGCTGAAAATACGAGGTGTATTGTCCATGTGCATAGTTACAGATATGTAAATTATTTACATGTTTGTTTCATATTGTACAAACGCTTTATACGTGCTTAACGTATTGTTATACTTAAACAAAACCTTTTCGTATATACCGCCATCTGGCAGGTTGTTAATGGACTACATCTACATACGTATTTTATCGTTTCCCGTAGCAGCATAGCTGTTCGAACGATAGGTAGCCCTCCGGACAATGTATCTTTCGCCCGTAAGATGTCAATTATTAAATAGTTGTCTTCTTATAGGACGGAACTTGCTTGATCTTTGCGGGCTATTTCAGTAAATTTAAATACAGATACAAACCAGTTGTTTATAACAGGTTTGTATTAATTTGTATAAATTGCTTCACTAGCTTAGCTGAGGACGCCTATATTGGCAGAAACATATGTATTAAGCAGAAGTAATTGCTGAAAATACGAGGTGTATTGTCCATGTGCATAGTTACAGATATGTAAATTATTTACATGTTTGTTTCATATTGTACAAACGCTTTATACGTGCTTAACGTATTGTTATACTTAAACAAAACCTTTTCTGAAAAAGTAACTTAAACAATGCTCTAGATCTAAATAAATGAAAACTAAAAATGTGTGCGTAAGTTATTGAAACTGAACGAAATTCAATGCACACTCTTACGTCGAAATAATTGGTAGAATTAATTCAATCAAACGATATTAAACAGGATCTATAACAAAAATTACGATGTAATTAACAGTTAAAACTATGAAAACAAGAAACTTACTCACAGCACTTTATTTATCTTACGAAATATAAACTAATAAATAAAATACATTATAAAAATCCCGCTTCTATCTACGCTCATGGAAACACTTTAAAAAACACTATATTCTCCGAATACAATAGCTGGCTTGTCCATTGTTATCGCGGCGAGACCAGGTGTCCGAGTAAGTCAAACAAATACTTCATTGAATTACGCCGGGATGTACTGAGCGACGTTATACACAATTCCAATTGCCGATTGCGTTTTATGGAAATTGCGTCCGTTCTCTAGTAATTACTGTTGAGGTTAATGATAAAAATAAACCTAGTGAACTTTATTACTGTCTTAACATAGAAGTACCCACTATTATTACCTAGGTGTCAGGTTAAATAACTTGAATATAAGAGATTTATGATTTTTTCCTATCAATCAATAATAATAATTGCTAGAAAATTAATTTAAACCTTTATTTTAATCCCTTAGCTTCCTACGGACTACTCACATGCCTTGAGATATATTTTAAAGGAGTTTTAGAGTCTCAACATAGCCGAGTTTTGTAATAATAAATAAATAAGTTTTAATTAAAATATATTTCGTTTTTCATCGGAGTATAAAATTATTTCTTTTCAGCCTTTTTCTCCACGGTTACAACAATATATATATATATATATATATATATATATATATATATATATATATATATATATATATGTATGTAAGTATATAGGTATACAGAAAAATTTGAAAAGTGTTTTAGACAAAGATTATGATTTTCTCATATTAAGACAAATTTGTGAAGGTGTATCTAAAGATCTATTAAATTACTTCAAAGATTATTTTAAATATGCAAATATAACATTACTAGACATACAACGGTCGTTTGCCTGAAACAAGTGGGAAGACATATCTAATGATTGAAATATTTAACAGATATTATCCCGTTTCCGTCTTCACGGAAGACTTTTAAAACGGTAAATGTTCGAGCACGTTTTACAATTTATAGAGTGTCCAGAAATATACCGTTGACTTTCAAGTAAAATTTAAATCCTATTCATTGTAACGTAAATAACGCAGCATGAGGTAGTCTTGAGTTATTTCTGGACACCCTATACTTCTTATTATTTATTTCATATGTCAGTTTTTAAGCGTCCGCTTCTGGCGAATGGCGCAAATTCCCTGCTCTAGTTATGTGCATTTCATTAAGTTAATGATGCAGGTTGATATTTTGTCATCATATTTAATAACCACGAAAAAAAAACGTGAGACTAATTGAAAGTTTATTTTCTCTCGAAAGTATATCTACAATATTAAAAAATGACACTGATTCATTTGTAATGATTTATATCCATCGTATATGTAAACTGTGGATGAATTTCCTTTGCTTTTGATGGAGATTATAATATAAATAATGGACGCATCGCATGTTTTCAGGTACTACCACTTAACATAACGGTACAGAAATATATTTAAAAACTCATTAGTATATGCTTTAACTTATTTTAATGACGGCGTCGCGAAACTGTCGTTATAAGGTCGTCTGAAGCGGGTGTGTGCGAGTAATTCCGATATCGGCCGCTTCAAATTTCTGTCCATAAATTTTCATTATATTCTGTGACCAAAAAAGATATTCATAAGAAATAGTGTTATTTTTACTATATTTAAAATTAAAATACTTTCCTATTGTAGTCCGTTAGCTTTTCTATTCAAGTATTCATGAACATATTGAACTATTATGTCTCTTTATTAAACAAAATTTTATAATCGTAGATTATACTCGCATATGCGCCGGATTTAAATTGGAAATGGAACGAATTTTTTATTGATTTTATGATTGAAATTTGTTTGAATGTTAAAGTCCACACTCGCCGGTTAAATATAGAAAATTATAACTAAAAAATCGTTGCCTCGGCTTCAGCTACAGTTCTTAATTCTTTTCACAAAATTTTCGATTACAATTCCACACTTGCTTTGATAAATTTGGTATATTAACGTTAGATTTAATTCTCGTTAACTGTTTCTAGATTACTAATATATTTCTGGAATTTCAAATCATTTTACAAAAAGAGATTGAAAGGCGCTAAATCACAATCTTACTGAACGACTGATGTCAGCATATCATAAAATTATGCAACTAGTCAATTTTTGGTGAGTAAATCTAACTATATGATAGGTTGCGCCATCCTGCTGACACAAAATCAGTTCAAGGTTCACGTCGTTCATTTGATGTCAAAAATTCAGTTAGCATCTTGCTTACAATAATGATCCTCACTATTCACAATTACAGCATTTCCAGAATTGTTTTCTAAGAAGGCTTATCGCGCCGACTACCAAAAATCAACACCATTCAGTAACTCGTTTAGGGTGCTTTTGCTTCTTATTACTCATATGAGGATTTTCCAAACCACAAATGCATCGACTTGATTTATCTACAAATTCGCCGAGTTGAAAGTAAACCTCTTGGCTCAACTTTATTTTTGGACCAAATCAAGAGTCAACTTCGCGATGCAGCTTACTTGGTGTGCTCGTTAGAAATCCGTTAATTTTGAGATTAGAATTGGCACATTGTACATTCCATATGTTGAATGTACCATGTGCCAATTTTATATTTTAAGTAAAATAGTTCAAACTGTTAAAAAATGTAAAAAAGAAGAATATAAATTGGAAACACCTAGTACTGTGATTAAATTTATTCTGATGAAGACAAAACAGAAGTCGAAACGTTAAAATGAGCATTTTTATTTAATGAACAGTTATCAAGCCAAATTCGAATAAATAATTAGCCATATATATATATATATATATATATATATATATATATATATATATATATATATTATGAGCTCACAAAAACTCCAATAATCTCAACTTACATTCAAAATTAAAAGACAAAATACCTACATTAAAAAAAACATACATTATTTATGAAATCCCATGCTATGACAGCAAAGGTCATCGGCCAAACAACACAATATCTGCAAGAACGCTTAAATGGTCATAAATAGTACATCTCTAAAAAAACACATCAAGGAGACCAATCACATTTGTAATTTGGATAAAACCTCAATAATTACATCCGAAAAAAATAACAAGGCAAGAAACATATTAGAAAGAATACACATTCAAACAATTGTTTTTTTATATTTGCTATTAATTTAATTTGAGATTTATCTAATCATTCAAAGAAGTATTATTTATAAACTTAAACTGGCTAATATATTACAAAACCCGCTATAGAAACATATCATTCTACATAAAAAAATACCCTGAGATCTAACTAAATAATTGAACACAATGTAGAGGATATGTAAGCATTAATTCAATTATATTTAATTATTAAATATGTATATATATATATATATATATATATATATATATATATATAAGGTAAATTTAATAAGTCGGCGATTAAAGGTCTGGTTTATTACTTCAAAGTATATATATTTAAAACAACCCTACATGTTTCGGCAATGATGCCTTTGTCAAGGGAATAAAAAATATAGTAGGGTTGTTTTAAATATATATACTTTGAAGTAATAAACCAGACCTTTAATCGCCGACTGATTAAGTTTACCTTATCATACCAAGGTCACGAAAATATTATATATATATATATATATATATATATATATATATATATATATATATATGATAAACGTAATGCCAATGAGAACTCATAATTATTGAATTCTCACATACATGCCATTGCCGCTCTAATTCGTTGCATCAATTTCTACACATGACAAAATCACCTTTGTCTAAGAATGTAGCTGCAACGTGTCACGACGCCGTCCAGGTTGTCCGGGAAAATGAAAAAATGTGTGAAAGCCGTATCCATCCGGGATGTGCAGACGTCGACGTTTCATAGTTATTACTAATTGTCAATACACCCTACCCAGAAATATATACGACTTTCATTTCTATACTGCGTGTATATATACTAGTGATGATAAATGTAATGCCAATGAGAACTCATAATTATTGAATTGTTACATACATGCCATTGCCGCTCCAATTCGTTGCATCAATTTCTACACATGACAAATACATGCCATTGCCGCTCTAATTCGTTGCATCAATTTCTAAACATGACAAAATCACCTTTGTCTAAGAATGTAGCTGCAACGTGTTACGGCGCCAACCGTCCAGGTTGTCCTGGAAAATGAAAAAATGTGTGAAAGCCGTATCCATTCGGGATGTGCAGACGTCGACGTCTCATAGTTATTACTAATTGTCAATACACCTTACCCAGAAATAGATACGACTTTCATTTCTATACTGCGTGTATATATACTAATGGTGACTTCTCAATGGCATTACGTTTACCATCATTAGTATATATACACGCAGTATAGAAATGAAAGTCGTATCCATTTCTGGGTAAGGTGTATTGACAATTAATAATAACTATGAAACGTCGACGTCTGCACATTCCGGATGGATACGGCTTTCACATATTTTTTCATATATATGTATATATATATAAATATATATATATATATATATATATATATATATATATATAATAAACCTATTATAAATGTTTATTTTTAACTTTGTAAAGTGTAGAAAGCATATTTACTGCCTACTACGGGCAAGATATAACGGGTGTTCATTTGAAAAGTCAATCTAGTAGCATGTGATTTAGTATATAGTAAATTAAAATTTACTACTTAACCTACGAAGTCATATATTTTGACAGTTTCATACATACAAATAAATAACAAATAATAGGTATTTATTAAATGTTGAACATGTCCTTCAAGATCAATGCACTTTAAAATCCTGCGTTCAAAATTTCTGATGATATTCTGCAACATTACTGGAATTTTATTAATTTCCATGCATTTCTGTTCAATTCTCTGTAGCATATCATTCAAATTCAATATAGGTGTTCGAAATATGTTATTTTTTAGATAAGGCCACAAAAAGAAGTTCATCATCATGCAACTGATTGACAAATGGTTGTAAAATTTCCGTACGGTACCTTTGAGCAGTTAACGTACCCTGAAAAAATATTGGTCCAATAATTCGCCTTTTGCTTATCGCTGCCAAAACACCAATTTTCTCTGGATGTAGCGATTCTTCATTAATTACATGTGGATTTTCACTACTCCAAATTCTTGTATTTTGTGAATTTAGGTATCCTGTTTTATGAAACCATGCATCATCAGTAAAGATGACTCTGCGAAAGTTCTCCATTATTGTTCATATTTACAAACCAATTACAAAACTGTAGCCTACGTGGGTAATCAATTTCTAACAATTCTTGTACTGCTGTGACACGGTATGGATAAAGTTGCATATCTTTTTTTAATATCTTGTGAGTTGTGCCAACAGAAAGGTTTATTTGTTGACTCAAATGTCGAACAGATGTTTGTGGTTCATTTTCCATTATTTCTTCAACACGATTGACAACTTAAGGTGTACGTTTCTGAACTGCTCCGCTGCCTGATTTTCTTAAGAGACTACCAGTTTCAGAAAAAAGTTTTAAAGTTCTATCCAAAGTATTTTTAAATTGTATATAATCTATTACAAAATGTTGAAATTCAACTTGAAATTCTACCATGCAATCTTGAACTGAATAAACCCATAAACCATCAATTTTATTACCACTTCGAAAATAAGCTTGGACTAAAAAAATTTTTTTATGTTCTAAAGTGAAAGCCATTTTAAAACTGAGAACCAATTTATTTAAACCAGAATCGACGCACGATTATTTTATGCACTAACTGATATTTGTGATTGACATTATCAAATGTCATTTGGATTTACTTTTACGGAACAACAAACACATACTAATATATATGCGTCTTATTCTATTAAAATTTCAAAGTAACCTAGATTGACTTTTCAAATGAACGCACGTTATATCATCTGTTTCCTTGATGTGACTTAAGGCATCCCCACAAAGATTCGAAATCACGGCCTTTAATAGCTTAGTGGTTAAAGCAATGGTCCGGCAAGCCATGGACGTGGGTTCGAATGCTACTTAAGGGCGATTTTTTTATATAAAAAATTCGAATAAATTAGCGTCCTAAAGTTTAGAAAACATATTTACATTTTAGCCTTTCATATTTTTTAAAACCTTTGTATTTCAGAAGACAGAATATAATTTATAACAAAAAAAATATATTCATGTTTGGTATATGGACATTTACATGTACAACTCGATCTGTTTGCGTTCAGTGACTATCTGTGATGTATTTGCTAAATAAGCGTATTACATTTTATGTATATCTCCGTTTCAATTTCCGACAATCTGTTTAAAAATAGATAAATATGGGAATTTGTAATCTAAAAACTTTTAGTTAAATAGGAATAATCCCTCACAATCCAAAATATTTAAAGCGTTATTTACAAAGATTAAAAATAATAGAGAAACAAATTGAGTGAACCAAGTCAGATTTGTGATCGTTGATCTATTTTATAAAAAAACAAGATAAGGGAATATATATTTGCCGATTAGAAAATATAAATGCTTGTATAAGATGGATTCAGAAACTTTGAAAAAATTGCAAAGAAATGATATCGGTCTGTAAATTATGTACTTAGGACGGGTCACCTTCTTTTAACTGGTGGTATATAAATGATTATACAAACTAATGGACATGTAAAAAACTAAATATTAAACTAAATATGCGATATAATGGTATAGCAAATACTGTGGCGCCGTCTAGAAACATAAGGCTGAGAATAAAATCAGAACTAGAAGTAAACGAAATTTTGAATATCGTAAAGTGGACTCAATTTCTTCTGTAGATATAATGGGTGAAGTAATTGCAATATTAATAAAATCATGCATATTTAACAAATTTTGATCTTGAGACATAATGCACACTTCGCTAAAATATCCCAAAATACCTCAAGGATAGATTGTGGCGTGTCGTACACCATTCCAGGGTACCCCTTCTGCACTGAACGAAAGACCAAAATTGTCTAGAATTAGTAGCAACACTCAACACTAATGATGTACTTTTTATAGGCAGCATCCATCAGTTGCTTGACTCAGCAACGTCAATTACTATAATAACATTTCGAACTTTTCAGACTTCCGAAGACTGTCGCTCCATCACTTCCTGGACAACCTCCTCATACAGTAAAGAAGCAGATGTTTATTTCAAATCAACCAACTTAGAGTTGAGATCCTCAGGTATCTTTGCTATTTCAGTGGCAAATTTGTTACAAAGACAAGTAGCGCTTTAGATCACAAACTTGGGCCATATTATTATTACATAGATTGGCAATAATCATTTTCAGATATCTCCAAACATGTAAGATATAGGGTACCTTGACCTTATTAGGTGAAACATCACAATTAACACAAGAAGGTGTAATGAAAGTGTGTAGGTAAAGGACAAGGAAAATTAGACAAGCCACAAGTTTTCTGCGCCCAGACCCAACCAAAACGACTAACAAAGTTAACACATAAGGAATAGTAATAATAATAATAATAATAATAATAATAATATATTTGTACCCAACACTTTTATCCAATTACAGGGTAACTAAATTGAAATTCAAAAGTGATACATATTGGCTAACATGAAGAAGAAGAAAAAAAGTACATTCTGTGTGCTTATAAATACAAAACAAAAACACTTCATATAATAGGCAAGTATTTCACAAATTATTCGTTAAAAAGAATATGTCATCATATAGTTTATCGGCATTTACTAAAGCATGCGTAAGGGGCGCTTTCATCATGATATTAGTTCTAGCACTAAGCACAGAGAATGTGGGAACGTTTCTTGACCAAAGACGCGGCACATGAAAACTAACTCGAGAAAACAAACAAGGCAAATCAATTTCGTTGCTGATAAATTGCCTCAAAAATGAAGCACTCATTTTCTCTCTACGCGCACTCAACGATTCCATATTGTGTCGGTGCAAGAGAAGATTGCAGCCAATATTACGCTCGGGAAAAGCTCCATCCAATTTGAATGACATAAACTTTAATATATCTTCTCTGCACTTTCTCAGCCATCTGCTGTTGGATTGTACAATAAGGATACCACAAAACCGATCCATATTCAAGTTTAGAGCGCACATATGCGTAATACAAAGTTGTTAATGTTCTGGGGTGATCGAAAGAGTAGACCAAAATACAAAATGGTTAACGAAATAGCCAATCAGATTTAACGAAAATAAATCTATTCAAGTAACATTTACCATCAGAAAACGTTAGTGTTCTGCAATGTATCTAAATAGCTATTCTTTACCACAAAAGCAAGACGCCAGATACATAGGAATGCACCTTGACCGGAGATTGGCATGGAAAAAGCATATATTCTCGAAGAGGAAGCAGCTAGACATTAAACATAGTAGACTATACTGATTAATTGGTCGAAAATTCAATTTGTTCCTGGAAAACAAGTCCTTGTCTATCAAGAACCATTAAAACGCGCTTGGAGTTATGGAATATAGCTTTGGAAGACTACTTTCGTTTCTAACATTAAGATATTAGAAAGACTTCAGTCCAAAGTACTCCCTATGATTAGCAAGGCTATTTGGTATGTCCCAAATAGCATCATAGCTCATGATTTGAAAATAAAAAAGTAAAGGACGAAATCATTACTTTCTATGAAAAATATGTAGGAAAATCATCCCAGTTTTCTAGCAAGCACTCTAATAACTCGACCCAGCAGACGACGTAGATTTAAGCGGTTCAATTATATGGGCCTGCTTATGAGATTTTAATCCTCTATAAGCACCATGAAATAATTTTCTTCTTTAATTATACTGTATAGAAACCTGTCAATGGACAGGCAACGCGGCAAATATTTCAAACACAAAATTAACTTATTGTATCATCTTTGTACAGATTGTAAATATATTTGGATGTTAAAAAACAATTCTCTTTCAGTCCTATAACTAAGCTTATATCTTTTCATTTTGCTACTTTTCATTCTGCAACTTTTCTCACGTCCTCATGTCAAGTAATTCCGGGACTCGAATACTTTTTAGCTATCTTCATATTATTAATTCTTTTAATATATCCCCATTGTTTTAGCTGAACTTCTATTTTATCCGTTATAGGTTTAATATTTCATTTCTGTCTGCAAGTAACATTTATTATCTTATCCATAGTTGTCTTTTTGTCATCTATTTTTCTTAGAAATTGTATTTTTATTATTGCTAGTTTCTCTGTTTTTGCATCAATATCCTTATCATAAGTTCATGGATAAATATTTCGGACTGCAACCCCAGATTAATTTACTTTATTGACTACAAGCTGACGTGCACTAACATAGTAACTAAATTTCATTGTAACTTATGCGTGCTTTATTTTAAATATCTAACTAGTACATGCGGTCAAATTAAATTAGTTTAAATTAGTTAATTACGAGTATTAATTTAAGTTCTATAGTAACTTACTCTTAGAATTAATTTTGGTATTAACCCAACCATCAAATGATTTAGAAATGAGATTAAAACCATGAAATCTGATTAAAATGATCTAGTTTCTGTAATAATTACCGCCGTCGCTAACCTAATTATATAGTTTAATTGATGTAAAATGTAAAATGCCATTTCACACAAACATTGCGATTATATTAAACCATAAACGGGATTTAATGTATAAATGTCATTTTACAGAAACTTATTTATATACGGGATTTCGTAGATTATTTCGATAGTACTCTTCACCAGGAAACAATAGAAATTTTATCTTTCCGACCTGACATAGAAAAAATAAAGTTTATAACTGTTTTTAATTTCCACTCTTTTCAATGCATTAATTATAGCGTGTATATTTTTTAACTTGAAACTTGCGAATATCTCGAAAAATAAGCAGTTCATGAAAAAATGTCTAGATCTAAAACTTAATAATTCAATGGACGAAATACTTTAGTGATAGAATGAATCCCTCTCTCTCCCTTCATGTAGGTGGGGTGGGGGTAACTTTAAAATCTTAAATAGGAACTCATATATTTTATTACAGATTAGAATTCTACTGGAAAAAGTACATGGGATTTGTTTGAAACATTTCTTTCAATTTATGATAGATGACGCTGTAATCGATGAAATTAAATTTTTCTTAATTTCTCGCACTGAGAACCTATGAATACGATTATGCAATACGTATGTAATAAAAAATACGTTTTCTTTGTAAATAACCAAAATTAACATAGAAAAACTTTATTTATGTTACATGTTGGACACGGAGCCGTTCCCAACACTGCCATATGTTTGCTGCTAGACAGCTTTAAAATAAACAGTACTAATTTTAACGACTTTACTAATAGAATTATATATACAGGGTGAGCTTTTATTCATTTTTGTATGGGGATATCAGAAGCTACAAAAGATAGAGATTTGGTTAAATAGGGAAAGAAGTGCAGTTTTACAAGTTTGACTTAATGCTGCTGTTGTTTTTCAGCAACAGTTCAGCTTACTAGATATTTGCAAAAAAACTAAATTTCTCCAGTTTTAGAGAAAAGTTGAAAAGGAGAAATATAAAGGTAACTATACCCTTCATCAACTTGCTTTAATTAATTTTTTTATCGGACAAAATGGTACAAAAGAAAACAATTGCGTAATTTAATAAAATTAGTAAAATCCGGATCTGACAACAATGTGACAAATAGTTGCAAATACACCAAAAAAAAATTACGACAAGCAAAATAACCAACCTAATTCGTAGTAATAAAAAGGAAGTTAATAATTACCAGATTGATAACCGGACACTGTTATTTACAGAAGCATATGTACAGCATAAGCTTGGTTAGCAAGGTCTGGTGTAGGAGATATGAAAAATAGGAGGAAACTAGCCGTCATGTAATATGCACCTTTGAGAAACTGAAGGGACAGAAACATTTCGGAAAAGATCTGTTGAATCCTACTAGGGCGTCCAAATTTCCCCTGTGGAGGGCATTGGCTTTTATAGAGGGCACAAGACTAACAGAGTGGAACAGAGAGATCTATTGGGGGTGATACAAGAGTACTGTACTTAAGCATCTGAACTTATTAGCGATAGACAATTAACACAAGAAGGCGTAATGAAAATATATAGGTATAGGTGAAAGAAAATTAGACAGTACACAAGCTTTATGAACCCAAGGCCCATCAAGATGACTAACAAAATTAACACATAAGTGCTACCTTACCGCGAAGCTGGCGCAGCGAAGGCGTCGGAAGCTGGTCGAGATAAAAAAAAATAACTGTAGTTGTATTGCACAGAGTATGGGAGTTTCTAACGAGCCATCGAAAAAATTCATAATTGGAGTAGACTGTGAAATTGGGTTGGTACTTTAACCACTTCCACATAATGACACATTACTTGATGCTTGACAGTTTCATTTGGTTTCATTGTAAAAAAAGGTTATGGCATTGAAATGATACTACAACAAAAAAGAAAACATATAATTTATTTAATATCGAAATCATAATCAAAATTTACATATAGCTACAGAAGTTGTTGAAAATGTTGTTCATTTACATCTAAACACAAACAATTTTCTTAATAAGAGTTTTAAAAAATTTGACACACACTTATAGTTTCAATGTCAAATAATAAATGTCATTATGTGGAAGTGGTTAAAGTATCAACCCAATTTCACAGTCTACTCCAATTAAGAATTTTTTCGATGGCTCGTTATTTATTATATATGCCCCTAGTCGGTGGAGACGGGTGTGGGTGACTAAATAAAAGTTAGAAGGTAGCGTCACTCAATTTTGCTTACGGAATCCCAGACTGAAAACTGCGCGATCTTCAGCACACGCACATACAAACTACTCAACTCACCCTGTATATCTTAACTTACTAAGTACCTACGTACTAATCTCCAAAATTGCGGCCCAGGATACCTGAAAAGAAATTGTGACGGGAGTGCCAAGGCAAAAAAAAACTTATACACAAGTAATTCGTATATTCACGAGAAAGAATAACAATAATTTAAAAAAATGATTATAATTAATTTAATTAATTGTCTGTATATGTACATATATATATATATATATATATATATATATATATATATATATATTGAAGAAATACGTTGATGGTGTATTAAAAATGCCACCACGTTCGTGCGCCAAAATGAAGAAATGCGGATTATCTAAATTAGCATAAAAGAGTAATAAATGGTGATAGATAAAAGTTTATAAAAGTTGAAGTTAATAGAATTGAATATATAAATTGGGCGCCTTTAATATTAAAATGTATTATTAGATCAACGCTATCTATGTTCATTCTTACTAATCCAACTAGCAGTCGTGAGCATGAAATAAGCTAAATTAGACTCTTCAGGATCTTCGTCGATAATATATGTGTATGTTTATCCCTATATATGATGTTTTAATAGATAAATCTAATATTTAAAACTCCACAACTACACACTAGCAAATAAAAGAGTTAGTTATGAAATAGGAATAAATAATTTATTGAAGTAAATAAGGAATCTGTAACTTTGAACAAATTAGTGTGCCTAGCGACAAATAAAATAGTTTACAAATAGTGCGCGTGTGTATGATACAAAGAGGTTATGTTTAAAAATAAAGTATGGTCTAATATTGAATACAAACAGTTAACACAACAATTCAGGTAAGTACCACAATGTTTAAATTATTTATATAGTTTTACTATTATGAGAAAGTCAATGTGTATAAAAGTAAAATTCTGGATTTTATTATATTAATATGATTGTTTTGAATAATTAATATTAACTTTTAGGACTTTATTGTAGGATAATGATTGAAGTGAACCTGTTTTCCATCTAATTCTGCAGTTATCCAGAATGAAAGCGATTTGTTTGGGAAAATACAAAGTACGGGTCCTCCAATTTCTGATGACGCCGTTTGCGGCGTATAACGGTTTCGGTTCTGCCTCTTTGTCGGAACTCCAATACAAAAGATGCTCGGCTCAAATCTTATTTTTAAGTTTTACTTTTGCTACAACCGTAAACATGAAAAATATAATAATATAATAATTTTAACATTATAATTAAATTTATAAAATATTTTTCATACTGTCAGAACAAGCTTTCCAATGCAAGGTTATGTTGTATTCGTGTGTAGAAAATAACATTTTCGCGGGTTAGTTGCATTTTAAAAAGTGGGCGTGTCTAACTAGTATCGATACAATATATTGATGTAGATAAATTAGCTATCTGTAATTTCGCGCTAAAGATTTGAATTATGAAATTGAAAATTAAAATATAAAAAGTAAGTTTTGAAATAAAAATAAGTTAATTTAAAGTATACAAAGTTATCGTCATATTAATTTATTTACATTTCGATACTAATTTTACAAATTAAGTCCGCCAATTTAACCCTTCTTCTGTGTGTTATTTAATTGTTCAATACTGTTTTTCCCATTACAGTTGCTGGAATAAGGGTGCAGTTTGCCCAATTACAATATATATATATATATATATATATATATATATATATATATATATGAAAGGGGTTTTTTAGGGGAATCCAGCAAAATTAAACTCTATTAATTAAGTCAGTTCTTTATTTTTTAGTCCAATATTTCGCACCGAATTCGAGTGCTTCCTCAGGGGAACAAAATGTGAACTTGTTTTTTCTGGAGAAAATACTCATATGTTTGTAATGTTGTAAATTAATAAAACTAATGTCAACGGACGTACACTTGGTTGTTTTGAAATTACATTTTAAAAAACACAGGACAGCCAAATCTAAAAAGAAAGCCACATGTGCAATATTGACGAACAGAAGAATTAATCGTACACACACATGTTCTTGTTACAAAGTTAAAACTTAAAAGAAATTATTTTAATTAATTTTTTTAAGTGTTCGGGAAATTAGTCAACCATCAATCGCCCTAGATTTTCAGGCTACAGTATTCGAAACCCCTTCAACCAGAAGCCAGTTTTAGTTTCCCTTTTCGGAAACTAGAATGGAGCGCCAAGCAAAACCAAAGTTGCGATAACTTTCCTCAACTTACACCAGTCGTAAACGCAAATTGGCTATTTCCACAATTATATCTCACCCTCTGACATAATCCGTAATATACGATAAAATAACTTAAGTCAGAGATGTGTGAGTTTAACATCCAGTGCGGAAATCAATGATCTATAATCTTTAAGCGACTTTCTACTGTCAAAGTCTATCTGCTTCTCTCTGAATCTCGACCGCGGTCCAGCGGAAAGGGTGACATAGTTCCAAATTTGATCACATGGAGCGGGACAAGTATCCGAATGAATGTATTTAAAATTTAACGAAGTTAATAAAAATATCGGGACTCGTCAATAAATAAATGAAGACTATTTATCGGTATTAAAGAAAGAGGAAATTAAGGCGTAACATAAGGAATAATAGGCCACAGAAAGGAATACAAAATAGTACAAAAAAGAACAACTGCATAACTTCAAAAAATTAGTAAAATTCGAATCTAACAACAACGTGACAAATAATTGAATAACACGCACGACAAAAACGTTGCGACAAGCTGAATAAAGTATGAGAAACTTGTATAAAAATTGTTATAAATCGCTACAATATCAATAATTGACGAGTAAAATACAAACAAACTTGCACTTTACATTTAACAATACGAAGCTTTATTAATATCGATTGTATATGCATATAGTGAGAATTTTATTAACATGCAGTGTATATTTCTGAAGACCTTTAACCTTCTTACATAATTAATGTATTATGAGCTGATGTTGCAAAACCGTGCTCTCAAGCTAAGTTCTTAGTACCGAAAAACCAACGAAGATCCCATTTTGCAACAGAAACTAACTACATTATTTTAGCTTCAGTGCATCAACGCGCCAGTTCGGGTCTGACGCTGAATTATTAAATAATCGTTAATCACGGAAAAGCAGATATTCCGCTGTAATGTGCTAAATATATATGCATGGCAACGTATTTCTATGCAAGCGATGTTGAAGTGTATTGATATTTTGCAATTAATGTCACCCAATTATCTACAATGTATACGATTTAAATTATACATGAGTGGAGAAATTATGTCCACAAGTAGGTGGTAAAAATAACAACAAAACAAACAGTAATTAATTATTTAAGTGTGCGAAATAGATAGTCTCGTTAATTCACTAAACAATTAACTTATTCTGTTGGTTTTTATTGAAATGTACGAATAGTTTTCAAGTTAAACTGTTATAAATTAATTTCTATTAGGGAACTATTCCAAAAGTTTAAGTAGAGAAAATAAGGATAAAATGTCAAAGAACACCAGTAACAGCAATTACTGCACTTCGTTTCTTCAAGAGAAAACCTTATTGAATTTTGTGTATATTTTATTTCTCTTTAACTTAATAAATATTAGAAGGAAATGTATGAAACCTTTTTTTAGTTCTGACATAACTTTCCATCAGTTTTTACTTTATAGAACCTGCAAATTATCTACAATATTCAACAAATCCATACCAACTACTCAGTGTTACCAATTTAATTTCTTCTCCCTATGAACACTTGAGATTGCTTACTCACTACATATATATATATATATATATATATATATATATATATATATATATATATATAAACATAATTATTTCGTGACCTCTGTATGTTATGGTAGTGTGATAACTTGATTGGGTAATGTTTGAAGGTGCGGCCGTGGTCTTATTTGTATTGTATTCAAAAACATGACCTCGGTCCATCTGTTTTATTAGACACAAGCGTTCTCAATTACAAGTTGCACACTTGCACCTCTTGTTGATAGTTAAGTAAGGACATAGTCAAAAGGAGGGCACTCTAATGTATATAAGACGTTCTATCGGAGAACGAGGGATCAGACATAGTTATAAAGACAGTACGACATAGCGAGTGCGAGATAGAACTCTCCTTTCGACTACTGTCCTATTAATAATTATGTATATAGTAAATGTTACATCTTTATAAGTGTTATCTAATTATACGATGTTAAACCAACTTTATCTGCATATTATTTAATACATCAACGCATCCGCGTACCAACCCAGCGATGTAGCCCCCGCAGGATCGGGCTACATTATATGGCGATCCTGCCAGCCACTTAAGGCTGAAGAAAACTAAGTGGAAAGACCGGAACGAACCGCCGAACGATTCACCGAAAATATGGCAGACTACTAAAACAAAATGGGCAATTACGCGACGAAAGAAGAAGTGATTATAGCGGGCAACGACGCCAACGTGAAGAACAGCGTAGACACGGTCGACATCCTCGGCATAGTGGCATTCGTGGGAGTCATCATCATCGTAACCTCCTGCTGCTGCTACAGTGTGTACAAACACATAAACCGAAAGATGACAAAGGCACTCTCCGCCCAGGTCCAGATGGAGTTTAACCAAAGCCAAGAAAAAGTCTAGGTCACCCCTATGTCCACCCCGGATCAATTCCCTCAACTACAAGACGAAGTTAAGGTATTTTATAGTAATTTAAAAAAGGACAGTAAATAAGAAAACATAAGTAGGTATAGAAATTTCTAGAAAAAGAAAAAATCAAACAAACCCTGTTGTTTTTTTCTTTCTCGCTGGGTGGCAGGAGTGATAACCTGATTGGGTAATGTTTGTATTACTTGATGTAGTCAAGGTGCGGCCCTAGTCTTATTTGTATTGTATTCAAAAACATGACCTCGGTCCATTTGTTTTATTAGACACAAGCGTTCTCAATTACAAGTTGTACACTTGCACCTCTTGTTGATAGTTAAGTAAGGACATAGTCAAAAGGAGGGCACTCTAATGTATATAAGACGTTCTATCGGAGAACGAGGGATCAGACATAGTTAGATAGACTGTACGACATAGCGAGTGCGAGATAGAACTCTCCTTTCGACTACTGTCCTATTAATAATTATGTATATAGTAAATGTTACATCTTTATAAGTGTTATCTAATTATACGATGTTAAACCAACTTTATCTGCATATTATTTAATACATCAACGCATCCGCGTACCAACCCAGCGATGTAGCCCCCGCAGGACCGGGCTACATTACAGTAGATTCAATTAGTGGGCGATTTAAGGTCTGGTTTTACTTCAAAATGTATATATTTAAAACAATCTTACATGTTTCGGCATATGATGGATGCCTTTTTCAAAAAATTAAAAACATAAATGACAGTATATTAATGTCATACTTATACATCTGTGGTTGTCATGGATAAAATTATTCAAAGATACATTCCAGTTTAATAAAAATTAATCATGCCTTAGCATTCTAAAAATAATTAGACAACAAAAACGGAGAATGACAAGCCATGAGTTATTATTATGTCTGCGCCCGTGGAGCGGCTTAAGATGTTAACCTGTCGGCATTCGCTTTAAACGAGAAGGAAAACCACGAAAACCTACTCGGACAGCCAGTCAGGGATCTAAACACGGAACTGTCAGCATGATAAGCAAATGTACAGATATTCAAATAACATAAGATATATATTTATATAACAGCAACATATATCATGATGGTAAATTGCAGGTCGTTACATAATTAAAACGATCTTAACAGATAATAACTATCCACCACAACTTATAGACCAAACAATTAAAAAAAGAATCCACCAAATATACAACACTGCAGACACCAATAACAATTTAAACAATGAAAGCATATATCACGATTCCATATGTTCCACAATTATTAGAAAAAATTAAATACACTTTGAGAAAATATGAATTAGCTACAACATATAAACTTAATAATACTAATAAGCGTCTATTTTCAAAACTAAAACCTAAAATAGGAAAAAATCGAGAAACACCATCTATAAAATATCATGTCGCGATTGCGATAGTTACTACAAAGGCCAAACTAAACAATATTTATACAAAAGAATACAAGCCCACAAATACTCCAAATTAGAGAAAACTGCTAAATTTACACACAAACTACAACGCGATCACCATTTCGATTTAGAAAACACACAGATATTGATAAAGAACAACACACAATGAAAAGGGAAATTAAAAAAATGATTAGTATTAAACAGGAAAAAAATTCAATTAACAACAGAAGTTATATACAAAATTTAAGTAGTATATACTATAACCTAATTATGTAACGATCTGCAATTTACCATCATAATATATGTTGCTGTTATATAAATATATATCTTATGTTATTTAAATATTTGTACATTTGCTTATCATGCTGACAGTTCCGTGTTTAGATCCCTGACTGGCTGTCAGAGTAGGTTTCCGTGGTTTCCTTCCTGTTTAAGGCGAATAACATCTTAAGCTGCTCCACGGGCGCACACATAATAATAACTCATGGCATGCCATTCTCCGTTTTTGTTGTCTAACTATTTTAGAATGCTAAGGCATGATTTATTATTATTAAACTGGAATGTATCTTTGAATAATTTTATCCATGACAACTACAGATGTATAAGTATGACATTTATATACTGTCATTTATATTTTATATTCCTTGAAAGAGGCATCATTTGCCGAAACATGTAGGATTGTTTTAAATATATACATTTTGAAGTAAAACCAGACCTGAAATCTCCAACGAATTGAATTTACCATAACATACAAATGTCACGAAATAATTATCTTTATATTTAAATGTATATATTATATATGGATATATATGCGAGATAAAAGTAATATTTTTGGGAGTAGCGGCCGGGTAATTAAAACAATATTTAATTTGACGTTTCGGTACTATACATAGTACCTATTTCAAAAGCTAAAATTTATTTAAATGTTAAAAAAAGGTAAAAGATAATATAATAAATTTACTTACATTAAATATTTATGGTGTTGATTTATTGCGTATTTATTTTGCATTTCTAAATAAAACTAAACTTTTTTTATTAGGTAAACTGTTTTCGGGGCCATGTGTGTTTTTGGGACGAGTGGAAATAATGTTGCGGGGGGGTTGGTTTAACTGTTCTCTGACATGTGTACAGTCGTTGATATAATTTGTATTTTTTTGTATGTGGATGCTTTGTAGTATATTTCTTGCTTTGTTGATTCTTTCAGATGTAATTATTGCGGTTTTATCGAAATTTAAAGTGTCTTTTGTTTGTTTGATGTGTTTTTTAAGTGCTGTACTATTGTGTACTACCTGCTAATACAAAAAGTTTAGTTTTATTTAGAAATGCAAAACAAATACGTCGCAATATATTAACACCAAAAATATTTAATGTAGTTAGATTTATTATATCATCTTTTACCTTTTTAATATTTAAGTAAATTTTAGCTCTTGAAAATGGTACTATGTATAGTACCGAAACGTCAAATTAAATATTGTTTTAATTACCCGACCACTACTCCCAAAAAAAACGTTACTTTTATAGAAGAAAATATAAAATTCCTTTCTAATTATATATATATATATATATATATATATATATATATATATATATATTATGTGTATATATATATATATATATATATATAGACTATTAAGTATTATCGACCGTACTGTATTAGAAAAAATTAATTAACGGGTGAGCAGTCTGTCAAATATTTCACTCTATATTTCATAATGAATTTGTTACTTCTTCAGGAGTTCAATTAAGAGTTAAAATCTAGCAAAGACGAAACTAAACATTTTAAAATCGTCTAAATTTAAAACCTTAAATTAATAAGATGTTGGTTTCTCGTCAACTTTAAAAAAAAAACTTTTTTTATGTTGATTTCCCGTGAACTTAAAAAAAAACTTGGGAGTTTCAGCCTTATATTAAATATTTAAATTAGTAAGATATTTCGCGAAATAATGTTGCTCACTACAATTACGACGCTAATTATTCTCAATTTTTATTGAAAAAATTTCGCCCTTAAGTGCTATTCAAACCCACGTTTCATGGTTTGCTATTGTGAAAAAATATTGGTCTTATTTTTTTACGACAAGATACAGCTAATCATACTCCAACTTTAACAGGTTGTAATGGAACTTCGATGTGATTGTTTGGATTGTTTATAGACCATGTTCTGTAATTATGTTTATTTACAAACACGCTTAAATGAAACCATGCTTCATCAGTAAAAAAGAATTTCGTCATTATTTAAATTTTCTTGAAAGGAGTTGCAATAATTAACCCTGCTAGCGTTATCTCTCTAGGTAAGATCTGTTGAACAATCGATACTTTATATGGATACACATGTAAACGACGCTTAAAATTGAATGAACGGTACTAGAAGATGCGTTATTTGAACTGATAAACGACGAATTGATGTATGTGGGTTTTCTACGTTTTCAACAATATTTGTCTACCAGAACTTTTGCCTTTTAACACAAATCGTGTAACCTGAAACTTCTCCATGACTAGACTAATGTGATGATGTAAAGCGGTATTATCCACAACTCTATTAGGAAACTGCAAGTGAAACTGTCACTTACATTCCGCGTAGGAATATTGCCATTCTCCGTTAAGAAATTGTGCACTTCGGAAATATGCTTCAACAATAAAAAATTTTCTAGAAATGTATATATATTGTTTATAAATAAAAAAAATATTTGTAAGAAAAATTATATTGCTGGTCACAAAGTGACATTAGATAAATAGTTAGCTGTAAATAAAAGGCAAGTTGCTTATAATAATTTGCAAGTACTAGTTACTCAGTACCTACTAAGATGAAGTTCTTTTTGAAGCACATTGAATTACCTCTTGATAAATAAAATCGTATATCTATATTCTCCTTTAAAGCAATCAGATACAAATTTAAATATTAATCGAATGTATATGTAGTTCCCACTTTGAATATGTAAGGAAAAATTCTTGTCAAAGAAGCGGCACCCATAAACTTTGATTAAAAGCGTTAACTTGATACTCTTTGCTGCTATTTCTTAAGCGTCGAGGAGTTAAAGAGAAAGAAAATATACACAAAATCCAATCGGGTTCTCTCTTGAAGAAACGAACTCGTGCAATGATTGCTGTTGCTGGTATTCTTTGACATTTTATCGTTTACTTTATCATACAATCAGTTAGGTACAGATGGACGACGATTAAGATGAAAACGGAATTTAAAAAATACAGTAAATGATACGAAAAGTTAACTAACATGCTTGTGTTTTTATTCCCATAATGTAACTAGAAGGTGCTCAATCTAAAGCGACTATAGTTAGCAATAGAATAATACTAAGATTGTCATCAATCCAGACATTGGTTACATTCCTAAAAAATTGCATATCGATATGTAAACAGATCAAGCATTTGTGAATACAAGATAATACGAATATATTAAAAACATATCTACATCTGCATTCATGATTCATGAACATACACAACTTATTTTTTTGTGCGGCTGAATTCTATTTGATCATTTACTGTGCTGGATTCCAAGGCGGTAAATTTTGTTTACCGGTTGCTACAGATTAAACTCGACGCTAAGTAATTTTTTTCTACGACTGCTAATGTAAATAGCAAAAATTGCACCGACAAACCCTTTAGTAAATGCTTCACAAGTACTGTAAATTAAGTCCGCCCACAAACACATTTAACTGTCAATTGTCAATTTGAAAAAATTAATAAAAGTAATTAAACAGCCCTCTCTTCGTGTGGTTAACGCTTAATAATGAAATTTAAATGCAATTTATTTCAGCAGTTGTAACTTTTTCAACTAATTTTCTTAGTTTTGAGAAGACTTGCTGATGCATTTTTTGGTTCTTAAAATCTTATGTTGGTGACACTGATTTTAAATATTGAATATTTGACATTTGAAATTTGTATCTTCACAGCCCTGTCTTCAACAAAAGGTAATGTTTTGTTGTTTAATATTACTTCTTTTACTAATTTGTTTTAATTGTAATTACAAAATGTCAAGTGACAGTGAGATTCATTGTTCCCCACCCGAAATTACAGCTCAAGCTAAATCAGCTAACCTATTACCCGAGAGATATGAAGCAATTTATAGAAAGTTTATGGACTGGCGTCTTAAAAACAAAGTACAATGTATTAATAGCCTATTTTGACAAACTGCCTAATGAAATGAAGCCATCATTTCTCTGGACGATTTACTCCATGTTACGAAGCACCATTATAATACATAATAATATTAACATTAAACTACAAGCCTTGCTGAAAAGGAAATCAGATGGTTCACGGAGCAAAAAATCCAAAATATTAAGTGCAACTGAGATAAAAACTTTCTTACAAAATGCACCAGATGATAAATAATTATTTATCAAGATATACTATGAATATATATAGGAACACCAAAAATTCTCTTCTTTTTACTTAAGGTTGTTCTAGTGATCGGCATTAGTAGTGTTACACTTCGTATATATAAAAATATTTTAATTTAATTTTAAATTATATTTCTTCGGAAATATATCTCGAATTTAAAATATCAATTCAACGTAGACATTTTCTGTATATATATTCGTTTGCAAATAGAAAGTCTTTCTTTTGTTAGTGCACGCTAGTGTCCGACCCTTGGACATCTACCTGGACGTGGACGGTCCACTCAAGAATCTAACGTTCGTTTTCAAACAAAATACATTTCAGTTAATTAAGTTACTAATTTAATTACGTACGTCTTCATAATTATATATGTCGCATATCATTTTAAAGCTTGTCTCACAAGGAATATTTTAATGATATTTGTTACATCGATATCGCAACTCTTAACTCGCGCTTTAGATTACTTCTTAATTCAAAACATCATCAGCTTCATCCCTCTCTCCACCGTAGGCAATAAAACAAAATCCTTACTCAAACGAGCGTTCTCTTACATCGAACCCATGCTTCTTCTGTTTCCAACTCTTGTAAGCTATACATCGTAATATGTACTGTTCAATATATATTATTCTTTATTTAATCACATTAATTTAATTTAACTATTTCATTTCTTCGTCCTCCTACCAAACATCGCTCTGTTCAAGTACATGATGCCAACCTCGTGACCGACCAACACACGCTTCCACAAACATCTCTGTATTGTTCGATACAGAGGTTATTTTATGTTAATCACATTTAATTCCCGTTTAATTTATGATATAATTTAACTTTCTTTTCAGTCTATTTTTGTCTGTTAAATTACTTATTTGCCGTTCCATGTATATTAATTACTTTAAAATATATAAATCTCAGTTTCTTATATAAATATTAAATAACTTTGAGGACAACGTTGTTGTATTTTCTTTTAGTTAATGAATTGTAGTATATCTATTTTAGCATTATCACGCACGTTCTGGACCTTTGATGCTCATCACCACCATTTATTGTTTAACAATTTACAACCCGGAAAGAACTCGAGTCACAAGCGTCCATCTTGTATAAATTTGGCGCTCCAACGTGCTCAAATACAATACACCTTAACGCCATCTAGCGTTTTAGTGGTACAGTGGTACTTGCAGAAAGCAAAAACTAAGATCTCTAAAATTAGAAGATATTGAAGACACTGAAAAATCATTGATTATAAGTATTCGTAATACAAAAAATAAGACCACACGTTTATTTGTTGAGGCTGAAACATTTTATAGAATCTGTAAACAATATATAAACTTACATCCATCACGCACAGGCACAGAACTTCTACCATTTTTTGTAAATTACCAGAAGAAAAAATGCACAGGACTGTGTAGGAATTAACAAATTTGGATCTATACCATCAAAAATTTCAGAATATCTTGGTTTGAGTAATCCGAAGGCATACACTGTTTGAGACGATCATCAGCCTCCATCATTATAGATGCTGGTGTCAATCTTTTCTCACTGAAAAGGCATGGTGGCTCGCGATCGTCGACTGTGGCTGAAGAGTATGTTGATAATTCTCTATGCAACAAAACTGGCAATTCAACAAAAAACACATCTGCAATTGAAAACATGGAATTTGAAAAGAAATAAAATGTGGAATTATCAACATTAAATTACTTAGTTATTAATTTATAATATTTATAGACAATACAGATATTGTGTTGACGCAAAGATCTTTCGTTTTTATGGATTATTTCGTTCGAAAATCGAATTAATCGTTCATCGTGTAAGCTGTCTACGTGTAGATTATACATGTATTATAAGCATGGAGATCGGACCTTCGGAAGTTTCGGAACCAAATTCGTGCCGTAATGTTTCTGATTGTGAATGTGTTTTATGCAACATAGCGACAAAAAGATTTTCATTTTATAATTTCGAAGAAAATAAACAAATTATTGCCAAATATAGGCCAACTCCAACTTTTACTAATTTAACAAAACAAACTAAATTGTATGTAAGACATTTTCAAAGCGAAAATTACAAAAATTGTAATTGGTTGACTGGTTGTGATAATAAGTCTCTTTTGTTATGCTGGCCTTGTATTTTATTTTCAATCGAAAAAAAATTAGTGAAATAATTGACAAATTTCCACCCACATAGACATTAAATTTAAAAACTTTAACACCCTTAAATTCCTAGAATTAGTTATTTTTTGCGATAAACCCACAATTTCTAAATCGCTTAAACAAAATTATCCACAATATTTTGCCTTTCCTGCAACACCTCAGAAGGCTTAAATAAAATGAGTGCTAGTGACTTATGAAAATCTCTTAAAGACTGCGGACTAGATCGTGCTTGCCCTGAAATTCTGCAGAACGTTCCTTTTCTGCGCTTAAGCGAATAAAACATTTTGTTAGGAATTCTACAGGACAAGAAAGACTGTCTGCTTTGGACTTAATATCAATTGAAAAGGAATTAGTGCAAAAATATTCTCGAAAAAAATGTTTTTATCATGACGTCATATATGAGTTTGCAAAAGAAAATAGACGTGTGAGACATGACATGAGAGCAGAACGCTCTACATTCCAAGGGTGTTCTATTTAATTTTCAAAGTTGCTGGTATTATTTATTTTGTTGCAATTATCGCTACTTATTACTCGTTATCGCTGCACGAAAATTCTACTTTCATCAAAAAATTAGGATAACAGCAAACTGTTTACGAATTTTTATAGCAACGCAACCCACAAGTTTATATCATGGAAATATGATTTAAAGGTTTAAATAGGAATGCCATTAGTAATACTTATTTACTGTAATTAGTGTAATATTAAATAATTTATAATTTAATCCCACAAAAAACGTCATAAACATCACGAACGTTAAGAAAATACTGATCACAGACAACAATTGTCCTCAATCGGTAAAAGTTCCTTACCATTCTTGATACCTAATATGCTATAACCACTTCAACATACAGACACACGTGTTTCGATCTAACGGTCTCCTCAGTGCAGTTATGAACTGACGTTTTTAGATTCGTAAAATGGTTGTGTTAATTGTTGCTAATTACTGACTATAAAAGTCAATATACACCGTTGATAAGGTACTAATAAATACAGATTATAAATAACCAGTTTATTGCAACATGCCCCGTTGAGGCAGAAAAAAACGGCAAATGTACTTCATATATTTTAGTCTTTCAGCAAATAAGTAAGAAGATGACAAGCTGATAAAAGTTGTGGATTCCAGACCCTAAAAACTTCCAAAAAGTCTTATAGATGATGTCAACAGAAGTATATTTATAACTTCCATGTTTTTCCTGAACTGAAGAAGTGGCCAGGATCGCTTCCAAACTAACGAGGAGTTTGAAGATAACGACAAGACGCATTTTAATTAATCAGCGGCATCATTTTATGAAGAGAGTATTGGAAAGCTTGTATACAGGTACGACAAATGCCTTAATCTCCAGGATGATTATGTCGAAAAGTAACCATAAATGTACATAACTTTCAGTAATCAAATCATTTTTTATATACACTGGCCTTTTCTTAATGTCCCATCGGAAGAAAAACGGCTCTCATACATACCGTTTGTTTCTGTCAAGCCCATATTATTTATATGTTTGTTGAGCTTACAATGGCCCGTTAATAAGCCCATTATCATCTTAAACTTTCGATACCGTAGGGTGCAAAAATGAACCAGTTGACGAAGAGGGTACCCCATATTGCAAGTAGGTAAATATACTCACAAAATGCTCATATAGCCGCTCATGAAAGTAAAAGTGAATAAATAAGGCAACATTTTTTCTAAAAAAAAAATATTTATATTATAAACATATATTTATATGGCTCCCCTATTCTAGTTGATACAATTGGCATTTAAAACATGAACGCACAAATGACACGTTTTTCTCTTTTGCAATCTTTATTACGTGGACATAAAACACACCGTTCCAAAGATTTCAGTTGATCTTGTGTGTTGCTAATTTATGTCTGCGGTAGGGGAACCAATTCGTACATGGCGTTCACAACACGCTTGTGGACGCCGTTGGACGCTTCTTGGATTTTCCGGTCTTTTAGCTCCTAGTGGTTTAATAAGTTCTTGTCCTAAAGAAAGAAGAAACTGCTTGCGTCTGTGAGAAGCAGCCTGAGATGAAACATAATTTTGCCTGGATTACATGCTTGAATTATGCGCAAAGATTAAAGCAATACCGATATTACTGGTTCACCATGAAAAAGAACACGTGATACAAGGTGTTTTCGTCAAATTGCGCAATGTTACCAGAATTTCACTTGAAACATGGATGCCGGAGGGGGTACAGTTATACCCCATGCAAAGTTTTATTCATGAAATTACGACGTAATGTGCATATAATGTTGATACACATTACAAATAAAGTTGGATTAGCCGAAATTACAACCCCAATCTACAAAAACAAGGAAAAATAACAATTTGGGGTACAGTTGTACCCCCTCTCAAGTATAGGAAGGTTAACAGACTTTCTGCCTCTATTCAGTAAGTTCGTTGTAAACTTAGGTAAATGTTCCCTAAAGAACTGTTTTGCCTGTATTTCACCTGGGAACTCCTTCCATCTTTCTCTAGATCTATTTTCGCCACACTCTTTCATGACATATAAATTACTAAATATTTTTTTCCTGATGTATGATCCAACTAGTCCTAAACTTGTTAAACATTATAGGAGCTTTCAAGATATAAATTGTACATGAAAGCCTTATATAGCATCCGTACTATGTGTCCTTGAATTGAAGACAAGAGTTTAATTTATTTAAATTTATAAACGTTGTTATGAGATTTATACTTGGTGCATATAATTTTGTACATTGTATGTTCAGCATGATATTCAACCGCGAAAATATTGGGTTTTCATATTTTCTTGTATTAGTTTATATCCCACTGAATTTAAACTGGGCAGACTTTAAACTATTCCTCAACATGCTGGAAATCATTATTGCTAGGAAAAATATTTTACTTGTAGGGGATCTTAATATTCCGAATTTTGCAAAACCTGATGTTGCGTCTGATGCGAATCTAGAGCTTCTGCTTTCATTTACGGCATCTTTAAACCTAACGCAGTTCAACGAGATTACCAATGCAAATGATCGACTGTTGGACGTGACGTTGACTACTGAACATGGACTGTGAATTCGATATTGGACATGATTCTGACTCCCTTGTTGTTGAAGACGGGCATCATCCTGTATTATGGTTTGATGTTATGTATAGGGTAACATCTCGTACACGTCCATTTCTGTCAAACAACAATATTAATTATAACTTTAAAAAGGCTAATTTTAGAAAATTGTATTATGATCTACTCCAAATTGACTGGTTTTTCCTAGGTAGTTATATTGATGTTGACGAGTGTCTTGTTGCTTTTTATGACAAACTTTATTCTGTTTTAAACCTTTCTGTTCCTGTGCAACGATCTCCCTCAAATAAAGCTTATCCTCCGTGGTTTACTAAGAACATAAAGAAATATCTGCTGTTGAAGCTTCATTATCATAGGAAATGTAAATCTACTGGTAATGATTATTACAAATCAGAGTTTCAGATAATTCGAAGAATTACTAAAACGGAAATTTCAAGAAGTGACACATGCTATACACTTGACATAAAAGAAAAAAATTATTAATGATCCATCTCAATTCTGGACTTTTGTTAATTCAAAACGCAACATGTCTAGAATTCCAAGTAATTTACATTTTAATAATCAGGAATATTCCGAAACACAAGCCATTGTTAACGCCTTCGCATCAAAATTTGCAGAAGTTTATCTTCCTAAAAACTCCGATGATGCGTCATATGAGTACGATACTATTAGTAGTTATTCGCTTATCACCGTTCCTTGTGTTACACAGCATGATATCATCGAGGCCATTGGGAAAAAAACTGAAGAATAAACATACTGCTGGAGACGAATAATATTCCAACGCATTTGGTTAAGGACTGCGCCAATGTTTTTATTCATCCACTCTCCAAACTCTTCAATTTATCCATTAAAACATCTTCATTCCCACAAGAATGGAAAATCGCTAGAATTTGTCCTGTATTTAAAAAGGGTGGCAACACTGACATCTCTAATTATAGGTCAATAGCTATTATTTCTGTTTTTGCAAAAATCTTTGAATCCGTCCTGCACAAAATCATCTCGTTCAAATGTCTGCCCTTTATTTCTCCCTCACAGCATGGCTTTGTGAAAAATCGCTCCACTCTAACAAACTTGTGCTGCATAACCCAAGATATAGCCGAAGCTTTAGACGATGCTAGTCAATTAGATGTTATTTATACGGACTTCAGTGGCGCATTTAATACCATCGACTATATTTTACTCTTACAAAAACTGTCAACTTTTGGGTTTAACGATTCCCTACTCAGGTTTATGAAGTCATATTTGATGGATAGAGCAATGTTACTTACAACGGCTATAAATCAAGATTTTTTCTACCCGATTTCTGGAGTTTCTCAAGCTTCCATCTTAGGCCCGGTTATGTTTAATATATTTATTAATGACCTAATATCGCCACTTGACTGCAATGTGGATGTGGATTTTTTGCAAGAGAACTTGGCTACTGTCCACAGCTGGTGTCGCATGAATAAATTTAATTTAAACATTTCAAAATGTTGTGTTGTCTCACAAGGAAAATAAATTACAGAAACTCTCTTCATTACGTTGGCAATACTGTTATAGAGAAACGAAGCTCTACAAGGAATCTTGGTGTTACATTCGACAGTAAGTTGACCTTCAACGATCGTCTCTCAAACATCACTAGATCTGGTGTTAGGTCTCTAGATTTTATTATCAGAATGTACCGAAATTTCACTAATATTGGTACCATTAAATCTATATATTTCGCATATGTCGTCAGTAAGTTGGAATATGCACCTACCGTTTGGTACCCAATCTACGACCTATACGTGAATAAAATTGAACGCGTTCAGCGTAAATTTTTGAAGTACTTGAGTTACAGACTGGATGAGGTCTATCGAGAACGCAATATAGACTACGAGGATTTGCTTGTGAAGCATGGATTGGAATTGGCGGTGCGAAGACAAAGGAAGAGCGCGTTACTGGTGGTGAATCTCCTGAATAACTGGATCGACTCAGCATCGCTGTTAGCTCGAGTGAATATACTGGTATTATGCACTGCTGCTACACTCCCCATATTTTGTGTTTTCAACATCAAGGACTAATATATTATGCAGGGCTCCATTGGTGCCCTTCGTCGAGAAACACGACTAATTTATTTAACCATGTTTTTATGTTCTTATGATATTAATTAATTATCTTATTTATGTATTGTTGTATTGTCACATAGTCAAAGTTTCGTTGTCCAATTTTGAATTAATCTGTTGGGCAAAATAAATCATTATTATTGTTATTATTGTTATTATTATTATTATTATTATTCTTGTTCACTACGATTTACGATAGTATAAACAGTGAATATGGATAATCATTGTTATTTCTTAGGAAAATATGAATATTGAATGAATTTCTGAATTTATTTACATTTGAAATATTATTAAGGTATACAATAAGTTCAAAATAATTTATTGAAGTACCTCTAAAAATAAATTTAAATACAATACCAAAGAAAATTATCAATTCATAATAAAGTATGTATGTATACGAACGAAGACGAAATACATCATAATCTTTCATGGGACACAGTGCCAAGACAAACTTCAACAACATCATCTGAGTTTATTTCGAACGTCTTGGCTCTGCGGAAACTGTCAGGTCGGAGTTTTGAATGATAACAGCCAATGACGCGCACCTAAGTAATCGACAGCACTCCATCACGTCGGAGTTCGGGAACTTCGTAGTTATAGACTTAGTCTTGAAGGAGAATTTTGTTTGTGCCATGTCTGTACTTGATTTGACGGAATGAGTTACGGGCGAGATATCGGCCAAAAATCACTTCGGGACGAACAAAAAGTCGGAAAAACCTGGTTAGGGAGAGAAAAAACACGATCCACATATACTCTGTTTGGTCGAATTGTCAAAATGATTATTTAACGGTACTCTGAGTACGTTTCTTCCTTCCTTTCTTTTCTTTTAACTTTTAGCTTTTCGATTTTTGTTTTAAAATTGATGCCGTTTGGAAACAAATTATTTTACTTCAACTTCATATGTTGCATATTAATTTCCCTTAATAAAAACGAAATTACTAAAAATTTGTGTTTTAAAAAATGTGTAATTACACTTCACAGAAAACAATCAAAGAAAATTTCTACTATATTTCTAATATTTTTATTTCCGTAGAAGCCATTAACTTGTCTAAGGATGACCGGGCCTTTCGTTAAACTTTAAATAAATTCTTTCAATTAATCTACGTGGGAAGAAACCTGACGAATTATTGTACCTGACACAGAAGGCAAATGTTATTGTTGAAATAATTTTATTTTGCAATATGATCTTTAAACTTTCTAAAGGGTTTGTAATTCAATCTTGTAGCGGGTTTCGCCGTGTTGTATTTCACTCGACGTTTCGCTGTTTACACTGCCACCTTCTTCCGCATCTGGTATCAGATTATCAGACTGAAGAAGCTGGCAATATTAACAGCAAAACGTCAAGTGAAATTACGACAACACGGCGGAACCCGCAAGAAGATTGTACTACAAGTGACGGCTGTCATGAAAGTCTACGAAATTTTATTTCTAAAGGTTAATACATTTATTGTATTTATTGTATCGATTGTATTTATTGTATCGAGAACTTCGAAGCTTGTATACTTTTGGAATAAGATGTCAACTACTCATTCACAATAATAATTATATCTTGGTTGTCAGAAACATAAATTTCAACTTAATAAAATATTTTGGGCATCTATCTGGAGAATTAGGACTGCTAAAAAACTTCTAAACCAGTCAGTTTGAATTTAAATGCAACTTTTGCGAGCTATGGTGTTATCTGAGTGAAAAAAAGTCTTTTCTCAATTGTCTTTGTATTTTTTTTAAATTGGTGGAGACTGTTTAGCTTGAAATCTGAAACAGAAAGAAACAAGAAAAGTCCCTAACCACAATATAAAGCAATAAACTCTAAATACGTATTACTCTTATTACTACCTATATTGGCATTAAATGTTTATTATAAACATTTTGAAAAAATTAAATCAGTGATTTTACAACTAGATGCCAAAGAAGCAGCTGCAATACGGCTCAGCCAGGTTCAATTTAACAATCCTCAAGTTGCAACAAATTTAAAAATTATTTACGACAGTTACGTTCCAATACTGGACGCAATAAAAAATTTACAGAACACCGCGCTGTCGTTATCGGACTCATTAGCAATTATTGACCACGTAAAACTAGTGCTGCATATCCTTGAAGATGAAAAAAGTGATTGTGTCCGTGAAAAATTTAACAGTGTATTAGATAAAAATGTAGATTTTACAAAATTAGGGCTACTTTTTACCAATACTGAAGATCCGTTGTACAGATACAAAGAGCGCTTTAACTATGCAAATATAACATCTCTCAACGTTGAAGATGAAAAGAGTGATTGTGTCCGTGAAAAATTGAACAATGTATTAGATAAAAATGTAGATTTTACAAAATTAGGGCAACTTTTTACCAATACTGAAGATCCGTTGTACAGATACAAAGAGCGCTTTAACTATGCAAATATAACATCTCTCAACGTCGAACAATCCTTCTCTGTATATAAACATATATATATATATACGTCGCTACGTACGAACCTTTCCGAGACTAATACAGAAACATATATTATGGTGCGTATTTTTTTGCAACAATGTAAACATGTTGGGTAAGTTATTTATGTTTTTTTCTTAACGTTTTGTATAGGGATTCGATATATTTATTTTTAAGTAAGCGCACTGTTATTCTGCTAAACTCTCCACGCAACGCCACTGCTGGGGCACATAGTCTGCCGTCTTTAAAAATGAGTCAATAAAAATAGTTAAACCTACAAAAGTGGGTGGTAAAAGGTACAATCTTTTACTAACAGAATAATATTGGTACGTAAAGTGTACTTCTAATGGATCTATTCCTGAATTAATAATTACAACAAATAGATAGCATCTGGATTACCACGGTGACATGAACAGGAACAATTTCTTATACTGGTTTGGACATCAACTTCTTATGAATTTAGAAGCACCCTCCACAATTGTTTTTAGATAATGCCACTTATCATAGTACTATTAAAAATACAAGTCCAACATCATTTTCTAACGAAAATGATATTCGTACATGGCTGACTAATAATAATATTGGTTATGACAAAACTGCCTTAAAAATACAATTATTGGATTTAATTGAACGGTTAGTACATATATATTTAATTATTTTATTCAATAATTTCATTTATATCTTTGGTAAAGGTATAGACCACCAACTATATTTGAAGTTAATGAGTTAGTAGAAAAATATGGGCATGTGGTTCTTCCCCTTCCACTCTACCAATGTATATTTAACCCCATAGAACTCATGTGGGGTATAATAAAAACATATTTCAAAAATAAAATAGAAAAATATGGTAGGAAAGAAGAAGAATATGTTAGATTATGGAAAGAGGCATTAAACCAACTAACCCTTGACATTTGGGCTAACAGCAATAACCATTGCCAAAAGGAAAAAATTGTGGGATAGGAAAGTGGGTTTCAAAATGCGAGACATATTACCATTTATAATCAATGAAAGTAATTCTGATTCTGAAGACAGCGTAAATGTTGAATAAAATTAGTAGTTCATATTAATATTATTTTCTTTTTATTTGTATCATATGTTTATCACAATGTTACAAGCCCTTTAATCTCTACGTGTTTTAATTTTCTGTTTATTATTTTTGTATATGTAGTCTAAAATAAATAAATTCACATATACATTTCGATTTTGTTTGTAGTTTTTTTTGTATATATATAATAATAACATAGAGCATATTAATATGGGAGATGTAAATATTTTAAAATAACATAAACCTAATCCCATAGATTATTTACCAACAACAGCTGACTCAAAGCAATGTAGATCTGTCAACCCTGTTTTGTAACTATTTATCACGTGTCTCGTCTGTTATTGTGAAAGACCTATATACATTATTTTGGATCTACAACGACTTATACTAACATAAAAGTGCTGTTGAGAGTGGTGTCCCTTGTTAAAGTATTATTATTATGTTGTTTTTTATGTAAGACTATGTGTCTTGTTGTTAATGTTACGAATGAGACTGTTGTGTTAAGACTGTGTCACAAGTAAGCAAGAATATACCACTACTCCTATTATTACATAATTAAATGCGCGTATTCATTGAACATTGTATTGTTTGACGCCATAATGGGGAATTTTTCTATATTATTAAATCGCGGAAATTATACCTACGGGCAACCATACCCAAGGTTTACGATAGGGTCTTCCAAATCTACTCTTAACTAATAAATAATCAAATATCATTACTAATTAAGTATCGGTATGTAGTTCTGAATCGTCTCTTGTGAAAGTAATAAAATTTATTAAACGTACATATTTGGGAAACGTAATCTTCTGAAAGGGTATTCAGATTAAACACTTTGTTCACTATAACCCTAGGTAGTAAAACAGCGGTCTAATGTATAAAGCAATAAATAAATTTCTAAATGTAAAGGATAACGCTTTCTTAGAACCTAAACAAAGTTTTATAATTTGAATATGCTAATAAGAGTATGTTATATAGTGGTTTTGTTATACTTCGTGTATATAATAATGTTTTAATATTATATTTCTTCGCAAATATATCTCGAATTTAAAATATGAATTCAAACTTAGACATTTTCTGTGTATATTTCGTATTTGCAAATAGAAAGTATTTCTTTTGTTAACCGACCCTTCGACATTTACCTGACTGAGAATAGTCACCAAGTATCTAACTTTCGGTTACAATTTCTACAACACTTTTCATTTTGAAACTAAATTATTTTTTAATTACGTACTCTTCTTCATAATTATGTCATGTCGCATATCATTTTAAAGCTTTCTTCACAATATTTTAATGATATTTGTTTCATCGATATCGCAAAAGCTAGCTCGCGCTTTTAATTAGTTCTTAATTCTTAGACATCGTCAGCTTCATCCCTCTCACACTTTGGGCCATAAAACAAACCTACTCATTTCTAACCACGACTGTTCTCTTACATCAAACTCGTCCTTCATCTTAGTTCAGCTGCCATCGTTTCTTCGTAACAACTAACTCGTACTATTCAAGTACTGGCCATAAACCATGTGCCCATATGTACGTTTCAAAGGTACCTCTATATTGCTCGATGCAGAATTTATTTTATTTTACTTGCATTCACATTAATTTAATTAATTTATATCGTGCTTATATATATTGCTACTTTTATTTAATTACTCTAACGCATTTTACATATCTCAATTTTTTATTTAATATTAAATAAAATTATTAAGGACAACGTTGTAGTATTTTATTTAGTTAATAAGTTGTAGTATAGTTATTTTAGCATTATTATACACGTCCTGGACCTTCGATGCTCATCATCACCACCATTTATTATTTCAAAATGATCAGCATTGTTAGAACGCTCCAGCTACCCCGGAAAGAATCAACACGAGCCACAAGCATCCATCTTGTATCAATTCAGCTCTCCCACTGCTCAAATACAGATACAACATAACCCCATCTAGCGTTCTAGTAACAGTTTAAACTTGAAAATGTACGTTGAATATTTATAAAATTGAAAATGTTATGTTTTAATTCTATATCCTAGATTTACTTATATTTAACAATAAAAAATGTTTGAAATTAAAATATCACAAAAGGATATTAAATGTATCCTCAGCAAACGTGTTGTGTGTCACAATAGATTCTAATGCATTCACATGCATAATATATCTGGTATACTGCATGAAGTATATGTCGAAAGGAAATAAATCAGAATATAATTTCATCGACGGCGTAATGACAGTCTAACCGAGGACTGCGTTCATTGAAAACCTAGTTACCAAAGGAAGACAACACGTGATAATACTATGTAATAGTATGTGAATATGTGATAATCACGAGGTTACAACAGATTATAGCGGCTTGTTAATATCTGACGAATATTTAATGACTTTGAATACACTGTCAGCACGAGTTTTAATAAAATAAACTATAACTTTCTTTTACTATTTTATGCGTTGTATATATGAGCAATTTCAACTTATCCTAGTTGCTTACATTAAAATTCCTAGATTGGAATATTTTTTCATATTTGTAGATTAATGGCATAACTCATGCTTGAATATGTGCTAGTTTACCTGTCATTGTTTGTTCTTGGTCGTTGTGTACTCTTTTTATTGCTCTTTTCTGTATATATTCTTGCTTTCTGATTAAAAATCTGTCTTTATAAAGACATTGGTGTAATTATTATGGCCCACTTTCAAATTCAACCGATATTTGATTTATACAAAATTAAAAAACAAAAAAATATGTTATTTTTCAAAATAGTCTTCTTGGATAGTAAGACACTTGTATCATCCATCCAGAAGCTTTCTAATACCTTGCTGGAAAAAGTTTTTCTAAACAACTTCATTATTTGAATGGAATCTTTTACCACCTAAGAATGCCTTTAATGCTCCTTACAAGTTGAAATCAGATATCCTAAGATCAAAACTCTATGTTGTTGAATAAGGTTCCACTGAAGTTTGTTCGCGGAGCGGAACTTTGTCTCTTCTTTCGCTTGTTCCTAGTTACCAGTTTAACTTTGTCACGCAAAACTATACGATGTTCTATAACAAAGTTGACTAGCAGGAGGAGGCATCCCAGAAAAATTTTAAAAACTTTACCAGATGTAAATATTTTTTACGTTTTAATTTTTACAAATAGACGTGACACCATTGCATACTGGCACCTTTTTGGCTTAGGAATGAAACGAAGCTATTTTCATCAGTAATAAGAATTGAGTCCAAAAATCCCTTCTCATTTTCTTCTCTTTCACATTGTTGCATCTGACTTCCATCCTTTCCTCATTATTTAGTAGTTTCACATTTTTTATGGGCTGTTACTAGGGACCGGGCACGAGAGGCCGAAATTACGATAGACCATATAAAGAGTCTATAACATCGCTAAGTACAACATGCAGTTATTGTATAGCACTATTCATTCGATTAACCGCACATCTGTTTTTTGCCGTTGAATTACGACATTTACTTCAATATTACACTTAAATTTCTTTCTTCGTGGGCTTAGATAAAAGCGTGAGGAGTTTTTATAATTTATTGTATTTATTAGTTTATATTTCGTAAGATAAATAAAGTACGGTGAGTTAATTTCTTTTTTTCATTGTTTTAACTGTTAATTACATATATACGTAAGTGTTCAGTGAATATCGTTAACTTTCAATAACTTACGCATTCATTTATTTAGATCTAGTGTTTAAGTTGCGTCGAGAATGGCATCGTGAAACAATGGCGAGTTGGATTAAGGGTCAAATTAATTTTATATATCCATTGCCAGTGATTCCGAAATTTATTGCAAAGTCTGTAAAATATCGTTAAAATATTTCAAGAAATCGCACTCAACATGGGAAACACATAGACAAAAATTAGACCCGTTGGAGTCTGACAATTTTAACGAAGATCTCTGTGAAACTTTAATGGTGGCAAATATTCCATTAAATAAACAACAATCCCACCTTCAAAACATTTCTCCAAAAATATACTACTCGAAATGTGCCTGATGAATCCACCTCACGCAAATATTATGTTTTTAAGTGCTACACGAAAGTAGTAGAACGCGCTTGAAGCCATCTTTCAAACCAGTACCTATGTATAAGTGCCGATGAAACTTTCGATATATTAGGACGCTGTCTAGTAAATGTTGTAGCTGGTGTTCTATATCCAACTATTAAATATAACGCATATGTTATAGCAACAAAAGTTATAAATACAGTTGATGCGGAAACAGTAGCTAAAACCATTTACGAGAATATGCACCAAATGCTTCATTCGGACGACAGGTACAAAGAAAAAATACGTTTGTTTGTTAGTGAAAGTGCTGCATATATGTTAAAATCAAGTAGACTATTAAAGTAAACATATCCTAATGTGCTGCATATTACTTTTGTACCACATGCTCTCCGCAGAATCTGCGAATATATTAGAGACACCTTTTCGGAAGTTCATAGACTTGTATCCGCTTTTAAAAAAGTTTTCAGAAATGCACCATTGAGAGTAGCTCTTTACAGGGAAAAGCTTCCATCTTTGTCACTGCCTCTCTCTCCAGTAATAACTAGATGGGGAACATGGTTGAAAGCTACTAGTTTTTATGCAGAGAATTTCGATAGTTTACAAAATTTCGTTATATGTTTAAATGACGATGCTCGAAGTATTTCTGAGTGCAAGAAACTAATACAAATTGCAAATTAAAAAAATCGGTTGTACTTTTTTAAGGAGCACTTTTGAAATTTGCGAAAACTAATAATTTATTTCTAAAATCAAAATCTCAAATTAAATGGTGGATTAACCACATTAGATGTGGCTATTAATGATTTGAAAAATATTCCAAGTGACTTCGGATGTGGCCTTCGGCAAGAGTTAGACAAAGTTTTTAATAGAAAGCCAGATTTAATAACATTACGGGAATTGTGTATGGTGACAATGCCTCAAAATCTAACTGCAGTATGCACCTATAACCAATTGCGATGTAGAAAGGACGTTTTCTATCTACGAGGATGTATTTCATTCAAAGAGAACAAACTAGTTAATATTAATACTCCTTTGCTCAACTTAAACTACAAAATGAACAAATAAAAATGAATTTCGTATTTTATAGATCACCACCCGTTTGTTTTCCAATTATACAGTTTGTTTAAAAAAGATGCGGCAATATTAAAGGGTCATGCCCAGGTCATTTTATACAAACAGTTCCTATAAACATAGGTCCGCATACGCTTCGTTACCGAATCTACAGCGTGTTGAAGTTTAATTTTAATAAACAGTAAAAACTTGATTTTTCCAAAGCGGCTTGAGATATCTTAATGAAATATTAGGCGTCTTAATAGCTGTGGGAGACACATACGCTTTGCAATACAACACAATGTTTCAGTCGTACCTGTGGCGCGCGTATTGGCACGTCGCAGGCTATTTTTCAAGAAAAAATAGGGCGCCTCTGATTTCTCTAAAAATACAAATATGCTTTTATTTATTGTTCAATTATGAAGAAAAAAGCTCTCTTAACTTTTTATCGTACGACCTACCGTTTTTTATTAAAAAAAAACATTTTAGTGCATGTCCATTTATTACAGAAAAAAATATTAAAGAACAAGGTTTTATTCAAGGGCAAAAACAAATATTTTACCGATCCAACAATTTTATCAACCAAAAATTACAAAAACTGTGTAAAGTGACCACCTCTAGCTCGGATGCAAGAATCCAATCTTCTCCTCATTGACTGGCGAACTCTCTGAAAACCACCAGGATCGGTTTTAATTGAGTTGCACGCAGCAATGATTCGGTTTCTTAAGTCTTCTACGTTTTCCAATGGAGTAGCGTACACCAAGGACTTCAAATGGCCCCACATGAAAAAATCCAGGGGATTTAAGTCCTGGGATCGTGCAGGCCATGAGTGAGGTCCACCTCGGCCTAACCAGCGATTTCCGTATGCTTGTGTTAAGAAATCACGAGCTACTTGACTAAAGTGGGCTGGTGCGCCATCGTGCATATACCACATTGCATCTCTAATTGCTAATGGTACGTCCACCAGAAATCCAAGGAGCGTGTTTTCCAAAAAGTTGCGATACTCCGGTAAGTCTCCTTGGTAAAAATACCGGTCCAATTATGCAGTCACCCACAATCCCAAGCCAAACGTTCAAAGAAAACTGATGTTGAAAACGATCTTCAACAATTTCATGTGGATTTTCGTCACACCATACATGGTTATTATGGATATTCCGTATTGCATTTCTTGAAAAAATCGCTTCATCGGTGAACAGAATCAACATCAGGAGTTGAGGGATTTGAACCATTTTGTGCAAAAGCCATTGACAGAATGCAATGCTAGGAAGAAAATCAGCAGGAAGAAGTGCTTGAACGCGTTGTATATGGAATGCATACAACAAATTTTCCTTCAGAATGTGCCAAATAGTCCCATTACTTACATCCAAAGCGTCAGCAATTTTTCGAGTAGAAGTACCTCGATCTTCTTCGATCATGTCTAGCACATCCTCTTCCAGCTCTACCGTTCTTGCTGTCCTTGGCCTTCCTGCTCCTCCATTTCGTCTTAATGTGCCTGTTTCATAAAGACGCCGATGAATACTTTCGAAAGTTTTTCTATCAGGAACAATACGGCCAGGAAATCTTTCAGTATACAACCGCCTAGCTTCTAATGCATTGCCATCAGCACGCCCATAAATGTAGTGCATGTCGGTCATCTCGGCATTCGTATAGCGATTCATGATAAGGAACTTCAACAAATTCGACACACAAAATTATTAATCACGAGACTCATTCAATATGTCATTCAATATGTCAGTGAATAAAACAGGACTGTGGTTTGGTAAAATATTTGTTTTTGCCCTTGAATAAAACCTTGTTTTTTTATTTTTTTTTCTGTAATAAATGGACATGTACTAAAATGGTTTTTTTTTATAAAAAACGGCAGGTCGTACGATAAAAAGTTAAGAGAGCTTTTTTCTTCATAATTGAACAATAAATAAAAGCATATTTGTATTTTTAGAGAAATCAGAGGCGTCCTATTTTTTCTTGAAAAATAGCCTGTGACGTGCCAATACGCGCGCCACAGGTACGACTGAAACATTGTGTTGTATTGCAAAGTATGTGTCTCCCACAGCTATTAACACGCCTAAAATTTCATTATGATATCTCAAGCCGCTTTGGAAAAATCAAGTTTTTACCGTTTTTTAAAATTAAACTTCAACACGCTGTAGATTGGTAACGAAGCGCATGCGGACCTATGTTTATAGGAACTTTTTGTATAAAATGACCTGGGCAATCACCCCCTTTAATATTGCCGCATCTTTTTTAAACACACTGTATAAATAAAATTAATAACTCTTTAAAAATACAAATTTTCAATAGTACGCCCGTGGGCGATGAGTTATCGGCTTCTCGTGTCTGGTCGCTAATTATCACGCATATCTTTTATCTACTTCAATACTTAAATCATCTGTAAGACGAGATTTAATTTTAACAGTCCTGATTCAATTTTAGCTTTCCTTGTATATTATAAATATAATGTTGGTACATGACTAAATAAATATAATAATAATATAAATAAATAGTTAGGTATACTTTTGTGTCACAATTAGTTTTAATGTGTATTCAAAATTACTTTCTCGAATCTTAAAAAGATATTGCCTAGTAATTAGCTAACACTTTTCGCTAAACCATATCAAGTTCCCTCCTGACTTGCACTTTACGATACGGCTACCAAACAACAATAACGTCCCCAAGGAGTCATTTGTAACGTGATTCGTTTTGCTTTTCAGTTATATCCGAGGGACTGTGAGCCAGACAAAAATTGAAGCTGGGTTAGGGAGTTGGGAAGGGAAGTGGCCTGTGAAAACCTCTTAATAAACTCTACTGCTGAAAAATCCTTACTTGGGGATATTATATTTTTTCCGCTTTTTTCTCGTTTTGTTTCAGATATTGTTGTTTGTCGTGCTGTTGCTGCTGTTGTCGACAAATAAACTTAATTTGGCCTTCGTTAGCAAATTGTGTTTGTCCCGACATGGTAGAAAAAATATCGCCGATATTTACGCTTTTTATGGCCCCAATGAACTGTGGCAAAGCATATTTTAAATTTCGTTTTACGTGAAATGTTTTTTTGTGTTTGAAATGCAATTTTTTTAAGCAACATCTGCTAAGTTTAAAATGTAAATCCCAATTACGTGTACACGATATTCAATTATTTGAAATCTAGATGCCGAAAATAACTGAAATACTAAGTGACGCTGATTATCAATTCGCGCATTGTTCTGCTCCAAGAAATTAACGCACCACTAGGGAATCCTTTATAAAACTATAGTATATAACTAGATAGAGAAATATATTCGATTCTTTGATAATTAACAACCTTTAATAAATAAGCTTTATTTAATATTTTAATAAATTAGCCTTTACAAATTAATAGATAGTGAAAAGAAATGAAAAATGGAAAATTTCGAAAAAATGTTAATTAACATTTTTAATGAAATAGCCTCAGTATCGAGTATTTCTACCTCTGCTTCTAATGATGGCTTGAGGTCGATGACTCCTACTCAAAATAAGTCATGTCATTCTGCTACAAACCATTTCATATTTACACAACGCGGCGCCCTACTTCTTACAGGTTATTGTCTGGGTTCAGATAATCTTGCAAACGTTTACCAAGCATATCCCAAATATGATCTATTGGATTGAGGTTGGACTTGCTGGCCAATCCCAGGCGTGGCTCGTGATGACGTATTGTAGGGGCACGTACAATGATGCGAGTGCCTCGTGTGTTTTCGGTGTTTACTAAGAAAACGCTACAGTTAGTACACGAGAATACATGTAGCACTCGCACCATTATACGTGCCCCAACACTACGTCATCACGAGCCACGCCTGGCCAATCCATTGTGTCGATTCCAACATCCTCAAGATCATTTTGAACTATTCGAGCACTGTGGGGTCGTGCCTTATCTTGTATTAATAAAAAATTTGGTCCGATATATGGCGCGAATGGCACAACATGCTCTTGAAGGATGTTAGTTATGTACCAATCAGCATTGATACTTCCATTGTTTAACACTACTAAATTCGTACAAGCTGCCAAAGAAATGCCTCCCCACACCATTACAGAACCTTCTCGAAATAATGTGGTATTCAGAATATTGCATTGAGAATAATGTTCATTTGGTCGTCTGTATACACGAACACGTCTATCATAATTATAAAGATAAAAAATTTGGATTCATATGTTAAGAAAACTCGTTGCCAGTCATCCTGCAACTATTTAACATGATTCGTACCAAAATTCAAGCGAAGTCTCCTATATTCTACGGACAAGGCTGGACCTCGTGATGTCAGTCGGCATACCAAATTAGCTTCTCTTAGACGGTTAAGAACTGTTTCTATGATAATTCGAGTACCATGAACTCCCTGTAGTTAAGAATGCAAACACCTACTTGTAACGAATCGTTGTCTTAGAGCAGAGAGTTGCGAAAAGCGATTTTGGACACTGATTGTGGCGCGATGTCTACCCTGCCCAGGTTGTCGGATATGATTACCAGTATCCCTATATCTTAGTATCATTGGGGATACCAATGTATGATACACACCGAACCTTTCTCCTATTCGGCGATAACTCCAGTCTTCCTCTAATAACACCACGGCTTGCGCACATTTTGGTCGTATTCGAGGAGAAGCCTTAACTGCACAACTTCAAATTCCAAAAAATCATTCCATCTGGTAAATTAAGCAAACTTATCTAGAATATGCTGAGCAATCGCCGAATCGCAGTCTGGCTAAACAATTGAATCAGTAATGGCAAAACCTTCCTCAAGGCTGGGTTCTGACTTCTCTAATGTTCGACATTCACACCAATGATCTCCCACCCACAAAATCACGGAAATTTCTATACGTAGACTAAACCAAGAATTTAAAGGATGGAGAATTACAACTGAAGATCTACAAGCTTTAGACGAATGTTATAAGAACTGGCACTTACAACCAAACTCTTCAAAATTAGAATGATGTGCCTTTTATTTGTGTAACAAAGAAGTTAACAAAGAACTGAATTTTGAATTTGATGGTAGTCGGATCAACCATAACCCGCATCCTAAATATCGGTTTGACTGGTCTCTGAGATTCAAACAGCACCTCTATAAAATTAGGCAAAAGGTGAAAAGCCGCAATAACATATTACATAAACTTAACAATTCATGGGAAGCGATTGAAGAGACCTTGCGAACGGTATTCCGTACTGCTGAATACTGTGCTGCTGTCTGGTATCGAAGCTCTCACACCAAACTAATAGATATTCTACTTAACGATGCAATGAGGATTGCCACCGGTACAGTTACATCCACTCCTAGTATCTGGTTACCGATTCTTTCTAACGTTGCCCCGCCGGATATCAGACGTCACGCTGCAGCACAGAATTAATGGGCTAAAATTACAAACAACATTGATCTTCCGATACATGATGATTTAGAGAGTGGTCCCTAGGACCCGACTGAAATCTAAGAGAGCGATTTGATTAAAAAGAGATTTAATTTATAATCCTCTGCCGAGCGTAACCCTGCCACGTAGGGAATGGTCTCAATTTAGTAGATTCCACACAGGCCACAGAAGTTGCAATTCAATGCTCTATAAATGGAAATGTGGAGCAAACTATGCCCCACTTAGTAAATGACTGCCCCTGTAGAAGTTTCCTTGGTGGTATCCACGAGCTGAGCAAAGCAACTGCTGCAGCACTGGACTAGTTGAAAAATTTAGATATTAGTGTATAAATTGGTTTTGTGACCCTTTTTGGTCATAAAAGAGATTTACACACTAACATCTAATTTTCTAGTAATTGTTAAAAGTAAAAAGTACCATAACCTACATAGTTTTCATTTTCCTATGCTTTTGATAAAATACTTTACTTTAATACTAAAATTAGTGCCTTCCTTCGTGTTTTTAAATTTAATTAAATTTTAATGGCGAAGCACTGTAACGAATAGAGTACTTCGCAATGAATAAAACGTGTTAAATTAAAAAAGAAAAATCGCTCGCGTATATAAAATTAAAATATAGATATCTAATTTGAATATTAATCAGACGTGACAGTTCAAATAAAATTTCCGACAAGCAATGAATAATTGAAGCATGGAGCTCTTCTCATCACCAATTATTTAGTGCCAATATTAAGCAGTGCACGTTAAAGCCAGCCAATCGCTGTTCCAAAGACTCGAAGCCAACCATTTAGTCAGTCAGTCACCATACCATCATCCGCAGCCATCTCATACGATAATTTTATTACTTCGTTGCTCTTATTACAAAATTTGATCTAACCTTGATTACTAAAATATTGCATTATGTTAGTTAATTTGGGAAAAGGGAACAAGATGGTATATCGGGCCGGTTATATATGTATCGATTTTGTAATTATTTTATGATAATCTGCACCCTTATAGAGTTAACGATTTGCTTTATCAAAGTTGATGAACTTGTTAAGAAAGTGAATGAGATTTATTGTATAGACGTAATGAGTTTATTCCAAACTTTCCCTTAATTATTAATTGAGATCTTTTTGTTATCATTAATATTAAATTGAAATTAAATTTCTTGTTTTGATATATCGATGAATTAGATTTATATACTGTATGATATAGTTATTTAACATTTCTTTAAATAACACTGTTAAACACACATATTGTGACATGGAAATTTGTAGATGTTTTTGATGCATTTCGGATTACTTCTTTAATAAGCGTCCAGTTTGTGTTCCTAGTGCGCATGCGCGAATCACCATTTTATTTAAGTTATAGTTTATACTAAGCTTAAGTTAAGTACCTAGTTAAATACACACAGGTACACATTTCTACCCTACGGGCAGACTCTAACAATCATTATTTGAAAATAAAATTTACTTAAATGTAATACTAGCTTGTATAAATAAAAAATGGTCCGGTATCATACCATAAAACACAAATAAATAAATAAATAAATTTCGTAAATCTGAAATTTGTTTTATATTTCACAATAAATAACGAAAAATAACAAATTAAACTGAAATTACTTCAAAACGCATTAAATGTTCCAATCATAGTCTGCAACTGTAGTAAATAAACAGATTAATCTTAAAAAGTAAATCGAATTCTAAAAAAAAAACAAATATTTTTAAAATCCAATTGTGCGAACTACATACATATCAAAATAAATCGTATTTAAATTGAATTTTATCGAAAAAAGAAATTATGTTCTTGACAGTACGCGAATCGGTAAAAAATTCTTGTCGTACACGTGAGAGCATATCAGATGCAATATGAATTTGCCAATAATCATTTGCGGAAGTTCATGTGTGTACACAGACTGCTTTAGATAACTCCACAAAAAAGTTTAGCGGAGTTAAAGCTAGAGGTCTGGGACGCCATTTAATTCTATCAGAGCCTATGATGCGGTTAGGAAATATTTTCATTAAAAACGTTTTTACTATTCTCGCAATGTGTGCAGGACAATTATCCTGCTGAAACCATACAATATTGAAATTGATATTTAGATCACGAACAGCAGAAATAATTAAATTATTCAAAACATATTCAAAATTTTTGCGCCGTTAAATTACAATTACTAAAACAAGGTTCAGTGACGCGGTCACCCAAAATACTATGTGCGTAAAGGCAAGAAAAGACATTTATTGCTGACTGACCAATAATTAGTGACGGAGGTGTTATATTACCCATGCAAAAATAAATGAGGATTTATCTGTAAATAAAATATTACTTACAAAATTATTATCAATCGCCATTTGCATGATTTCTTCACAAAATGCTAAGCGCTTTATCGTGGCCTCAGGAAAAATTTCTTGCAGTGTCGCTATTTTGTAACTTTTGTTGACGTATCTTTTCAAAATATTTAGTACTGTTCGTCAACTAATATCTATTTCTTCGGATATTTGACGGGATAAGCACGATTCATTTTTTTCGGCTACCCTGGGTACATAAGGATTTCTTCGCTCCCTTTCCTCGTGTTACAGTTTATTTTCCTTTGTTTTGAGAGTTTTAGAAGATTTAGTACGTTATATTCTTTAATATCGGCTGCGCCCTCTGTATGGTTTGTGTGGATCTTCGACAAAGCCGCTATTCGCGCGGGTGCCTTACGAGCACTTCTGTTTGCACCACCAGTGAGTAAGGTTGATATTTCTTGGTGTACTCCGATAATCGAAATATTATTCACACCTGCCCTAAGTATTTTAGAAATTAACACAGTTTGCGGGTTCGACTAGGGCGCAGTGAGAAGCTTTAAAAGGCAAGCTCATTACCATATCGAGTAGTTAAACGTCTTTTATTTTGAGGCAAACAGACGTATGTCGGCTTTGAGCTTTTCTTTTGTCTGTCCATTCGCTGGAAATTTATAACATTTTGCATTCGAGGAGAAAAACCAGATAACCAAGCATTCAACGTGCCAGAAAGCCTAGGCCACCTCGTTCTTGCTTGAACCCCTGTGTCAAGACCAATACGTGATTTTTTGTGAACCGTGCCATCTGTGACGTCTTACAGCCGTTGAGGTATATTGTACAAGACTTTTTTTAATGCAGTGAACTTGAAAATTCTCGGTGATATTTATTTGCTAAAATTACGATTCCGAATTTTAATGCTAATCAGAACCGCATTTAATCTTAGTTTAATTCGTATATATATTTGAGAACTCCATTAAATTGCTTCTTACGCGATCTACGTGAGGTATAAAAAATTTATTTCATTATTGTACATTTATCCAAATAAATAACGTTCATATATTTGATATTTTAACATTTATAAAATTAATTCACGTTCATAACTTTCGTTATAAAGATTCTAATTCTAAAATGATCTTGTATTAAATTAATGGTAAAATTTAGTTGATTTCACATAATAATAATTATGAATTTTTAATTGATGGTTAATTAGTTGATTTCACACATTTAAGTAATTTTTTTTTTATTTTGCAACAACTTTGTGATATAGTAGAGTTGTATATATTTCAATGTTTTTTTCTCTGTCATCATGTTATCATACGCGTACTATCAGATCTCGGTAAATTGTAATTTCTATTAAATTTTATTACTATACTTGTAAAATACTATGTGTGTAATACCAAATGTAAGTTTCAACAACAGATCTGCGGTCGAACTATGAATTTTGGTCCTAGGCTAAGGCAAATTGAAATTGATTAAATAACTAATTAGTATAATTTTGACACCTTTTGCAGATTAATTTAATTTATCTGATTGTGGTGTTTTAAGTTGATTCAGCATAAGCTCATGTAAATTTTTGTAATATATTCAGTAATTTAATGACCTGATATACCGGGTGTTCATATCCCACTGTTATATTTCTCTTTCTGGGTTCTTTTAAATAAAACTAACGATAATTTAAACACACTATATTAACAACAAAACGCACTAAATAATAATTTAAAAACAAACAACTAATAATAAGAGGTATCAGAATAATTGGAACATACATGAGTAGGTAAACCCCACCAGTTTTGTATAATACAAAGGTATTTTTAATAATATAAAATATTATTAAAAGTCTGGTGTGAAGAACACAAATACAGGTTCACTATTAATATTTTTGTGAACGTGTCCGAACATATCCCTCCTATCCTGAATTTACTTCTACGCTCGGTCTGGATAATTTCTGTGATGTGGCGATGTGGTTCTTTTTTGTGAATGCGTCTGAGGATATCCTTTCTCCAGCAGGGGCGTACCGATGAGCCTGTAGAAAGGCGAAATACGTATCTACGTCTCTGGGGAGGGATATGTTCGGACACGTTCACAAAAATATTAATAGTGAACCTGTATTTGTGTTCTTCACACCAGATTTTTAATAATATTTTATATTATTAAAAATACATTTGTATTAATAATAAGAGGATTTATTGCACAATATGTATTTATATAATAGTATTTATTCACGTTTATATAATCACACGACGACGATTACTCGTTGAATGTCTGGTCTCTCTTCCGAAAGGTCAGAGTCAGTGACAAATTTTATGGGCTGATTCCTAGGGTTATGATTATCATAAAATTTCATATTAATGTATGACTTAAACGGCTTAGTTTTAAAGTTACGGGATATTTAATAATAAATTAAAAGTTCAGACAATATAACATGCTAATACAACAAAATTAACCGTTAAATTGTTGAAAATAACCGCCTTCAACTGCAATCCAAGTTTTATCTTCCGTTGCATTGATTGGAGAGTGCGTTCAAGAATACCGGAGATGTTTCGAATTGTCTCAAATGCTGCAATACGATTTATTTGTCATAGTCTAACTAACAAGATGTAATATCACATCCGTCTCTGCAAAAACATTCGTTTTGAACCGAAAATATTTATCATACTTTGACACAATATTATTGTGTCAAAGTTTTCTAAAATGAATTACACAAATGCTGAGTTGTGCGATATACATTTTGTTTATTGTCTTACCAATGCTAATTTAAATGCAGCTAGACACCTTTATGAAGAAGTCCATATTTTTTGCCGATGAGTTTGAATCGAGAAGTATACCGCCGCTTTCTTGAAGAGGAGTTACCACTAGTCTTGGAAGAAGTCCTGTTGCAATTAAGATTACAAATATATGTTATGCACGATGGTGTGCTCCAGTTTCATTTCAGTTTACTTGCTGGTGAGGTTTTGGATGGTGCGTATGCAAATCGGTGCATAGGTCGAGGATGTCTACAACTGTGGCATCCACGATCTCCAGACTTAAATTCTCGAGATTTTTTTCTCTGAGGTCACCTTAAGTCACTAGTTTATACGACTCCCATTGAAAATGTTGATGAACTGAGAAATCGCATTGTTGCAGCATTTGAGACAATTCAAAACACCCCCGGTATTCTTGAACACACTCACCAATCAATGTAACTGAGGATAGAAGCTTGAATTATAGTTCAAGCAGTCATTTCCAAGTTAATTTTGATGTATTAGTGCTTTTTATTGTATGAACTTTTAATTAACTATTAAACATTCCGTAACTTTAAAACTAAGCCGTTTAAGGTATATATTTATATAAACTTTTATAATCATAATAACCCTAGGAATCAGCCCATAAAATTTGCCGCATATATTTAGAATCACCCTGTATACGGTCTGGCTTGCCTTTCTGGAGTCTTCCCGTGTTTTTCCCGGAGCTTCCCGTACGTCTTTCGTATGCGTAAGCGGGTGAAGTAATTTCATGACTCACATTACAATATTTATGATAGTACAACGTGCCTGTAACCATCTTCCCCAACGTGAAAGAATCGACGGTGGTGGTTCAGGAATATCGGGACAGAGTCTATGAAATTGGCGAACACGTTTTGGGGATTTGAAATACGCAACCTTTTCAATCTTTTTTTAGAGACCGGCCTACAGAGAGCATGTTTGCGGCCCCATCACTCCCAAACATTAACACTCGGTTTGTTGAAAATTCAAACTTTTCCAATGTATTTAACACTAACCCTGAAATTATTTCGGCAATATATTGTTGTACTCTTCTGCAAGCTAATAAAATTGAATGTGACGATTGGTGTGGTTCCATTATACATAGCATAACATTAACGACCGATTTTTATCTTATTTTTAAATTCGGATTTAATCGTACGTCTAATACACATGATTAAATAAATTTAAGAAAATTTAATAATCTTTCCAGCTTGGTAACTTTACTCTTCCATTGTACTTCCAAAATAAACGAAATGATTCGTTGTCTACTAACTTAAACGGTACATTACACAATTCAAAAGTTATACATAAATGAAACAAAAATGTCTCGCCACTTTCTTTGGCGATTATGGATTACATTATTTACGTGTCTTTCGCAGTGAAATTTCCTATATACATTAGCGGTATCACACACTTTACACATTATTATACTGCCGTTGTCCATTAAACCCGGAAATCCATTTATCAATTTATGAGCTACATCATAAAACGGTCTCTTTCTGGCTATTTGTGACATTATACAATTATGATTTTACTGTTGTAAACCAGCGAAGTGCACTAAACGGTTTCGGACGGCGACTGACAATATATATATATATATATATATATATATATATATATATATATATATATATATATTGATGTGGGTCTGCATACTTCTTAAATTAATTCTTCTTCTAATAAGATATCGGTTCCAAGAATGTTATATCTGGAATATTCAGATTTGAGAAATATTACTTTATAGTTAGAATTTTGTATTTTTGATGTAAGATCATAATTGGTTTTTAAAATCATGATACCGATTAATATTGTATGTTATATTTAGTCTATTTTTATATTTCGCTCTTTAATAAATTTATCTTAACTTATTTTCGCGTAGATTCTAGATTTCTAAAACCAACTATGATTATTTTGTTTGTGTACAAGTTTCTGTTAACATCGTTATTTATTATGACTTTTGATAACATCATATTCAAAATTTGCAGTTGAGATTACGTGAGTGGATTTTATTAGCATATTAATAGATTGTCAGAGATATTTTCATCTCTGTAATATTAAAGAAATATGTACATAAAAGAAACATTTACAATTATTTCTTTCTAATTTGACAAAATTATCTTTTATATAATTTTCGAATTCATTGTACAATTTTCTAAGAAAGTTTGATTTATTCTTATACAAATTCCTGATGGTAGTCAAGACGATAAAAAAACAACATTATTGATTAAGAAGATTTTTGCATGCAGTTAAAAAGTATAGTCATATTTTTAAATTCTTCCTTAATATTTATCATATAAATTGTTTATGGACACTTATTAATCTCAGGAAAGTGGTATAATTATATTCACTAAATATATTTACCATGTAAGAAGGTTATCTTCGATTGTGGAAGTACTAGAATACCTAATAACCATTACTTTTGAGTTTTCCATCATATCTTAAGTTGGTTTACGTTTAAGCAGCGCTTAATAAGAAGATTCTGGAACCCTTTTTGGTTATTTTTAAGATAAGAACACCTCATCAGGATATAAACATTGTACATAACCTTGTGGTATACTCTATAGAAAAGGAACATTAGCAGCTCTGCGATTAGGATTTTAACCAGGCAATTGAGACAAGCTACTTTCATCTTACCTTGCTGTTCCTGTTGGATATTATCCTGTATATTACATCCAGAGGATACGTTGGATTTGTAATCTCCAAATTTGACGTTATCAACAAGTATTCAAGTGAAAATTGTTACCTATATGTTTATAAAAGATATAACATTTCTTGCAGTCACATATTTTAAATTTGTTTACTCACGTTATTTCAAGTGTCATATCACTTTGCTTTTCTATATCAGTTTTGGTAGTGCAGGGTGGCGCAGGGGAACGGGAAATTTTGAAATAACGTCATGTCCACGAATAAATTCATAAAACTAGTTATTTGTTAACGAAAGTGCATGTATGCAGCATGCCATTTATGTTTTTACAATCAAAATGTTCAAAAGTGTCTCTTTACTTTTTAAAGATGACATCGGAAAGATGTCCTTCCATTCGGCGTTCACACTCTAACAGCCTGTTATGAAAACTCTGGAATGCGCGGTGTAGCAAATCTTGGGGAATGGCAGTGATTTCTTGTTGAATGTTCTCCTTCAGTTCATGGATTGTTGCAGGACGTGTACGGTACACCTTGCCTTTAAGATACCCCCACAGGAAGAAGTCGCACACACTAAGATCAGGGGATCTCGCAGGCCATTCAATCTCACCGTTACGTGAAATAATGCGTCTTTCATGCTGCCATCGAATGTCAAGCAGTGTGTGACGTGGCTCCGTCCTGCTGGAACTACATGTTTTCGATGTTAAGATTAAGCTCGTACAGTCTCGGTGTAAAGAATGTTTGAAGCATTTCAACATATCGAGCGGATGTTACTGTCGCTGCACTACCATTCTCACTTGTAAAAAATAAGGGCCGATAACACCATGACATGATACAGCACACCATATTGTTACCTTGTCGCTATGTAGTGGTCGCCGGTGTAACTCACAAGGATTGTCCTGGGTCCAATAACGAAAATTCTGTTTGTTTACGATACCGTTTAGGTGGAAATGTGCTTCGTCTGATATCCATATGTTACCAATGAAATTCTCGTCCTCGTTAATTTTAGCCAATATCTGCCTACTAAACTCCATACGTGACGCTGGGTCTCGCTCATGTAATTGTTGCACAATCTGCAACTTATAGGGATGGAAATGTAATTCGTGCAGTATTCTTTGTAAGCTTCGTCGCTTTATCCCTAGCGTAGATGCATGCTGTCGAACGGAGCGACGAGGACTTCTCTCGATTGCAGCTCTAACAGCTTCAATATTCTCTGGGGTACGTACCGTTCGAATGCCACCTGGAGCTTTCTTTTTCAAGGCAGATCCTGTTTCTTCAAAATTACGCACCCACGTTGTAATCGCATGCGCAGATGGGACACGTCCATGACGTCCAAGCTGGTAATGCTGTCGAAATATTCTCTGCGCGGCAGTCGCACTATCACCATTTTTATAAAACGCTCTCACAGCTACTGCACGTTCCGCACCAGTCCAACGATCCATGATTACTAAATGGTAATGCGTTCACAACAATTGTGCGACGTTACGAACAACTGCCGGCTCTACAGTGCTGACAACTGTAACGTTCAAAATTCCCCGTTCCCCTGCGCCACCCTGTATTATTTAATAATTTTGAAACTTGTTTTAACTTAGACCGTGACATACGTTTAGTTTGTCTAGAATTTTGAATAGGCAACCCATTGCATTTTCTTATTTGAAGGATTGCATACATTCGTTTTATGCCACAAGCTTGATTTTAGAATTTTAAGTGTTTTAGTAAATTAATTTTGTATCTTGTTTGAATATCGACACAATATTATATAAATATATTTATTACTTAAATTCGACTATTACGTTTTATTTTATGTATATTTGTGAATCTGTCTGAGTATCCGGAACTTACTTTAGACCTTGTGGGTAAGTAGTACTCTTGCTTATTATTGTTTATCCTAAATTATCGTTTTTGAGCTAGCCATTCTGTTACTTCTTTTTATTTTACATTCATTATTATTCTTCGCATTCCGCATTATATCAATATATATATATATATATATATATATATATATATATATATATATATATATATACATATATACGTATACAGGGTGTTACAAAAATGTAGGGCTGGCTATACATTGACGGTTTCTACAACTAAAAATAAGCAAAAAAGTTAAAATAAATTTATGTCCTAAAATGGTTCGTTACTGAGTTACGGCCACTTGAGGTTTTTTTCTTTTTATTTTAGAAAAGGTTACAGAAAACGGGAGTTTCTTATGTTTCTTATAGTAAATGTTCAAAATGACCTCCACGGGAAGCAACACAAGCTTCAGCTCGTCGTATCATGGACTGCCTCACGCGCCGAAAAATACCTGGTGTATTTCGAATTTGGTGGCATCCATCTTCCATTCTACGTTGAAGATCTTCAATATTTTGAATTGGAGTAGAATATACCATAGACTTTAAATATCCCCATACGTAAAAATCTATTGGATTTAAATCTGGAGACCGTGCAGACCATGCTACAGGTCCACCGCGACCAATCCATCTTCCAGGATATACGGCATTTAAAAATTCGCGTGCTGTGTGACTGAAGTGAGCCGGTGCACCGTCGTGCATGAACCACATGCGTCCTCTAACATTTAGTGGAACATCGTCCAGCAAACCTGGTAAGTCGTTTTCTAAAAAATAACGATAATTCTGCCCAGTAAGTCGTGGTGGAAGTACAAAAGGACCAATCACAAATTCGTTAATAATTCCGGCCCACACACTAAATGAAAACTGCGCTTGATGTCTGGACTGAATAATAGCATGAGGGTTTTCTTGTTGCCACTGGTGTAAATTATGAAAACTGACGATACCATCTCTTGTAAAGCCAGCTTCATCACTAAAGAGCACACACGACAGAAAGAGATGATCGGCGGCGCATGTCCGTAACAACCATACACAGTAAGCTTCTCGTGATGGGAAATCATTCTCACTAAGTCCCTGTACTCTTTGCAGGTGGTAAGGAAAAAGCTGATTAGTTCTTAAAATACGCCAAACACTCACATGATCGACATCTTCCGCCAATGCCATTCTTCGAGTACTAGCACCTGCATTTTCCTAAACACGATCCAACAAACGTTCTTCCAATTCCAAATTTCTTGTGGTTCGTGGTCTGCCGCGATCTCGGACTACTGGTTTGAATGATCCTGTTTCTCTTAATCTAATATGAAGCCTTTCGAAAGTTTTTTCATTTGGTAAACGTCGATTTGGGAAATATTCTGCGTAAAGTCTTCTTGCTTCTGCTCTGTTGCAATGTGCCAAACCATACATTAAATGCATGTCGGACATTTCTTCGAAAGAATAATCTGCCATTTTATACTATTAATTAGAAAACAGTACTAATCACAAATGGCTTAATCAACTTTCACGACTGACAGCAAAAAACACGGACTGCCTACTGAATATGATTAACATAAGTTACTCACTTGTCGGCGACTTGTTCAAACATGCAATACGAACGCTTCGCGTCTGCGCGATAATTTGTGACGAGATACACACGTGTCGGACGTGCAATACGAAAAACTTCAAGTGGCCGTAATTCAGTAACGAAACATTATAGGGCACAAATTTATTTAAACTTTTTTGCTTATTTTTAGTTGTAGAAACCGTCTATGTATAGCCAGCCCTAAATTTTTGTAACATCTGAACGACTTTTTTTTTAATTCCAAATCCCTTTTGGAACAAGACAAATTCTAATAATTGGTATAAAAATGTTCTAATAGGAACAAATATGATATCTAAAAAACTTGTCATTTACGCGAATCCAATAAAATAAGACAAAACAATTATTCAGCATGTGTAGAAAGCAACAAAGAAAATAATATTAAAATTAGTACACCAAACCAAACAATTTATAATAATTGTACATTTAATAACTGTTCTCCTGCTTTCAAATAAAAATAATTATTTATTATTTATTTAAATCGTCAATTTATCTTGCCAAAAAACACTCGAGCTTTTCTTTCACCGATTAATTTTCTTTTTAACTCAAAATTTTTCCTATCAGTAATTTTTCTCGAAAAACTTGTGTTGCTTCCCGTGGAGGTCATTTTGAACATTTACTATAAGAAACATAAGAAACTCCCGTTTTCTGTAAACATTTCTAAAATCAAAATAAAAAAACTTCAATTGGCCGTAACTCAGTAACGAACCATTTTAGGACATAAATTTATATAAACTTTTTTGCTTATTTTTAGTTGTAGAAACCGTCTATGTATAGCCAGCCCTAAATTTTTGTCACACCCTGTATATATATACTTGCGAGGACGAGTCGCCGGTGGGATGTTACTCGAACAACCCTCTCTATTTATTACTAAGTCCCGTCTTCGTACACGTATTATACAACTCCCAATTTTATTTATGTCACTGTTATAGCGGGAGGATTTTGCAACAGTGTATACGTATTTTAACAATAAACAATTCCAGTTGGAAAAAGATTTTAGTAAAACAGAAAATCTATCAGTAACAAGTCAATAAAATTTAGTAGTATTTATGGATTTCATTAATTCCATATTTGAAGTCTAGAAGTCTTAAATCTTCTTTTGTTACTCGTTACCAATCTAAAAGCTATAAACAACGTTATTGTCTCTTAATATTTCATGAACCACCTCGATTGCTAAAGTTAACGGATTCTTTTTGTACTAGCACCCTGGCCACTAAGTTTAATTTTCTCCTATTCATCACGAACTTCTCCGATATCTTTGTCTCTTATTATTGATACGTCGCCATTAATCGACGTCATTTGAACGGGACTTTTTTTCTTTCGCTTTATCTCTCCCGTCGAAGTCCGACTCATAAAAAATAATTATCAAACTTCACGTCAGCCGTCGACAAACAATAAATAAAGTTTAACTTTTTTCCCTTCCATCGTCGATCGGAACCCGATGCCCGGACAACTCGACGTAAAGTTTAATAACAAAGTTACGTATCCTGAAAGCGCGAGTCGAAGTCGCGAAAACGTCACCACCATAGACCACCGCCACCACTTAGAATCGAGCGTCATAAACTCAATATATTTCCTGCCTTCATTGTTCGTCACATTTTTCACGAGGGGATCGAGCGCAGAAAAATGTCAACATCACCTCTTTGCCTCGTTAAAATCAATTTCGGTAAAATCCCGCGCACACTAATGGACACATACGTCAATAAACGTCCACTTTCATTTTAGACAAATGGCGCTAAACGTTTCCTCTGCATTCCGGATACATTTTGTGGTTCGTTTTTCTACACGATGCAAGTTGACAACACTGCGAAAATAAATAATACAATTACAGTTGGAAATGTAAAACGTCAAAGTCAAATTGACGTGGCGATGCATATGTGTCGAATTAAATGGAATAAGCTGATTAACTCGATGAATAAATCATCGTTAGCATATGGAACATTGCAAATTTTCATGTACTTAGAACTTACATAACGGACTTAATATAGACTGATGTCTACGGTATAATATAAAAAGGTTAATTGGTTACATTATAAATTATGGCTCATTCCAAATAAGAATGAGAAAGATAGGGCTTAAAATAAAAGCTTGTTATTGGTTAAATGAGAGGGCGAATTTTCGCAGTTAAAATAAAGAATTTTTTGTTCTGACAAATTTTGTTTAACTGTTCTGACAAATTTTGTCCTACCAGGACCGGCATAGCCGGTCAAGGGAAGGGTTGACATTTTCGGCATAGTCTCTTTCGTCCGTCAGATGTCACTATATTATGTGGTGCTACCTGATAGGACAAAATTTACTATACCTTATAGGCGATTTAAGCTTTAAATTACTTCACTAGCTTAACTGATTACGCCTAATAGTAAATGGCAGAAACACGTGTCTTAAGCAGAAGTAAATGCTGGAAAATACGAGGTGTATTGTCCATGCGTATAGTTACAGATTTGTATATTGCATGTCTGTTTCATTTGTAACAAATGCGTAAGACGTGCTTAACGTATTGATATACTTAAACCTTTTTTGTATATTTACTGCCATCTGGCATCGTGTTAATGGACTTACACCTATATACGTATTTTCTTCCCTTCTGTACCGGCATAGCCGGTCAAGGGAAGGGTTGCCATTTTCGGCATAGTCTCTTTCGTCCGTCAGATGTCACTATATTATGTGGTGCTACCTGATAGGACAAAATTTGCTATACCTTATAGGCGATTTAAGCTTTAAATTACTTCACTAGCTTAACTGATTACGCCTAATAGTAAATGGCAGAAACACGTGTCTTAAGCAGAAGTAAATGCTGGAAAATACGAGGTGTATTGTCCATGTGTACAGTTACAGATGTGTATATTGCATGTCTGTTTCATTTGTAACAAATGCGTAAGACGTGCTTAACGTATTGATATACTTAAACCTTTTTTGTATATTTACTGCCATCTGGCATCGTGTTAATGGACTTACACCTATTTTCTTCCCTTCTGTACCGGCATAGCCGGTAAAGGGAAGGGTTGCCATTTTCGGCATAGTCTCTTTCGTCCGTCAGATGTCACTATATTATGTGGTGCTACCTGATAGGACAAAATTTGCTGTACCTTATAGGCGATTTAAGCTTCAAATTACTTCACTAGCTTAACTGATGACGCCTAATAGTAAATGGCAGAAACACGTGTCTTAAGCAGAAGTAAATGCTGGAAAGTACGAGGTGTATTGTCCATGTGTACAGTTACAGATGTGTATATTGCATGTCTGTTTCATTCTAAATTGACTACCTAAATACTATAAACGCTAAATCTGACAGACACAAACGAATTATGTTAATTATGAAATACATACACACAATTAAACTCAATTCGTTAAAATTTAAATAGCTTGTAAGTGTATATTTATGCTACAAATTGTAACTTTAATATTTAAAAAAAAACAAGGTTTTTTTCTTCAAGTTAGGGCCGGTATTATAAACGATAAAAAAAATAAGATTGGGTATTATAAATAGCGACTAAGAAAACTAAGCAATTAATTTGCACCCTAGAAAATTGTGGTATTACATGTTATTCATTGGTTAAATGCAAACAACTATTTGCTTCATTGTGTTCTAACAAAGATAATCTTATTTTTAAAAGTTTATATTTTGTGTGTATTTGATAACTTGAATTTTGATTATGCCAGATTTATCGGTTTGTATTTTGCAAATACAAACAACAAAAAAAATAGTAAAGAATTACGATTTTTTTGTAATTATTCATTTTATTTTAGTGGCTCCATCGTTTATCGAAAGGCTAAACTGCAAACTACAAAGCTATTCAGAGTTGTTCTATAAATACTTATTTACTTGCATACATTTTTTATCATACCAGATTTCAATTCATTTGTTGAATAAATTCAATCGTTAAATTGATATTCAGAGATTTATTCGCTGTTTATAATACCGGCCCATAAATGATTTAAATTACAAGCTAATCCATAGAAATAAATGTCCCGATTTCTTGTAGAGACATCTGTTAATTGTAATATGTATTATGAATCAAGAATATAGGAGTTATAAATTTATCCACTCTGACACAAAAAGGGAACTGTAATTATCGTCACCATTTACAGTTTTCTGTTTATGTAAATTAGTAAAACAAAAATTTTGTAATTTCATACAAATAGAACATGTTTGCCGTCATATTTTGAGATTGAGGTTATATACATATCTAATTAACGGGTGTTCAGAAACATTCGAAGTCAAAGTAGTCCTGGAAAATATGAAGTCATGTCTGAGATAGATTGATACATTTACTTAATACAATTTTATAGGTTATCAAATTAGTATCTTCGATATTAGATTCTGACAATTTTTGACAGACAACAGTTGACATTTAATAATTATTACAAATCAGATACTTAAGTAAAGATATACGATTTTTTGTTCAGAGCCCACTTGACTTCGAATGTTTCTGAACACCCGTTATATAAAGATTATTTTTTGACTTCGTTTCCGATTTTTTAAATGTCCCATCCCCTCCACATTGTAACCGGTGAACTAACAATTACAAAATAGGGTATTACAAATGAAACAGACATGTAAAATACACATCTGTAACTATAAACATGGACAACACACCTCGTATTTTCCAGCTTTTTACTTCTGCTTAACACATATGTTTCTGCTATTACTATTTAGCGTCGTCAGCTAAGCTAGTGAAGTAATTTAAAAGCTTAAATCGC